>CM077085.1:67623618-68823618 GCA_039513925.1 Platanthera zijinensis
GGCGTTGAGGGAGTGGACCTCACTCAACGCCATTGCTGTTGGCGTTGAGTGTGGCTAGATCACTCAACGCCACCGTCTGTTTAGCATTGAGTGAGTGGGGCTCACTCAACGCCATGCCGTGTTGAGTCGTCTCAACGCTTTTCCCTTACCTTGATTTTCTCCCCCGAGTGAGTTCCTTGATTTTGAGGTTTTCTTTTCGTCTATTTTCTTTTTTCAAAAAGGCCGAATCGTGGGTCGTGGTTAGTAGTGGTGGTTTGAAGCTCTTATTGGGGAAGGTGTTGTGTAATTTAGCAAATGCCACCCTTTTTCTTTTATCTTGCTCAAGGTACGGGCTGGGCAAGGGGGTGGGAAATCCCTAGTGCTTTCACATGTAGTCCCCTGAGCTTTATTTCTTGGAAGTGGTGGTTGGGGGACTGAATTTGTCTCCAACCCGGATCCGCGTTGTTTTTGCTACAACCATCTCTCACAGCTTCGGGTGTTAGACATTTCTTCCTTTGTAAATTTGCAACGTTTGGGCTCATGGTAGCCTGGTAAACTCTGCAGGATTTATTTTTGGGCAGGGTTGTTATTGTTTCCTCGTACTTAGTTGTTTTTCTTCTGTTTTGTCTTGGACAGTGGTGCTTGTGTTTAGGTTTGCTTACTTCTTCTTGCTTACCTTATTACCTAACAATTTCCGTACAGCTTTTACTTGTTTAGCTTGCTGAGGTATTCTTTTCTTCTTTGAATGCCTCAGGTTCTGGTTAGTAGCCGATTAGGCGGCTAGTTGTGCTACGCTGTTGTTGGTGGTCTCTCGTACTGTGGAGATTAGTTCCTTGGTCTTGTAAGGTAGTTTTACCGTTTTTCTTACAGACATACATATTTCCCAGTGGGTTCGTGTCAGTTTGTTGGCACCCACTGGTAGTTTTTATCTTGATACTAGATGTGTTACTTTTTGCTGCTACCTTTCTAGAGTTAGTCTACTTGCTCTTGGGATGATTTATGCTAGGTTGCTAGTTACTTTTAAACCTAAAAATACTATTATAATTATACCTCATGATCAGCATGTTTTATAAAACTCATCACTATTTTCCAAATAACGTAAAAAGATCATTTTCCTATATATATAGTATAAATTAAAAGTAGGGTCCTGCATAGTATAAGTTATCCTCTGGGGACACTTATGCACTATTTTTGGATGTCGAACCTGAATAAAGTATTTTCTGCAGCGTATAAGTATAGTTTTTAAATTATGGACTAGGTGATCAACCGAGCCGAGGGATACGACCTTTAAAAATATAACTTATTTTCTAACCATATAACTTATGAATTTTCTCAAAGTATAGTTGATAGTAGTTTGCCTGAGCGTCGACAGTTATCCCCTTCCCGACGTGGCATCATGACGCGTGTTTTCTCCTACTCTGATAATCCGTTTTCTTCGGAGAAAATGCGGGTTGTGACAGAAACCTCCTTGAGGAAGTGTTTGTGACACAATCTGAGGGTTTTGTATATCTAGGCGAAGCCACTAAAATATGCAAACTATGGAGATCCATTTATGGATTGAAACAAGCTTCTCAAAGCTGGAATATTCATTTTGATGAAAGGATCAAAGAGTTTGGTTTTATCAAGAATGAGGATAAACCGTGTGTTCACAAAAGAATTAGTGGGAGCATTGTTGTCTTCCTGATATTGTATGTAGATGACATACTGCTGATCGGGAATGACAAACTGACTTAGAAGTTATTAAGAACAACCTCGGGAACTGCTTTTCAATGAAAGACTTGGGTGAAGCGATTTATATACTTGGTATTAAGATCTATAGAGATAGATCAAAGAAGTTGCTGGGTTTGACCCAAAGTACATATATTGATAAGGTGTTGAAATAGTTCAAGATACTTGAGTATAAGAAAGGATTCTTACCCATGTCTCATAGTATAAGTCTTTCTAAGGACCAATGTCCCAAATCTTGTGAAGATAAGGACCACATGAAGTTGATTCCATATGCTTTCGCAATTGGGTCAATCATGTACGCAGTGATATATACTCGACCCGATGTCTCTTATGCCTTACGTATAACTAGCAGGTATATGTCTGATCCTGGTGAAAGTCACTAGATTTTTGTCAAGATTATTCTTAAATACTTGAGAAGGACTAAGGATACGTTCTTGGTATTCGGCGGAGAGGAAGAGCTCGTTGTAAAGGGTTACATGGATGCTAGCTTTCAAACTTATTGGGATGATTCAAAGTCTCAGTTAGGGTTTGTGTTTTGCTTAAATAGAGGTGCTGTTAGCTGGAAGAGTTCCAAGTAGGAGATAGTTGTCGATTCTACAACTGAGGCTGAGTATATCTCCGCTGCAAATGCAGCGAAGGAGGCTGTATGGATTAGGAAATTCATTGGCGAGTTAGATGTAGTTCCTAACATTATTTGTCCCATAGTTCTCAACTATGACAACAACAGTACAATTGTAACATCCCATTTCCAACTTGACCCCTGAAAGTGGTTTTGTCATAACAGAACCCTAGGAAACCCAGGAATTGAAGTTTATCGACCAAGATTTCGAGTCAAGGGGTGGTCATGCCCATGACCGACCCGTCATGCCCGTGACCTAGGGCAGGACCCATTCTACGATCGTTGACCTCAAAAAGATGATCGGCGAGCTCAGAAATTTCAACATGAGCCTGACACGCCCGTGACCAATCCGTCACGCCCGTGACCTTGGAATGGCGTTAATCTCACTCAACGCCATAGTCTGGATGGCGTTGAGTGAGCTTAGCTCACTCAATTCCATAAGCTAGACGTTGTTGAGTGCACAGACTGCACTCAACGCCATCTGGTGTTGTCTGGATAGCGTTGAGTGAGCTGAGCTCACTCAATGCCGTAGACTGGATGGCGTTGAGTGAGCTTAGCTCACTCAATGCCATAAACTAGACAGCGTTGAGTGCATGGACTGCACTCAACACCGTATGTTGAGGCCTGGAATGGCGTTGAGTGAGTTGAGCTCACTCAACGCTGTAGTTTGGATGGCATTGAGTGAGCGTACCTCACTAAATGCCATAAGCTAGACAACGTTGATTGCATAGACTGCACTCAACGCCACCTTGAGTAGGCTGGATGGCGTTGAGTGAGCAGAGCTCACTCAACGCCATAATCTCGAAGGCATTGAGTAAGCTGAACTCACTCAATGCCATAGTCTGGGAGGGACATTCTGGATGGTGTTGAGTGAACAGAGCTCACTCAACGCCGTATCCAGGATGGCATTGAGTGAGCAAAGCTCACTCAACGCCGCAGTATGGATGGCGTCGAGTGAGCAGAGCTCACTCAATGCCGTAGCTTGGATGGCATTGAGTGAGCTGAGCTCACTCAACGCCATTTTACTTAGAATTTTCTGGCATTTTATTTTTGGCTATGTGCTGGATCAGCTGAACCGGGACGGTCTAGATGGTGGGCCCAAATGCATTATTAGGCAGTTTCTTTTAATAAGACCAATTAAGTCTTATTTTAAAAAAGTGTTGACCGGTCATGCCACGCGACTGTCAGTTTTGAAAGCAAGGAGGAGCCACGACCATGGCCGAGAACCTGCTCTCATAGCCATCAATGACACTTTATGCCGTGGCCGCTTCCCCTCCTCTTTAAATGGCTAGATTCAAGTCCTTATAGGGAGAGGAGGAGTTTACAGCCCTCCTCCAGCTGTTATAGAGCCGTTTCTGCCCCCCACCACCATGGCCGAAAAAGCTATAATGGGCCATTAATGGCCACTAGCGTTTGACCTTTCCCCTCCCTCCTTTTACTGGTTTAAAAAGGCTCCCTAGACTCAGAGATGAAGTTTCCACCATTACCCGATAGATTGGGAGCTTGTACTGCGCTGTAGAAGAATTCCGGCGATGCCACCACCGCGCCAATGACATCCCGTCGATCAGTACGCCTCCAGCCCGTGAACAAGGTCCTCCCCTCCTCTCTCTCTATGGGTAGATCTTAGCCTTCTTAGGATTAAGAATCGGGCTCAACTGAGCCCGATTGGGAAGAGCTCCTCTTCCTAATTTTCCGCAAAATTAGAGCTTCGGTTCGTCGGATTCCGCCTCTCGGCGGCTGCGCCGCCGCCCGGCGATGGCCACTACCTCAACGGAGGTGGTGGTGGCGGTGGCCGGCCAGGGAGGAGGCTGGATGGCCGGCGGCAGCATCTGGAATGCACTCCAGGTCGGGCTAATCTCAGCCCTTGGCTGGAGGAAGAAGATGACCCAGCTCAGTTGGATATGCTTCAAGATTAGTGCTGTTATTTAATTCTTTTCTTTTATATGCATTTTTTATACAAAATAACAGCGACTTAGGTAATTTATGAAAAATATCTAGATGCTTTATATGAAGAAATGGTCAACATAAAATTTTTAGTCCTATGGGTCTACTTTATTTTAAAATTGATTTGAGTAAATTTGGTCAACTGGTTTGACCAGGGCACCTCTTTTGGTGGGATTTTACCTAGATATAGGTAGAGACTAAAAGGTGTGCCCACCCTTCATCCCTTGACCAAATGATCTGAAATTTGGGCAAGGAGTCTACCCTTACTATACCTAAGGCCTGTCCAAAAATGGGAATTTTGGAGAATTTTTTTCTATAGTTTTTAGAAAAATTTAATAATCTTAGAGATAATTAATTAGATGGCTTAATGACTTCCAAACCCTCCCAAATTTTGGTGAGTGGTCCCTGGGTTCATCATGAGGCTCTGTATAATTTTTAATCTCATTTGAAGATGTTATAGATAGGAAAAGGACAAACCTAAGCTATGCCCTATTAAGGGGTTTTTAGGTCAAAAGTGCACTTTTAGCTTTGAGTGGTCAAATCACCTCAACAGAGGCTGAGATTCTTACCTCTGACTAGGAATGCTCTCTAGCACCCTTTCATGGATTTTGAGGTGGATTGGGGTAAATTTGCCCTAGGACCCAAGGTCAAACTCAGAAATCTTAATGGATTTTAAATTAACTAAGTCCCTCAAAACCCTACCCCTAGTTTAGGGAATAAAACTTGTAGAGATAGAAAATGTCACTAAAACTCACTGAACAGTGATGAGATTTGGGTAGTGTAGTTTTTAAGGTTAGTACAAGCTCTGGAGATTTTATTATGAATTTAGGATCATTATTTTGGATACTTCATTAACAATTTAGTAGTTTGTGTTATTTGCTTAAGAATTTATTATTGAGAAAATACTTTTTGGAAATTGATGAACTTTAGGCAGAGAACTTGTATTATAATTTTAAAGTTCTGTGAATTTTTATGGGATTTTTAGAAGTTTAATTTTAAGGCTTGCTTCATTAAGTATTGTTTCCCATGAAAACTTAATTAAATCTATTTTGGTGTCTAGCTAGCCTATAAAATTATGATATTTGCACAATGACCTTTTCTATACCATATTAATATTCATTAATTTTCTATAATTTTATGATGAGTAATTTCAGTACTTCCTTCTTTACATAGGATTAATGAGATTATAATGGATAAATTAATTAGAGGCTAAATACTTTCTGTAAAATCATGAAAATTAGTATTTGATGATACCTTGCTGTTATTTAGTGATCATAATTTTTGAGTGGCCATTACTTGAAAAAAATCATGTAGTTCATGTTTAAAATTACCCATGGCCAATCTTTGGGGAAAATTAAATAAATATCAGATTAATTAGGAAAATTGTAAATTTCTGGATTTAGGCTAATTATGTCATGATAGACCTCCAGTAAATTTTATAGGAGATTTGGAAGACAATTTGGAGTACCTCTCCTTGTATACCTCATATAACTTAGGATGGTCTGCATATAGTAAAACCGCAGAAACTGAACTGGAGTGGGTAATGAACTTGGGAAGATGGAATTTTGGTAGTTTGCTGGTTTGGATAGGGTAAGTTAAATTAAGTTCATTGCTGGAAGTCAGGATGAGTAGAGTGTGAGATTGTCTAGTGTTAAGTGGTGATCGAGAACGACGAAAGATCGTCCACCCGGTTAGAGAGGAAGAGTCTCAATACACTAGGTTAGATCCAAAGTAATTTGAATGGGATCGGGTAATGGGTAATAACCAATAAAAGTAAGTGCCTTGCGAAAGGGAACGATGGGCTTCAACTACCATCATAGTTCCTAGTGCCCTTTGAGAGCCCTTTACAGGGAATACCCGGGCAGTCCTGGGCTAACGTAAACCGTAGGAATAATGAACTAAAAGAGCAACTAGAATATCTAACCTTTCACATTCACACACCCGGTAGCTAGGGAGGTAGAATAAGTTGGTTTGGTTGCCATTCAGACGGTAGCTCTGAAGGTAGATGCACGGACGTGGCAGTCCGGGGAGCCGAGGGCTCGAGGGTTTGAGTACATGATAAGGTGGTGGGTCTTCGGTATTTGATTGTCGTTCACACCGACATCGGTACGTTGACTCGGCAGTGTGGGACACTTAGCAAAAGAAAGTCTGGTGGATATAGCCAGCACTAGTACGCGGATACTCTAGGTTGTGTTCTTCTAGGGGCATACGGAAGGGCTAGGCCAGGTAGTGTGGATACCTGCCTAGGAGTGGGGGGCCCGACCCACTGTCTCCATTTGCCACAACGGAGGTTCCTGGGAGTGAAGCTAGCTGCCCGAAAAGGGGGAACTAAAGGTCTGTGCGCATAGAGTCGTGTGCGTGAGTTGCACTTGCATGAATCATGGCATATCATATCACTACACTCATATTTGCATACAACCGACACTCGAACGTATAAATCAGTATGAGACTTTTTATACGATGGGAGCCTTGCAAAAGACCCCTTAACTTATAAGTTTGTATGGGCATTCATATAAGTTAAGGTTACTTACTTGTTTACTTACTTGCTTTCTTTTTGTCTATTTTACTACTCACTACCGTAGAACTGTTAGATGTAATCTATTTTGATTAGTTAATTATACACCATGAACAATTGTTAGACTAGTTCCACTGTCATCCGTTTGATTATTCTCCACCATTGTAGCTTCCCTTTCCTCCTCTCCGCTCGGTGCTTAGGAGCCGTGGGGGGAGGGGTAGGGGATGATAGAGCTTAGTCTTTATGACTAATGGTTTTCGAATCACAATATTACAGGAGCTCTGGATGGGAGATAGGGACCAGCAGTCCAGGGACCAGCACTAGCGGAGTACGGTGCGCATGGAGGTGGGCCAGTCTAGCACCGGAGCACCTGTGTCCAGCTCCGTGAGTGTTTAGTATTTTTATAGCTTTTGCGATGAGTGATTTGTAGTGAGGACTCTGATGTACCGGGCTCGAGCCCGTATTTCTATATTTCATCTGAACTGTTCCTTTGTAGTACTTTCTTTTACTATATATTGATGGACTTGTGATTTTATTCATATGTGTTTCTGTGGACCTGTTTACATTCAGTGTAATATTTACTTCTCTCTCTTTGTGATCGAAAAGGGTCGGTAGAATTGGCATTTTGTAGTGGAAGCCTTCCCGTGAGTCGGTGCCACCGCAAAGCCGCAATTCTGGGCTAAGACCCCGGTTGTTGAAAAAGAAAAAAAAGTGGGTCTTACAACAATTACACTTGCTTCAGAACCTAGATCTCATCAGCACTCCAAGCACATACTTCGGAGGTTCCATCTAATTTGAGAGATAGTCAATTGAAGAGATGTGAGCATATGTAGAGTGGCGACTGAGGAGAACATTGCAGATCCACTTACAAAGCCTCTCGCACAGAGAAAGCATGATGGTAATGTTAGATCAATGGGTATACGATACCTGAATGATCAACTATAGTTTGAGTCTTGTGGATTGTATGTTGTTGGTTATAAGATATTTCATTTGATGAATAAAAGTACTCTATACATTTGATTTATATATTTTGGCAAGTTCTTTTATTGTGTAATTATTTATGTTGTAATAGAGTAGTTAACTGTATAAATGCCCTTAGACTGTTTGCTTCCATAGGTCAAGTAGTGACTTGAAGTGAGAACCTATGATCATAGAAGCTTCATTCTAAAAGGTCTCTGGTTATTGTATCATCTTAGAAGCTAAGGGCGATGATGATACCTTTAAGACTAGCATGTGCGTTGACTGATGACCGGTTCTCACAGGTCATGATATTGTGATATCAAGTCATCACCTGGGTACTTGTTATGAACAAGTTGTACTGGATAGACCCACCATGAGAATACTTTGTGGATTGTTATATAAACGTGTCATAAGTATGGCTCAAGTGGCAATGGTGTTTGCGGTTCTTTGACCTGAAGTCATAGTACTCAATAAGTGAGGAAGAGTGTGCTTTGATGTTATCAATAGTCCATTCTTGAGAAAGTTGGATGATAAAGATGGTTATTGGGCACATTACAAATCATTTGGGTGTTTGCGTGTGAGCAAAAATGGGATTTGTCCTCCTATATGACAGGAGTTGCATCCATGGGCTCCTTGATGGAATGAGACTGAGAAATGCATGACCATGCTTGGTTGATTCAATATACGATATTGGACTCACCATTTTTTGGAATTCCATTCTAGATCAAGAAAACTAGGATTGAACAATTATGAGGGTGACATAATCTATACCTCTAGTTCTATCTAGATGTAAGGGACGAAGGGATATGACAACACTGATACATTTATCACAATGGCTTTCGAGTTTTAAACTCTTATTGCTTGGGGAGCAATGATGCATTGCAAGATGTCGCTTGTTGTTTATGAAGCTTTTGTTTTATACTTTCAAGATCAAGTGGGAGACTATTGGTTATACCATGGTGATCTTGAAGTGATCAAGCATGTAGCCTTACTGCCGACGCAATATGAGCCTATGGGGTCACACATAAGAGTATTGGAGAAGTTGGATAGGTTTGTGTTGGCCTTGCTCATATGTGATATGAGTGAAGGACCAAGCCTATGACGATCTGGACATGGTGGAATGTCCTTCCGGGACCAGTATTGTGAATATGGGTCGACCGGTATGTATGTAGACAGAAATAGCTAAAGGAAAATTTGTCGAGTATGGGAAAGGGGTTTCGACAAATGGCCTGGATTCGTCGAATATCGTCGTGACTTATAGCCATTTTTCAGGTATCGATGTTATCTCTCGCCGATTCATCGAGTATCATCATGACCACTTCACGATTCGTCGTGTATCGTCATATGCCTCTCACCGATTCGTCGAATATCAATTTGATACTCGCCGAATTTCTATCTTGACCTATTTATTTTTTCCTATGTCCGGTTCAGCGTCTTTGGCCAATTCGGTTCAAGGTATAAATACGATTTTACTATTGAACCGAGTAAGCGACTATTCAATCTAAACCTAAATCGTGAAACCGACTACTTCATCTTCACGGCGGAATGGTTCCGCATACGCGACCATAGCCGCTGTTGCTGCCGACCGCCGCTTGTCCCCACTGACTGTCCGCCGTCCCCAGCCGCCGCAGGAAAGATTTTCCTAGGCGTAACCTTCGTTGTTTCTGCCTCTCCTTGGTCGGATCTAGTACTCCATGTAGACGTTGAGGGAAGGCCTCTTTCCGACCAAGATCTTGTGCGATAAGAGTCTAGGGTTCTCCGTGGTCGTGTGGATACTCGTAGAGGCGCAAACACTATTCTACGCTCGGAACTCCGGTCGTTGTCGTACATTAGAATCAATCGGATCACCTAGGCTTAGTATCGACTCAATCCTGCGAAGGTATAAATTTATTTATTGCAACTTTAATTCTTGATTAATGGTTATCGCAAGATCCACAACGTACTTTTGGGTTTTTCTTGTATCCTTATTTCGCTGCGCACAAATGTTGTGACGATTAGCAAAACCTAAACCGAACAAACATATTTTATCTGACATTGTGTGCTACTGTTGTAATAAGCCAGGGCACATAATTGTTGATGGCTAGTATAAAAAGAAGGAAGCAAAAGAAGAGAAGAAAAGAAATCCTTCTGCGGGAAGAAGAAGGAAGAAAAGCGCTTCATAGCAAAGAAGCCAAAGACTCTGAGCGACAACGACTCAAATGAGTCAAGCTCAGATGAAGAATCCTATTTTGTGATATTGGTTCAGTCAGATGTGGATGAAGGCAACTCCCATTATAATCGAGAGGTAAATTCACATACACTGCTCTCTGAGTCGGATACTGCCTCATTTGGTCATGAAGACTACTTTTCTAAGGAGGAGTCAGATCCATTGGCTCAATATAAGGTAGTAGTGATGAGCTTCGACAAATGTCATAGGGTAGTCAAAACTCAGGTCAAGGATATTAGCTCTCTCATGGCAGTATAATTTGATCTGAGGGAAAAATTGAAAAAATGACTCTTATCAGAGATGACATCTAAGCCTTGAAATATGAACTATAAGTGCTCTACTGAACAAGTTCATCTGAAAGAGAAAGTCATCGATGAACAGAAAGAAAATTTGTTAGCCGAGAAGAAGCTTGTAGCAAGCTTCTCAAAGCCAAACACTGTACTTCCTCTAATAGATGTATTTTTTGCTCTGAATAAGGGTAATGGAGAGGGACACAAATTCATTAAGGATAAAGGGAAGGCTCCTCAAAGTCAAGTGACCTTCAAGAAAGTCATCTTTTAGACAAACAAGTATGACTTTGAGACATCCTACAGTCACTTTCCTACACCAACATAAGTTGAATCTAACAAAAATAACCAAGGATGGAGCCCCCCAGAGACTTTGGAACGAGTTCTCTAAAAGCACCTCACGAAGAAATTATTCTTAAGGATTATGGTTCATTTGTTCATGGACCTAGTGCAAAGAAGACACCAGAGGTATAGCCTATTATTGTAAAGACACTTGAGATGAAGAAGTCTTGTGTGTTTTGTACTCATGAGGCTTCTACCTCCAAGTTAGTTGCTCCTGCTAGACCACTCATTCAAAAGGTAAAGCAGGAGAACAAGAGAAGATACAACAAGTTTGACTGTTGGTGTTGTGATAAGGTTGGTCACTTTGTCATCGATTGTTGGTTTAATCCTATGAATTATTAAACTCTATGAGTTAACACTACAAGAATGACCACTCGCAATGTTAACACTCCCAGTGGTGTCAAGCTAACCCAGAACCAAGGACCCAAATCTGTTTGGGTTCCTAAGGGAAATTAGTTTGTAAATGCAGGCATGTCCAAAGACCAACAAAATGCCTATTTGGTATTTGGACAACGGATGCTCTCGGCAAATGACCGGGACAAGAAGCTTACTTCAAGAGTATACCGGCTGAGGACGGTCCAAAAGTTATTCTTGGCAGTTCAGGCATGGGAATTATAAAAGGCTACTGTATGATTACTGACAATATAGTCTCTTTCACAGACATGGCGTATGTTAAGGGATTACAACATAATCTCATTCGCGTTAGTCAATTATGTGACAAAGGATATATGGTAGAGTTCTACAAGGATAAGTGCCTGATAAAGTTGTCTGATAGCTCATAAACTATTTTACGAGGAACTCAGAGTAGAAATATTTCCTGTTTGAATATTCTTTGTTTAGAATTTTCTACACCAGTGTTCTTTTTAACAAAAGATAGTGTCTCTTTGTGACCAATGACACAAAGATGATAGCAGATATTAATTTCAAAACTATTAATATATTATTTCTCATAACTTAGTATGTGATGATCCCACTATTAAGTGCGTAAAAGAGAGACCTTATATCACTCATGCCAAATGGGCAAGCAGACAAGGGCTACCTTTAAAAGCATTGTTGGCAAAAATTCTACCTGATGCTTATATCTTCTCTATATGAACTTATTTGGTTCCTTGCAAATTCGTAGTTTAGGAGGTAAAACCTATACGTTGGTTATTGTTGTTGATTACTCATGGTTTGCATGGGTGTTCTTTCTAAAATACAAGTTAGATACATATGACTACTTCACTAATTTTGTTAGGCAAATTCAGAACGAATTGAACTGCTCTGTGGTCAAAATTAGAAGTGATCATAGAACAGAATTTGAATCTAGTACCACGACAAAATTTCTGTGAAAATTTAGGTATCTTTCATGAGTTTTCCTCTCCTTCCACTCCACAACAAAATAGAGTCGCTGAGAGAGAATAGAATTCTCGTAAAGGCATGCAGAACCATGTTTAATGATTCTTCTTTACCGGAGTACTTCTGGGTGGAGGCCGTCAACATTGATTGCAACGTGCAAAACAAAGCGCTCATAAACAAGAACCATCGTAAGACACCTTATGAACTATTTTCCTATAGTTTTTGTAAAAATTTAATAAATAATGTATGATTTAATTATAGGGTCTAATGACCTCATAATTCCCCACAATTTTGGTGGATGAACCTTAGGGTCATGATAGGTCACTGGTAAAAATATTAACCCATTTGGGGCTGATTTGATTTGGTAATGGTGTGACCAAAGTTTGGTCCTTTAAGGAGAAAATTAGGGAAAAAGTGTATTTGGTTGGTTGAGTGGTCAATCCTCATTCAAAAGGGATGAAACTTGGGCCACTACCTCAAAGTAATCTAAAACACCCCCTCAAGATAAATTGAGTTGTTTGGGGTGGAGATGCCCTAAGACCCAAGTGTAGGCCCTAGAGTGAGGTTTGGGGCCTAGTGAAGGACATGGGATAGTATGTCCTTGGATGGTCTTGGAACATGGACGATGAGTTCCTACGGTAGTGATAGGCACTAGAAAATGGTTTTAGGATTTTAAGAAACCTACACCTTCTTTAAAATAATTCTGGATTGTTTAGGGCACTTTGGTCCAATATTTATTTACATGCTCAAATGGATTTTGATACTCATGAGACTTAGGCCGTAAACTTGATTTAATGATATTGTTCCCTAGAAGTTTTATTGGGAATTTTGGATTAATAATTATAGTACTTCATTCACAAACCTTAAGTTTGATTCAATCACAATATAATTATTTAGGAGTTAAATTTTTACTAGAAAATTATGAAACTTGGTCACGAAACATTTTAGGATATAACCTTTCTCTGTGAAATTTTACGAAATTATTGGAAGCCCTTTTATGCAAGTTATTTCACATTGTGCCTTTGTAGAAGATTATTAAATAAATTAATTATGGGTTAAATTTCCACTAAAAAAATTGTGAAACCTGGTTAGAGGACATCTTAGGGCATTATAATGTTCTGTGAATTTTTATAGAATTATTGGAATATATTTCATTTAGGAACATTCACAAAGTGCCCCATGTTGAATATCTTTAAGTAATTTATTTATGTTACCAAACAGACTTGGAAAATTGTGATTTTTGGTCAGTAGACCTTTCTCGCATTGTTAGCATCTTCTAATTTATATATAAATTTTGGATGAATAAATTTAGTACTTCTCTCTTTACTCTGTTATTATGGTAAATTGTTCAATATTTTGTTTGGAGGTCAAAATATTTTTGGAAAATTGTGAATTTCTGCATTTACTGTTATTTTGATGAGACGCATCTATCATAATTTTGTTAAGAGCATACCAGGTCAGAATAGTGTACTTGATGATCAAAAGCATTGTTGACCTTATTTTGCAGAAAATTAATTAAGTGATAATTATATTAGGGAAAATATTACATTCAGGATTTACCCTTAAAATATCATGTTAGACCCCCAATAATAATCTTAGGTCATTTGGAAGAATATTTGATGGGGTCACCATTCATACACACCATGTAGCTCATTAGGTCTGTACATAGTTAAAACTATAAAAGTAGGGAAATATGTGAAACATGTTAAGGGAAAGGGTAATTGGTGTACCTAGTCTTGTTTGGAATGAGTGAGGTCACCAACATGAGTCAAGATTGTGAGAACCTAGTTGGCTAGGATGCAAGGTGGTTCTTGGGATCTACGATAGATCGTCTTTCCCTTAGAGAGTCTAAAGTACACTTAATGTTAGTTTAAGTGTAATGTTAAGGGCTTGGGACTCGGGTATATACCCATAATAGTAAGTGCCTTGCAAAAGGGAACGATTGTCTTCAGCTACCATCATAGTTCTTAGTGCCCCTGAGAGCCCTTCATCGGGCAAGCCCTGGGCAATCCAAGGTTAAATTTAAACCGTAAGAATAAATATTAAAGAGAAACTAGTAAAACTAGGGCATCACTTTCACTCACCCCTATATCTCGGGGGTTAGCTTGGTTATGTTTTTCGAGCAGTAGGCCCGGTGGTTATGGAAATAGGCAGGAAAGCCTGGCGAGCCGAAGGCTCGGAAGGTAGTTGTAACGGACAGGTTGGTCCGGGGAACCGATGGCTCGAGAATACATGTGTGCATGTGCATAAAGTGGCGATTCTTCGGTATTTGACGGTCGTTCACACCGACATCGATACAATTACTCGGCGAGTGTGGTTTACACTTAGCCAAGGAAAAGACTGGCGATTGGTCAACATAGTATGTGGTGAATTTGGTGTGTCCTTCAGAGGTATACATGAGGGTTAGGCCTGGTAGTGTGAATACCCGTCTAGGAGTGGGGTGGGGAAACCCACTGTCTCTGTTGGCCACTACGGAGGCTCCTGGGAGTGAAGCTAGCTTCCAAAATGGGGGAACTAAATGTTTGTGTGCATAGAGTCATGTGTGTGTGTTGCGCTCTAATGATTCATGGTATAACATATCACAACACCCATACATGCATTAAACCTGACACCCCAACATATAAACTAGTATTGGATAGCTTATACGATGGGTGTCTTACAAAAGACCCCTTAAGTTATAAGTTTGTATGGGCACTCATATAAGTTAAGATTACTTATTCCATAATTTAACTTACATGTACTTACTTCTCTACTTTACTTGATTACATTACTGTTTCCTTATTATAGAACTGCTATCTTGTATTTCCTTTTATAGCACTATAAATGTTATAATATACCTACTAGATAGCTCCACCATCACCTGCCTTGTTCCTACTCTCCACCATCATAGCTTTCCTATCATTTCTCCCGCACGGTGCCTAGGAGCCACTAGGGGAGGGGTAGGGGAAATAAGGCTTAGTGTTTTGACTAACGATCGATGGACCAAACATTTTAGGGGCTCTGGATGGGGGATAGGGAGCAGCAACAGGAGATGAAGCACCAGCAGAGTACGGTGCATTTGGAGGTGGGACAGTCTAGCATCGGAGCACCAGTCTCTGGCTCTATGTGTGAGGCCCCCATTTTGGACCCCACATAATCTGAGAATTTTAGCTGTTACACCGTGAGTGTTGGTTTTACTTAGCTTCCGTGAGAGTGATGTAGTGAGAATTTGTTGTACCGGGCATAACCCATTTTTATTTCTACTTTACTGATCTATTTCAGCACTTTTATTATCATGTGGACTTTGTGTGATTTCTATTTCATATATGTTGTGATTTTGTGGACTAGACTTAATTGTCTGATTTGTTGGACTTCTACTTCTTGATGATTGTCAATGCCTGCAGAATCAGCGTTTTGTAGTGGCGACTCTCCCAAGTGTCGATGTCACCACAAAATGGCAATTATGGGCGTAAGACCCGATAGCGTAGCAAAAAAATGGGGTCTTATACTAGACATATAGGATAGTCTTTATTAAGACAGAGAAAGTTTAGGCAATAAACATTTCCACTCCAAGTTTTGTTAAGATGACCTCTTGGTCACTTGACCTCTTAATTTTTCTCTCATCCTTTTGGAATGCAATGGCATAGCCAAGATCACAGAGTTGTTTTATGCTTATCAGGTTGTGTTATAACTGAAAGACTTGATTTCAAGAGCCTAGACACCTAGAGGGGGGGGGGTGAATAGGTTCTAATTTTTCAATAATTTTTAGGCAAACAGTTTGATCAATTCTCAACACAGATAATTCAAAACTCAGAACACAAATCACAGCACAACATACACCAGATTTATAGTGGTTCCCAAAGGTATGGGTACATCCACTTTCACCCTTCGCCTATCCAGTAGAAAACTAGATTCAGCCCAACTTCCTTCCACTAGCTCGGATCCGCAGATCTTACAACTCAAAACCAGATTGGTTCCTACAGCTCAGACTTATACAAGTACTATCTCAGATTCTTCCCAAAAATCCTACCTCAGGCCTCATCTCTATCTCAGCCTTTATCACTAGGCTTACAACTCAGACTTCCACAAGTCCCACACCTCAGGCTCTCAGCCCTACCTCAGCCTTTATAATTACAGACTTACAACTCAGATCTTACAAAAGATCTTTCAAGAATTTTAATGTTATAAAGATACAGAAATTTCACCAGATAAATCTCTCTATTGGTGTAGGCTTCTTGATCAGTTCTTGAATAAACTGACCCTTCAGATCAAACAGAATTTAGCTGTTTCAAAGCTTCTTGATAGAACAAAATAAGTTAGATCTTCACTTGATGTAGAAGTTGATCTTCAGTCAACTTCCTCCTTAAATTCAGAATGAGATCTGAATCTTCCTTGCAGACTGTTATGGATCTGCCTTCGTTAGGGTTTCCCCTGTTCTTGTTGTTGAATTATTTTGTGTTGTTCTTCACATGTTCTTCTTGTTCTTTGTTGTCTCTGGTTGTCACGGATCAGACTCTTATATAGAGTTTCCCCATGATTACCGGCTGATCCGGTTTGTAACAACCTTCTGACAGTTCTAACAGAGTTGTCAGATTGATTGGTTATGACAGATGTTGAGGCACCAGTCATGTCAGTTTATTCTTTAAAGATGTTCCAACTCAGTATGAACTACTCAGCAAACTGCTTCACATGTGTCAACACAAATAGACTAAGTGTCGACACAAGTCTTCATGATGTCGACATAATACTCCATGTGTCAACTTAGTCATTCTTCTGCTTCTCGACACTTCTTCTATTGTATGTATCGACACAAGTCCTATGTGTCGACACAACTTCTCCATGTCTCGACATATCTAATGCAGACAGATGGCGTTGAGTGTTTTTCAGACGGCGTTGAGTGTGTGTCGACATAAGTCCTGTGTGTCGACACAACTACTTCTGGTCTCGACATATCTGATGTAGACAGACGGCGTTTAGTGTGTGTCGACAACGTTGAGCGTGTCCAGACGGCGTTGAGTGTGTGTCGACACAAGTCCTGTGTGTCGACACAATTGCTTCTGGTCTCGACACAACACTTGTTGAGAGTTGATGTGTCGACACAAGTCCAGTGTGTCGACACAACTGCTTCTGGTGTCGACACAGCTCCTGGGTGTCGACTCAGCTTCTACTTTAGGTGTTAACACAATTCCTGCCTTAGGTGTCGACATAATTCTGGGTGTCGACACAGCTTCTTCTTTAGGTGTCGACTCATCTTGGGTGTCGACACAACTTCAGCATAAGTGTCGACACAATGCCTGGGTGTCGACACAACTTCTTCATAAGTGTCGACACAATGCCTGGGTGTCGACACAATTTCTTCACAACTGTCGACACAATGCCTGGGTGTCAACACAATTTCTTCACAAGTGTCGACACTTTTACTTAGAAAATTTTCTTCCAATTCTTAAACCTTCATAATGAAACTCAAACATTTATCAAATACAAATTGATGTATATTATTGATTAAGATGAGGCTTCTCTAAATCTGGTACATATTGTCAGTGTATCCAATAATCTCCCCCTATTTGGAGAAGTCATAACCCTTACTCAAAGATATATATCTCTCATAATAAAACAAAAAAGAAATAGATGTACATACATTTCACAGCAGGGTAACATATAAACTTTGTAAACAACTCAAAATTAATACTGAAACTGACTTCATATAATCAGAAAAATTATAGGTTTACATGGTTTTCTTTTTTAGAACAAAAGCAAAAGATTACATTGTTCTTTACATAAGCCTATCTATCCTATCACTGACTAGGCTCCTTAATTACAATGTCTTTTCCTGATTTGATCTTAGCCTGCATGGTAGGTTCTGTATCAGAATTAGACGGTTTCTTTCCTTTCAGAGCTTTCTTATTCTATTCTTCAGCCTTTATTCTTTGCCTTTCAAAATAATGAAAAGGCTTTGGGAAGTACTTGCTTGGCTCCTGAGCATTATCAGGTAACTTCCCAGCTTTTGCACTCCTTCTATGTTGAAGAATTGCTTCCTGCCCAGCTTGATACTTATTCCATTCTTACTCAGAATACCATTTACCCATATCATGGGTCTTATCCTTCACAGCTCTCCAGGCAGTCAGTATAATATTTCTAGAAGTAGGGCTCCATTGCTCAAAATCAGGCTTCAACTCAGCCTGTTCTCTGAACCTTTTCTTGGACAGCTGTGCTTCCTTCTGAGCTTCCATGACAGCTTCTGACATTTCTACTTTCTCAAGAATAACATTTTGTTCCTCCTGTGGAGGACACTACATTATCTGAACTTCTTTTTGAACCATTTCAAAATCAGCTGGGGGGTAAATCACCTGGATAACTTCAGGATGATCTCATTCAATATGAGCAGGTTGTACTCCAGACTCAGCAACATTGTAATCATCACACAAGGGTGGATATCCAAGAGTTGCTCTGATGCTATTTAATATCCATTTAGCATGATCAGAGCTAGCTTTGACTAATAACCTCTCCCCCTTTATGACTTCTCTTTGAATATGATCTCTCAGATCATCCTTCTGAAATCTAACTTGATTAACAACATAGTTTGTTCCTTCTTTATAATAGTCTCTGAACATTGTCAAGAAATCAGAAATATTCTTCTGAGAAGCTTGAAATATTGCATGAACAACAGCTATATCTTCATTGATCTGCTTTGACACTTCATCTTTGACAGTAGTTGCAAGATCATCAATCTTTGTCAAAATAGCATGATGTGAATCTTTGAGATTATCATTCATCCTGATTTGATTCTCAAGGACATATCCTTGCTTAACTGCAATGTCTTCCGCTTTAGTTTTCAGCTCTTGTTGTTGCTTGGCTAAGAATACCACAACATTACCTCCCTTATGGAAGCAATCTGTCATTTCCTTTGTATTTTGATTAACTTCAAATCTGGTAGATTTGATATCCTGAGCCAGTTTGAATTGCAACTCCATGTGAGTTTCATCCACATATTTCTCCAAAGACTGCCTTTTCTCATTCAATTTTATTTATATTTAGACCAGTAGGGAACTAAAATCCATGCTTGGAGTAGGTGGTGGTGTGACTGTTTGTAAGGCCTTTTTGTAGCCTGAACTCCTTTTCCTTAAGGCAACCATTTTCCTTTTCTTAGTCAGAGAGGCTTCTTTATCATCAGATGATTCTAATGAACTTTGTATATTTACTGGTTCCTTATCAATTGGAGCATGCTGAGACATCTCCCCCTCAGTCCTTGGTAATTCCTTTTCATTCATTTGTTGCTTCCCCTTAGTTCTTGCTGTAGGTAGATCAGGGAATAGCTCTTCCATAGTAAATTCCTGCTGCATCTGAACCGGAGGAACAAGATTAGTTTTAAAAACAAAAGGTTTTCCTTAAACATCCAGATTGTTGTTTAGGGCCCTCTCTTCAAAGGAGATACATACTTGCTCATCTTGAGCTTCTTTATTGATTTCTGATACTATGTCCATAATAGTATCAGCAACTAATTCACTTTCAAGGGCAGCTTCAGCAATTCCTCCCCCTTGGGCAGGTAGCTCAGTTTGTTCAAGGTTTTCTCCCCTGGAGTGGAGACTCTCTATTGTTCTAAGGGCTCACTTTGTAACACCCCTATCCGTCACATAGCATATAGCAGTAGGTTCGGCCGGGGCCCGACGCCATATACTATGGACAGACCGGTTGGTTACGCTTTGAAACCATTCAACCAATCATGTCGTCCTACACAACACCTAGCGGAAGCAAATTATTAAGTTGCAAAAGAAATAAGAACCCTGCTACAAAGCATGAATGTCCACTACCAACTCAGGAATGTAATCATACACAAAAGAGAACTGGCCTTAAGGCCTTACATTGTTCACTTAACAAAAATAGTGCTTTCATACTTCGGCTCGCAGGCCGGCCATACATGAAAAACGGGAAAGAAACATAAGCAATAAGGCCTTTGAGGGCCGACATAGCTACAAGGGCTTTAGCCCGCTATTTCCCGCTCTGCTCCGCAGCACCTGCAAGCCACAAACCACCGCCCGGTGGCAAACAAGAGCAACGGTCAGCTATGCTGACCAAATTATAACGATCTCGCCCCCAAAATCGGGGCGGCGATGCTCTTTCCCTGCACTTTATTAGTATAGGCATTATATTAATGTGAACACACATCAACACAGGCGTAGGCTCGCACGGCCACACACCCCGTGCACTCAGGGCACATTCTCGGCGAACCGGCCAACGTCACGTCAATTCAAGCCATAGACGTTCCCAATCCACCACCGCCTCTTGGACGGTCATCCATATGAGCATTTTGCCTTCCTGGCCTTGGTCACGAAAATTTAAGCCATAGACCGCCGAAGACCCTCATCCATGCCAACGGTCCTACCGAACGACATAGACCGGGTACGGTTCCGCCTGACCCGTGCTCATATCGCAATGGCAATTTAAGCCATATGCGCAGGTCAAGACTCACAGAGTCCCATTTCTGCCACAACAATCACATAACCCGGTTATGTTCACGTTGGCTCCCCGGTCACCGTGTTGGCAAAACCCGCTTTTGCCCAGTTTTTCGGGTGCACCTTGGAGTTAATCTCCAAGGCTCCCTGATGCAATCTACCACGTAGAAAACCCAAAAAATACCCAAACACCCGGAGTCTTCCCCGGTTCATATGCAATGCAACATCACCGATCCGGACCAACATGTCCGAATAGGCTTCACACACAATGCCTATGTCCGTTTACGCATACGGACTCTACACAAGGGGGACTTCACATATCTACCCCAAGGAACGCTCCAACTCTTCGCTCACTCGCGAGAGCGGGCTTGCTATGCAAAGGAAAAGAGGGCTTCACATGCCCAAGGATGAGAAATCGTTACCCTTGCATTCTTCCGTGGCGCCATCGAAAACTATACGGTTGGAAAGCACCGCAATGACGTCGCCTCCGCGGATCTTGACTCGGATCGCGATTCGGAGCTCCGAAGCTCTTCCGGCGGCCGGATCTTGGACTCCTCCTTCCTCCTTGCTCTCCCTTCTCTCTAACTTTTAGAGAGAGATGGGCCAAAGAAAAATGGGTTTCTAAACCCTATTTCCCGGCCATAACCACCCAGGAGCAGCCCCCCACCGTCGAATCCAAAGCCAAGGAAACGAACGGCCCGGATTAAAACCAAAATCATAAAATCTGGGCCGAACACGGGTTGGCACATGGCCGTGTGCCTGGCCATGTAGCTCATTCGCCGTCTCGACCCAAATTGAAAACCAGCACATGGCATGTGACACGGCCTACGACACGCCCGTGTCACCTGCGACATGCCCGTGTCGGGACCCGTGTCACGCCCCCCGTGTGCAATAAATCAACACTTTGCAGTCAGAGGGGTACACGGCTTGGTGACACGGCATCGGACACGCCCGTGTCAAACTAGACACGCCCGTGTTTGGGCCCGTGTCACTACCCGTGCACCCAACCACACAGCACAGGTATGACACGGCCTGGGACACGCCCGTGTCCTAGGCCGTGTTCCACCACACGACCATCGTCGACCTGAACTGGTCGACGACACGGCCCGAGCTCGATACGCCCGACACGGCCTCCGACACGTCCGTGTCGGGGCCCGTGTCACCTGTACCAAAATCTGACTTGGCCCAAAAACGATCCCCGTCGCTCCTACAACAATTTGGGGTGTTACAATTCTACCCCCCTTAAAGAATTTCGTCCACGAAATTAATAAAGGAAAAACAGGACTTAACGTAAAACAGTACCTAAGCGGAATAATTCCGGGTACTCCTCGAGCATAGTCTGCTCCCATTCCCAAGAGAGCTCCTCACGCCCGCAGTTATCCCACCGGACCTTAACCATCCGGATCTCCTTGCTACGAAGCCTCTTGACCTCAACATCTTCGATACGAATGGGCTTGACCCTAGTCGTCAACCCTTCGTCCACCGGCACTTGGTCAACTGCGATCACCTGCGAAGGTTCTTGCACCGCCTTCCGCAACACAGAAATGTGGAACACATCATGTAATCCACTCAACTCCACCGATAGCTTCAAACGGTATACAGCTTCGCCGACTCGCTCCAGAACCTCAAAAGGTCCAAGGTATCTTGGGCTCAGCTTCTTCAAGCATCTCACCCGCGAAACCCCCTTGAACGGCTTCACTTTCAGGTATACCCAATCGCCTACCGCGAACTCCACGTTCCGGTGCTTGGCATTGTAATACTTTGCCTGCCGGTCCTGAGCGATCAACAAGCGCTCCCGAATGATCCGCACTAACGAGGTAGCACTCTCCACCTCCTGCTTCTTGTACAACCTTTCCTCACCTGTTTCAAGCCACGATAACGACATGCGACACTTCCTACCATACAGGGCCTCGAAGGGCGCCATTGATATACTCGCTTGGTAGCTGTTGTTGTACGCGAACTCCACCAAATAAAGGTGGTCTTCCCAATGCTTACCAAAATCCAAAACACACATGCGTAGCATGTCCTCCATCGTTCTATTGACCCTCTCGGTCTGCCCATCCGTCTGCGGATGGAAAGCTGTGCTGAACTTTAACTTTGTTCCCAGCATCTGCTGCACCAACCTCCAATCATTTGACGTGAACCGCCCATCGCGATCACTCACAATGCTACGTGGCACACCATGCAGCCTAACAATATTATCGACATACAACTTTGCCAATTTCTCCACTGGATCATCCTTCCTATGCGGAATGAAATGCGACACCTTGGTTAGTCGATCTACGATCACCCAGATGGCGTCGTTCCCCTTCTGCGACCTTGGCAACCCGTGCACAAAGTCCATAGATATATCGTCGAATTTCCACTCCGGTATAGGCAAGGACTTCAGAAATCCTCCCGGCTTTTGGCACTCCGCCTTCACCAAGGCGCACGTTTGGCACTTAGCCACGTACAACGCCACATCTTTCTTGAGCCCCGGCCACCAAAACAACTTTTTGAGATCACGATACATCTTCGTGCTCCTGGGTGGATTGAGTACTTGGTATGATGAGCCTCGTACATCAACTCCGCCCGGAGGTTACCCCCACTCGGGACGCACAACCGATGATCCTTCCTTAATAAGCCATCTTCCACCGAGAACTGGGAATTTGACCCATCCAGAGCGGCCTCCATAAGCTCCTTCATGGAGTCATCTAACTCCAATGCCTTCCGAACCCGGTCAGCCAGGTCATACTGCACTTCTGTCCAGTTTAACATTGCTTTGGCGCTCGTCTGCCTGTCAACGCAACAGATCTCAAGCTCCTCCAACTCCCGTACTAGCCGCTCATCATGCACCGACAACCAGTTGGCTCGGGCGGGAGCCCTGCGGCTCAGCGCATCCGTAACTGCATTGCCCTTCCCGGGTACATAATGTATTTTGAAGGTGTAGTCCCCCAGGAACTCCATCCACCTCCTCTGCCTCATATTAAGGTCCTTTTGATCTAACAAGTATTTTAGGCTCTTGTGATCGGTGTATATATCGACCCTTACGCCGTATAGGTAGTGCCTCCACAACTTGAGTGCAAATATCACGGCCGCCAACTCCAAGTCGTGCACCGGATAATTTCTTTCATGCACCTTCAGCTGACGTGATCCATACGCTATCATGCTCCCATGCTGCAACAACACGCAGCCCAAGCCACTACCCGAAGCGTCGCTATACACCTCAAAGCCCTCGGTCCCACTCGGCGAACTAAGCACCGGCGCCGTGGTCAACCATCTCTTCAGCTCCTCAAAAGCTTGCACGCACTCTTGCGTCCACAAGAATTTCTGATCCTTCCTTGTCAACTTCGTGAGGGGTAATGCTAACCGCGAGAAGTTCTTTACGAAGCGCCTATAATATCCGGCAAGCCCGAGAAAACTACGGACTTCCGCGACAGAAGATAACGCAGGCCACTCCCGTATCGCAACAATCTTCGCCGGATCCACTGCTATACATTCCCCACTCACTATATGACCAAGGAACCCTACCGAGGGTAGCCAGAACTCGCACTTGGAGAACTTTGCATAAAGCTCATTCCTCCTCAAAGTCTCCAATACCAAATGCAAATGCTTGAAGTGATCTTCTTCGCACTGCGAGTACACCAAAATATCGTCAATAAAGACGATCACAAAGCGATCTAGGAAATCTCTGAACGTCCTGTTCATCAAGTCCATAAATACTGATGGCGCATTCGTCAGTCCAAACGGCATGACCGTGAACTCGAAATGCCCATACCTTGTACTGAATGCCGTCTTCGGGATATCACACTCCCTGATCCTCAGCTGATAGTACCCCGACTTCAAGTCCAACTTGGAGTATACCGACGATCCGACTAACTGATCAAAGAGATCATCAATCCTCGGGATCGGGTACTTATTCTTCTCCGTTAGCTTGTTCAACTCTCTGTAGTCGATACACAGCCGCATACTCCCGTCATTCTTCTTAACGAAGAGGACCGGTGCGCTCCAAGGCGATGAGCTTGGATGCACATACCCTTGCTCCATCAGCTCCTCTAGCTGAACTTTCAACTCTGCCATGTCCTTAGGCGCCAACCTATACGGAGCACGTGACACCGGTTTGGCCCCCGGTACGAGCTCGATGGTGAAATCAATCTCCCGCTGCGGTGGGGCTCTGGGAAGACTATCCGGGAACACATCGGGGTATTCGCACACCACGGGAATGCTATCCAACGTGGACTTTGGCTCAACAGCCCCCACTATTGCGAAGAACAGCTCTGCACCAGCACGAACCGCCTTCACCATCAGAAGAGCAGACATCAGTGTCTTGCTCGACCCCTTTAGCCCCTCGAATGTAGTCTCCCGCCCTACACCCAGCTTGACCTCCTTCCGGTCACTATCAATCCAAGCTTTCTGCTCTGACAGCCAATCCATCCCAAAGATCACGTCGAACTCTACTAGCGGCAGCAATGACGCTAGCAAGTCGAACTCTTGGCTCCCAATGCGAACTTTTACGGCGCACACCCTATCCGCACGCATCGAGCACCCATTCGGTAGCAGCACATCCAACTTGTCCTTCGCCATCGAAGAAGGGACTCCGATGCGCGATATAAAGCTTTCGGACAAGAAGGAGTGTGAAGCTCCCGTATCGAACAGTGCCCGTGCCGGACTATCACTAATCACAACAAAGCCTATACAAACAATATTAGGCTAACAAGCAATAGATAACGGTATTAAAGCTAACTTGCTATAAATTAACTCATACTTGTCACCACATCCGCTTGCTTGATGGCCTCCTGCTGGCCCAAGTTATAGACTCTAGGCTGAGTCGGAGCATAGTGGGACGCGGTCGACTCCACCGCTTTGCCCTTCTCCTCGTAGGTAGCTCCTTGTTTCCTTTCGGACTTTGAGTGTCTACTCCAGCAATCGCGGGCAAAGTGCCCCGTCTTTCCACACGTGAAACAAGCGCCCGGGGTTCGATTGGTAGTTGCCCCCGAGGCACCTGAAGCAGCTGGACCCGACATCTTAGCTTTCTTATAGAATCTGCGGTAGCCCGACTTCGACGTAGTCGGTGCCTTGAACTCCGCTTTCTTACTACCGGATTCCTTCTTCGCTTGGACATTCTTCATGTCCTTCTCCAAGGACCGGGCCGAATTGACCAGTGTCATGAAACCCTGCGCCTTGGGCCCCGACAGTAGCAACCTTAAATCATCTCTTAGCCCTTCATAGAAGCGGCTCGTCTTGCGCTCCTCGTCTGCGAAGGTAGCACCGGCATATCTCCCCAACTGAGTAAACTCGTGGAGGTACTCATCAACGGTGCAATCCCCTTGCACTAACTTCTGAAATTCGCTTTCTAGCGCAATTCTCTGCGCCGAGGGGAGGTATCGAGCCATGAATAATCTCACAAACTCCTCCATCGAAACTTCGGCCAACGGCCTTCCCCGCTACTGATGTAGCTCTAGGCCTTCCCACCATAGTCTTGCGTCCCCATCCAACATGAACGTCGCTATTGTGGTCTTCTGCCACTCTTCCGTTTCCATCGCAGTCATCACCCTGTTGACCCTTGAGAGCCAATCCTCTGCTTGGGTCGGGGTTTCTGCCCCCGTGAATACCGGTGGGTGAAAGTCCATCATGTGCTTCAGTTGTCTTTCCGTTGCTCTCCGAGGCAACTCTGGCTCCAAAACTACTTGCTCAACCCTACTTTGCTCTGTCGTCTGAAGCGGTACTTGCTTCATAGCAGGAGCAGACTGCTGCACCTGCCTTGCAGGCTGCGCATTGATCATTGCCATGACCGCTTCTGCCACCAACCTAATAGTCTCGGCAGACAGAGGTGTTGCAGGCGCATCGCTTGGCGCACTGCTCGCCTCAGAACCTGGCCGTTCAGACGGCCCAGCGCCACTTCTGGTCACCTATAATTGTGCAAAACACCGATAAGCGACCCAAAAATTACTGCAAACAGCAATTATAGGAACACGCAGGTTCCTCAAACATGTATATTTTCATTCCTAAGTGGACATTCATGGGTTCTTTTCACGTTATAACGATGACGCACACATGTGCTCACCACCCCTTAAAGTGAATTCGTCCACGAATTCATTTAAGCTTGACCGAAACCAGTAGCCTGATACCAATTTGTAACACCCCTATCCATCGCATAGCATATAGCAGTAGGTCCGGCCGGGGCCCGACGCCATATACTACAGACAGACCGGTTGGTTACGCGTTGAAACAATTCAACCAATCATGTCGTCCTACACAACACCTAGCGGAAGCAAATTATTAAGTTGCAAAAGAAATAAGAATCCTGCTACAAAGCATAAATATCCACTACCAACTCAGGAATGTAATCATACACAAAAGAGAACTGGCCTTAAGGCCTTACATTGTTCACTTAACAAAAATAGTGCTTTCATACTTCGGCTCGCAGGCCAGCCATACATGAAAAACGGGAAAGAAACATAAGCAATAAGGCCTTCGAGGGCCGGCACAGCTACAAGGGCTTTAGCCCGCTATTTCCCGCTCTGCTCCGTAGCACCTGCAAGCCATAAACCACCGCCCGGTGGCAAACAAGAGCAACGGTCAGCTATGCTGACCAAATTATAACGATCCCGCCCCCAAAATCGGGGCGGCGATGCTCTTTCCCTGCACTTTATTAGTATAAGCATTATATTAATGTGAACACACATCAACACAGGCGTAGGCTCACATGGCCACACACCCAGTGCACTCAGGGCACATTCTCGGCGAACCGGCCAACGTCACGTCAATTCAAGCCATAGACGTTCCCAATCCACCACCGCCTCTTGGACGGTCATCCATATGAGCATTTTGCCTTCCTGGCCTTGGTTACGGCAATTTAAGCCATAGACCGCCGAAGACCCTCATCCATGCCAACGGTCCTACCGAACGACATAGACCGGGTACGGTTCCGCCTGACCCATGCTCATATCGCAACGACAATTTAAGCCATATGCGCAGGTCAAGACTCACCGAGTCCCGTTTCCGCCACAATAATCACATAACCCGGTTATGTTCACGTTGGCTCCCCGGCCACCGTGTTGGCAAAACTCGCTTTTGTCCAGTTTTCCGGGTGCACCTTGGAGTTAATCTCCAAGGCTCCCTGATGCAATCTACCACGTAGAAAACCCGAAAAACACCCAAACACCCGAAGTCTTCCCCAGTTCATATGCAATGCAACATCACCGATCCGGACCAACATGTCCGAATAGGCTTCACACACAATGCCTATGTCCGTTTACGCATACGGACTCTACACAAGGGGGACTTCACATATCTACCCCAAGGAACGCTCCAACTCTTCGCTCACTCGCGAGAGCGGGCTTGCTATGCAAAGGAAAAGAGGGCTTCACATGCCCAAGGATGAGAAATCGTTACCCTTGCATTATTCCGCAGTGCCATCGAAAACTATACGGTTGGAAAGCACCGCAACCGCGTCGCCTCCGCGGATCTGGACTCGGATCGCGATTCGGAGCTCCGAAGCTCTTCCGGCGGCCGGATCTTGGACTCCTCCTTCCTCCTTGCTCTCCCTTCTCTCTAACTTTTAGAGAGAGATGGGCCAAAGAAAAATGGGTTTCTAAACCCTATTTCCCGGCCATAACCACCCAGGAGCAGCCCCCACCGTCGGATCCAAAGCCAAGGAAACGAACGGCCCGGATTAAAACCAAAATCATAAAATCTGGGCCGAACACGGGTTGGCACACGGCCGTGTGCCTGGCCGTGTAGCTCATTCGCCATCTCGACCCAAATTGAAAACCAGCACACGGCATGTGACACGGCCTGCGACACGCCCGTGTCGCCTGCGACACGCCCGTGTCGGGACCCGTATCACGCCCCCCGTGTGCAATAAATCAACACTTTGCAGTCAGAGGGGTACACGGCTTGGTGACACGGCATCGGACACGCCCGTGTCAAACTAGACACGCCCGTATTTGGGCCCGTGTCACTACCCGTGCACCCAACTACACAGCACAGGTATGACACGGCCTGGGACACGCCCGTGTCCTAGGCCGTGTTCCACCACACGACCATCGTCGACCTGAACTGGTCGACGACACGGCCCGAGCTCGACACGCCCGACACGGCCTCCGACACGCCCGTGTCGGGGCCCGTGACACCTGCACCAAAAATCTGACTTGGCCCAAAAACGATCCCCGTCGCTCCTACAACAATTTGGGGTGTTACACACTTCCCTCCACTTGATCTTGGGCTTCCTTTTGTTGCTGGTCTTCATCTGAGCTGAAGACTACCTCCTCTTCAGAATCACTGGAGGATTCTGCTTATTGAACAACTTGTTTCTGCTTTTTAACTTTCTTTACTTGTTGTTGAGGAGCATAAACTTCCTTTTAGAACTCTATCCCACCTAGAAAGAATTCTTACATCCATCCTCCTCATGTGATTGATTTTGGATCCTTGCAGTTGGTTTATAACATCTGGAATTATTGAAGATAGACAAAGACTTAGGATCCTACCAATGTTTGGTTTCTTTACTCCTTCTTGGATCTTGTCAAACACTATTGATGTCGTCCATTCCATACTTCTTAATCAACTCCTTGGTGAACTTAGACTGGGATATGGACAATCCACCATCAGTCTGTCTAACTTGAAGTCTAAGAAGAACTTCAGCTCACCCATACTACTCATCTCAAACTTCCCTTGTATAAGTTTGGCAAACTTTCTACAAAGGTTATTTTCAATAGATCCAAAGATAATGTCATCAACATATATCTGGACTAGGATTATCTTACCTTTAGATTCCCTATAGAATAGAGTTTTGTCTATCTTTCCTCTAGAGATTTTATTCTCAATAAGAAAAGCAGACAAGGTTTCATACCAAGCCCTAGGGGCTTGTTTCAAACCATATAGAGCTTTCCTAAGCTTATATACATAATCAGGATAATGAGAGTCTACAAAACCTGAGGGTTGTTCAACATAGATTTCCTCTTTTAAGTCACCATTTAGAAATGATGACTTTACATCCATCTGATATACCTTGAACCCTTGACAGGCAACATAGGCCAAGAACATCTTTATAGCCTCCAGCCTTGCACTGGGGCAAAGGTTTGATCAAAGTCAATAGTGTCCTCTTGCCTGTAGCCTTTTGCTACCAATCTGGCCCTGTTCTTGATTATAGTTCCATTCTTATCAAGTATGTTTCTGTAGATCCACTTGGTTCACATAATGTTGTGATCTTTAGGTTTAGGAACCAGTTCCCAGACTTTACATCTTCTGAACTGACTTAGTTCTTCTTGCATATCATCAATCCAGTTGGAGTCTAGCATAGCTTCTTCAAACTTCCTGGGTTCTATTTGAGATTGGAAGCTAGAACATAGAACTGTGTTCATGATCTTGCTCCTAGTTAGAATGCCTTGACATGCATCACCAATGATTTGGTGAGCTGGATGATCCTTCAAGTGTCTTCTTGCTGGAGGAAATATGTCATCCTCATGCCTTTCTTCATTTTCCTTAACCTGATGCTCTGCATTGTCTTCTTCATCTAGTGGGACTTATTCTCCCTCTGCATAGCTTGCATCTTTTTCTTCATCCAGCCTAGCAGGAACTTCTTCATTGATGGTCAGCTTGTCCAGCCTGTCTGTTAGACTTGTAGAACTAACTGAAGAGCTAGATAATTCACTGTTAATCAACTTGGACTCATCAAATATAACATGTACAGATTCTTCTACAACTTGGGTAGTCAAGTTGTAGATTCTGTATGCCCTACTATGATTGTTGTACCCAACAAATATCCCTTCTAGGGATTTGGTAGCAAACTTTTTTGGTAGTGCTTACCATTAACTAGAACAAAACACTTGCTACCAAAGATTCTGAAGTAGGAGATGTTTGGTTTTCTGCCTTTCAAAATCTGGTAGGGAGTCATCTTGTTTTTCTTATTGATGGAGGCTCTATTGAGTACATGACATACAGTATTTACTATATCAGCCCAGAAGCACTCAGGGAGATTAGTATCATTAAGTAGTGTTCTACTTGCCTCAATTAGAGTCATATTCTTTCTTTCAGCAACACCATTTTGCTGAAGAGTTCTAGGTGAGGAGAATTCCTGATGAATCCTAAGTTATTCATAGAACTTTGTCATACATTCAGACTGAAATTCAGTTCCATGGTCACTTCTGATTTTGACTACTAAATTATTATATTCATTCTGAATTTGTCTAATAAAAGTTTGGAAAACAGTTGGGGTTTCAGATTTCTGCCTCAAGAAGAAAACCCATGTGTATCTAGAATAGTCATCCACAATAACTAGTGTGTATAATTTCCTACCAAGACTGTGAACTGGCATAGGACCAAACAAATCCATATGCAAGAGATATAAACATCTCATTGAATCTTTGATATCAAGTGCATGGAAAGAGCACTTAGTCTGCTTACCCTTTTGTCAAGCTAAACACACAACCTCTTTAATGCACCTGACTTGAGGACCATTCCGCACTAACCCCATGCTGAACAGTAGTCCTATTGACTTATAGTTCAGATGAGCTATCCTCTTATGCCATTTGACACATAGTGAAGTTTTTTCTCCTGTAACTAGACAAATGGGTGAGTTGTTAAACTCATAATCTAGGTTAAGAAAATATACATTCCCTTTCCTATTGCCTATCAAAATGATCTATTGATCACTTGACCTTCTTATTTGGAACTCCCCTTTGAGGAAAGAGATGTCATAACCTAGATCACTAAGTTGACTTATGTTAATCAGGTTATGTTTTAGACCCTTCACATAAGCCACTTTAGTGATAGTAATTGAATCACTGGAAATGTTACCAAATCCTTTGATGATTCCTTTTTCTGATCCACCAAAGATTACTTTGGGTACATTATCTATGGGTACATAGTCCCTCAACATTCTTCTTGTTCCAGTCATGTGTATGGAAAATCCACTATCCAAGTACCATATAGGGGTATGGCCACTTGGATTCACCTACATCAAATAAAGAATCACTTATCCTTAGAACCAACTTGCTATTGGGTCATAGGTCCTTGTTAGTTTTAAATCCTGTAGCTGTTCTAACAGGTAAACTACTTTTGGTTGTAACACTTGTGTTAAACCAGCAATCAGTGGCAAAGTGGCCCACCTTGCCACAACACCAACACTCAAATCTATTATACCTTCTCTTAGGTACAGACTTTACAACTTTATTGCCAGCAGTCCTGTTAAGTGTAGGTACAGGAGCAGCAAATTCCAAGAATTCCTTTTAAACCTGATGCAGCGCCACCACTAAATGATGATGACCCGGTTGCCGAGGCGTTACGGCATAAAGATCTTAGACGCCGTGATGACGCTGAAGGAAGTGCACATTACAACCTCCGCCCGCGGCACGCTCGAACCGCCATGAAAAATTAGCTTTAATTATCTTATTTCATGAACTCCATTTTTATATTTTTAGAATATAAAATTATCCAATGTTTAAGAGATAATTTTATATTCATGGCTTGTTTTATTTCTTTAATTTAAAACAATTTTAATTTTGGTGTGCACTTAGCCATTCGGGTGGATGAGATTACATCTCCATCATGAAGGGTTAAGGCTTGTTGTAATCTCCTATTTAAGGAGGTGTTTATGAGGAATCAAGCATTGAAATATTGAAAACCTAAATCCTCTCCTTTGAGAATTTCGGCCCAAGCTTGCTCCAAGCCGCCGCCCCACCCTTGGTGGTGTGAAACCGCCAGCCTCCTTGTGGTGGTGTGATGCCGCCGCTCCTTGCCTCCTCTATCCGTTCGGTGCGACTCCGGCGCGGCTTCCTTGGTGCGACTCCGTGGAAGAAGGTTGCAAACCCTTCGGTGTGACGCCGACGGATCCGTGGAGAGAGTGATTCTCCCACCCTATCTTTGTGTGAATGTTCATCCCGGTTGGGTAATCTCTTCCCTCTTCCTTGTGTGATTCTCTTCTTTAGTTGTGGTGGTTTTCACGCTCGTTTTCTCCGGATCTTTAACTTAATCGCTACAAGTTTTGAATCGAAACCGGCGTTGCAAGGCTTTTTAATTCCGGATCGGGTGGATCCTATTTGCTTGAGCGGATCTTGGCCTATAGCCTTGGTCTTGCTCTCTAAAAGGAGTGGCAACCTTTGTGTTTTCTTGGGGAATACTCCGACTCAAATTTCCGATCGTTGTTTTCGAGTCGACCATTCCTCCCTTGTTATTTGCGCTGCGTTCATGCGACGAGGACTATTGTGAGCGATAGGTGCTGTGTAGGTGCGGTAGATCTACGACGTGTAGTGCGTAGGAAGCGTTGTTTTCGTGGAGATCTCCGACTCGAGACGTACCCTACACCAATTTGGTATCAGAGGGAGGTTGTTTCAACGTCCACGTTGCAAACATCCTCTCTGCGTTCGTCGTTGGTTGATCTGAATTTTCTAAGATCTGAAATTTCGGATTGGTCTGCGTTTAGTAAATCCGTCGGAATTTTAAACTTGTCAAAAAAATCTGAAAAACAAACTGTAGCTTCCTGCACTTATTTCCAGCAACTTTAAAACAGAAAAATTTTTGATTCGGCCTCGTTAGGTTGGCCTGCAAATTAGAACATCGTAAATCTGTCCAATTGGTCTGCAAATAGCGGGCTGAAATCTTCATTTTTCAGCAAAATTTCAAAATTTTTTTTTTTAACGATCTCCGTGTTTCTCACATCAAGCTTTTCGAAAAAATATTTTATTTTCATTCTAGCTACAGCCCTAGGAAAAATCATCTTTCGTAATTTTCTGGGTCTTGCATGTGCACCAGGCTAGGCACGGAATATACGGCACCGTCTACATCTAGGATGGCTGAGAACGGGAATGAACTTCATAACGCTGAAGCGATAGCAGGTCTACGTAATGATATGGAGGAGCTTAGGGCCACTTTAGCACAGATTTTACAAAATCAAGTCAGGCCACCACCACCACCCGCTAATGTTGAGTTGCCCCGCCGACGCCAACACATCTCCGATTCGGATTCGGATGGGGACTCCCCACGAGTGCCCCCTCGAGGCCGTCGCCATGAGCTAGAGTTTGACATTACTAGGGCCATCAAGATTGATGCCCCCACTTTTGACGGCATGGGAGATCCACAGAACTTCCTTACGTGGATAGTGGACATGGAATGTTACTACGACTGGCACCATCTCACGGACGCCCAAAAAGTCCAAGTTGCCAGGATGAAGTTGACAGGCCGTGCCAAAACTTATTGGCTAAATGAAGAGCGTAGGCTAGGTGCGGGAGACGGAAACCCAATTATTGGGTGGACCGTAATGAGGAATTTGTTGACCGATCAGTACGTTCCCGCGTACCATCGGACACAGATGTTTGACGAGCTTGCCACCCTGCGACAGGGCTCAAATTCAGTAGCGGAGTATATGGGAGAACTGAAGGACCGAATGGTGCGTTGTGATCTGAAGGAAATCCCCGAGGTTACCCTTTCTAGATTCCGTAAGGGGCTTCAACCCGATATTCAGCGGAAGCTCTTACATTATGGCCACACAGATCTAAACACGACATTCAATGCCGCCCTCGACATTGAGAAACACTTAGCATCTAAGGCCCACTCCCGGAATTCCCATACGAAGGGAAAATCCACCACCGGAGCCTCGTCCTCCACATATCAGGACAAAGGGAAATTCCGGTCCGCCGAGTCCAAGTCTGTTGTGATCACTGCTAGGAACACTAAGAACCCTGCGAGCGAACGTATTCCCATCGGAAAGGTTAGCAAGACTAATGCCACATGTTACTCTTGCAGCATTCAAGGTCACTACGCCTTCGAATGCCCAACGAAAACCAAAGCCATAGCCTTGTTAGAGTCGACGACCGATCTTGCGGATTACGTATATGAGGCTGCTGAGGAGAGCGACCCGGAAGGGGTCCCAAGTGACTTAGAGGACGATCACCCCCTTATGGTGATGCGTTGTATATTGGCCACTCCTCGTCCATTAGATGAGTGGAAGAGGACGAGCATATTTTCTCTGATTTTTAAGAGTGGCGAGAAACTTTGCAAGCTGATTGTTGATAGTGGTAGCTGTGTAAATGTCGTATCTGAGAACGCCATTGCACGTATGTCCTTGACCACGGAACCACACCCGACCCCATATAAGGTCGCTTGGATCAACAAGATCTCCGTACCAGTTACCAAGCGATGCCTGGTCCCGCTCTCATTCAAATCCTACATGGATGAGGTGTGGTGTGATGTCCTTCCGATGGACGCTTGTCATGTGTTGTTAGGCCGCCCTTGGCTATATGACCGTGATGTTACTCATTTTGGTAGAGCCAACACTTATGAATTCAAATTCAATGGCAAAACCATCACCTTGAGACCGACCATCCCAAAGGAGCCCGTAGTCTTGGCTAAGGACACCACTATCCCGATAGAACGGAAAACGTTGAATCTAGTTGGTAAGAAAGAGTTTGAGAGAGATCCGTTCCTTGATGGAATTATGTATGCGCTAGTCCTCCTAAGTGCGAAGCCCGATTCTAGCATTTTGGATGAGTTACCTAGTGAGTTACGGGTACTGTTGGAAGAGTATAGGGACGTGTACCCGGATGAGTTGCTATCCACGTTACCCCCACTTAGGAATATCCAGCACGCGATAGATCTCATCCCGGGGTCTTCCTTGCCAAATCAGCCCCATTATCGACTCCACCCCGCAGCTCACCTGGAGTTGCAGTCCCAAATAGAGGGCTTACTGGAGAAGGGTTTTATTAGGACGAGTATGAGTCCATGTGCTGTACCAGCCCTACTTGCCCCCAAGAAGGATGGTACATGGAGGATATGCGTTGATAGCCGGGCTATCAACAAAATCACCATCAAGTATAGGTTCCCCATTCCCTGCCTAGATGATTTGTTGGATGTCTTGTCTGGAGCCACCGTATTCTCCAAATTAGATCTTCAGAGTGGCTATCACCAGATTAGGATACGAGAGGGCGACGAGTGGAAGACGACATTTAAGTCGAAGGATGGACTGTACGAATGGCTTGTGATGCCCTTTGGGTTATCCAATGCCCCTAGTACCTTCTCCCGGATGATGACACATGTCTTTCAGCCATTCATGGGGAAGTTCGTTATCGTCTACTTTGACGATATACTGATTTATAGCACCTCTGCTATCGAGCACATCTCCCACATGAGAGTGATCCTTTCCACCCTGCGGAAGGAGACTTTATTTCTCAATCTTAAGAAATGCACTTTCAATGCCTCGGAGGTAGAGTTCTTAGGTTATATAGTCGGTTCTAAGGGTATTCGAGTTGATCCGGGCAAGGTTCAGGTCATTAAGGACTGTCCCGTGCCAACCACCCTACGTGAGGTACGTAGCTTCCATGGGTTAGCCACGTTTTATCGTCGTTTCATACGAGACTTCAGTAGTATTATGGCGCCTATCACCGACTGTATGAAGAAGGGAGAGTTTACATGGACGAAGTCCGCCACTTATGCCTTTGAACGAATAAAGGAGCTTATGACTGAGGCACCTGTTTTACGTCTACCAGACTTTTCTAAAGTCTTTGAGCTCACATGTGATGCGTCTGGGGTAGGGGTTGGAGGTGTCTTGAGCCAGGAGGGCCATCCCGTTAGTTATTTTAGCGAGAAGTTGTCCGGTCCTAAGCTGAACTACTCAAATTACGATAGGAAATTTTATGCTGTAGTTCGGTGTCTACACCATTGGAGGCACTATCTCCTCTCCAAGGAGTTTGTGATCCTCTCTGATCATGAGTCTTTACGTTTCATCAACGGCCAGCATAAGATCAGCCCACGACACGCTAAGTGGGTAGCTTTCTTACAAGGTTACACGTTTAATCTCAAGCACCTTAAGGGAACTGATAACCGAGTCGCGGACGCCCTTAGTCGTCTTACTATTTTACTCACCTCTATGGAAGTACATGTTGTCGGATTTGAGCGGATTAAGGATGAGTACGCTACGTGTCCTGACTTCCAGGACTTTTATTTATCTGCCCAGGATAGTTCCCCCACTACGATATCTGCCTACGTTATCAAGGACGGTTACCTGTTTAGGAACGAGAAGCTATGTATTCCGCAGTCATCGTTACGACTACATATCATATGGGAATTGCATAGCGGAGGGTTGAGTGGTCACTTCGGTAGAGATAAGACCATTACGCTAGTCGAGGATAAATTCTATTGGCCAAAACTGAAGGTTATGGTGGGACAGGTAGTGAGTAGCTGCCGCACGTGTCAGGTGTCTAAGGGAAGTAAAACCAACGTTGGATTATATACTCCCTTGCCTATTCCCTCCATGCCTTGGGTAGACGTTAGTATGGATTTTGTATTAGGCCTCCCCATTACTCTTTGCCGTCACGACTTAGTCTTTATAGTGGTGGATAGGTTTTCAAAGATGGCTTATTTCATCCCATGCAGTAGGACAAACGACGCGTCTCATGTTGCTAAACTATATTTTAAGGAAGTCGTTAGTCACCATGGAGTGCCAAAAACCATAGTATCGGATAGGGACGTAAACTTCACTAGTTATTTTTGGAAAACTCTTTGGATTTTAATGGGAATGAAATTATTGTTTTCCTCCGCCTATCACCCCCAAACTGATGGGCAGACGGAAGTGGTTAATCGGAGCTTAGGAAATTTGTTACGATGCCTTGTGAGTGATCATAAGAGCACTTGGGATCTTCTCCTTCCCCATGCCCAATTAGCCTACAATAACTCCAAGAATAGGTCTACGAGTCTGTCCCCGAATGAGATTGTCCACGGGTATAAGGCTCCTGTGCCACTTGACTTGGTGCCGTTGCCCCCAACGTACAAGGCAAGTCAGTTTGCACAATCCTTCGCCCAACACATCCATGATTTACACGCACGTATACGGGCCACTTTGACCACGCAATACGACTCTTATCAAGCGCACGCTAATTTACATCGGAGGGTATCAAACTTCAAAATTGGCGATCTAGTTTTAGTCCGTTTGGTTCCCAAATGCTTGCCAACTGGCACCGTTAAAAAGTTAGCACCAAAGCGCGCCAGCCCTTTTCGGATTATTAAAAAGTTAGGTGACAACGCTTTCGTTTTGGACTTGCCTGCTGATTGGGGGATCTCTCCCATTTTTAACGTTTTGGATTTAACGATGTTTGTGTCACCACCACAAGAGTTGATTTCTTTGTCATCTTCTCCTCCCACTCAAAATTCTGATGGGTTGGGGAGTGGTAGTTCGGATGATCTCTCTCTTTCGGTCCCCGCAGGTATATCATCGGATTGTACGTTGCCTTCTTTTACTCCTACTGCTGACATGTTTCCCAGGTTTCCCAGGACATTCTTCACTCCAGATATGATACTTGCTGCGGAACCGTTCACTACTCCGGATGGTACTACTTACCGCTTTCTGGTCCGTTGGCGTGACCGTCCCCCTTCGGACGACTCTTGGGTACTCGCGACAGAGCTTCAACGTTTGGATGTCGAGCTTCTCCGCCGCTATCTCTCCACTCACGCATCAGAGATACGTGATTTTGAGTGGGGGAGGATTGATGTAGCGCTACCGCTAATTGATGATGACCCGGTTGCCGAGGCGTTACGGCATAAAGATCTTAGACGCCGTGATGACGCTGAAGGAAGTGCACGTTACAACCTCCGCCCGCGGCGCGCTCGAACCGCCATGAAAAATTAGTTTTAATTATCTTATTTCATGAACTCCATTTTTATATTTTTAGAATATAAAATTATCCAATGTTTAAGAGATAATTTTATATTCATGGCTTATTTTATTTCTTTAATTTAAAACAATTTTAATTTTGGTGTGCACTTAGCCATTCGGGTGGATGAGATTACATCTCCATCATGAAGGGTTAAGGCTTGTTGTAATCTCCTATTTAAGGAGGTGTTTATGAGGAATCAAGCATTGAAATATTGAAAACCTAAATCCTCTCCTTTGAGAATTTCGGCCCAAGCTTGCTCCAAGCCGCCGCCCCCCCCCCTTGGTGGTGTGAAACCGCCGGCCTCCTTGTGGAGGTGTGACGCCGCCGCTCCTTGCCTCCTCCATCCGTTCGGTGCGACTCCGGCGCGGCTTCTTTGGTGCGACTCCGTGGAAGAAGGTTGCAAACCCTTCGGTGTGACGCCGGCGGATCCGTGGAGAGAGTGATTCTCCCACCCTATCTTTGTGTGAACGTTCATCCCGGTTGGGTAATCTCTTCCCTCTTCCTTGTGTGATTCTCTTCTTTAGTTGTGGTGGTTTTCACGCTCGTTTTCTCCGGATCTTTAACTTAATCGCTACAAGTTTTGAATCGAAACCGCCATTGCAAGGCTTTTTAATTCCGGATCGGGTGGATCCTATTTGCTTGAGCGGATCTTGGCCTATAGCCTTGGTCTTGCTCTCTAAAAGGAGTGGCAACCTTTGTGTTTTCTTGGGGAATACTCCGACTCAAATTTCCGATCGTTGTTTTCGAGTCGACCATTCCTCCCTTGTTATTTACGCTGCGTTCTTGCGACGAGGACTATTGTGAGCGATAGGTGCTGTGTAGGTGCGGTAGATCTACGACGTGTAGTGCGTAGGAAGCGTTGTTTTCGTGGAGATCTTCGACTCGAGACGTACCCTACACCAAACTATCTGACAGTTCTGACAGAGGTGTCAGACCGGTTGATTATGACAGCTGTTGAGTCACCAGTCATGTCAGTTGATTCTTTAAAGATGTTCCAACTCAGCATGAACTACTCAGCAAACTGCTCCACATGTGTCGACAAAAATAGACTAAGTGTCGACACAAGTCTTCATGATGTCGACACAATACTCAATGTGTCGACTCAGTAATTCTTCTGCTTCTCGACACTTCTTCTGTTGTATGTGTCGACACAAGTCCTGTGTGTCGACACAACTGCTCCATGTCTCGACATATCTGATGCAGACATATGGTATTGAGTGTTTGTCAGACGGCGTTGAGTGTGTGTCGACATAACTGCTTCTGGTCTCGATATATTTGATGCAGACACAGCGTTGAGTTTGTGTCGACAACATTGAGTGTGTCCATACGGCGTTGAATATGTGTCGACACAAGTCATGTGTGCCGACACAATTTTTTCTGGTCTCGACATAACACTTGTTGAGAGTTGATGTGTCGACACAAGTCTAGTGTATCGACACAACTGCTTCTGGTGTCGACACAACTCCTGGGTGTCGACTCAGCTTCTACTTTAGGTTCGACACATTTCCTGCCTCAGGTGTCGACACAATTTTGGGTGTCGACACAGCTTCTTCTTTAGGTGTTGACTCAGTTTAGGTGTCGACACAACTTCTTCATAAGTATCGATACAATGCCTGGGTGTCGACACAACTTCTTCATAAGTGTCGACACAATGTCTGCGTGTCGACACAATTTCTTCACAAGTGTAGATACAATGCCTAGGTGTCAACATAATTTATTCACAAATGTCGACACTTGTACTTAGAAAATTTTCTTCCAATTCTTAAACCTGCATAATGAAACTCAAACATCTATCAAATATAAATTGATGTATATCATTGATTAAGATGAGGCTTCTCCAAATCTCTTACATATTGTCAGTATACCAAACAGTAACCCTTCAACATAAGCCACTTTTTAGATGGTGACTATGCCATTGGTAATCTTACCATAGCCTCTTGTTACTCCTCTATCTGAACCACCAAAGATTACTTTTGGTCCATCCTTCACTAGAGTGTACTCCTTTAAGGTTCTCCTTATTCCAGATATGTGCTTGGAACAGCCACTGTCCAAGTACCATATGGGGGTATGGGCACTTGGACTAACCCGCAGTACATAATTTATTTTAACTTAGGATCCCAATTTTTTTTGGGTCCTAGGTTCTGGTTAGCCTAAAAAGGAAATTGTCTTCCTATAGATTTTCTGATAAGAAGACTAACACTATCTCTGGGCATAGATGGATTGTGCCAGCAATCTAAGGCCAAATGCCCCACTTTACCACAGCACCAACACTCAGGAATATTATACCTTCTTTTCTGAGCAGGTCTTGTAGTAGTTAGCTATTTAGAAAGAGGGGCAGCAGTCTTCTTCAAGTTCCTTTCAGCAAGGATCTTACTGAAAGTGAGTCTTCTAGTAGACTTATTTGGCTTGCTATGAATACCATTAATATCAATCTTCTTTGCAGAGAACTAGCTCTTGATAGCATTAGAGATAGCCAAATCAGGCTTACTGATAGGCTGACGCTTTGTCTGGCTCTTTGCTGGATGGCCTTGAAAGATGGCCACTGCCATATTCTTGATATTTGGGGCAGGAGCACCAAATACAATTGGTCTATGATGGGCCATTTGAATTTCTTCATGGGGAGCCTTAAAGGCACTCATCCCCTTGCTATATCTTCTACTATAGCTGTGAACATCTTTGTTCACACTTATGGACCTACCATTCATCCAGTGATCATAGATGCTTTCTTAGTCATACCTATTTGAAGGCAACATCACCTTCTTAAAAGGGATGGGAGGCTTAGATGTCAGAGGTAGAACTAGAGCTTTGCCTTTCCCTTTGGAAGGGGCAACTCTAGTGTTTCCCATGAATCCCAACCCCTTCATACCATTTTGAGACGAGAAGGAGTCTATCAAGGGTAACACTGTATTGGGCTCAGAGTAACTAGCCATAATTCTTTTCTCCCTTTGGGTATTTTCTTGAATATCCATAATGGGACTGTTCCTATAATTAATGGTCCCAATCAGGATGAGTGTAATGTTCTTTAGTTTTCTGACTTCCCTAGCCTTCTGATCCAACAAGGATGTTGTCTTATCCTGCTGGGAAGCAGCTATCTGAAGAGAGGTGATCTCCTCAGCTTTCTTTTTGGCCAACTTCTTTCTCTTTTTCAAGGCATCCAGAAGGGCACCATACTTGTCAATCAATTGATTGACATCAACATCATTTTATGACCCATCTTCATCACTGGATGATGATGCATTAGAATTTGGACTAGTCACATAATCTAAGTCAGAAGATGAGCTGGATAGAGAGAATACCTTTTCTAAACCAGGTTGATCCTGACTGGATTCTTCATTAGACCTACCCATCAGCCCATAACAGCTGTTGGCATCTTCTTCATCTTCATCCTCCTCTAAGTCACTATCTTAATGTGATAGAGGGGCCCGAATACTTATCCTAGCAGTAGTATAGTCTTCATCTTCTTCTTCAGCTTCTTCTTCAGCAGCAAAGAGCCCTATGTAGGCTTCTTCTTCGTTAGACTCAGAAGATGCTGAGTCAAATTGACTCCATCTCTTCTCCTTCTTTGAAATGAAGGACTTTTCCTTCTTTACCTTGTGTTGGTGGACCTTTTTCTCACCAGACTCTCTTCTCTTGACTGGGCAGTCAGCAATTACATGTCTAAGTTTGCTGTAACAAAAGCAAAAAATTTTAGAGGAAACATGTTTATTAGGTTTTGAGTCATACTTGTCTCCCTTGGAGTGGTTCTTCCTATGATGTTAGCAGGAGGAAGGTCCACTCCTCCACTGCTTCCTCTTTATCAACTTATAAAACTGCCTAGAGAAGGCAGCAAATTCTTCATTTGAGTTGCTGCAGTCTAATGAGCTTTGCCCTTTGCTGTCTGAATCAGCAGGACTCCTTGGAGGATAATATCCTTGTTCTTCTTGGTGATCTAAACTTTGAAGGCCAGAGAATTTTCCTTATCCTGGGAACTGGCAACATCCACATCGGCCTTCATGTAGTTCAACTGCATCTCATGGTATAGCAGCATCCCAAACAGATTCTGGAACAATGTGTTGTCCAGATTGCCAACTTCTCTGATGGCACGGATCTTGATATCTCATTCCTTATTTAGATATCTCAAGAACTTGTCATTCAGCTCATAGTTAGAGAACTATTTGTCATAGGTGATCAGACTATTCATTATCTTGAAAAACTTCTCATATCATTCAGCTATAGAATCCTTTTTTCCCATGCTTGAATGCCTCATATTGTTTGTTCAGGAGGGATTTCCTGTCATCCATCACCTCCTCTATCCCTTCCATGTAGACAACAAGAGAATCACATGTCTCTTTGGGTATCTGGCAGTAAACTAGATTCTGTAAAGTAGAATCATCAATAGCAGTGACTATGATGTTCTGAGCTCTCTTGTCCATGGTGGCTAGAATGACCTCATCCTTAGTCATCTCTAATTTTTTTTTGGTTTATGGACTGTTACATCTAGAACTGAGAATTTCATAGTGATGAAAGGTCCCTCTTTAATTATAATAAATATCCTTGGGTCAGATGCTTCCATTAAAAGCCTGACTCTCTCCTTCCAGATTCCAAAGCACTCCTTCCTGCAGATGGGAAGCTTCATGGAACCCATCTACTTATGGTTCTATCCTGAACCCATAAGTATAATACTTGTAGATACCCTTGGAGATCAACTCAAACTATTAAGTCCATTTTGAGTAACCTCCCTCTGATACTACTTGAAATTTTTTAGTTTCAAGGATAGCTAAACACCTAGATGGGGGAGTCAATAGGTTTCTCAGTCTCGTTATGTTTTTCCTTCTTTGAGTGCATTGTAAGTTAGTTATTTTTTGTTTTCAAGACAAATAACAAAAACACTGACATGGTTTATAGTGGTTCCCCAGATTATGGGTACATCCACTATCCCTCCCACCTTTCTAACAGTATATTAGATAAGACACTTCTCCAAATCTCAACTCCTAAGAGCTTACAACACAGATCCCTCATGATCTCTCAGTCTCCTCCAAGACCTACCTCAAGCACAAAGCCCTACCTCGGAGCAAGCTTGCTCCTACAACTCAGTGATCCAAAGATCACCTACATCAAACTAAATTAATAGTCCTACATCTCATACTAGGATGTTATCCCGACAACTAAGATAGGATGACTCTCCTACAGATCAGGCACAAAAGCCCTACCTCAGATCCATAAAAGGATCCTACAACTCAATCACAAAAGGCCCTACCACTAAGAGAGAATGACACTCCTACCTCAAGAAAACTGCCCTACCTCATGCACACAGGCCCTACCTCAGATCCATACAGGATCCTACCTCAGATAAACAAAAGATCCTTCACTCTAACTTTATAATTAGGCCTACACTAAGATCTAAAGGATCTTACAGAAAGTAGGGCCTTCTTCTTCTTGAGCTGAGATGAACTCAGCCCTAACTTCTTTATAGCTACAAGAAAGATGACCTTCAGGAAACTGTTGCATGTGCTGGAAGTAACTCAGAATCGCAAGTTCTTGAACTTGCTGATGAAGACAAATGAGTTGACAGTTCTTTGTATTCTTCACTTGGCAAACCTTGACTGCAGAAATTAGATAGCTCTGCGTCTTCCTTTTTTTCTCAAAATATTTTTCTGAACTAGCTATCGCAGGTGAAAATCGCAACAGCTAACTGCTTGAACTTTTGGATCAGTGGGTTGAACATTAGCTTCAGGCTCTGCAACAATGGAGAGAGGAAGAATATGAAGTTTCACCTCTTTTCGAAAAGTAAAAACCCTAAAAGTTGATTTGCTTCTGCTAATCTAAATCCTTTTATCTTCCGCCGTCTAACGACTATTTGATCCGTGGGCCCACCTAAAGTTGTTGGCTGCAACTTTGCTTTTATAGAAAAAGTCATACAGTAGGCATGCGGCATCATTTGTCATGTACTGTAGATGTCCTGCAACGAGTTTGAATTTTGTTGACTTTACTGACGTCAACATTTGTGGACTTAGCCAAATTCACAGCTTCATCCCAGGTTTTTAGTACGTTGAGTGAACAGCCTTTACTCAGCCCAAGAACCCTTAGTCAAATAATCTGCACTACTAGGCATTGAGTGCACCTTCATTACTCAATAAATTTATACTTAGCCAATATCTCTGTATGACTAGGCGTTGAGTGCATTGAGTGAATAGCCTTCACTCAATGAATTTGGACTTAGCCAATTTCTTGCGAACTGCTAGGATTTGAGTGTGTTAAATGAACCTTCATCACTCAGTGCTTCTGTAATTAGTCGCTTCTATGAATAACGGACATCTTGTTGAGGCGTTGAGTGAACTTCCTTCACTCAACGCTTCTATACTTAACCGATTTCCTTCTTTATGAATGCATTGAGTGAACCTTCATCACTCAACTCTTCTGCCTTTGCCTGACTTCTTGAAGAGGCATTGAGAGAACAGCCTTCACTCAACGCTTCTGTACTTAGCCAGTCTTCATGATGAACTTGTGTTGAGTGAGCTGTCCTCACTCAACACATTTGGCTTAGATAGATTTTTCTATCTATATCTTCTTAAGATTTGACTGAACATTATCTTATCGGCGCATTCTTCTTTGGGCATTGAGTGAGCTGTCCTCACTCAACACTTATGGACTTAGCTATAATTCTTGACAGATTCTTCAAATGCTTTGACAGCTTGAGATTGACTCAATGCTTCTATCTTTAGAAATTGAGTGAGCTGTCCTCACTCAACGATTCTGAACTTAGTCGAATTTCTTCCTTTCCAATGTTGAATCTTTGACAGATTGAGCTTTACTCGACGCCTCTTGTTATATAGCGTTGAGTGAACTTCCTTAACTCAACGCCTGTGGACTTAGCCGCACATCTTCTTTGCAAACTGTTGGGCTTTGACTGTCCATGCTTTACTCAGCGCTTTTTGGCATCTGGCATTGAGTTAACTGGCTCTACTCAATGCCTTTGGACTTAGATGAATTTCTGTCTTTCCAGCATTCTCCCTTGATATCTGGCATTGAGTGAGCTGGCTTCACTCAATGCCTGTGGACTTATAAAAATTTTTGTGTCTCCACCTTTCTTCCTTGTGACCACCTATCACAATCACTAAGACAACCTATCTAAACTTGTTCCAAGGAACATCATGCACATATATAACTTGAATATACATCAAATACAATTATGATCTCAGTATTGATTGTGATGCCTCTTTAAATCTATGGAACATTGATGACAATATTCCCAACACAACGTCATGGAAGAAGAGGCGGTAGAGTGAGATCAACGCATGATGAAAAGATAAGGCTAGAGTGAAGAAGAAATTAGAAGATTTTTTGGATGGTAGCAGATTTTTGAAGTGGTGTGAAGAAAAGAGAAGAAACACACTATTTAAAGAAAAAAAAATTACGAGATACACCCTCTAGTCACGTCCATGATAGAGGGGTGTGTAACATAAATTTGGTTTATTCAGCATGATTCTTGGGATATGATGTTTTGTTGTCAAACTATCTGTTAGGGGTATATGCCTACGGGTCACGCTCGTGATACGAGGCTATGTAAATTCAAAAACCGCATCTGTTATGAACTCGTCTTGGCCACCCCCGTGACCAATGAAGGTCACGCCCGTGTCAAGGATGAAAGGAGGAGAAACAATCTCACCCGAGATTGACATCTTGAACTTGAACTAAATAAATACACGCCCTCTGTTCACACCCGTGACTAATGAAGGTAACGCCCGTGACAAAGGCGTGTAAAGAAAAATTAACATTTTTCCAGAAAAATAAGAGAGCCAACTTTGTAGGAAAAATAAAAGTTACCGACTCGAAGCTTTGAACAAACTTTGGACCGGCTCATCTACCCGAATATCGTCCGTCGAATCACCTTCAAACTTGTAAACACTTAATTGAATCAGAAGAGAAATAGCATAAACTTTTAAGTAGTTCTTTTTCTATATATTTTTTTAGATTTTTTTTTTGTTGAGATTAATGAAGATAAGCTTGGGGTGCCTCCCAAGAGTGCTTTGGTTTTGGTCGGTGAGCTCGACCATAACATTGTTGCTGACTACCTCATTTTTAATTTATCATCAATCAATGATAAAGCCTTTTGAAATTTTGAGTTGGTGTTGGAGGTCGTATTAATACTAATATTTTGATAACCTAGTCGGAGGAGAAGAGTACCTTTACCTACATCAAAAATAGCGTGTGTGGCGGTAAAAAAAGGATGTCCAAGGATAATAGGTATCCAATCATCATCATCCATATCGAGAATAACAAAATCTACTAGTAAAATAGTCTAACCAATTTTGACTGGAACGTTGTGCTTTACCCACATATGGGTTTATACTGATTGATTGACAAAATTTAATGTGATATTAATAGGAACGAGTTCTCCTAAATTAAGCTTTTGAGCCAAACTAGAGGGGATACTATTAACACTCATGCCAAGATCTGTGAATGAATTAGGAAAGTGAGATTCCCCTATAATAATTGCGATATTAAAATTAACATTAGAGTACTTATTATGCTCTACCAAATGAGGCTGAATAAAATGAAGAGGAAGGGCCGGTGTGGATTTTGAAATCTCTACTTCATCATGATCTTCTAAATCGTTACCAAGGGTCACTGCCAAGGCATTTGTGGATGCAGGTGGTGGCCTATTAGAATGATCAGTGATTGTTTTTACTAGTTGCCCTACTTGACTCTCTAGATTGTGCAAATTTCCTTGAAGATTTCGAATATCCCCAACATTTTTAGTAAAATACTTTTTTATCACGCCCTCGAGAGATGGTTGTTTAGGAGCTTGGGGGGAAATGAATTTGTAGGCGTAGGAAGAGTGTTAGGTGTGTTTCCCATATTACCCTGATTTCCCCATGACAAATTAGGGTGACTTCTCTAACCCTGATGATAAGTATTGTAATACTCCTGGTTTCCCCTATTTGAAAATAGCAAAATATTAGTAACTGGAAGCTACTGCCCAGTGATAGCAAGATACTGACAGGGGTAGTGGGCGTCGAGTTATTGGCATTGAGAACTAGTGGCATCGAGTTTCAAATGCCAGGGAATAGCGGTACCGCTTGCGATAGCATGCCACATGTCTTTTAAGGTTTAGTCGGTCATTAAGTTGCAAATAGATGCTAACTTGATCAAGCGGCCGCCACCTAATCTACCACATCGCAATAGCATGCTACCACATGGCAGTAGCTATTTTAAAGAGAATGGATGATTAAATCAGGTCATCCATTCCTTTTGGCATGAGGATACTACAACTGAGTTTAGAGCTAGGGTTGTTAAAAGGCTGAGGGGATTATTTCTCTTCTCATTTCTCTTTCTCTCTCTCCCTCTCTCTCTCTCGGACCATGAGAAAGAAGAAAAAGGATTGGAGAGGAAGGATAAGGCTGAACCAGTACTTTGGAAGAGCTTGGAAGGAGTTCTTGTGGTCGGATTTGTGAGCCGAGGCTAGATCTACAGAGAGGAAGGTGATGCAAATGCTTCCATCCGGATCACTTGCTTTTTCATGGCTCCTAAGTGATCTACAAGGGTAACAATTCTCCTCATGAAAATCTTGGACATGCGAGTCCATTGTTTTGGCATATGATGAAAGATGCTTCACGAGCAAGCGGAGGCAACTCTTACGCCGGGTCGATCAGTTGTATCCCCAGTAAATTTTCATATAAAATCTAAAATCAAAGTACGGAATAGGCATGTTGTGTGAATCCCACCCAAAAAACTTGGTCTAGATTTGTGATGATTGATTTGCGTGTTGGAGAAGTCTATGTGGTTAAACATATAGTTTACAGGGCTGAGGGTGTTGCAGTTTGATGTAGATAGTCTTGGAGGTGTACTCAAGGAAAATACCCAATATTGTAGCAGATTCAATGTTCTGTTAGATACCTCCCAGTAGTACTATTACTGCTGGCATTAGCTCCCAGAAAGCTATGTTTGTGAGGCCTATCTCTTAGAGACTAGGGGCTAACATATTCAGTTGTGAGTTTGGAGTGCCCATCTATGGTGGTCGTGAGTGCCAATCTTGGAACATAACGCGGTTATTCATGTTGTGAATGAGCAAAGGGAGATCCCGATAGCATAATAGCTTATGACAGGTAATTGCTTTGGAAGCATAATAGCTTATGACCAATAGCCATTTCAGAAGCATAATAATAATTTTGGAAGCGTAATAGCTTAAGACCGATTACGGTGCCAGAAGCATAATAGTTTATGACAGGTTAATGCTCAAATATTGAACCATCACTGAGCATGGTGGTGGGACTGGTAAACCGAGTACACAAATAATATACCCTGACTGTACGAGGCATGTGGCCTTGAGTGCCAACGTCTATTATGGTTGAAATATAAATATATATTGTCATTCTGCTTGCTTGCAGGGAAGGAGCATCGCCGCCCCAAGTGAAGGGTGGGGTCATTATAAATTGGTCAGCTAAAGCTAACCGGTTCTTTGTTTTCCACATCTTGGTGGATTGTCCCTGTGCAGGTGCCTGAGAATCGAGTGGGAAGTTGCGGGCTGAAGCCCCTTTGTGTTATGCCGACCCTCAAAGGTCAAGCGAAGCGTTTACTACTTTTAATGTATATACAGCCTGCGTACCGATGTATGTAAACCACCAAGGTGTTGAACATTCATATGTAGTAAGGCCTTATGGCCAAATTCTTTATTTATTTATATCATTCAAATGTTTGATTAGTGGATATTCCTGTTGTTGGGTTCTTATGTAACTAAAACTTCTGCTAATGTAACACAAAGTTAGGATACGTGAATGATTTTGTTTCAATGCGTACCTCCATTGACTATCCGTAGAATATGGCGTGGGCCCCAGCCAGACCTTATGTTATATTCTTTGTGATGGATGGGGGTGTTACAAGTATTACCATAATTATTATTATTTGAGTTAAAAGGCGGTAGACTAAGATTACCCATATAATCAACATGCTCTACTTATTTTGTCATATTATGAATAGACTCCAAAGTAGGTGTTAAAGGTGTCGCAGACACCCCATCCATTTTCTTACTAAGTCGCTCAACTTGGAGGAATAAATTAGAATTAGTATCAATTTCATACATCCCAGCTAGTTTATTTGGATGAGATTGGGGTCCACTCCATTGACAAGCATTCATAACCAATCTTTCTATAAGCTCTTGAGCATCTGTCGGGGTTTTTCTATTCAATATACCACTGATGGCGGCATCAATATGCTGCCTTCTGCTGGCATTCAGACCATTATAAAAAGTTTAGATTTGTAACTAATCGGGAATTTGATGATGGGTGAAACAACCCTTTCCCAAGTATCATATAACATTTTAGAATCAGCTTTAGAAAATATGAAATATCATTTCATAATTTAGCCGTCTTAAATGGCGGAAAATATTTTGTGAAAAATTATTCGATCATCTCGACCCATGTGGTGATAGATCCTCTTGGGAGAGAACCTAACCAATGTTTTGCCTTAGTTCGCAAAGTAAAAGGAAAAAAACATAATTCATATTGCTTCATCCGTAACTCCATTAATTTTAAAAGTATCACAAATTTCTAAAAAGTTTGCAATATGCGCATCAGAATCCTCATCTTGAAGTCCATAAAATAGTACATATTATTATACCATTTGAATAATACTTGTCTTCAACTTAAAATTATTGTCTTCAATAGAAGGTCGAACAATACTTGATTGAACATCATCTAAATTTGTTTGGGCGTAATAGGACATAGTCTTTTGTTCGACCATATTAGGCTCTCATATACTATAAAAATAAATAATAGAAGGAAAAGAAAGAAAAGTAGAAGGACAAAAAGAAGATGGAGGCAAAGGAAAAGAAAGAGAGGTGTCCCCTACGGATTCTTCAACCAAATCTTGAGAATTGAGATCATGGATTCGTAAGCATTACTATAAGGTTTGCTCAATTTCCGGATCCAAGTCAAATAGATTTGACGGATTCCCTCGAGACATACACCGAAGTAAAAGAAATTTGTTAGAAAATAAAAAAAGTTAATAAAAGTAATAGAACCTTGATTTCAAAATATCAACAAAAATAGATCTCTCCGACAACGACTCCAAAAACTTAATATGCGTAATTGTAACTTGATAAGTGTGTGATACGTGATATGTGATTGTGATGATATGGTATGATTAATTATGCTTTAGGAAGGCAAGTGCACATATTGTTACAGAGTGTAGAATCAAGTGTCATATTTTTTTCGGATCTGTCGAGTACTTGTACTCACAAGGAGGAGCTATTATTTTATTTTAACAAAATAGTAGGTGGTTTGGAAAAATAAAAGACAAAATGCGATTTAAACTATTTGAGAGAAATTCAATGAGATAAAAGTAAGCACTTGATCTAGAATCCCTTTGAAAAAAAATGAACATTGATTAAAAAATTAAAGTACAAGTTATATTCATTTGTCTTCGACCGTGAAGGATCCCAAATTATGTTAATGCCCCTCTCAGGAATACGCTAACTTCTAACCTTGGGTGGCATGATTCTGACCTCTCGGTCAGTTGAACTATCTAAGCTTACTTTAGGGGGTGAACCCCACTATTGTGTTTGACCCGAATCTAGAAGATTTGGGTTGTTCTCTATTGAGGATTGCATGATAAATCCGTTTGTCTTTGAGCGATCTTCTCGTATCCACAACCTCGCGGTAAAATCTATGATATGGGTATAGGATCGAATACTATATAACGATACGTTTAAGTGATCTCCTTGTATCCACAACCTCTCAGTAAAATCTAGGATATGGATCTAGGATCAGACTCACTACACTAGAATTCAAACAAATTATAATTAAAGATAACCTGAAGAAAATTAAAATAGAGAGCTTGCTAGATGATTAAAAGAAAACCAAAGTTCATTTCATTCCAAAGTTCATCATGATCAAGTGCTAATGGAAGTTTAGTTGCCCATCATGATGGAAAATTTACATAAAATGATAGAGAAATACATGATTACTACAATGGAAAAAGCTTGAAATACCAAACAATAAAGCTAAATAACAACTTGGAAAAGAAAATAACAAAGCTAAACTATAAACTAGAAATGAAAAATAAGGAAAGATAGTACCAAATTATAGAGTTTCTCCCCCGAAATCTCCCTCTAAGCTCAAGGAAATGACTGGTATTTATAGGAAGATTTGCTTGGGTGTCACGCCCCTAGGTCACGACCATGACCACAGGCGTGTACGGTACGGAACTGGTGTATAAAAGCCTGGGAAGTACTGGGAAGCCAAACTGCTAAGAGTCATTTCTTTATGGTTCTTGCCTCCTGGTCATTCCTATGACTAGGGTGTGTAGCTCTTAGAGTATAGTATGGAGCATCCAGCTCGGAGTGCATGCAAACATCCGAGTCAAGTCCATACAGACTTCTCTTCTGATTCAGCTCAGGTGTCCCTGTGCGGCTTTATGTGGCCTTTTCTCTAGTGTTCCTCTCCTGACTCTTCATGTTCCTCCGGGTGGCTATGCATTTATTGTCTTGATTTATAAGGCAGTAAATACCCATTATTTCATAAATTGTCCACGCAGCAAACCCACTAGTATAAAAGGGGTACTAGGGGTGGAAAAAAGAAAAAAGGTGGACTGAACCCAGAACCTACCTCGTTATAGGTGCGGGCATTAATCTCTCATCTTTTCTTTCAGCAGCTATATGCACGCGCACCCCATGGCTGGTCGCACCAAACAATTGTAATCTTCTCTAGAAATTAATAAAGAGTGGCCCATCACAAGAGAGGCATTCGTCGTGGCGGGTCCAATCGGGTGTACGCCACTGCCAGCAATCTCTTCTTTTTTGACCTCCTGTTATCTCTCTTAGGGCCAGTAATTTGTCGCTCGTGAACCACATTCTTCCCTCTATCGGGCATCCCACCCAAGGATAGAGCGCGGAGAGTTGGTGATATTTTTTTTGGCTCCAACAACCTTAAAACCTTTCAGCGGTAGCACTTAAAGTTTCTAGGTTGACGTTAAACCCTGAATTAGTCTTTGGCTCCATCACACTTCTTATGAAGATCCTTAAAAAAGAAGAGTGACAATGAAAGCATGAGAGTATAGGCGGGAAGACGAACAGTTTTGAACATTCAAATCAATAATGTTTGGTATATAAGGTAATACGTCTTAAATTAGGGTTGACAAAGTAATTTAGGATAGAAATAATCATTGAGCCATTATCAAGTTAATGTTATGTCGAATGAAACTCAACATAACAGTGAACTTTTCTTAGTAGACTTCTCTGTCAACACATGTGTTGATTTATGTCAGCATTACGTCAAATAAGTTCGATACTCTTCATAATCACCATCTCTAAATGTTGCGTTGAGGTGAAGTCGATGTTACATCAACTTGTATTCAGCATTGCGTTGAAAACACTCTTAGATCTTTTATGTCTTATACTAGTTTTTCCTTGTCATTTTCTTTGTGTCCAGTCAGGTTCCTGGAGCGTCCACTATCCAAATACCACATCGAGCTTGTGGAAGGACAATCCTTTACCTGCATAAGAAACTAATATTAGTTGGATCCCAGGTTATCTTAGGCCCATTTCACGTTTTTCCATTATATGGGGTGATGAAAGTATAAGAACTCATTTTATAATACCCCTTAGGATGAAGGATTGTTGGTTTATCAAACCAACAACTTTCAGCACTATGACTATATCTTAAACAATTTTCGCACTTGAGTTCATACTGATGATAACTAGAAAATTTGGTTGTATTAAAATCCATTTGAATTCCATACTGGGAAGTTGCTTCGACTTCGACTCAATGCAACTTTCTGGTTATGACTACTTGATGTCGATGTATATAGCGAGTTGTGTTAGTATGGTGTCGACGTAGATGTGTGTCTTCGTTGACTAGAAGTCAACATATCCATAGAGCTGCATCGATATGAAGTCGACGCATATTCTGGGTGAGTAGAATTTTTATTCCTTATTGCTTTATGACTTATTGGTTCCTTTCCCATAATTCCCTTACATTGATGTGAACTCACCTTGTTAAAAATAGTAATCTTTTCAGATTCATCATATATTATGATGTGGATTAGTCCATCATCTGGGATTACAATAGTTTGTTTGTCCTTACCCTTAATGAAGGATACATGATTCCTCTATGTTGGTGTGCTGGAAGATTTTCCTAACCTAGTAGGGTCAGCTCCCAATCTCAGGTGATTAAATCTTTTAGTTAGATTTTTAGTAATGCTCCTGAGTTGTTGACTCCTTCCATTTAAGGAGTCCTCAAAGACCTTTGTCGTTGTTAGCTCATCTTCTAGTATTATTTTTCTATAGTTAAACTTGTTATCTAGTTTTTTCAGTCTACTTAGTTCAACCCTCAAACTATAGTTTACATAGTAGTTGTTTTTACTTCTTATTTCATCTAGTTCATTTCTTAGTTGTTGAATGTGCTTCTCTGCTACTATGTGATCTGCACATAAATCTTTGAAACATTCTTTAACATCATCAGATGAAAAATCAATATCAAAACCTAATACATTATCTTCTTCATCCTTTGAATAGGCTCCCAAAGCCGTCAGACATGCCTCTTTAGCAGCAGCTTCATCATCACTCACTAATAAAGAGCTTGACTCTGAGCCAGAGTCACTCCAGGTTTATGCAATGAAAACTCTTTCTTTCTTCTTGTCCTTCTTGCTAAAGGGCTGCTTCATGTTCTCCTTCTTATTGTACTTGTCCTTCTTTTCATCTGGATAGTCAGGAGCAATATGGCATGACTTTCTATAGGCAAAGCAAGTGACTTTCTTGCTTGGGGTCTTGTCAAATAGAGGCTTGTTGAAGCTACTTTCTCTTCTTATAGAATCTTCATCTTTAACCCATCATCTAAATCTCCTTGCCAGGAGATAAAACATCTCAACTTTAGAGTTAGAAGATTCTCCATCAGCAGATTTTAAAGCAATGTACTTCTCTCTACGGATAGAGAGTTTTTCCTTTACTTCTGACTCAGCCCTACTCTTCAAGAGGAGTTCATAGGACTTTAGCTTGCCTAATAGGGTATCAGTTATAATTTTCATGTAGCATGTGGACTCTTTGATGGCCCAAATTCTTGAATCCTAAGTTCTTGGGAAGCATATGAGAAGCTTTTCATTGATCTCAATAAGTGAGATCTCTTTGTCCAGACCTTTAACCTCATTGGCAATGATGTTGAACTTTTCATACATATCAGCCAAAGTCTCTTCAGCTTTGTTCTGGAAATTCTCATATTGGGATATGAGAAGAGACCTTTTATCCTTCTTTTCATCGGAGCTTCTATCAACAATTATAGATAATGACTCTCAGATTTCTTTGTCTTATTGGCAATCAACAACATTCTGGAATATCTCATCTGACGTGGTTGAGACTAGGATGTTCATGGCCTTTGCATCTTATTCCTTCACCTTCTTCTCTTCTTATGTATATTCAGATCTTGGTATATGATATTTTGTGATGTTCCCACTTACATCTTTCCAATATGGCATAGGTGGTCCTGTAAAAATAGAACCAAAGATACTCTCATCAATTGAATTCATGTATAATTTAATTCTAGCCTTTTAGAATGTAAACTTTTCTAAGTTGCACACTAGAGCTCTTGTAGAGGAAAATACGTTAAAATTATTTGAAGACATTTTGAAAATAGATTTATATATATATAACTTTACAATGGTTCATATCTGTATGATCAAGGTATTAGCTTTTATTTGATCAACCTAGCTCTAATACCAATTAAAAGTGTGAACAGTTGAATAAATCCTCTGAAAATTCTCTAGAGGGGGTGAATAGATATTTAAAACTTGATCATAATTTATTTCAGTTATCTCAGAATTTGCACACACATATACACACACACAGATTCCTAACTAGAAAAAATTCACAACAAAAGAAAACACAGCACATCAAAAAGTAAGCACAAAAAACACAATCATAGACGACATCATAGCTATACTGGTTTCCACAAATCTGGGCACATCGACTCTTCTACCACCTTTGTAAGAATACACTATCCCAGGGATTGATACTTTTGATTAAGAGACTCTTAGAACTAACAACCAGATCTTTTGATAAGGAGATCTTGAACCACAACCAACTGAGTCTTTTGGCAATGAGATTATCAGAACCATAACCCGAATCCTTTGAAGAGGGATTCTAAAAACTCTTTACTCAATTAGTACAAGTGATGTTAGAAGATGATTAAGAAAGAAAGTAGTGAATAAAAATCTTTAGGATGAGTCCTCTCAACAAGAATCTGAGGACTGTTAGGCACTAATGTATTTGATCCTTCAATATGATGAAACACTTGCTCGAAGAAACTTTGCAGGGGTTATTAGACTTGGATCTAGTAAAATTCTCTGATTATTCTCTTTGATTGTTTATTGAAGCACTAGCAGAGAAGATTGAATATGGAGAAGAAGATCATGATGAAGAACAATAGTTGCTTATGTATGTATTTTTATTCTTGTTATCTCTTATCCTACTTTTTCATTTTCATCCTTGATTATATCATCTTTGAATGATTTGGAATTATCCATTTCTTAGAATAATATCTTCAGATGGAATGATGATATCTTCTTCCAAAATGGCTTCAATGATTCTAGACATCTTCTTTAAAATCATTTAAAAATTCTTCTCTGAATCTTTTAGAGAATTATTTCCTTAGACCTTCTAATGGTTAGAAATGTTTGAATTAATTCCAAAGAATTTCCCTTGGATTAAGCCTGAATCAATTCTCTGAAATTTCCATTCTGAATTGTACTCGACGTTACGTAGACATTAATTAATAGTTGCATTGACATCTTCCTTTAGAGTAGAATAACTCTGTTGTTGAAGTTGTGTTGATATCTGATCGATGCATACGTCCTGAAGAAGATAGAAGTTGTTCAAGATAGAAGTCGATGTATGCATGGATAAGATATCAACACAGCTTCAACAATAGAGTTTTTCTACTCTAAAACAAGATGTTAATGAGACTACACTGAATACACGATGAATTCCACAAGTATTCACATGACATCTCGACTAATTACAAGAGACTACATGTGAATACTCAACGAATTTGACTTAGCCATTCCGAAAGAAGATTTAAGAAATTGTTAGAAATTTCCTGAGTAAACTCGAAAAAAATTACTAGTGTTCATGTGATGTCTCGACGAATGACATGAGACTTCACATCAATACTCGACGAATTTAACTTAGAGAATTTTTTGATTCACCCTAAAATCAACAACCATCCTTTTCCTTAAATCTACTATTGCACTTGAAAATGAAGTACACTCCAATAGAGAAATTACACATGAGTCAACACGATGTCCTACACAATGAGGTATTACATTATATAGTCCTGTGTTTTATGACCCATTGTAATCTGACATTGGTTTGTACTTGATAATTAAATCCTGCAAGCATATAACTTGAAAGTATTGCCAAATACAACTCAATTCATCTTCGTTCAAGGGAGACTTCTTTAAATCAAGGTTATTATGGAAACAATACCCAACAATCTCCCCCTATTTGAAGAAGTCAGAACCCTACACTAAGGTGAAATACACATAGAATAATCTTAAACATAAACATAAAAAAGATGAAAATGAAATAAAACTAGCGAAAATCTCTAACTCAACAAAACAATAATGTTATATAAAGAATTCTAAGTTACATTTCAGAGTTCACAAACATCCACAAACAAAGAATATGAATACTAAATAGTTTTCCCTTTGTTATTCTCATTCTGCCTGTCAAAGTATGCCTTTCGCTTTGGATAGTACTTTGGAGGAGGACGATGAGAATTTGGATCATCTTTCTTATACTTCTTGACGTGTAACCTCCTCTTCACATTAGCCACTTCATGCTTCTCCCCCCTCTTCTCTGCTATAGTGGATCCTCCTTTCTTTATTTGCCAAATCTAATAGAGTGAATGTGTTCAAGTTGATTCCTTTAGAAATTAGGCTCCATACTTCCACAGGTTCCCTGTTTGGGTCAGACCTATGAGCAGAAGGGCCATCTCCATACCTTCTTATCTTGTAAGCTGGTTGGGATGGTTTATCAACAAACTCTACATCAGCGTATGCAGCAGTTTCAACAGTTTTTGTCCCATACTGAGAATAGTCCTGAGAATAATCCTAACTCTCTGTCCAATATCGAGAGTAGTCTTGTGGAGGTTGAACAACATCAAATATTGATTCTAGCATTCTTTCTTCAGTACCTAGACCTGCTTCACCTGGAGGTGTTCCAAATAACTCTTTGTGCAACCACTTAAAATTCTCATAACAATAAGTGTTGACAACATGAATCTCTTGATGCATAGCATCTTCTAGTACATTCACCTTACTTTTAAGTTTATCCTCCCCCTTTATGACTTCTGCAGTGATAGCATTAACAATTGTTGTTCTGGTGTAGGGCATTTGGTCATCAAAATGATGTATGCCGCAGTTTTGTGCATTGATTATTATATTAGCCATAGCATGGACATTCCTTATCTCATCAAGGTTACTACTAATTCCTTTATGGTATGCAAAATTGCTTTGCCGCCTTGATTTGGTCAATTATCCAAATTGGAATCCGTCTTCTCAATATTGATCTTGACTTCAGCAAATCCATTGTTCATATATTTTTCCACTTCTTCTAACTTATCAAATACTTTCTTTAAGGAATGATCAAAGTGTTCTTTCTGCATGGCAAGCATTGCTTCTATAGACTACAGTAGAGGATTATAAGAATAGTAAATGGGAATATCCTTAGTATGAGTTCTTGGAGGTGAAGGATGTTCTGCATGAGTCTCATAGTCACTAGAGATATATGTTACTTGAGAGACACGAGCCTTGAGCAGAAGAAGATTATCTACAACCTCTAGGATAGGAGGAAGCTCCTCTACTTCTCCTTCTGCATCAAAAAGCTTAATAATGTTCTCCCCCTCAACTGGAGCACCAGGCCTTTCTGGAACCTCCAAATCCTTCAGAGTCTGGATATGAGGGCCTCTGAGGATGTTAGTAATCCTTTGCTGAAGATCATGAATGGCCTTATCAATCTGGTCCTGGAGACGATCAGATGGCTAGTTCAACTCCCCCTCAGTTTAGGATGGAAGATCTTTCTGTACACTATCTTCCATATCAGCACCAGCAACTTCATCATTAACATCATCATCACCTTCATCTGTATTTTCATTAGCACCAACATCATTTCCATCAACATCATCCTTGTTGTTAGCATTGTCATCATCATCATCAAGAACAACTATTTATATAACCATTGCCTTTATAGTCTCTTTAATTGGTGGAACTTGCTCATGAGAAATAGGTATATCTTCAATATTCACAGAAGGAAGTTTCTCCCCCTCAGCAACTACACTAGAGCTCTCAGGTGCTTCATTTGGGGTAGGTGATGGAATTCTCTTCTCTTTAATGAAATCTTCTTCTTCTATAGCATCTCTCATCCCACCTTCCCTGGGAATTCTTTTCTCCTATCTACTGAAGATGGAGGAATCAATTTTCTTCAGATGGTGAATGGGCATACCTGATGACATATCAAAATTATTTCTATCCATTTGATTGAGGTATAGTGTGAGAATCCTTCAAAATTAGGTGTATTCAGACATTCCTTAACCTTCTCAAAAAGAACCAGTCCCTAGTTGATTCTTTTTTTGCAAATCACCGTTATAAGGAGTTTGAACATCTCACCAGAAAGATAGTCTTGGGAACCAACCTTGCACAGTCGAACCTTTCACATGATGTCGGTCAGCAACTTTCCTTCCTCATTCATGACTTTTCGTCGAATCGAGGTAGTTTTCCTTGGCAAACTACCAAAGCAAAGAGCTTTATTAAGATATGTCTCCTCAAGTAACTCTTCTTCATCAATAGACAGTAGCCACAAGTATCGATTCAAAAGACTGGCCTTCCCCTTCACAGAAGAATTCTTGAATTTGTTCTTGATCACTGTGCCTTCAAGCCTAAGCTTTGCATTTTGATAGAACTTTGGTACATCCCTGTTCAGAACTCTGTATGGATCCTCCAGAAGAAATGTCAATCCTACTATCTCGAGTTTTAGAATTGTGAGACCCTCCCTCCAGCCATAGAACGGGTTGGGTCGGTGACGGGCCTCACTACCCAAGACGGCCACCCTATGTTATCTAGGTGGCAACAACCCACTCACCAAGCATAGAATGATCGCCCTATCAGGCTATGGAAACACATCTCATCACATCAGATCACAGCGGTAGTAAATCAGAAATTAATTCATATATCTAACAAAGAGCATAGCCATAAGTTTATACATGCGGCCCAACAGGCTAAAGAAAACTACAACACTCTCTCTTCTTCTACCAAGGTAAATGTCTCACATCTCTAAGGACTAGAGATGAGATCGGAGCTTCTGTTCATTTTGGCTTTAAAACTGGTACACTATCACGCGTTATCCAGGCCTCGCTTTGCTCCATCTCCTGTGAATGGTTATTTAAAAAATCATTAGTCACAAGACTAAGTGGATTTATACCTCCTCCCCAAGATTTCTAAACTTGGGGACGAGAGTGAGCCTCAACACTATCAACAATAGTCGAAGAAAAAGAGAGTTAGTACAACATTTCATATATAAACTCGGAGCAACCATAAAGAGGAGGCGCAACAAAGTTTAACTAGAATAACATCAGTATCATATATCAGTTATAACAAAAGCTCCACTAGTCATCAACACAACAGGTATTCACAACCCGTATTTATACTGCAGGTATTCAAACTACGCATACACCGCAGACATTCAAAGTCACGCATACGCAGCAGGCATTAAAGACGCGCACATGCCACAGACATTCAAGTCGCGCATTAACTGCAGACATTCAAAGGCGCGCACACGTCGTAAGCATTCAAAGTCACACACATGATGCAGACATTCAAGCCGTTCATACACCATAGGAATTCAAACCTATAACACCCACTATGTCAACATAGATTGGACCACTTCTCTTCCAGCAGGGTAGAAAAACCCATGTGCCTCACCGATGTGGCTGTCGGTGATAGTGGCCAGTCTTGCCACTTCTGGGTGTGGACGTACTGCACTACCCAAGCCCCACGTACAACCCTGTATACTCTTGGATGTGAGCAACATCCGGCAATTCAGCATTTTGATTGACCAGCGAAGGAAAACCTAACGAGGAAAAATAAAATGATGGTCACCCATGGTATGCATCTCCCTGTCGCCTTGAGTCGTTAACCTTCCCACACCGGTACGTATAGTCTATGGGCATGACCGACCATCCACTTTTTACCATAAGCATTTCAATAGACAAGTAACTTGCAGAATTTGGGCCTGCGATGGCATGCCCTACTCGACATGAAATAATTCAGGCAAGCGGCCTTCTCAAATTAATGTGTCACTCAAATTCATACAAGGAGCGCAACAAGCATAGGAGCACATTATTTAGGGCTAACCCTGGAGGAATAACTCAACTCTCGATTATCCCCAACTAATGCTCTACCAAAAAGCCATTCGCTCATTAGAGTAGGACTCGAGCATAGAAATGTAGAAATAGTAAATTGCATAAATAAGAGCAATAAGTAAATATATAGCTGAAATATACTGCAGAATAGGTACTGAAGTAACAAACGAATTGCAGTAATGAAATACTGAACTATAAAGGCACTGAGGTAAAGTGCTGAAATAAATTAGACTAGTATGAGACTGGAGTAATACTGAATATAAAGAACTATGATAAAAGTACTGAAAAGAACTTGACCAGTATAAGACTAGAGTAGTACTTAAAAAAGAAATGAACTGAACTGAAAGTAAATAAGCAGGACCAGTATGATACTGGAGTACTGGAAAAAAAGAAATGAACTGAAATAAATAAAGGAACTTGACCAGTGCAAGACTGAAATAAATCATAAAGAAAAAGGTTAGTAGTCAAATCACTCCATTTAGGAGGCTTCAGTTCCATCTCCATTCTCAGGAGGAAAGTTCATTTCTATCTCTACTTAGGAGGCAAGTTTAGTTCCATTTCTATTCTAAGGAAGCTTCTTTTGGGTTTCACCCATTATTAATATCAGATATTAAGTTCAATTGCTCCTCTTAAACACAGCTTAATCTGACTTATATTTAGGGATTACTGTAACATCCCTCAAACTTCTAGACCCCTAGGATGGTTTTGTTATGACTGGGTCATGACAAAAACCTGGGAAGCAATAAAGGGGTTGGGGGGAACATGGGAATTAGGGTGTGAAACACCTCGGGCAGCAAATAGTAAGTCTCAGTTACCAAATATTTAGAAATCATAGAACCGGTCGGATTCATCAAACTCAGCAAATAATTCATCGAACGGAGCATATTCGTCGAACAGAGTTTGTCAAATTGAGCCTCTTTGGAATTAGGAGCTTATTCGTCGAACGGAGTTCGACGAACGAAGCAAGTTTTCTAAATTAGGTTCAGCATTCATCGAGTGGAGTTCGAAGAATGGAGAAAGTGTTGAACTGGGTTCAGAGTTCGTCGAACGGAGCAAGTGCTGAACTGGGTTTATAGTTTGTCGATCATCGTTCAGAGTACAGCGAACGGAGCAAGTGATGAATTGGGTTCAGAGTCCGTAGATCTCCGTTCAGAGTTCATCGATCCGAGTAAGTTGTTGAACTGGGTTCAGAGTTCGTCGATCTCTGTTCAGAGTTTGTCGAACAGACCAAGTGCTGAATTGGGTTCAGAGTTTGTCAATCTCCATTAAGAGTTTGTCGATCGGAGCAAGTGCTGAACTGAGTTCAGAGTTCGTCGAACGGAGTTCGACAAATAGAGCAAGTGTTGAACTGGGTTCAGAGTACGTCAAACGGAGTTCGACTAATAGAGCAAGTTACTGAACAAGGTTCAGCCTTCGTCTAACGGAGCTCGACGAATATAGCAAAATTTGTCGGACTAAGTTCTAGAATTGGTGATTTGGAGGAGAGAGAAATGCTCGATATTATTGTCCATCATGGCCATGGAGGCTCCATAACTCCCACTTTTATGGGGCTTTTATTCCTCTGAGGAAGAGGAGGAGTTTCTGGAGGTGGTCGACCATTAATTTGGTTGAAATCGAAGGGGTGGAGTTAATGGCCATTAATGGAGTTTAAAGGCATTTGGGAGTTACGAGCCTCCTCTCCCAAATTCCCTCTTTAAGGACTTTCACAAGGCCAAGGGTAGTCGTTTCCCCCGATTGCTTTTCATTTCCGTTGAGGTTGGTGTAGAAGTTGTAGAGGAACCAGAAGCTTTGTGGCCGGAATGGGGAAGAGGCAAAGTGAACGTCTTCAGGCCGCAAATCAGGTCCTCCTCTACTCCTACTTCATGGGTTAGATCTTAGGAATATTTAGAGATAAGAATCTGGCTCAGTTTAGCGGATTCCAAGCTTCAAATTCCATGAATTTTGGATTTGGTCTTACTCTCAGGTTCGCTCGAAATCGCCCCTCCGGCGGCCGTGTTGCCGCTCGGCAATAGCCCCCACCTCAACGGAGGTGGTGGCGGTGGTGGCCGGACAGGGAGGTTGCCGGGTGGCCGGGAAATATGATTGGAAATTTCTCCAGGTCAGGCTGATCGGGCCCCTTGCTTGGAGGAAGAAGAAACCCAGCAGCCGTTAGATTCTGCTTTAAGATCTATGCTAGATCTATTATACCGGATGGTTATTTATTTATTTTCTGTCACCGTTATATGGCTATTTTAAATTAATTATTAAAAATACGTAGTGGCCTACTCAAAAAAAGTGGCCAATATAAAAATTGTAGCCCTATGAGTCTAGTTCAATTTAAAATTAGTTTGAACTAATTTGAAGTTCTGGTCAAACCACGACACTCTTTTTGGTGAGGTCTATAACTAGGCTTTTCAGAGATTGTTTTGAGTGCCCCCATCAATACAGCCATCCAAATGACTTGGGATTTTGGTTGGGGGTCTCCCTTGCCTATACCTAAAACATATCCAAAAATAGAAATTTTTCTAAAACATTTCCCTAAAGTTATGTAGAAATTTAATACTCCATGTATAAATTATTTAAGGGGTCTAATGATCTCTAAACCCACCAAAATTTTTGTGTCTGACTCTTAGGGTCTTTGCATAACCATGATAAAAAATCTCAGTAGATTTGAATAGGTTTTGGTGAGATCAAAGTGTGGCCCTTTAAGGGTTAATTAGGGCAAGAGTGAGCTTGAGGCATGGAGGGGCCAATTCTCATCCAAAGGGGTTGGGACTTTGGCCATTGCCTCATGGTTAGTTTAAACACCATCACCTGGAGTTTAGGGTGGATTAGGGTGGATTTTCCTTAGGACCATAGTTCAAACCCTAAGATTGAACTTTGGGGGTTTGTGAAGTACATGGAGTGATATGTCCTTGTATGGACTTGGGGTTTCGTCCATGTGATCTTAGGGTGGTGAAATGCCCTAGGAAGGAATTTCGTGATGTTTAGACTTAGGTACACAACTTAAATCAATTAGGGATAGTTTAGGCCTATACCTTTTATGAAAATATAAGAGGGTCATATGATCTTGGATCTTCATGGGATTTTGGTAGAAGTAATTTTATCGTGTTATTGACCCCTGAGATTTATTGTAGGATGTTTAGAAAATAGTAGCCTATATTTGTATTTATAACTTTCATCTTGCCCCATGTGATGATTTTGGAGTAACCATGGTTAGATTAACTTATAAAGATATGAAACTCTCGTAAGGTTAATTAAATATCATTTAGAGACACTAGTAAATTTTTTGGATCATTTGGGAATTTCCTCTTAGTACTTCTTGTGTAAAGTAAACAACTGCACCATATTTTGATAAATAGATAATAAATAATATATCTTGCTGTAAAATTGTGTTACTTGGTAAGAGAATCTTTTAGGGCATAATAAATCCTAGAAAAATTATTACATGCTATTTTGATGAGTTTATAAGAATGTTTCTTTATAAAGTGCACTTGAATGAAATTATTTGAAGTATTTTTTTATATGGCTAACTGATCTTGGAATTGCATGAAACTTATTCAGTAGTGTTCTGTGATCATTATAAGACAATAGTAATTTTTATATAATTTCGGGACTATAATTTGTGGTACTCCCTTCATTAACTCTAACTATTTGGATTACCTTGAATTAATTATTTAATGTCTATTACATTTGTAAAAGTCTGTGAGATTTTGGAATTCAGTGATATTTTTCTATCATATACTATTCCTAATTTTTGAGTGCCCATAACTTAAGGAAATCTAGTACTTCATGTTCAAAATTAACGATAGCCTGTCTTTTGGGAAAATTTAATAAATGCCAAATTAATTAGGAAAATTACAAGTTTCTGGATTTAGGCTCAATGTGTCATGATAGACCTCCAATAATTATATTAGGTCATTTGGATGAAAATTTGGAGTACCTCCTGACATGTACAACATATAGCTTAGGTTATCTGCATTTAGTAAAACTGCAGAAATGGTGATATCATGGGGGATGGCCATAGGAATTGGGGAGTAATGTATGCTGATTTGGTAAGATGAAAAAGTGAGCTTCTTTAACAGTCATGATAAGGGGAATATTGGGTTGGCTAGTGTTAGGTGGTGTTCGGGATCGACGAAAGGTTGTCCTTCCTGTGGAGATAAAGAGAGTCAAAATACACTCGGGTTAGATCCAGTATAATATTAAAAGGGATCGGGAACTGGGTAAAAACTAATAATAGTAAGTGCCTTGCGAAAGGGAACGATGTGCTTCAACTACCATCATAGTTCCTAGTGCCCTGTGAGAGCCCTTCATCGGGAATACCTAGGGCAGTCATGGGCTAACCTAAACCGTAAGAATAATCAATGTTTAAGAGTAACTAGTATAAATAGGATTACACTTACACTCATACTCCCTGATGTAGTGGGAGTTAGGTTTGGTCTCATGAGCGGTAGGCTCGGTGGTTTTAGTGATGGGCAGGTTAGCCCGGCGAGGTGATGGCTCAGATGGTTTTGTGACGGAGGGGATAGTCCAGGGAGCTTTGGATCGGTGGGAAAATATAGTAATATTGCATGTGCATAAGATAAAAGGTGGTGGGTCTTCGGTATTGGAGAGTCTTCACACCGACAACAATACGTTGACTTGGTAGGTGTGGTTTAACACTTGGCCAAATAAAGTATGGTACACAGCCGACAAGAGTACGCAGGAGCTCCGCTTAGTGCACCAGCGTTGAGGCGTATGATAGGTCTGACTGTTAGTGTTGATACCGATTTAGAGGTGGGCGAGGCCCAACGTACCGCTTCTGTTTTCCACTACATAGGTATCCTTGGAGGTTAGGCTCCAGAAAGAGGGAACTAAAAGTATGTGTGCATAGAGTCGAGTGTGTGTGTTGCACTTGCATGTTCACATCATAGCATACTTGCATGACATAACATCATCATTGCTTATAACCCTTGACACCTATTTTATAAATTGGTATGGGACACTTTATACAATAGGCCTTGCAAAACGACCCATTGGTCTATAGGTTTGTATGGGCATTCCTATAGGTCTGGTTACTTAGTTTACCTTCTCCTAATTTACTTGCTCACCTGTTCTTATGTATACTTATCCTGCTTACCTACTACTGCTTAGATATACTTGCTATGTTTATGAACTAATGATAAACTAGTTCCGCCACCACCTGCTTACCTTTGTTACTCTCCACCTTCATTACCTTCCCTTTCCTTCTCCCCGCTCGGTGCCTATGAGCCATGGGGGAGGGCTGGGGGATGATAGGACTTTGTCTCTTAGACTAACAGTCGTTGACCAAATAATTTTAGGGGATCGTGGAGCTAAACCAGGAGATTCTTCCCTAGAGGTCAGTGCACTTGGAGACGGGACAGTCTAGCACTAGAGATCAATAGTAGATATTATAGAGTTGCTTCTGCGATTGAGTGATTTGTAGTGAGGATTTTGATGTATTGGGCAGAAGCCCTCTTTAGTACTTTGCTTTATCATTTCTGTGGACTCTCCCTTCGTGGAGAATTATTTATTTATATGTTATTCTGGTGGACTAGTTTTGAGTTTCATTTTACTCATATACTCTTATACTTTTACTCTTCTCTTCTGCGATCGGTATGGTCGGCAGGATCTGCATTTTGTAGTGAAGACCTTTCTGAGTGCGTTGTTGTCACCGCAAAGCGGCGGTCTTGAGCATAAGACCCTGGTGGTTTAAAAGAAAAAAATGGGTCTTACAAACTCGTATCAGAGCAAACCTCGATCGAAAGATGAAAATTCCACTAACCCTGGGTCACCCCCGCTTGAGTTTAGTTTGGGGACAAACTAAGCAGCGCAAGCGTACTGTGCCCATATGGGGGATCACATGTAAATGTCCACTTTTAACTAGGTTCGGGTAAAATTTCTTATAATTGGCCATTGTTATGCAGCCCCCGACACATCCTACACCGCAGGACAGAGCTCAATAAACTCCGAATGTTGCACCACCTCCACCGGCTACCACTCCGTTCCTGCAGTCAGATATGGGGCAGACTATGACGGCCATTCTAGAGGTCTTCAGGGCCTAGCAGCCTCCGGCTCCGCAGCCGAACCTGGGAGGCCAATTAGTTGAGCATCTTCTGAGGACTTTCTCCCCCATCCTACATGGGGACGGAGTCGGTCGTACGGACGGAAGAGTGGCTTGATATCATATTCGAGATGCTGAGCAGGATACGGTGCCCGTGGGAGGAGAGGGTACCTCTGGTGGTCTCCTGCTTGGAGTCTCATGCCAAGAGATAGTGGAAGACACTCTTGGATATGACATTTGTAGATCGGGAGGTTGTTGATGTTACTTGGGAGGATTTTAGGGCCGTACTATTGGAGCACTTCATCCCACAATCGGCAAGAGACGAGTTGGAAGACAGGTTCCTACAGCTGAGGCAGGGCAACAGGACGGTGGTGGAGTACCACCGGGAGTTCGATCACTTAGCCCGATTTGCGGACTCCTATCAGCTGGACGAAGCAGGGTATACCAAGAGGTTCTATAAGGGCCTTAGAGAGGACCTGAGAGAGGCTCTTTTGTTTGTATCCAACGGGCCTATACCTCGGATTCTGGAGATGGCAAAGAGGATAGAGGTTGATTGGCACACGACTAGAGGCCGGAAGAGGCCAATTGAGGATCAGGGTCGGGGAGGCAGGAATGATCAGTGGAGGGGCCACTTTGCTGATGAGAGAAGGGAAAAGGACCAACCCTGCCAAAGAGGTGAGAAAGGAGTCGAGGGTGCTAGTGGTATTGGCCCCTAAACCTCTTCAGATGAGGGAGATGTAGAGGCTCGAGGGTGTGGCACTTCCCCCGTCAGAGTGCTACAACTATCATCAGGTATGGAACATTCGAAGAAACTACCCCATGAGAGGGGCACCTCTACCGGCACCACAGGCTGCCATGCCCGCTCAGCAATTTACAGGTCGAGGCCGTGGAAGAGGACGTGGTTTCTAGGGCAGAGATCGGAGGTAAGAGAGGGAGCAGGTGTATGCTCTAGACTTGGCTCCACCTCGGGACCCAGGCAGGGTGATTGCAGGAATAGTTATGGTGTGTGGAAAACCTGCCCAAACCTTGGTGGATACGGGTGTGTCACACAACTTCATCCCCGAGGAGTTCGTAAAGGGACTAGAGTAAGTCAGACATTATTCGGGAGACTCCAGGAGCGTGTGTCTCCCCAATGGGACGGAGGTCTTAGCTGCTGCTAAGTGCCTTCTAAGTGTGACTATTGATGGTTTGACAATCGAGGCCGCGACTACGGTCTTGAAGATGCCGGACTTTGACCTGGTTCTTGGCTTGACATGGCTTACTTGGAACTAAGTACAAATAGATTGCCCGATAAAGAAGATTGTACTGAGTTACGACGGCACCTTCGCAACCTTCAAAGATATTACTCATGTATCCCGTAGGATGTTATCTTCTATTCAGGCCATCAAGGCCCACATGTAGGGAGATGAGGTCTATCAGGTGTTCTTCGAGATGGTCGAGGCCAAGACGATGGTTGCTGATATATCGGTGGTGCGGGACTTTGAGGATGTGTTTTTTAGAGAAACTACCAGGATTGTCACCGCATCGCGAGAAAGATTTACAGATTCAGTTGGTGCTTGTAGCTAAGCCGGTGTCTAGGGCTCCCTATTCGATGGCTCCAAAGGAGCTAGTGGAGTTCAGGAGTAAGTTGAAGGAACTGGTGGAGGCTGGATTTGTTAGGCCAAGTTCCTCATCTTGGGGAGCTCCGGTCTTGTTTGTAAAGAATAAGGATGGGACCCTCAGGTTGTGCATCGATAATCGTGCACTAAACCGGTTGATAGTCCGGAACACATATCCAATGCCAAGGATCGACGAGTTATTTGATCAGCTAGAGGGAGCACATTGGTTCTCGAAGCTTGATCTGAGTTCGGGATACTATCAGCTATGGATTCAGGAAGAAGACATCCTGAAGACGGAGTTTAGCAGTAGATATGGCTTGTATGAGTTTATTGTGATGCCCTTTGGGCTCACAAATGCGCCATTGGCTTTCATGAGCTTGATGAACCGGGTGTTCGAGCCATAACTCGACAGGTTTGTCATTGTATTCATAGATGACATCTTTATTTATTCGAGGACGAAGGAAGATTATGCAAAACATGTGGCCTTGACGCTGGAGAAGCTCAGGGAGCATCAGTTGTATGCTAAGTTCAACAAGTGATAATTTTGGCTGACGGGGGTAGCCTTTTTAGGCAACATTAGCAGTGAGGCGGGATTGGCTGTGGATCCTGCAAAGATTCAGGCTATGCGAGACTGGCCTCAGCTAAAGACGGCCACAAATGTCTGAAGTTTTTTAGGATTGGTAGGGTATTATCGAAAGTTTGTGCAGGGATTCTCTCAGATAGCCCTCCCACTCACTTCTTTGAAAAAGAAGGACTCTCTGTTCATTTGGAAGCTGCAGTGTGAGACGGCCTTCTAGGAGTTGAAGGGTCGACTTACGTCGGCCCCTATCCTCGCTCTTCTATATGGGAAGGAGGGTTTCCAAGTGTACACTAATGCGTCGTTTCAGGGGATGGGCGCTGTACTGATGCAGCATGAACATGTGATAGCATACGCCTCCCGCCAGCTGAAGAAGCACGAGCAGAACTACCATGTGCATGACTTGGAGATGGGAGCAGTGGTGTTCGCTTTGAATATTTGGTGGCATTACCTTTATGGAGTGCACTGCAAAATATTTTCGGATCATAAGAATCTAAAATATGTCGATACGCAGGAGTTGAATATCCGTCATAGATGATGGGTGGAGTTCTTATCTTATTATGAGTACACGATACACTATCACCCAGGGAAGGCAAATGTGATGGCAAATGCACTGAGCCGGAGGGCTATGACTTAAGGAGCAGAGCCTAAGTTGATGGCTATGGAGAGGGTACAGATGATGGAGGATATGCAGATTATTGTGGTGTCCTCGGATCACTCAGAGCTTTATGTGGAGTATCTGGTCGCGAAGAGCACTATCGATGATATTTGAGATCGCATCAGGGCTGAGCAGAGGAGGGATGACAAGCTGGAGCCAGTATTCAGGACCTTGGAGGCAAGCACGGCCGGGGAGTATGAAGAGAGAGATGGGTTGATATGCTTTAGAGGATGAGTGTACATACCTGCTAGGGGAAGGATTCAGGAGGAGATTATGACTGAGGCTCACTACAGTAGGTACTCGGTCCACCCGGGCATCACCAAGATGACGGCCGACCTGAAGAGGATGATGTACTGGCCAGGCATGAAGGGGGACATCACATACTTCATGACCCATTGCGAGGCATGTCAGTTAGTGAAGGCATAGTGTAAGAGTCCGGCCGGATTATTGCATCCACTTCCGGTGCTGGAGTGGAAGTTCGACGAAACTGCCATAAATTTCATACATGGTCTTCCTCGGTCACTTGCGGGAAGCAACTCGATATGGGTGATCGTCAATCGATGGACAAAGGCGGAAATATTTTTATCGATCAGGAAGGACACTCCTATGGGTGACTTGGTGCGGAGGTTTGTGGAGAAGTTCGTCTGATACCATGGAGTGCCATGGATGATAATGGTCGATCGTTATTGAAGGTTTACGTCTAAGGAATGTAGGTCAGTCCAGGATTATTTGGGGACCCGGTTGACATTCAGTACCGCCTTCCACCCTCAGACGGATGGGCAGACAGAGCGCACTAATCGGACACTGGAGGATTTGTTGCGTCTTTGCATACTGGACCGCGGAGAGCCATGAGAGAGGTAGCTACCGTTGATCGAATTCTTGTACAACAACAGCCACCAGTCCAACATTGGCATGCCCCCTTATGAGGGTTTATACGGGCGGAGATGTAGGACTCCTTTGTCTTGGATCTAGGATGAGGATCTGAAGGAACTTGGCTCGAAGTTCCTTGACGATACGGATGCTCAGGTGCAGTAGATTCGAGACAGGATGTTGGATGCCCAAAGCAGACAGGCCAAGTATTACGATGCCCGACATCGTCAAGTAGAGTTTCAGGTAGGAGATCGGGTGTTTCTGAAGATACGACCGATGCATGGAGTCTCGCGGGTGCGTGGTCGTAAGAAGCTCAGTCTGAGATAAATGGGGCCTTACACGATCCTGGAATGGATCAATCACTTGGCTTACATACTGGAGTTGTCGCCAGAGCTGGCGGGTTTCCACGATGTTTTCCACATCTCCTCCCTCAGGAGAGCTCTACTTTGGCCGGAACAGAAAATTACGACTTTAGATGGGCCTATAGCTTATGATCGATCGGTGCACTTGGAGCCAATCCGGATAGATGATACAGGGATGCGACTCTTCCGACGCAAGAAGGTTTCGCTAGTCAAGGTCTTGTGTAGGAATCATAGACAAGAGGAGCACACATGGGAGCCACAACACTTGATGCAGCAAAGGTACCCGGAACTTTTCATGTCAGGTATTCCCTTTAACCTCTCGGGATGTTACATTTTACTTCTCACACTTGAAATCCTGTTGGCCTAACTTGAATTTCGAGGATAAAAATTTTTGTTTATGTATTGGGATTTGTAACATCCCTCGGACTTCTAGACCCCTAGGATGGTTTTTTCATGGCTGGGTCATGACAAAAACCTAGGAAGCACTAAATGGGTTGGGGGAACATGCGAATTAGGGTATGAAATCCCATGGGCTGCAAATAGTAAGTCTAAGTTACCAAATATTTAGAAATCATAGAACCAGTCGGATTTGTCAAACTCAGCAAATAATTCGTTGAACGGAGCATATTCGTCGAACAGAGTTCGTCGAATTGAGCCTCTTTGGAATTATGAGCTTTTTCGTCGAACGGAGCAAGATTGCTAAACTAGGTTCAACGTTCATCGAGCGGAGTTCGACGAATGGATAATGTGATGAATTGGGTTCAGAGTTCGTCGAACGGAGCAAGTGCTAAACTGAGTTCAGAGTTTGTCGATCTCCGTTCAGAGTTTGTCGAATGGAGCAAGTGTTGAACTGGGTTCAGAGTTCGTCGATCTCCATTCAGAGTTCGTCGATCCAAGCAAGTTGTTGAACTGGGTTCAGACTTCATCGATCTCCGTTCAGAGTTCGTCAAACAGAGCAAGTGCCGAACTGGGTTCAGAGTTCGTCGATCTTCGTTCAGAGTTCGCCGATCGAAGCAAGTGCTGAACTGGGTTCAGAGTTCGTCGAACGGAGTTCGACAAATGGAGCAAGTGCTGAAATGGGTTCAGAGTTCGTCAAATGGAGTTTGACGAACAGAGCAAGTTGTTGAACAAGGTTCAGCCTTCGTCGAACGGAGCTCGACGAATAGAGCAAAATTCATCGTAATAAGCTTCTGGAATTGGTGATTTGTAGGAGAGAGAAAAGCTTGAGATTAATGGCCATCACGGCCATGGAGGCTCCATAACTCCCACTTTTATGGGGCTTTTATTCCTCTGAGGAAGAGGAGTTTCTAGAGGTGGTTGAACATTAGTTTGGTTGAAACCGAAAGGGTGGAGTTAATGGCCATTAATGGAGTTTAATCGCATTTTGGAGTTACAAGCCTCCTCTCCCAAATTCCCTCTTTAAGGACCTTCACCAGGGCAAGGGCAATCGTTTCCCCCGATTCCTTTTCATTTCCATTGAGGTTGGTGTTGAAGTTATAGAGGATCTAGAAGCTCGGGTTCCGGAATGGTGAAGAGGCAAAGCACACGTCTTCAGGCTGCAAATTAGGTCCTCCTCTACTCCTTCATGTGTTAGATCTTAGGAATCTTTAGAGATAAGAATCGGGCTCAGTTGAGCCGATCCAAACTTCTAATTCCATGAATTTCAGATTTAGGCTTCCTCTCGGGTTCGCTGGAAATCTCCCCTCCGGCAGCCGTGCAACCGCTCGACGATAGCCCCCACCTCAACAGAGGTGGTGGCGGTGGTGGCCAACCAGGGAGGTGTCCGGGTGGCCGGGAAATACGGTTGGAAATTGCTCCAGGTCTGGCTGATCGGGGCCCTTGGCTAGAGGAAGAAGAAACCCAGTAGTTGTTATATAAAAACCCATTTCCAATTAGACCCCCTTAACTTAGATTGGGTTAGGATATGTGGTGGGGCATGGGTATAGGCTAGATTTGACCCAGGGAGTTAGGGTGTAGTCACATAGGACCCACTATAGGGACCAAGTTAACTCAAGTCAAACTAGCCCAAATTGGGATCTTAGCTACACATTGGCCCCACAACTATACCCCTAACATTAATAAAAATATAAGTGAACCATAAGACATGTCATTGGGTCACCTATTGACCCAAGTTGACCCAAGTTGACCCAAGTCAACCCAAAACCAAAATTGGTCAAACTCACACCTAAAGACCCAATTAGTCCAAGTAGGGCACCACCATGGCCCAACCCAAGTTGGGTGGTACCATTGGGTCCAAGACCATCAAGTGGGGTCAACCCACTCACCATGTTAACCAAGTTAACCAAAAAAGTCAACAAGTCAACAAAAAGGCCTAGATGAAGGAAAGAAGGAGCCAAGCCCATTTCTAATGGTATAAGCCCATGACTCAAGGCCCATGACCAGCCCAAGAGGTAAATGACAGCCCCTAAGCCCAAAAAAAGGAGAGAGGGTACATGCATGGGGGTAGTTTTGGAATTTTGGTGAAAAGAAAGAGAGAGAGAGGAGTAAAAGGGGGGATGGAGGCCATGTGGCCTTCCTTCCCTCTGCCCAAGCTCATGGGTGAGCTCCCAAGACTCATTTTAGTAGAAATGAGGGGCTGGTGGACACTTGGCAGCTAGGAGGAGCTTCCAATGCTCATGGATGACAACCCCCTTAATCAAAACTCCTCACCCAGCCACTCCCAGCCAAATCTAAGCCCACCATCATCTATAGGAGGTTGAGACGAGTGGAGTTCGATACCTGGAGCAAAGCTTTTGCTAGAGAAATGAGGAATCGGGCTAGATCGTCGGAGCAAGCTTCGGCTATGGCTCACCACCACCACACTCGCTGTCATGCCCGACTATAGGTTCGTTTCGCCTCATCTCACCCCGTGCTAGCTTTCTAGCTCACTTAGGCGAGACATCAGGCTCAATTGAGCCCGATACCATGAGAGCTTGTGCACACTTTTCTGAGTTTTTCTTCTAGCTCAGGATCGCCGGAGGAGCCACCTTCGGCAGCCACACCGCCGGGAAACGCTAGCCGCCACCTCAACGGAGGTGGTGGCGATAATCGCCGGCGGTGGCGCCTGCCCAGTTGGCCGAAATTAGCCAGCAAACTTGGCCCAGGTGGCTCCATCTCAGTCATTGGCTAATTGGGGACGATGGCCAGGAGCTGTCCGATTTGATGTATTAAATTGGATATTTCATTATTTATGAATAGTGTTATTACTGTCACACTTTATACAGACTTTTGCATGTAAATTTTAGGCATGTTATGTAACATCCCATTTCTGGCTAGACCCCTAGGAGTCGGTTGGTTGTGGTAGAACCCTAGGGAGCCCAAAACTTGAAATAAATCGACCAAGAAATCGGATCACGGGTTGTTCACGCCCGTGACCGACCCGTCACGCCCGTGACCTAGGGCGTGACTCATTCGACGATCGTCGATCTCCGGGAGACGATCGTCGGGCGCAGCATTTTCCAACAGAACTGTTACGCCCGTGACCCGCCATGTCACGCCCGTGACATAGGGCGTGACCATGATCGTCGGTTCCAGTTCGACGGTCGTCGACCCAAAATTGGCCCCCGGGGCATGTCACGCCCGTGACCCGCCATGTCACGCCCGTGACATAGGGCGTGACACGCTCGACGATCGTCGATTCCAGTTCGACGTCGTCGAACCCATAATTAGTCGCCAGGTATGTCACGCCCGTGACCCACAATGTCACGCCCGTGACATAGGGCGTGACACGCTCGACGATCGTCGACCCCAATTCGACAATCGTCGAACCAGATTTGGCCACACGGGCCTGTCACGCCCGTGACCCAGGTGTCACGCCCGTGACCACCCTTCGACGATCGTCGATCTCAGTTCGACGATCGTCGAACCCAGAATTGGCTAACCGGGCCTGTCACGCCCGTGACCTATGTGTCACGCCCGTGACCAAGGCCGAAATGACAGCCAGGTTGGAAATTTCGGTAACCGACGCCATAATAAATTCTGACCATGGGAATGAAAATCAAGAGTATTTATGTAACGGTCCAGGCCCGCCAACCCGCGGGACCCAGCTGGCACCGCCGGCCCACCAGTAGTCCGGACCCGGGCCCACTACTGGCAGTAAGCCTATCACATTCAAGCCTGCAGGCCATGCACCCCAACCCCTCTCCCTCCACAGGCGGGTTGTTGGTGGCCGTAGCCCCCCTTAGATGAGTCAAACTCGATAGTCAAGCCCGCACTACGGGGACTTCCCAGGAGGTCACCCATCCCAGTACTACTCCAGCCCGAGCACGCTTAACTATGAAGTTCTTTCAACTCTCATCACCAATTGAGCTGCAGCTCAACTGGTGATGAGAGTTGAAAGAACTTCATAGTTAAGCGTGCTCGGGCTGGAGTAGTACTGGGATGGGTGACCTCCTGGGAAGTCCCCGTAGTGCGGGCTTGACTATCGAGTTTGACTCATCTAAGGGGGGCTACGGCCACCAACAACCCGCCTGTGGAGGGAGAGGGGTTGGGGTGCATGGCCTGCAGGCTTGAATGTGATAGGCTTACTGCCAGTAGTGGGCCCGGGTCCGGACTACTGGTGGGCCGGCGGTGCCAGCTGGGTCCCGCGGGTTGGCGGGCCTGGACCGTTACAAAAAGTGCACTTTTTTTGTAACAACCCTAGCCGATCCAACATGGCAGTGCCACGGCTCCGCTCTAGGCGTCGCTACCGGGCTGCAGCCCAAGCACCCCAACCCCTCTCCCTCCACAGGCGGGTTGTTGGTGGCCACAGCCTCCCTTTGATGAGCGAACTCAACAGTTAAGTTGGGCCGTACGGGGACTTCCCAGGAGGTCACCCATCCCAGTACTACTCTCGCCCAAGCACGCTTAACTATGGAGTTCCTTCAACCTTCATCACCAATTGATCTGCAGCTCACTTGGTGATGAGAGTTGAAAGAACTCCATAGTTAAGCGTGCTCGGGCTGGAGTAGTATTGGGATGGGTGACCTCCTGGGAAGTCCCCGTAGTGCGGGCTTGACTATCGAGTTTGACTCATCTAAGGGGGGCTACGGCCACCAACAACCCGCCTGTGGAGGGAGAGGGGTTGGGGTGCATGGCCTGCAGGCTTGAATGTGATAGGCTTACTGCCAGTAGTGGGCCCGGGTCCGGACTACTGGTGGGCCGGCGGTGCCAGCTGGGTCCCGCGGGTTGGCGGGCCTGGACCGTTACAAAAAGTGCACTTTTTATAACGGTCCAGGCCCGCCAACCCCGCGGGACCCAGCTGGTACCGCCGGCCTACCAGAGTCCAGACCCGGGCCCACTACTGGTAGTCAGCCTATCACATCAAGCCTGCAGGCCAATGCACCCCAACCCCTCTCCATCCAGGCGGGTTGTTGGTGGCCGTAGCCCCCCTTAGATGAGTCAAACTCGATAGTCAAGCCCGCACTACGGGGACTTCCCAGGAGGTCACCCATCCCAGTACTACTCCAGCCCGAGCACGCTTAACTATGGAGTTCTTTCAACTCTCATCACCAATTGAGCTGCAGCTCAATTGGTGATGAGAGTTGAAAGAACTCCATAGTTAAGCGTGCTCGGGCTGGAGTAGTACTGGGATGGGTGACCTCCTGGGAAGTCCCCGTAGTGCGGGCTTGACTATCGAGTTTGACTCATCTAAGGGGGGCTACGGCCACCAACAACCCGCCTGGATGGAGAGGGGTTGGGGTGCATTGGCCTGCAGGCTTGATGTGATAGGCTGACTACCAGTAGTGGGCCCGGGTCTGGACTCTGGTAGGCCGGCGGTACCAGCTGGGTCCCGCGGGGTTGGCGGGCCTGGACCGTTATAATTTATGGGTCGTTCCCTACTTGAATTATGTTAATAATTAAGAAAAAGTGGGTCCAATAGGAAATTGCCACCTGGCAAACACCTCTTCATCTCCAACTTTTCAACTGTCATTCGTCATAACCGAAACGTCATAAGGGTGTCATTAATGACCGCCAACGTTTCATCTCCAACGTTTCATCCTTTCCCCTCCCCATTTGCTGATCTATAAAAGATTCCTAAGAGCAAGAGGAAAAGGTTACACTCCCTCAAACTGTTTCAGACTTCCCCCTTGCTGTAGAAGAATTTCCGGCGACGCCACCACGCGCAAATGGCTTCCCGACGCTCTGCACGCCTTTAACCCGCGAACAAGGTCCTCCCCTCCCTCTTCTTCTGCGGATAGATCTTAGGAATCGTTAGGAGAGATATCGGGCTCAAAAGAGCCAGATCGGGTGAACGTATTCGAGGTTTTCCAAAAATTTCATGGTGGCGGGTTCGCCGGAAACCGCCTCTCCGGCGGCCGTGCTGCCGCCCGACGATAGCCCTCGCCTCAACGGAGGTGGTGGTGGTGGTGGCCGGCCAGGGAGATGGCTGGATGGCCGGGAAATAGCTTGGAAAAGCTACAGGATATTAGGTTTTTAGGCCTCTGGTTCGGGCTGTTGGAGAAGATGAACAGTGGCATGAGAAATAAATTCTATTTTTAAAATAATTTCTGAATGAAAAATCTATCTTGTTAAATAAATTGGGAAAAATACCTAGAGGCTCCTACAGGAAAAATGATCAACATAGGAAATGTAGCCCTTGAAGTCTACTTTAATTCAAAATTAATTTCACTCGATTTGGAATCCTTGTTAGACCACAGCACCCTTTTTGGTGAGGTCTATCCAGAGGGCTGCCTTGACCTTAGAAAAATTCCCCACTTCAAGTCAGTCATCCAAATGACTTGAAATTTGGGGTGTGGTCTAATCTTACATTTATCTAGGTGCTATCCAAAAATGAGAATTTTTGGAGAACATTTTTCTATAGTTTTTAGAAAAATTCAATAATCCTAGCCGAATTTAATTAGATAGTTAAATAATTTCCAAACCCTCCCGAACTTTGGTGAGTGGTCCCTGGGTTCACCATAAGGTTCTGTATAATTTTTCATCTCATTTGGAGATGGTTTGGATTAGAAATGAACAAACCTAAGTTTTGCCCTAATAAGGGGTCTTAGGTTAAAAGTGCACTTTTGGAAGTTTGAGTGGTGAGATCACCTCAACAGAGGCTGAGATTTTTACCACTGGCTAGTAATATTCTCTAGCACCCCCTCATGGAGTTTGAGGTGGATCGGGGTAAGTTTACCCTAAGGACCAAGGCCAAACCCTAAGGATGGATCTTGGTGGTTTGTGAAGGTCATGTGGTCAAACGACCTTGGATTGACCCGAAATTGGGTGAAGAGAACCATAGGGCCAATATAGTTCTCTGGTCGAAATCTTAGTAGATTTGGAGACCGTTGGGATATCAAAAAAATCTAACCCTAGTTTAGGGCGCAAAACTTGTAGAGATAGGAAATGACACTAAATCACATTGAAAAGTGGTGAGATTTGGGTAGAGTGAATTATAGGGATGGTACAAGCTCTGGATATTTTTCTATGAATTTTATGATCATTATTTTGGATACTTCCTTTAATGATTTAGTAGTTGTATGATTTGCTTAGAAAATTTATTAGGAAATACACACTCTCTGGAAAGTGATGAAATTTAAGCAGAGAACGTTTAATATGATTTTAAATCTCTGTGAATTTTTATGGGATTTTTGGAAGATTAATTCTAAGGCTTGCTTCATTAAGTATATTTTACCTTGATTATTTGATTAAATCTTTAGTGGTGTTTATCAAGCTAGTAAAATTATGATTCTCTGCACAAAGATCTTTTATATATCATACTACTGACTAGTGATTTTTCTATAATTTTTAGATGAATAATTTCAGTACTTCCTTCACTACGTAGAATTAACGTGATTATACTGAATAAATTATTTAGAGGTTAAATACTTTCTATAAAATTCTGAGAACTTGTATTTGAGGTTATTTTGCTGCTATTTAATGATCATGATTTTTGAGTAGCCATTACTTAGGAAGATCATGTAGTTGATATTTAAAATGACCCGTGGTACGTCCTTTGGGAAAATTAAATAAATATCAGATTAATTAGGAAAATTATAAGTTTCTGGATTTAGACCAATTATGTTTTGGTAGACCTCCAGTAAATATTATAGGAGATTTGGAAGATAATTTGGTGTACCTCCCCTTGGGCACCTCATATAGTTTAGGATGGTCTGCATATAGTAAAGCCACGGAATTTTGATAGTTGATGGTTGGTAGGGCAAACTAGGATCGAGTTCATCATTGGGAGACTTGTTGGAATAAGGGAGTACGGGAACGACGAAAGATCGTCCATCCCGGGGAGAAGAGGAAGAGTCTTAATACTCTAGGGTTAGAACTAAAGTAACTAAAAGAGGATCGGGTTAAGGGAGATCAACCAATAATAATAAGTGCCTTGCGAAAGGGAACTTCGGGCCGTAATGCCGCCGTCTTGGTTCCTAGTGCCCCTTGAGAGCCCTTCACGGGGTATACCGGGGGCAGTTCTGGGCTAACGTAAACCATAGGAATAATAAATTAAAAAAGCAACTAGTATAACTAGGGTTGCACACACTCACTCCCCGATAGCTAGGAAAGTAGAAAAATAGGACTTATTGCCATTCAGATAGTAGCTCTGAAGGTAGATGCACGGACAGGACTGTCCGGGGGGCCGAGGGCTCGAGGGTTGGAGTACAGAATAAAGGTGGTGGGTCTTCGGTACCTGATCGTCGTTCACACCGACATCGGTATGCTGACTCGGCGGTGTGGGACACTTAGCCAAAGAAAGTCTGGAGGGTACATCCAGCAGCAGTACGCAGATACTCTAGGTTGTGTTCTTCTAGGGGCATACGGGAGGGCTAGGCCTGGTAGTGTGGATGCCCGCCTAGGAGTGGGGGGCCCGACCCACTGTCTCCGTTTGCCACTACGGAGGTTCCTGGGAGTGAAGCTAGCTGCCCGAACAGGGGGAACTAAAGGTCTGTGCGCATAGAGTCGTGTGCGTGGGTTGCACTTGCATGAATCATGGCATAGCATATCACTACACTCATATTTGTATACAACCGACACCCCAACGTATAAATCGGTATGGGACTTTTTATACGATGGGAGCTTTGCAGAAGACCCCTTAACTTATAAGTTTGTATGGGCATTCATATAAGTTAAGGTTACATACTTACTTACTTGTTGCTTACTTACTATTCTCTAGCTGCCTTTTATACAATTTGCTATTTATTAATTGTTCTACCTATTACAACATTTACACTGCTCACCTATTATAACTTGCTAGTTAGGTCCACCGTCACCTGCTTGTCTATTCTCCACTTTTGTAGCTTCCCTTTCCTCCTCTCCGCCCGGTGCTTAGGAGCCGTGGTGGGAGGGGTAGGGGATGATAGGGCTTAGTCTTTATGACTAATGGTTTTCGAACCAAACATTACAGGAGCTTCGGATGGGAGACAGGGACCAGCACAAGCGAAGTACGGTGCGCATGGAGGTGGGACAGTCTAGCACCGGTGCACCTGCGACCAGCTCCGTGAGTGATTAGCATTTTCTTATCTTCCGCAATGAGTGACTTGTAGTGAGGACTCTGATGTACTGGGCTCGAGCCCATTTATCTATTTTCCTATTATATGTATTGATGGACTGGATATGATTCACTTTTATTTACATGTTTCTGTGGACTTGTTTACATTTTATGTATAAATACTTCTCTCTCTTGTGATCGAAAAGGGCCGGCAGAATTGGCGTTTTGTAGTGGTTGCCTTCCCGAGATGTCGGTGCCACCGCAAAGCGGCAATTCTGGGCTAAGACCCCGGTGGTTGAAAAAGAAAAAAAAGGGGGTCTTACAAGTGGTATCAGAGCGAACCTCGATCGAAAGAGAAGTAGTCCACAAAAACCTTGGACCACCCCCGTGCGAGCTTAGTTTGCGGACAAACTAGCAGTGGAAGCAGTGGTGTGCCCATAAGGGAAATCACATGTAAAAGTCCATCATAACTCTTCTTAAATTCCATTCATTCGCTCTCTAACAAATGGAATTTTTGCTTGTAGCCTGTGACGAACCCTACATCGCAGCAGGGGACACCTCAGGCTCCGAATGTGGTCCCGACTCCGCCAGCACCCGTTCCGTTCCAGCAGACGGAGATGGGGCAAACACTGACGGCCATCCTGGAGGCCTTCAGAGCTCAGCAAGCCCCGGCCCCACAGCCAAACCCCGGGGCCAATTGGATGACGGTCTTCCGAGGACTTTCCCCTCCATCCTACCAGGGGACGGAGTCTGCAGTACGTACGGAGGAGTGGTTGGACACCATTTACGAGATGCTGGCAGGGATTCGATGCCCCACGGAGGAGGCAGTCACTTTGACAGTCTCCTACTTAGAGTCACACGGAAAGAGATGGTGGAAATCTCAGCTGGACACCACCTTTGCGGGGATGGACTGTGCTGATATTACTTGGGAGGATTTCAGAGCAGCGCTCTTGGGACATTTTGTACCTCAGTCGGCGAGAGATGACCTGGAGGATAGGTTCCTGCGGTTGAGGCAGGGGAACAGGACCGTGGTGGAGTACTATCAGGAGTTCACTCACCTGGCCCGTTATGCGGACGCTTACCAGTTAGACGATGCTGGCTACGCCCGGAGGTTTTATAAGGGGCTGCAGGATGACATGAGGCAGGCCCTCCTTTTCGTTTCAGAGGGGAGTCTGGCCAGGATTCTGGAGATGGCTAAGAAGAGAGAGGCGGATCAGCTTACAGTGAAGAATCGGAAGAGACCGGCTGATGATTCAGTGATTGGAGGTCGTAGAGACCGTCCTCGGGGCCAGGTTATCGGGGAGAGAAGGAACGGGGATCAGCCTCGTCAGGAGTTTGGGCAGGAGTAGAGGACTCAGGGGGTATTGGCTCCCCAGCCTATACAGATGCTGGAAATGCCAAGGACGGCAGGGCAGCCACCGGTATGCTATCAGTGCAACCAGCCGGGGCATATCAAGCGGAACTGCCCTGTGGGGCAAGCACCCCCACCAGCACATCAGGGCGCTCCACCTCCCCGACGGTTTGGCAGACAAGGACAGGACCAAGGACGAGGATTTCAGGATCGAGGTCGTAGGCCAGAGAGAGCAGGTGTATGCTCTAGATCTGACACAGCCCCGGGACCCGGAGCAGGTTATCACAGGTATGGCAGTACTTTTCAGATTTTCTTCATATAAACTACTATTTTAAACATAACCTGCTTAGAAATTAAGAGAAGATAAACTACAATAAGAATACTAAGACATTTAATTGGCCCAGGCATAGTATTCGTGAGCGGCAAGCCCGCTCACACCCTCTTCGACACTGGTGCGTCGCAATCATTTGTGTCAGAGGATTTCGTGAAAGGACTGGCAGGAGTGGAGCTAAGCACCGGGAAGATGCTGAGGGTGCGCCTACCCGATGGATCAGAGATATTGACCTCTACTCATTGTGATATGGAAGCGAGGATCGGCGGAAAGGCGTTTGAGGCACCAACGATGGTTTTGAGGATGCCAGATTATGATCTTATTCTGGGCATGACCTGGCTGTACTGGAATCATGCCCAGATCGAGCGTGGCGAAGAGGATCACCGTGAGGCACGGCGACTCCTTCATTGTTATCGAAGGTATTATATCAGCACCCCGTACTTTACTATCGTCTGTGCAGGCCGTTAAGGCCCACCTGCAGGGGGAAGAGGTTTATCAGGTCCTCTTTGAGGCGGTCGTAGCCAAGGATTCCATTGCAGATATTCCGGTAGTGCGGGACTTCGCCGACGTGTTTCTAGAGAAGCTACCAGGGTTACCCCCGCACCGAGAGAAGGACTTTCAGATTTAGCTCGTACCGGGGGCTAAGCCGGTATCCAGAGCTCCCTATCGAATGGCCCCAAAGGAGTTGGTGGAATTCCGAAGTCAGCATCAGGAGTTAGTGGAGGCCGGGTTCGTTCGGCCTAGCTCATCACCGTGGGGAGCTCCGGTGCTGTTCGTTAAGAAGAAGGACGGGACCCTTCGACTGTGCATCGATTACCGGGCTCTGAACAGGTTGACAGTCTGGAATACTTATCCTTTACCACGGATAGACGAGCTTTTTGATCAGCTAGAGGGAGCTCATTGGTTCTCAAAGCTGGATCTGAGGTCAGGATACTACCAGCTCCGTATTCGGGAGGAGGACATCCCGAAGACGGCCTTCAGCAGCAGATACAGCTTGTACGAGTTTACCGTGATGCCGTTCGGGCTCATGAATGCACCCTCCGCATTCATGACTTTGATGAATCGGGTGTTTGAGGAGTATCTGGACGTCTTTGTCATTGTATTCATCGATGACATTTGTCACAACCCGCATTTTCTCCGAATTAAGAATTATCAGAGTAAGAGAAAACACGCGTCATGATGCCACGTCAAGCAGGGGATAACTGCTGATGCTCAGGCAAATCCAACTACAATCTTTATGCAAGGAAATCATGTGCTTAATGAATAGAAAAATCAGTTATGTTTAGAGTCCGTATCCCTCGGCTCAGTGGATCATCTAGTCCACAAAAGACAACTATATTTAAACGCTGCGGAAAAATACTTTGATTAGGTTTTACACCCTAAAGAGCGCATAAGGGTCCCAAGAGAACCACTCATACTATGCAAGACACTACACTTAGTTTATATAATATATATAAGAAAACGGTTTTCGTACGTGATTTGGAAAGTAGTGATTAAGTTTACAAAACATGCTGATCATGAGCTTCATTTATAATAGTAATTATAGTTTAAAAATAACTAGCAACCTAGCATAAAACCTTCTCAAAGCAAGTAGACTATCTCCAGAAAATAAATGGTAGCAGCAATAGTATATATCTAGTACAAGGTAAAAAATACTAGTGGGCGCCAACAACCTGACACGAACCCACCAGCACACATATATGTCTGTAAGAAAGTACTGAAAACAACCTCACAAACAAGGTAAACAGAACTCCAAAGGCCCGGAAGTCCACCAACAACACCACCTCCAACTAGCCACCAGACTGGCTACAGCTCAGAACCTGGGGTATTCCAAAAGAAAACAGAATACCTCAGCAAGCAAAAATCAAGGTAAAACTGCATGAAAGAGTCAACCAAAGGACAAAATAACAGAAAACATGCAGTAGAAAGAGTCACAACTGTCCAAACAGGACCACAAGAAATGCACAACGTGCAAAGAAACAACAACGATCCAGCCCAGGAACCACATCCTGCAGGGCCTACTAGGCTACCAAGAGCCAGAATGCTGCAAACTACCAAAGAAGAAACTTCTAACACCCTAATCTGCGGGAAGTGATAGTAGCAAAAACAACAACGAGGAACCGGATCGAAGGCAAACGCAGTCCCCCTATCCACCATGTCCAAGTCAAAAGCTCGAGGGTCAACACGTGAAAACACAAGGGACCTTCCACCCGACATGCCCAGCCCGTACCTGGAGCAAGAATTCCATGGGTGGCCTTGGCTATATCACACAACTCCACCCCCATAAAGAGCTACAACCACCACTACTATTCACTACCCACGATTCGGCCTTTAGGAAAAATAAAGAAAACGGCCGACAAGGAAAACCCAGAAATACAACTGGAAAATCCACTCAAAAACGAAATACAAGGTAAAGGAAGAGTGTTGAAATAAACCAACACGACTAGGCGTTGAGTGAAACGCACTCAGCGCCTACCTAAACTTTGGCGTTGAGTGAGCTAGCCTCACTCACAGCCAAAATTATACCACTACCCACAAGCCCACTAAAGAATACGGAGCTCGACGACAGTCGAACGACCAAGGCAGAAGATCCAGAACTCGAGTAGTTGCTTGCCACTTGAGTATCTAAACTCCCGCACTCGAAACCATCTAAATTCGCTTATCAACAGAAAATATACAAAGCGCACGATCAGTGTCGCACGATCAGTGGTCGTGCGCACTCATCGGCTGATGATCGTGCGAAACAAACCTGGAAAACCTGACAGAAAACCTAGCAACTGCGCACGATCAGTGGTCGTGCGCACTGATGTCAGCGCTCGTGCGATTTCCCGAGACAGAACTTTGGAAACTGAAGTTTATACGCGCACGAACAGAGGCACACGACTAGTGGTCGTGCGCCCTAGAGGTTGATGACCGTGCGCGGTCAACCTGCACTGTTTGGAATTTCCCGAACGACACCGGAACGCGCACGCGACTCACGCCACTGCAGTAGCAGTAGACAACTCTCAACGCCGCACGCTACTACCATTCAAACTATGCCTAACCATTCGAATAATATCTTAACGAAGGAAATTGACAACCACACCCCCCTCCTAACTCTCCCTCTCGGCTACACCCGAACCAGAGCAACAATCAAAAATAAAGGAAAACAACGGCTCCACGCCGACAATTTGGATTCCAAACATCACAACATAGGGGGGGGGTTTCAGTAGGAAGAACTAAGCCCTATAGTTAGCAAGAAAATGAGAACTACAAGGCCTCTAACCTGGGCTAACCGGGATTTCAATTTCAGCAAATAAATTCAAAGAAAACACTTGGCAAGGGCAAGAATACCACTTGCCTCAAATCTCAGCGAAGCTTTGGACTGCTTTCCTCCTCTTCGCACGGATCAAAATGGCTGCAACACCTAGAACAAAGATTTGGCCATTAATGGCGGAAAACTTCCAAAACCGAAAATTTCAATCCTTCCAAAACTCCACAAAAACCGAATTTCTTACCGCAGGAATGAAGGTCTCGACGAGAGCAATCCGTATCCACTCTCGGAATCGAATTCCGTCCACAAACGCTCCGGGAATCGGCGTCCGAAGGGAAGGCTCGGCGGTTACTCGTTTCTCTCGTACAAGGCCGGCGGTTTCTATCGTGAAGAAGATGATGGCTTTCATTCTAATATATATATATATATATATATATATATATATATATATATATATATATATATATATATATATATATATATATATATATAATTATATAATTATATAATTATATAATTATATAATTAATTACAAAATTACCTAAAGCACTAAATCGACGCGAAAACCGAACTACCTCGGAATTGGACGAAATTCGCACCGTAGCTAAATACCCACGCTACGAACACAACGGCGAAGTCGAAATTAACTTTCGATGAATAGAACCCGAGTTATATCCAAACAAAGCCAAACACAAACATCCCCCCGAGAGGCCACACCGGGTCACCAAAACGACTCGGTTTGCTAGGGAGATCTTGCCAACAGGCTACCAAACAGGGCTCTCAGTTCTAAGGAGCTAAACCATACTCCACACATGGCACAAGCCACGGAAACGCGTCATCGTAACGCCAACCGAGAATAAAAATAATCGCTGAACAAAAAAACGGGGCGTTACAACATTCTCATCTATTCAAGGACAGAGGAGGAGCACGCGAGACATCTAGCCTTGACCTTGGAGAAGCTGCGTGAGCACGAGATGTATGCCAAGTACAGAAAGTGCCAGTTCTGGCTAAAGGAGGTGGCCTTTCTGGGCCATGTCATCAGTGGAGCAGGTCTGGCAGTGGATCCGGCAAAGATCCAGGCAGTACGGGATTGGCCACCACTAAAGTCGGCCACGGATGTTCGAAGTTTCTTGGGACTTGCCGGTTACTACCGGAAGTTCGTAAAGGGGTTCTCTCAGATTTCCCTCCCTCTTACGTCTCTGACGAAGAAGGAGTCCCCTTTTATTTGGACGCCGCGATGCGAATCTGCCTTCCAGGAGCTGAAGGATCGTCTCACCTCGGCTCCCATCCTTGCTCTTCCATCAGGGAAGGAGGGATTCTAGGTGTATGCAGATGCTTCCTATCATGGGATGGGTGCCGTCCTTATGCAGAATGGGCACGTAATAGCCTATGCCTCCCGTCAGTTGAAGCAGCACGAGCAGAACTACCCCGTGCACGATTTGGAGATGGGGGCAGTCATTTTTGCTCTTAAGATCTGGCGGCACTATCTCTACGGGGTACATTGTGATATCTTCTCCGACCACAAGAATCTGAAGTACGTCGACACCCAGAAGGAGTTAAACATTAGGCAGAGACGCTGGGTGGAGTTCCTTTCGGACTACCAGTATACCATGCACTACCATCCGGGGAAGGCGAACGTGGTTGCGGATGCTCTGAGCCGGAGAGCGAGTACGACTGGAGTAGGCCCGCAGCTGATGGCTTTGGAGTTGATTAGATCATTCGAGGAGATGCAGATTTCGCTAGTGTCTGAGGATGACCCGGAGCTGTACATGGAGTACCTGGGGTCGATGGCTACTACTGAAGACATTCGAGATCGCATCAGAGATGGGCAGATGCTGGACGAGAGAGCTGAGTCGATATTCCGAGCCTTGGAGGAAGGCACGACAGGAGATTACTCTTTGAGGGATGGGCTCCTGTGTTTCCGGGGCAGAGTCTACATACCAGCAGGAGGACGGATCCGGGAGGATATTTTGACGGAGGCTCACTGCAGCCGGTATTCGGTACACCCGGGGATCACCAAGATGGTAAAGGATTTAAAGAGGACGATGTATCTGCCGGGTATGAAGAAAGATATTACGTATTTTGTGACGCATTGTGAGGACTGCCAGCTCGTGAAGGCGGAGTGTAGGAACCCGGCAGGCTTGCTGCAGCCGCTTCCAGTGCCGGAGTGGAAGTTTGAAGATATAGCCATGGACTTCATACATGGGCTACCTAGATCCCGTGCGGGGAACGACTCGATTTGGGTGATAGTGGACAGGCTGACAAAGGTGGCCAAATTCATCCCAGTGGCAAAGGACACACCGGTCAGTGTATTAGTACGGAGGTTCATTGAGCAGTTCGTGCGTTATCATGGGGTGCCCAAGACTATCGTTTCGGATCGGGATGGGCGGTTTACATCCAGGGAATGGAGGTCAGTCCAGGCCCATCTGGGTTCTCGGTTGACATTCAGCACAGCTTTCCACCCTCAGACCGACGGACAAACAGAGCGCACAAACCGTACACTGGAAGATCTATTACGACTGTGTATTTTGGACCGTGGCGAGCCTTGGGAGAGATTGTTACCACTGGTCGAGTTTTCATACAACAACGCTTATCAGTCCAGCATAGGCATGGCTCCATACGAAGCGTTGTACGGAAGGAGGTGCAGAACCCCAATATTATGGGTTCAGGACGAGGATCCGCAGGCACTGGGCTCGGAGTTTGTGGGAGATACAGATGCTCAGATTAGATTGATCCGAGACAGGATGTTGGAAGCCCAGAGCAGACAGGCGAAATACTACGATGCGAAGCATCACCAAGTGGAGTTCCAGGTGGGGGACCGAGTTTTCTTGAAGATACGGCCGATGCACGGAGTCTCGCGGGTGCGTGGGCGGAAGAAGCTCAGTCCAAGATATATGGGGCCTTATAGGATCTCGGAGCTGATCGTCCCATTAGCCTATAGACTGGAGCTACCGCCGGAGTTAGCGGGATTGCATGACGTCTTCCACGTCACCTCACTTCGGAGGGCTCTGCTACGCCCTGAGCAGCTGATTTCCTCGACAGATGGCCCAGTGGCCTCGGATCGGTCAGTCGATTTGGAGCCTATCAGGATTGACGATACAGCAGTGCGGGTCTTGCGACGGAAGAAGGTCCCGTTAGTCAAGGTTCTGTGGAACAATCATGGGCAGGAGGAGCATACATGGGAGCCACAGGACTTGATGCGGCAAAAATACCCGGAACTTTTTTCGTCAGGTATACCTCACAACCCCTCTGGACAATCAATTTGCCTTCCTGTTTTAAATTTCAAGAATAGGGGCTAATCTTTTGTTTATTGGGGTGATTATACCTAGTTAGGTGGACGAATTAATCTTAGATTCGAAACCGCACAAACAAACATAACGTAGAGAGATAATCTTTCAGTTCTCATGGGATGTTACAAGCTTTTTTTTCCCGATTAGAGTCCCGTAGGCTTAACCTTGATTTCGGGGACGAAATCTTTGTTTTGTTTATTGGGATTTGTAACATCCCATTTCCGGCTAGACCCCTAGGAGTCGGTTGGTTGTGGTAGAACCCTAGGGAGCCCAAAACTTGAAATAAATCGACCAAGAAATCGGATCACGGGTTGGTCACGCCCGTGACCTAGGGCGTGACTCATTCGACGATCGTCGATCTCCGGGAGACGATCGTCGGGCGCAGCATTTTCCAACAGACCTGTCACGCCCGTGACCCGCCATGTCACGCACGTGACATAGGGCGTGACCATGATCGTCGGTTCCAGGTCGACGGTCGTCGACCCAAAATTGGCCCCCGGGGCATGTCACGCCCGTAACCCGCCATGTCACGCCCGTGACATAGGGCGTGACACGCTCGACGATCGTCGATTCCAGTTCGACGTCGTCGAACCCAGAATTAGTCGCCAGGTATGTCACGCCCGTGACCCACAATGTCACGCCCGTGACATAGGGCGTGACACGCTCGACGATCGTCGACCCCAATTCGACGATCGTCGAACCAGATTTGGCCACACGGGCCTGTCACGCCCGTGACCCAGGTGTCACGCCCGTGACCACCCTTCGAGGATCGTCGATCTCAGTTCGACGATCGTCGAACCCAGAATTGGCTAACCAGGCCTGTCACGCCCGTGACCAAGGCCGAAATGACAGCCAGGTTGGAAATTTCGGTAACCGACGCCATAATAAATTCTGACCATGGGAATGAAAATCAAGAGTATTTATGGGTCGTTCCCTACTTGAATTATGTTAATAATTAAGGAAAAGTGGGTCCAATAGGAAATTGCCACCTGGCAAACACCTCTTCATCTCCAACTTTTCAACTGCCATTCGTCATAACCGAAACGTCATAAGGGTGTCATTAATGGCCGCCAACGTTTCATCTCCAACGTTTCATCCTTTCCCCTCCCCATTTGCTGATCTATAAAAGATTCCTAAGAGCAAGAGGAAAAGGTTACACTCCCTCAAACTGTTTCAAACTTCCCCCTTGCTGTAGAAGAATTTCCGGCGACGCCACCACCGCGCAAATGGCTTCCCGACGCTCTGCACGCCTTCAACCCGCGAACAAGGTCCTCCCCTCCCTCCTCTTCTGCGGATAGATCTTAGGAATCGTTAGGAGAGATATCGGGCTCAAAAGAGCCAGATCGGGTGAGCGTATTCGAGGTTTTCCAAAAATTCCATGGTGGCGGGTTCGCTGGAAACCGCCTCTCCGGCGGCCGTGCCGCCGCCCGACGATAGCCCTCGCCTCAACGGAGGTGGTGGTGGTGGTGGTGGCCGGCCAGGGAGATGGCTGGATGTCCGGGAAATAGCTTGGAAAAGCTACAGTATATTAGGTTTTTAGGCCGCTAGTTCGGGCTGTTGGAGAAGATGAACAGTGGCATGAGAAATAAATTCTATTTTTAAAATAATTTCTGAATGAAAAATCTGTCTTGTCAAATAAATTGTGAAAAATACCTAGAGGCTCCTACAGGAAAAATGATCAACATAGGAAATATAGCCCTTGAAGTCTACTTTAATTCAAAATTAATTTCACTCGATTTGGAGTCCTGGTTATACCACAGCACCCTTTTTGGTGAGGTCTATCCAGAGGGCTGCCTTGACCTTAGAAAAATTCCCCACTCCAAGTCAATCATCCAAATGACTTGAAATTTGGGGTGTGGTCTAATCTTACATATATCTAGGTGCTATCCAAAAATGAGAATTTTTGGAGAATATTTTTCTATAGTTTTTAGAAAAATTCAATAATCCTAGCCGAATTTAATTAGGTAGTTAAATAATTTCCAAACCCTCCCGAACTTTGGTGAGTGGTCCCTGGTTTCACCATAAGGTTCTGTATAATTTTTCATCTCATTTGGAGATGGTTTGGATTAGAAATGAACAAACCTAAGTTTTGCCCTAATAAGGGGTCTTAGGTTAAAAGTGCACTTTTGGAAGTTTGAGTGGTGAGATCACCTCAACAGAGGCTGAGATTTTTACCACTGGCTAGTAATATTCTCTAGCACCCCCTCATGGAGTTTGAGGTGGATCGGGCTAAGTTTACCCTAAGGACCAAGGCCAAACCCTAAGGATGGATCTTAGTGGTTTGTGAAGGTCATGTGGTCAAACGACCTTGGATTGACCCGAAATTGGGTGAACAGAACCATAGGGCCATTATAGTTCTCTGGTCAAAATCTTAGTAGATTTGGAGACCGTTGGGATACCAAAAAAATCTAACCCTAGTTTAGGGCGCAAAACTTGTAGAGATTGGAAATGACACTAAATCAAATTGAAAAGTGGTGAGATTTGGGTAGAGTGAATTATAGGGATGGTACAAGCTCTGGATATTTTTCTATGAATTTTATGATCATTATTTTGGATACTTCCTTTAATGATTTAGTAGTTGTATGATTTGCTTAGAAAATTTATTAGGAAATACACACTCTCTGGAAAGTGATGAAATTTAAGCAGAGAACGTTTAATATGATTTTAAATCTCTGTGAATTTTTATGGGATTTTTGGAAGATTAATTCTAAGGCTTGCTTCATTAAGTATGTTTTACCTTGATTATTTGATTAAATCTTTAGTGGTGTTTATCAAGCTAGTAAAATTATGATTCTCTGCACAAAGATCTTTTATATATCATACTACTGACTAGTGATTTTTCTATAATTTTTAGATGAATAATTTCAGTACTTCCTTCACTACGTAGAATTAACGTGATTATACTGAATAAATTATTTAGAGGTTAAATACTTTCTATAAAATTCTGAGAACTTGTATTTGAGGTTATTTTGCTACTATTTAATGATCATGATTTTTGAGTAGCCATTACTTAGGAAGATCATGTAGTTCATATTTAAAATGACCCGTGGTACGTCCTTTGGGAAAATTAAATAAATATCAGATTAATTAGGAAAATTATAAGTTTCTGGATTTAGACCAATTATGTTTTGGTAGACCTCCAGTAAATATTATAGGAGATTTGGAAGATAATTTGGTGTACCTCCCCTTGGGCACCTCATATAGTTTAGGATGGTCTGCATATAGTAAAGCCACGGAATTTTGATAGTTGATGGTTGGTAGGGCAAACTAGGATCGTGTTCATCATTGGGAGACTTGTTGGAATAAGGGAGTACGGGAACGACGAAAGATCGTCCATCCCGTGGAGAAGAGGAAGAGTCTTAATACTCTAGGGTTAGAACTAAAGTAACTAAAAGAGGATCGGGTTAAGGGAGATCAACCAATAATAATAAGTGCCTTGCGAAAGGGAACTTCGGGCAGTAATGCCGCCGTCTTGGTTCCTAGTGCCCCTTGAGAGCCCTTCACGGGGTATACCGGGGGCAGTCCTGGGCTAACGTAAACCATAAGAATAATAAATTAAAAGAGCAACTAGTATAACTAGGGTTGCACACACTCACTCCCCGATAGCTAGGAAAGTAGAAAAATAGGACTTGTTGCCATTCAGATAGTAGCTCTGAAGGTAGATGCACGGACAGGACTGTCCGGGGGGCCGAGGGCTCGAGGGTTGGAGTACAGAATAAAGGTGGTGGGTCTTCGGTACCTGATCGTCGTTCACACCGACATCGGCACGCTGACTCGGCGGTGTGGGACACTTAGCCAAAGAAAGTCTGGAGGGTACATCCAGCAGCAGTACGCGGATACTCTAGGTTGTGTTCTTCTAGGGGCGTACGGGAGGGCTAGGCCTGGTAGTGTGGATGCCCGCCTAGGAGTGGGGGGCCCGACCCACTGTCTCCGTTTGCCACTACGGAGGTTCCTGGGAGTGAAGCTAGCTGCCCGAATAGGGGGAACTAAAGGTCTGTGCGCATAGAGTCGTGTGCGTGGGTTGCACTTGCATGAATCATGGCATAGCATATCACTACACTCATATTTGCATACAACCGACACCCCAACGTATAAATCGGTATGGGACTTTTTATACGATGGGAGCTTTGCAGAAGACCCCTTAACTTATAAGTTTGTATGGGCATTCATATAAATTAAGGTTACATACTTACTTACTTGTTGCTTACTTACTATTCTCTAGCTGCCTTTTATACAATTTGCTATTTATTAATTGTTCTACCTATTACAACATTTACACTGCTCACCTATTATAACTTGCTAGTTAGATCCACCGTCACCTGCTTGTCTATTCTCCACTTTTGTAGCTTCCCTTTCCTCCTCTCCGCCCGGTGCTTAGGAGCCGTGGTGGGAGGGGTAGGGGATGATAGGGCTTAGTCTTTATGACTAATGGTTTTCGAACCAAACATTACAGGAGCTCCGGATGGGAGACAGGGACCAGCACCAGCGGAGTACGGTGCGCATGGAGGTGGGACAGTCTAGCACCGGTGCACCTGCGACCAGCTCCGTGAGTGATTAGCATTTTCTTATCTTCCGCGATGAGTGACTTGTAGTGAGGACTCTGATGTACTGGGCTCGAGCCCATTTATCTATTTTCCTATTATATGTATTGATGGACTGGATATGATTCACTTTTATTTACATGTTTCTGTGGACTTGTTTACATTTTATGTATAAATACTTCTCTCTCTTATGATCGAAAAGGGCCGGCAGAATTGGCGTTTTGTAGTGGTTGCCTTCCCGAGATGTCGGTGCCACCGCAAAGCGGCAATTCTGGGCTAAGACCCCGGTGGTTGAAAAAGAAAAAAAAAGGGGGTCTTACATGTTAGGGGCATATTCATAGGTAGCTACCAACATGAAAAATGTAGGCCTAGACCTTACCGTTAAAATGACGCCCTAAAGTCAGGATTTGGTACAGTAGAACTCCCTGTAGGACCATTCTACCATGACTAGTCCTATGTTAGGGCTAATCTTAAAATAAATGCCCAAGCCAAACCATACGTCCTCATGACCTAAGATTTTGGTCATTCTTGAGATAAGGTTAAACCTAGGCTCTAACTAAAAATGAGATTTTTTTGGGTCAGACTTTTGCTATTGTATTTAGTGAAATAATAATATTTAAATTAAGTGCATTTTGGGGATATATGACTCCAAATGCCCCTAAATTTTGGTTACATGTCCATTAGGTCAATATAAAACCATGATAAAAATTTCAGGTCCTTTTGAGCTCTTCATGTTTGGGAAATCCCACATGCATGAGATAGGTATGTTCAAATTTGGGGTGCCTATAGTAAAACTAGAAAATGGGAATTTAGCCCATTTGGAACATTGTATGTCCATGAAACTCTGGATAGAGGCTTATAGGGATGAAATATACCTCCCATAGGAAGGTTGGGATTTTTGGGATAAAAACTCTCATTATTTGGAATTATTGGAAAATATGCCTAGATAGGAAATAAATTTGAATATAGGGCATATGAATTTATTAAATTCTGAAATTTTGTCACAAGTTTTAGTAGGACATATCTAACCTCTGGAAAAATTTATTGGACTATTAGGTAAAGTTAACATGGATTTTATGTAGAATTTACCATTTTGCCCATTATGGAAATTTATTAAAAAAAGGGAAATTATTGCTTAAATATTATGGAAAAGTTTACAGTAGTTTATTTATGTGATCAAATCCCTGTTAAATTATTTGAGAATTTGTGGATATATATATAGGCTAAAAATCCTAATAATGGAATTTTGGTAATATTGATCATATGGACATATGTTAGTTCAAATCACTGTTTAAGAGTTTGTAATTCTGAATTTAGTTTCATTATACCATTATGGAGCTCCAGTAATATTTCTAGAACTTCTGATTGTAAAATTACTGTACTTCATTTGGAAAGTAGTCAATTTGTGATTTTAATATTAAATGGATATTAAATGGAATTTCACATGGGAAAATTATGAAACCTGGTAGGAAGTCAAATTTAACTTCATGGAACATCTGATAAATTTCTTAGGTAGGTTGAACCATTATAGATAGTAAATCATGTGCAAGGTGACCCAGGTCACTCAATTAAAAGAATTAATTTAGACCCTTAATTCCTTAGAAAAATAGTGAAACCTGGGATGGTCCACATCATACATCATAGCAACCCATGATAAATAATTAGGGGCAGTTGGCCCAAGAGTTTGGAAGTCACGTCATACGAGTCAACATAAGGTCATGGATGCGCTTAGCATAATATAATACTAGGACCCATAGGGAATAAAGTTGATGGTTGAGATGGTATCTATATTGGGAAGATAAACCCTGGTTGGTGTCCAATAGGCCACTTCTTGATAACGAGTGGTGGAGTGCAAAATCCCAAGGGTAGTAGCTAGAACGGAGATCGGCGGAAGACCGCCGCTCTCCCAATAACATCCTAAGTTATTTGGTTTGTCCCAGAGTAACAACGAGAGTTTGGTATGAATCATGGGTAGACATTGATAAAAGTAAATATCCTTGTGAAAGTGTACTTTGGGCTATCAATCCCATCTTGGTTCCTAGTGCCCCGATATCCCTTTATTTGGCATACCCTGGGCAGTCCTGGGATTAACCCTAAATTGATAGGTATAACAAACACTAGACAAGTGTAGTATAATAGGCTAAGAGAATATTGTGACAATCTCACCCATAAAGGGTTGGATGGTTTCAGGACAGTTTGTCCTGCAAGATGGATGCTCGAGAGTTTGACATAAGTACAGGTTTGGTCCTGCGAGCTGGAGGTTCGGGTTAAGATACCTTGCATGTGCATAGAAACAAAACTAGTGGCGGGTCATGCGGTACTGGGCCAATCATCACACTGATGTCAGTACGGTGACTCTGGTGAGGTGTGAAGGTTTGAGGGGCAAGTAAGTTGTTTATATTGCGGTACGGAGGACAAACCCTAAAGACGCACACTCGACCAAGAAAGTCTGGCATTTGGCCAGCATTAGTACGCAGAGACTCTAGAGTGCGCCTAGGACGTGTACAGAGGCGTACAGAGGATCTGGGCTTGGTAGTGAGTATACCCGCCTAGGAAGCGGAAGTGCCTGTTCTGCTATAAGTGTAGCCACAATGGTGGTACCAGAGAGTGATGCTAGCTCCAAAAAGTGGGAACTAAAGATTTGTGATCACAGAGTCGTGTGTGTGAGTTGTACTTATATGAATCATAAAACACATGCATAACATACATTCATAACTAGGTCATACGCACCATAGATCCTTATCATATAAATTAGTATGGGCTCTTTTATATGATAAGTTATATTTGGAAACCTTAACTTAAAAGTTTGTATAAGCATTCATATAAGTTTAGGTACTTCTGTGATGGTAGTTTAGTAGTAGCATATTATACTTGTCGTTCTTTACTCTATTTTACTTACAGTACCTTGTTTACTTACAACACCTTACTTACTTTCAGTACAGTTCTTCATACCTTACATGTGTTATATACATATAACTGCTAGAGTAGAAATAGATTGATATTATATATACTTGGTAGTATAGCCCCACTGACATCTGCTTCTTTTTATACCCCTTGTTTTCCTCCGCTTCATCATCCCGCTCGGTTCCTAGGAGTTGCGGGGGCGAGGTGTGGAGGAAACGGCTTAGTCTTTATGACTAACGATTGGTTGTGACCAAATCATTTTAGAAGCTCGAGGAGATGGAGTACCAGCACGACCAGCAGGACGAGGTGGCAGGACGTGAGGAACTGATACCACCACCACTTACTACTACTACTATAGTCTGTCGTCAGGTAGGACAAGTTTACTGATGATGGTTTAGCTTCCTCTTTGTTATCATTTTGAGAGAGTGAGATTATATATCATGTACAGGGCATAAGCCCTTTTATCTTTTGTTGTACTCATTCTGGACTCTATTGTACTTTCATTTTCATTATAAATGATAGTGCTGTTACTTGTGGACTAGTTGTTTTATACACTGCTTTTATACTTCTATTTCTTAATTGGCCAAATAGGTTATATGATCGTTCTAGCCGGCAAGATCGACATCTTGCGGTGTTGACTAACTCGTGAGTTAGTGTCACTTTAAGGCGGCGGTTCTGGGCATATGATCGGGTGTCTCCTTAGTAAGGGGAGGGGTAATACAATCATAAGAGAAGAAGTCCACAACACTTGGTCACCCTGCTCGAGCATTAGTTTGTGGACAAACTATGCAGCGGAATCAATGGTGTGCCCATGTGTAAAAAGTCACATAATACAGTCCACCTAAGCAATGAGTTAGGCCAATTCTAATATAAACTTTATCTTTATGCAGCCTCCACAGGTCACAGTACCGTAGAATGTGGTCCCTTCCCCTCCGGCTGCCATTCCTTTTCAGCAGACGGAGATGTGGCAAACCCTGACGGACATTCTTGAGGCCTTCAGATCCAAACAGGTCCCAGCAGAGCTGCCAAATCTGGGATCGAACTGGTTGAGTGCATTCAGGAGCTTGTCCCCGCCTATGTACCATGGGATGGAGAATGTGGTAAAGTCTGAGGAATGGCTCGAGGCCATACAGGAGATGCTGGCATGCATCAGCTGCCCTGTCAACCAGGCAGTCCTTTGGCATCTTCTGTACTGGATGCCCATGCAAAGAGGTGGTGGAGGTCCATGCTGGACTCCACATATGCAGATAGGGAACTGTCAGATATATCTTGGGAGGAGTTCAGCGAGGCATTCTTGGAGCATTTTATGTCAACCATGGACCGGGACAAGCTATAAGAGAGATTTTTGAACCTCAAATAGGGGACCAGGTCGGTGATCGAATATCAGAGAGATTTTTCCCATCTGGCTAGGTTTACAAAGATTAATGACACGGATGACAGAAGGTATACCAAAAAGTTCTACCGAGGGATTAAGGACTCCACCAGACAGGCTCTACTGTTCATCTCTCATGGCATGTCAACACAGATCATAGAGATGGCCAAGAAGCTAGAGGCAGACCAGCTGATGGTGCAGAGCTAAGGAAAGAGGCCGCTATATGGGTCATCATCTCGGGAGAGCAGTAGGGGATCCCCGAGAGGCAAGGTGATTGGTTACAAGAGGGGTGGTGTATGCTATCGTCCCAACTTCAGGCAGGAGCATAGGCCTCCTACAGTATTAGCTCCCCCACCTCAAGAGGTGCATGGCCCGATGAGGCAAGATGATCTTGGCCAGTGGCAGGTAGTTTGTTATGGGTGCCACCAGCCGGGGAATTATAGATCTGAGTGCCCGCATTAGTTTCATCCACTCCCTCCTCCTCCTCCACCACCTCCTGTGGCCCCTCCAGCACAGCAGGGCCGAGGTCGAGGATGAGGTCGAGGCCGAGGAACTTACGGCCGAGGCAGAGGGTAAGAGCAGATGTACGTATTAGACCTCAGCGAGCCGAGGAATCCTGAGGAGGTCATCACAGGTACTTAAATTATATTTTGAATTTAAGATTTTATTCAATATATAGGATTTGACCTTGTAGAATAAACAACCAAATTAAAAACTCAAACCAACCTCAGACATAGTCTTTTTCAGCGGCAAGCCCGCTCATACACTGTTTGATACGGGTCTTCGCACTCATTCGTATTAGAAGACTTTGTGGAAGGACTATATGGCGTGGAACGATTCACGGGCTTGACGATGAGGGTACGACTACCTAACGGATCAGAGCTATTATCATCTACCAAGTGCAACATGGAGGCAGAAATTGGCGGGAAGGCATTTGAAGCACCGAAGATGATCCTAAAAATACAAAACTTTGACACTATCCTTGGCATGACATGGTTGCATTAGAACCATGCCCAGATCGGCTGCCCATCAAAGAGGATCACATTGAGATACGGGGACTCCTACGTTATCATCGAAGGTATTAGACCTGTCTCCCACCTTTTATTATCATTTGTACAGGCCGTATAGGATGGCCCCAAAGGAGCTAGCGGAGTTCAGGACGCAGCTACAGGAGCTTGTGGAGTTGGGATTTGTCTGACCGAGCTCATCACCATTGCGAGCACCGGTGTTATTCGATAAGAAGAAGGATGGGTCGTTGCGGCTCTGCATCAACTACCGGATGTTGAACTGGTTGACGATCAGGAACACATATCCACTGCCCCGGATCGATGAGCATTTTGATCATCTTTAGGGATCCTTTTGGTTCTCCAAGCTGTATTTGAGATCCGGATACTACCAGCTGCGGATCCAAGAGGAAGATATTCTGAAGACGGCTTTCAGTTCCCTCTATAGATTGTACGAGTTCACGGTGATGCCCTTCGGGCTCACGAATGCGCCTTCCGCATTCATGAGTCTGATGAACCGTGTCTTCGAGCCCTACCTGGATAGATTTTTCATAGTCTTGATCGATGACATTCTGATCTACTCTTGGATGCAGGAGGACCACACTCAGCATTTGACATTGGTTTTGAGGAAGCTGAGAGAGCACCAGATGTATTAATTCTCTATTATGAAAAAGATATTTTTTTTGCACAAGCAACAAGTCTACACTTGCCAAGCATAAATTCCCCGGCACCGGCACCAAGAAAGGACTTTCAGCACCTACACAAGGTCAAGCTCATAACCGCAGATGACTCGCCTGAGCCATACTTGCGTGCCCAAAAATAAATGATTGTTAGGGAAAAATTTACGTGCTCATTTTTTACGAAAAATGACTTCCAAAAATTGGGGGGCAATTGATGGAGTTCCCCAAAAATAATTCGATTGTATGCCAAGTTCTCCAAGTGCCAATTCTGGCTTCAAGAGGTGGCATTCTTTGGGCATACTATCAGTGGGGCCGGGTTGGCCATGGATCCGGCCAAGGTGCAGGCAGTTAGAGATTGGTCGCGGCCAAAGTCAGCTTCGGATGTATGTAGTTTTCTTGGACTCGCAGGATATTATCATAAGTTTGTGGAGGGGTTCTCGAGGATAGCACTCCCCCTCACATCCTTGACGAAGAAGGAGGCAACTTTTACTTGGACAGAGAAGTGTGAGGCAGCATTTTAGGAGCTAAAGGATAGACTCACCTCCTCCTCTATCCTTGCACTTCCATCTGGGAAGGAAGGATTTCACATTTATACTAACGCCTCATATCAGGGGATGGGTGCGGTCCTGATGCAGCATGAACATGTCATTGCTTATGCTTCAAGGTTGTTGAAGAAGCACGAGCAGAACTACCCCATGCATTATTTAGAGCTCGGGGCAGTGGTATTTGCATTGAAGATTTGGAGGCATTACCTATATGGGGTTTATTGTGACATCTTCTCAGATCACAAGAAGCTCAAGTATATCGATACACAAAAGGATCTGAACCTTCGTCAGAGGAGATGGCTGGAGTTCCTATGCGATTATGACAACCAGATGCATTATCACCTGGGGAAGGCGAACACCGTGACAGATTCCTTGAGCAAGAGAGCCGGCACTACTGGACCGGAGCCCTAGGTGATAGCTATAGAACTGATACAGATGCTGGAGGATATGCATATTACTATGGTTTTCGAGTCTGAGCTAGAGAAATATTGAAAGTACTTGAGTTCCTTGATCATTGAGTGCGATATACAGGAGCGCATCAGGACACATCAGAGGCTAGATGAAGTTTTGAAGCCGGTATTCAAGGCCCTAGAAGGGTGCAAGTCAGAGGATTATTCATTGCGTGATGACCTCTTTCATTTCCATGGTCGTGTTTATATACCCGCAGGAGGTGGTATCCGGGTGGATATACTCAGGGAGGCACACTATTCTCAGTACTCAGTGCACCCCGGTATCACCAAGATGACAGCGGATCTACAGAGGAGCATGTATTGGCCAGGAATGAAGAGGGAGTTCATCTATTATGTGACACATTGCGAGACATACTAGTGGGTAAAGGAAGAGTGTGAGAGCCCAGGAGGACCACTACAGTCACTGTCGGTGCCAAAGTGGAAGTTTGAGGATATCGCTATGGATTTCGTGCACAGATTGCCTCACTCCCACTCTAGGAATGATTCTATTTGGGTCATTGTCGATAGATTGACCAAGGTGTCCCGATTTATACCGATCGGGAATGACATCTCAGTTGCTGCTTTGGTGAGGTTGTTTGTAGAGCAGTTCGTCAGGTACCACGGCATCCCTAGGACGATTGTCTCGGATCGTGACGATCGGTTCACTTCTAGGGAGTGGAGAGCGATGGAGGCGTACTTGGGTTCTCATCATGCTTTTAGCACCGCTTTCCATCCACAGACCGATGACCAAACAACGCGTACCAATAAGACTATGGAGGATCTGCTACGTTTGTGTATACTGGATATGGGGAAGCCCTGGGAGAGACTATTGCCACCAATTGAGTTCTCCTACAACAACAGTCACCCGACAAGAATTGGGATGACACCTTATGAGGCTCTATATGGGAGGAAGTGCCGAACACCACTATCTTAGGTTAAGGATGAGGAACCTAAGGCAATTGGATCGGAATACATAGAGGATACGGATGCTCAGATACGACTGATCGGGGATCGGATGCTGGAGGCTCAGAGTAGGCAGTCCAAGTACTACGATACGCGACATTAGAAGGTGGAATTCTAGGTGGGGGATAGAGTATTCTTGAAGATATGTCTGGTGCATGGTGTTTCTCGGGTGCGGAGGCACATGAAGCCCAGCACTCGATATATAGGGCCACATTTGATCCTAGAGCGGATCGGCCCCTTGGCTTATAGGCTGGAGCTGCCGCCAGAATTAGGGACCTTGCATGACGTCTTTCACATCTCTTCGCTACGGAGAGCTCTCCTTTGGCCAAGCAGCATATTACCGCTACAATAGGCCCAATAGCACCTTGATAGATCAGTTCGTTTAGAGACGGTCCGGATCGATGATACTGCGGTCTGAGTGCCGTGAAAGAAGAAGGTCCTCCTGGTGAAGGTGTTGTGGTCCAACCATGGACGGGAGGACTCCACCTGGGAGCCAAGGGATTTGATGCTAGAGCGGCATCCAGATCTTTTTACCACAGGTAATACTTAAATTTTGTTTAAAGTTCTTAAATTCTTGTGTATAGAAAGCCATAGACCCGAACTTTAATTTCGGGGATGAAATTGTTTTTATTATTTATTGGGATTTGTAACTTCAAGTGGTTGAGACGAGTGGAGTTCAATACCTAGAGCAAAGCTTTTGCTAGAGAAATGAGGAATCGGGCTAGATCGTCAGAGCAAGCTTCGGTCATGGCTCACCACCACCACACTCGCCGCCAAGCCCGACTATAGGTTCGTTTCGCCTCACCTCACCCCGTGCTAGATTTCTAGCTCACTTAGGAGAGACATCAGACTCATTTAAGCCCGATACCATGAGAGCTTGTGCGCAATTTTCCGAGTTTTTCTTCTAGCTCGAGATCGTTGGAGGAGCCACCTCCGACAACCACACCGCTGGGAAACTCTAGCCACCACTCAACGGAGGTGGTGGCGATAATCGTCGATGGTGGCGATGGCCCAGGTGGCCGTAATTAGCCCGCAAACTTGGCCCACGACATATCCATCTCAGTCGTTGGCTGATTGGGGATGATGCCCAGGAGCCATCCGATTTGATGTATTAAATTTGATATTTCATTTTTTATGAATAGTGTTATTACTGTCACACTTTATATAGAATTTTGCATGTAAATTTTAGGCCTGTTCGGGGCACATTCAGAGGTAGCTTTCAACATGCAAAATGTAGGCCTTGACCTTACCGTTTAAATGACACCCTAAAGTTAGGATTTGGTACAGTAGAACTCCCTATAGGACCATTCTACCATGCCTGGTCCTAAGCTAGGGCTAATCTTAAAATAAGTGCCCAAGCCAAACCATAATTCCTCATGACCTAATATTTTGGTCATGCTTGAGATAAGGGTAAACCTAGGATTTGATTAAAAATGAGAATTTTTGGTCAGACTTTTGCTATAGTATTTGGTGAAATACTAATATTTAAATTAAAGGCATGTTTGGGGATATATGACTCAAAATGCCTTCAAATTTTGGTGGCATGTCCATTAGGTCAATATAAAACCATGGTATAAATTTCAGGTCCTTTTGACTTCTGCATGTTTGGGAAATCCCACATGTATGAGATAGGTATGTTCAAATTTGGGGTGCCTATAGTAAAATTAGAAAAATGGGAATTTAGCCCATTTGGACCATTTCATGTCCATGAAACTCTGGACAGAGGCTTATAGGGATGAAATATACCTCCCATAGGATGGTTGGGATTTTTGGGATAAAAAATCCCATTATTTGGAATTATTGAAAAATATGCCTAGATAGGAAATAAATTTGAATCTAGGGCATATGAATTTATTAAATTCTGAAATTGTCACAAGCTTTAGTAGCACATAGCTCACCTCTAGAAAAATTTATGGGACTGTTAGGTAATGTTAACTTGGATTTTAAGTAGCATTTATCATTTTTCCCATTATGGAAATTAATTAAAAATAAGGGAAATTATCGTTTAAATATTATGGAAAAATTTACAGTCGTTTATTTATGTGATCAAATCCCTGTTAAATTATTTCAGAATTTTTGGATGTATATATAGGCAGAAAAATCCTAATAATGACATTTTGGTAATATTGATTATATGGACATATGTTAGTTCAAATCATTGTTTAAGAGCTTGTAATTCTATATTTAGTTTCATTATACCATTATGGAGCTCCAGTAATATTTCTAGAATTTCTGATTGTATAAATATTGTACGTTATTTGGAAACTAGTCAGTTTATGATTTTAATATTAAATGGATATTAAATAGAATTACACCTGGGAAAATTATGAAACCTGGTAGGAAGTCAAATTTAACCTCATGGAACATCTAATAAATTTCTTAGGTAGGCTGAACCATTATAGATAGTATATCATGTGCAAGGTGACCCAGGTCAATTAAAAGAATTAATTTTGACCCTTAATTCCTTAGAAAAATAGTGAAACCTGGGATGGTCAACATCATATATCATAGCAACCCATGATAAATAATTAGGGGCAGTTGGCCCAAGAGTTTGGAAGTCACGTCATACGGGTCAACATTAGGTCATGGGTGCGCTTAGCATAATATAATACTAGGACCCACATGGGATAAGGTTGACGGTTGAGATGGGATCTATGTTGGGAAGATAAACCCGAGTTGGTGTCCAATAGGTAACTTCTTAATAACGAGTGGTAGAGTGAAAAATCCCAAGGATAGTAGCTAGAACGAAGACCGGCGGAAGACCGCCGCTCTCTCAATAACATCCTAAGTTATTAGGTTTGTCCCAGAGTAACGAGAGTTTGGTATGAATCATGGGTAGACATTAATAAAAGTAAATATCCTTGCGAAAGGGAACTTTGGGCTATCAATCCCATCTTGGTTCCTAATGCTCCCAAGAACCCTTCATTGGGCATACCCTGGGCAGTCATGGGATTAATCCTAAATTGCTAGGTATAACAAACACTAGACAAGAGTAGTCTAATTGGCTAAGAGAATGTTATGAAAATCTCACCTGTGAAGGGTTGGAGGGTTTCAGGACAGTTAGTCTTGCGACCTAGATGCTCGAGAGTTTGACATCAGGACGGGTTTGGTCCTGCGAGCTGTAGGCTCGGGTTGAGATACCTTGCATGTGCATATAAACAAAACTAGTGGTGGGTCATACGATACTGGGCCAATCATCACACCGATGGCAGTACGGTGACTGTGGTGAGGTGTGAAGGTTTGAGGGGACAATAAGTTGTTTATACTGCAGTCCAGAGGACAATCCCCGAAGACGCACACCCGACCAAGAAAGTCTGGCAGTTGACCAGCATTAGTACGCAGAGTCTCTAGAGTGCACCTATGATGTGTACAGAGGCGTACGAAGGGTCTGGGCTTGGTAGTGTGTATACCCGCCTAGGAAGCGGAAGCGCCAGTTCTGCTGTTACCGTAGCCACAACGATGGTACCAGGGAGTGATGCTAGCTCCAAAAAGTGAGAACTAAAGGTCTGTGATCACAGAGTCGTGTGTGTGAGTTTCACTTGTATGAATCTTAAAACGCATGCATAACATACATTCATAACTAGGTCATATGCACCATAGATCCTTATCATATAAATTAGTATGAGTTCTTTTATATGATAAGTTACATTTGGAAACCTTAACTTATAAGTTTGAATGGGCATTCATATAAGTTAAGGTACTTCTGTGATGGTAGTTTAGTAGTAGCATATTATACTTGCCGTTCTTTACTCTATTTTACTTACAGTACCATATTTACTTATAGCACCTTACTTACTTTTAGTACAGGTCTTCATACCTTACATGCGTTATATACATAGAACTGTTAGAGTAGAAATAGATTGATTTTATATATACTTGGTAGTATAGCCCCACTATCACCTACTTATTTTTATATTCCTTGTTGTCCTCCGCTTAGTCGTCCCGCTCGGTACCTAGGAGCTGTTGTTGCGAGGTGTGGAGGAAACGGCTTAGTCTTTATGACTAACGGTCGGTTGTCACCAAATCATTTTAGGAGCACGAGGAGATGGAGTACCAGCACGACCAGTAGGATGAGTTGGCATGACGTGAGGAACTGTTACCACCACCACTTACTATTACTATTGCAGTCCGTCGTCAGGTAGGACAAGTTTACCTAAGATAGTTTAGCTTCTGCTTTGTTGTCATTTTGAGAGAGAGAGAGATTTGATATCATGTACAGGGCATAAGCCCTTTTCTCTTTTGTTGTACTCATTCTGGACTTTATTGTACTTTCATTTTCATTATAGATGATAGTGTTGTGACTTGTGAACTAGCTGTTTTATACACTGCCTTTATACTTCTATTTCTCAATTGGCCGAACATGTTATATGATCGTTCTAGCCGGCAGGATCGGCGTCTTGTGGTGTCGACTAACCCGTGATTTAGTCTCATCGTAAGGAGGTGGTTCTGTGCATAAGACTGGGAGCCTCCTTGGTAAGGGGAGGGGTCTTACACGTTAGATTCTACTTTAAGATCTGTGCTAGATCTATTATACGAGATGTTGATTTATGTATTTTTTGTCGCCATTATAGGGCTGTTTTAAATTAATTATTAAAACTACCTAGGCTCCTATTCATAAAAGTGGCCAATATGAAAATTGTAGCCCTGTGAGTCTAGTTTAATTTAAAATTTGTGTAAACCAATTTGGAGTTCAGGTTAGACCACAACACTGTTTTTGGCGAGGTCTATACCTATGCTTGTTCAGAGATTATTTGAGTGCCCCCATCAATCCAGCCATCCAAATGACTTGGGATTTTGGCTGGGGTCACTCTTGTTTATACCTAAAACATATCCAAAAATGAGAATTTTTTGAAAACATTTCCCTAAAGTTTTGTAGAAATTTAATAATCCATATATGAATTATTTAAGGGGTTTAATGACCTATAAACCCACAAAAATTTTAGTGTCTGACTCTTAGGGTCTTGGCATGACCATGATAAAAAATCTCTGCCCAATTCGGTTAGATTTGAATTGGTTTTGGTGAGATCAAAGTGTGGCCCTTTAAGGTTAATTAGGGCCAGAGTGAGCTTGGGGCATGGAGGGGACAATTCTCACCCAAAGGGGTTGGGACTTTGGCCAGAGCCCCATGGTTAGTTTAAACACCCGAACCTGGAGTTTAGGGTTGATTAGGGTGGATTTGCCCTAGGACCCTTGTTCAAACCCTAAGGTTGAACTTTGGGGGTTTGTGAAGGACATGGAATGATATGTCCTTGTATGGACTTGGGGTTTAGTCCATATGATCTTAGGGTGGAGAAAAGCCCTAGGAAGGAATTTGGTGACGTTTAGACTTAGGTACACAACTTAAATCAATTAGGGATAGTTTAGGCCTATACCTTTTATGAAATTATAGGAGGGTCATATAATCTTGTATCTTCAAGGAATTTTGATAAAAGTAATTTTATAGTGTTATTGACCCCTGAGATTTATTATATGATGTTTAGAAAACAGTAGCCTATATTTGTAGTTATAACCTTCATCTTGCCCCATGTGATGATTTTGGAGTAACCATGGTTAGATTAACTTAGAATGATATGAAACTCTTGCAAGATTAATTAAATATCATTTAGAGGCACTAGTAAATTATTTGGATCATTTGGGCATTTCCTCTTAGTACTTCATGTATAAAGTAAACTAGTGTACCATATTTTTGATAAATAGATAATAAATAATATATCTTACTGTAAAATTGTGTTACTTGGCAAGATAATTGTTTAGGGCATAATAAAGCCTAGAAAAATTGTTACATGTTATTTTGATGAGTTTATAAGAATGTTTCTTCACAAATTGCACTTGAATGGAATTATTTGAAGTATTTTTATACATGGCTCACTGACCTTGGAATTGTATGAAACCTAGTCAGTAGTGTTTTTTGATCATTATAAGGCTTTTGTAATTTTGATATAATTTCTAGACTATAATTTGTGGTACTGCCTTCATTAACTCTAATTATTTGGATTACCTTGAATTAATTATTTAGAGGCTATTACATTTATAAAAGTCTGTGAGATTTTGGAATTCACTGATATTTTGCTATCATATACTGTTCCTAATTTTTGGGTGGCCATTACTTAAGGAAATCTAGTACTTTATATTCAAAATTAACCATAGCCAATATTTTGGGAAAATTTAATAAATGTCAAATTAATTAGGAAAATTACAAGTTTCTAAATTTAATCTAAATGTGTCATGATAGACCCCCAATAATTATCTTAGGTCATTTAGATGAAACTTTGGAGTACCTCATGTCATGTACAACATATAGCTTAGGTTGGTCTGCATTTAGTAAAACTGCGGAAATGGTGATCTTATGAGAGATGGTCATAAGAAGTGGGGAGTAATGTATGTTGATTTGGTAAGATGAGAAAGTGAGATTTATTAAGAGTCATGATGAGGGGAATGTTGGGTTGGCTAGTGTTAGGTGGTGCTCGGCATCGACGAAAGGTCGTCCTTCCGGTGGAGAGAAAGAGAGTCAAAATACACTAGGGTTAGATCCAGTATAATATTAAAAGTGATCGGGAACAGGGTAATAACTAATAATTGTAAGTGCCTTGCGAAAGGGAACGATGGGATTCAGCTACCATCATAGTTCCTAGTGCCCTGTGAGAGCCCTTCACCGGGAATACCTGGGGTAGTCCTAAACTAACCTAAACCGTAAGAATAATTGATGTTTAAGAGTAACTAGTATAACTAGAATTACACTTACACTTACACTCCCTTGTGTTTTGGGAGTTAGGTTGGGTCTCACGAGCGGTAGGCTCGGTGGTTTTAGTGATAGGCAGGTTTGCCCGGCAAGCTGATGGCTCGAATGGTTTTGTGATGGATGGGATAGTCCAGGGAGCTTTGGATTAGTGGGAAAATATTGTAATATTGCATGTACATAGGATAAAAGGTGGTGGGTCTTCGGTATTGGAGATTCATCACACCGACACGAATACGTTCACTCGGCAGGTGTGGTTTAGCACTTGGCCAAATAAAGTCTGGTGCATAGCCGACAAGAGTACGCAGGAGCTCCACTTTGTGCACCAGCATTGAGGCATACGATAGGTCTGACTGGTAGTGTTGATGCTGGTATAGAGGTGGGCTAGGCCCAACCCACCACTTCTGTTTGCCACTACGGAGGTATCCTGGGAGGTTAGGCTCTAGAAAGGTGGAACTAAAGGTCTGTGTGCACAGAGTCGAGTGTGTGTGTTGCACTTCCATGTTCACATTATAGCATACTTGCATGACATAGCATCATCATTGCATATAACCCATGACACCTACTTTATAAATTGGTATGAGACACTTTATACAATAGGCCTTGCGAAACGACCCCTTGGTCTATAGGTTTATATGGGCATTCCTATAGGTCATGGTACTTACTTAGTTTACCTTCTCCTATTTTACTTGCTCATCTGTTCTTGTGTATACTTATGTTGCTTACCTACTACGGCTTACATATACTTGCTCTATTTATGAACTTATGATAGACTAGTTCTGCCGCCACCAGCTTACCTTTGGTACTCTCCACCTTCATTACCTTCCCTTTCCTTCTCCCCACTCGGTTCCTAGGAGCCATGGGGGAGGGGTGGGGGATGATAGGACTTAGTCTCTTAGACTAACGGTCGTTGACCAAATCATTTTAGGGGATTGTGAAGCCGAACAAGGACTGCATCCCCAGAGGTCGGTGCGCTTGGAGACGGGACAGTCTAGCACTAGAGTCCAGGCAGTAGGGATAGTGAGTCCCGATCATTAGTAGATATTATAGATTTGCTTCCGTGATTGAGTGATTTGTAGTGAGGATTTTGATGTTTCGGGCAGGAGCCCTCTTTAGTACTTTGCTTTATCATTTATGTGGACTCTCCCTTCATGCAGAATTATTTATATATATGTGATTCTGGTGGACTAGTTTTGAGTTTCATTTTACTCATGTACTCTTATACTTTTACTCTTCTCTTCTGCGATCAGTATGGCCGGCGGGATCGGCGGTTTGTAGTGACGACCTTCCCAGGTGGGTTGGTGTCACTGCAAAGCGGCAGTTCTTGGCATAAGACCCTGGTAGTTTAAAAGAAAAAATGGAGTCTTACAATCACAACCTTGCTCCTCGTTATAAAGATTACCGAGAGCTAAATATCCACAAGAGGCACTATCTCTTAACCTCAATTTCTCTCATCAGGGCTAATAAGGTTTCTATGCTAAGCCTAATATTATTTTTTCCGATTTAAATCTCTTTTTGCAACAAAGAATTGAAAATTGAGGAAACCATAACTCGAGATTGAATTTGCTCAAACATAAACCTCTAGAGTTCCTCGAGTTATTTTGACATTTGATTGAGCTTCAATAATTCATTAAGCCTCGAACAAACCCTTATTTTTATATTTAAAAAGCAGTCATATTTCAAATCACAAAACTACGACAGTGGGTTTAAATAATAAATACATGTTAAAATAATTTCCATCGCTTCGAGGTCTTACATAGCCTCTAACTTTATTTAAAAACACGCTCGAGTTAAATTAATTCATTAAAATGCCAAGAGCGCCTATAAATTCCTCGTATATGTCCTAACCATTTATTTAACCCCAAAAATTTCTTATAAAGTTATAAGATATTTTAATCGGAAGATTTTGTATATAACAATCTTTAAATTAATCTCGAGCATGATTTAAAATCTCAAAAATAGCTTGAATGCTCAAAAATTTCTCAAATTTCAATGTGGCGTGCATTTAGTAAATATAAATCATCCATGAGATTCTATAAGATTTTGATCAGGAAAATTGGCCACTATTGATTTTCAAAGGTGAAGACCACCACTTTTAATGCTTGAAAAATATCTAAGCATGACCAAAAATCTCCAAATCTTTATATAGTATGCATAAGGACTCCAACTATCATTGAGAATTTTATAAGATTTTTAGGAGCATTTTAGGTCACCCAAATTATCCAAATAAACACTATTTTAATTTTTGTAAATGCCAAATAGTGTCTGAAAAATCTTCAATTTAATGTGGTGTAGCTAACACCAAGAGGAATATTTTTCATGTTCAAAACTTTTCCATCAGAGCCCCATTTTGCCATTCAGAAAATAAAAATCCTTTATGTTATAATATTATATTATAAAATTATAAACTTATATATATATATATATTTCTTCTTCTCAAACAGACCTGATGGCCTGTACGAAAGCCGCCCTTACGGGCCTTCACCGTCGCCGGCCGGCCATGACTCCGCCCCCACCTACTTTCCGGTGGTGGGTGCTGCCTCCGGTGGTGGTCCGGCGGCCTGCCACTACCATCCATTGTCGGAGCTATTTTTTAAAAATGGTGGAGAGGGGGTTGACGGTGGCGGCGCTTCGGCCGCAAGAGACTACTTGCAAAACGTCGAGAAGTTCAAGAAGGAGGAGAGCAGATGGTTTCCACCTGTTTCGAGGTCTTTAGCGGCTTCCGGCGAAATAAACCATTAATGGTGGTGGAGGGTGGTGGAGCTCGGGTGGGGAAATTGCGACAAGGTCGAGCTCCGACGAGGTGGTGGCTAGTGTAGACTGGAGATGGGGAAGAGGAATGAGTCTTCTCTAGAGGCATGGGCTCTATTTATAGGAAGGTAAGGCCCTTACCCCCTTCTTATTCTTCTTCGTTAAGCAAACCAAGAGGTGATGTTAGCGAACCCTTGTAGGGTTAACTCTCCAGTAATATGGGGCACATGTCAGCTCTCTATTAGAGAGGTACAATCATGGTGTAAGCCACCCATTGGTTGGAGCTTGGCTTGGGTAGGTGGATGCTGATGATTGGAGCTTTTCCTTTACCTTGGGGTGGATTAACTCAACCCATGTCAAGGGCAACAAGTGGCAGCTATCTAGAGGGAGAGGTACAGCCAGGTGTCAGCATATTGGTGGCTTGGAGAAAGGCCAAGTGGGTTTGGGCTTGAGAAATTGAAAAAGAGAGAGAAAGAGAGAGAGAGAGAGAGAGAGAGACTCTCTCTTGGCTTGGCCCAAGGCCCACCCACCTTGCTATCATTTTGCTAGGATATAAAGCCTATATAGAGCTGAGGTTGAGTCCAAGGGTGGCCTACATGAATGGACTCAAGTGGGGTAACTTGAAAATTAGAATTTCTTAATGAAAATTCATTTTAAGAAGGTTTGACCAAGTCAACTGTGGGGTGGGTCCCCCATATGGGTCATGGTAAGATTTTGTCAAATTCTTCAAGTGAAGTGCCAAGGTTGGAGTATTTAAGTAACATCGGTGTGTGCAAGCTTTTTGGTGCACCATAATACTTGTTTTGACTGATGTTGACCTCCCTTTATCAGAGTTAATTGGAATGAACTTCGCTGACCTCGTATTGATCATACGAATCGAACACAACCAACTGGGTTCAAATCCGAGTTCATTTGTCCAATATTCGAAAATTGTGTGTCGCAACTTGCTACGGAACTCAAAACAGTCATATTCGCCGTTAGACTTTGGATTGCGATGCAACGAGTTTCAATGTATTAGTATCGACTATATGAATCCTTGAGAACTAACAGAACTCAGATCAGAGTTCTCTGGCTTAATAATAAAAAATCTCATTTTCATGACGTTCTACGAGAAATGGTCATATCCACCATAGTACCTCTGAACTCAATGGAACGAGTTCCAACGCACTCGTATTGACTATACGAGGCCATAGGAACTTACGAAACTCAAATCAGAGTTCTCTAGCTCAGTATCCAAATTTCTCGTATTTGTGACATTCTATGAGTAACAGACATATCCACCATATAACCTCGAAACTCAACGGAATGAGTTCCAACGCACTCATATTGACTATACGAAGCCATGGGAACTTACGGAACTCAAATCGGAGTTCTCTAGCTCAATATCCAAATTTCTCGTATTTGTGACATTCTACGAGGGACGGTCATATCCACCATATGACCTCGATTTGCAATGAAAAGAGTTTGGTTGCACTCGTACCGGTTATACGAGTCCAAAGCAACAAATAGAACTCAAATTAAAGCTCATTAGCTTGAAATCCCCAAAATAGGGTCATCTCTTACCCCTTATGAGTCTCAGCTAGAGGTTCAGGTCACTTTTATTGGGTCCATTAGGGGTTTAGTGACCCAATAAAAGTTGGGATGTTACAAGAATTACGTTCATGAACTCATCAGAAGCTGTCGCTAACCCTATATGAACAAGTTCACCACCGACCTAGAGATTGTCGCTTCCTCTTGGTTCCATTGCTTAGAACAAACGGGAAGAGATGGAGAGAAATCAGTGAGAATCAATGGAGAAGAGGTCGCCGACGAAGTCCTATACTCTAACGGAAGTTGAATCGGTGGCGAAGTCTGATCTAACCTAATTTGAATTAGCAGAATAACTCGAGAATACTTCATGAATTGTGTGAAATCTGAATGCCTTAGCACTATTTATATATTATTAAAGTTTTGAAGAGAGTCGCGCATGCCTTTTTTGAAAAGACTCTTCGGATCCAATAAGTAAGACTTAGAAAAAAAATCAGACCTTCAGCAATTTTTCGAAATGACTCGAGAAAGCTTGATGATGTATTATCTATCTTTCCTCTTGTGAGCTTGTTCTTAAGAAGAAAGCTAGACAGTGTCTCATACTAAGCTTGAGGAGCTTGTTTAAGACCATATAAAGCTTTACAAAGTAAATAAGAATAGTCAGGGAATGATGAATCAACAAAACCTTGGGATTGTTCCACGTATATTTCTTCCTTTAAATTACCATTAGGAAGGCTGACTTTTCTTCCATTTGAGAAACCTTAAACCCTTTGTGAACAGCATATGCAAGGAAAAATCTGATCGCTTTGAGTCTGGGAACTGGAGAAAATATTTGATCAAAGTCGATCCCTTCTTCTTGTTTATTCCCTTGGGCTACAAGTTTGCCTTTGTTCTTTATAATTACACCATCTTTGTCTAGCTTGTTTCTGAAGACCTATTTCATCCTGATCATATTGTGTTTGTTAGGTCTTGGTACTAGCTCCCAAACTTTGCACCTCTTGAATTGATTGAGCTCTTTTTCCATTCCAATGATCCATGAAGCATCTATATTTGCTTCTTCAAATTTCTTTGGCTCAATCGGCGATAAAAAGCTTAAGTGCAGAATTTTTTTAGTTGTACCTATTCTTGTTCTTACTCCATCATGAGGGTATCCAATGATCTGATCAGCCGGATGGTCTCTTGAGTGTCTGATCACTAGATTCCTCACATCCTCTATGCCACCAGGAGGTTCTGCTACTTCTAGTGCATCTTCTTAAATTTGATGGAGCTCTTCATCTTGAAGTTCTTCTTCCACCAAGCTGAGAGTGTTGACTTTGATTGTGCTTGGAGCATCTTCCTTTCCGTTTTCTTCCAGGCTTAGCTCTTTTAATGTTGATGCGCGAAAATGGAGAGGAAGGGCTGGCAGGCACCAGCAGCTAACGGGTGTTTGGTCTCACAAGCGAGTTGAAGAAGAAGGTTGCGGGGATAGAGGAGAGGTTGTTGAGGATGCTGGGAATAGCAGGGAAGGTTGATCATGAACTGTCGAGTTGACAGCTACTTTGAAGATTAGCTTTGCAGGTTGATGCCAAGAGAGGAGAGGGGTTGAGAAGAAGAGGGGGCCGCTAGCAGCGGCAATAGCAGACTTCTCCTGCCGCAACTTAAATACCACTATTGCGATGAGCTTTCCTTTTATTATGAATCAGATTATAGCTTAAGATCGCACCTTTACCCCGAAAGAAAATAAAGGGTACAAGGGGGGAAGCTGGCAGCTAAGGAAAGAAAATTCCAGAGGCCGTACGGTTAGACAAGAGAGGTCGGCAAACCGCATGGTTTGCTGATCCCATATCTCACTTTACTAAGCCGGGCATACTATGTGATCAAGCCAAGAGGAGAATAGGAGGTCACGCAAACTGAGAAGCCGAGTCCGCAGAACTTGAATCCTTGACCTTGACGTCTCCACTGTGTCCCTGAATGAGAGGTATGGGGGCCTATTTATAGGCCTGAGGTGGTAACGGTCTTGATAACGTCACCCCCGATAGAGCGGTAAGTTGTGCGAGTAGAACAAGGAGTCCGCCGAGTCCGCGCCTTGTCGAGCAGTTAGGTACTTATTGTAACACCCCTATCCGTCGCATGGTATATAGCAGTAGGTCCGGCCGGGGCCCGACGCCCTATACTACAGACAGACCGAAGGGTTACAGATTGAAACCATTCTCCCAAACATAAATGTCCTACACAGAGCAACTAGTGGAAGCTTTTAATTAGTTGAAAGAACCCAAGTAACAGATAGTATGAAACATGAATGTCCACTAACCACATTAGGAAAGAAATACCACAATACATAAAGTACTTGGCCTTATGGCCTTACAAATGTTCACTTAACAACATAGTGGTTTACAGACATCAGCTCGCAGGCCGTCCACACATGATAGAAATAAAACAACAGTCCACTTTAGCCTTCGAGGGACAGCACAGTAGCTTGGGATTCATCCCGGTATTTGGTACTTAGTTCCGTCGCACCTGCAAGCAACATTCCACCGTATGGTGGAAAACAAAGCAACGGTTAGCTAAAGCTGACCAAATTACAACGACCTCGCCCCTTAATCGGGACGGCAGTGCTCCTTCCCTACATTTTATTAGCCCAGCTTAACAATTAAGTGCATAAATATATTTCGCCACGGGTGTAGGCTCGCTCGGCTAAACACCCCGTGCACTCAGGGCACATTCTCATTGAATCCGGTCAATTCCGTGGCTTCACTACCATCCAAAGATCCTAGTGGAAGTACAACCTAGCACAGTTCACCATAGGTGGAGGCTCACACGGCCACCCACCCTGTGCACTCAGGGCACATTGACGGTGTAACAGACTTCCCGGATACCACCTCCGTTCAGAGGTCCTTGACTTGACGGATTACTTTGAGCATTTCAGTCTTTATGGCCCCTGGCTTGAGACTCTCATTATGCCACCGACGAGAGCCAATTTCTGCTACTCTCATGTCATAGTCCACATAACGCAGTGATAGTTTTACTTTCAAGACAACCTAAACACCTAGAGGGGGGGGGGGTGAATAGGTTCTAAAGCTTGTTAACACTTTTTGGCAGAATTCAATTACAGAATTAAAACACATAGCACAGCAGTCACAGAAATTTAACCATCACAGATTGCACACTGTTTTATAGTGGTTCCCCAAGGTCTGGGTACATCCACTTTCCCCCTTCACCTATCTAGCAGTTTGCTAGATTCGGCCAAACTTCCTCTTTACTCAGATCCACAGATCGTATAGCTCAGAACCTAAAAAGGTTCCTACAACTCAGGATCAACAGCCCTACCTCAGCCTTATCACAAAGCCTACAACTCAGAGAAGAACCTTCTCCTACACTCAGGCAAATAGCCCTACCACTCAGAGATCAACTCTCCTACACTCAGCCTTTATAACACAGGCTTACAACTCAGATCTGTATTGACAGATCCTACAGAAATTAGAAAAGAAGTTTTTAATGTCTTGCCTTTGTTGAGAGGGAAAAGAACAAGACAAATCTTGATCAGCTGATGAAATTAACTGAATCTGAGCTTTCTTCAAAGCTTCTTGAATCTGAACTTAGCTGAGTTGATTTCCAAACAGCTTCTTGAGAAACCAATGATGGCTTCCTTCTTCTTCTTCAAGAGGCTGGATCCCTCTCTATCCAACACCTTTGATGATACTTCTGAATTCTTGAAAGAACTCTACTTAGACAGATCCTGAGATCGTCTTCTTAGATCTTCTGATGAAGATCTTCTTTTGTGTATTACTTCTTCTTGATTTTTTTTCTCAAATTGATTGCCAAAATTCAATCTATTACTTCTCTCTGAATCTGTCTATTTATAGATCTTCTTCATGGTAACCGGCTGATCCGGTTTCTAACTGACTTCTGACAAGTCTGACAACATCAGTTAACCGGTTGCAACCCAAAGCTGTCAAGTCTTCAAACAGATCCTGTGCCTTAGTCTTGGACAACAAAGTGTTGAGACAGACTGTCAGAAAGTGTCGAGACCAACTGTCTATATGTGTCGATACAAGTGACTTTGGTGTCGACACAGCCTTTGATGATGTCGACTAGTTTGCCTTTAAGTCGACACTACTTCTTCAGAACTTCATCTTGAGAATGAGTCGACACAGAGAATTTGTGTCGACTCAACACTTCATCTTTCTTCGGAAAATAACTTGGTCTTGACTTTGTAGTGTGTCGACACAAGTCCTGTGTGTCGACACAGTTGTTGTAGATTCAGAACTCAGTATGTGTCGACTCTGCCTTCAGGTGTCGACATAGTTGAGGTCGACTATCTTTCTGTGAGTCGACACTGCTTCCTAGTGTCGACATAAATATGGTCGACTATCTTTCTGTGAGTCGACACTGCTTCCCAGTATCGACACAAGTGTGGTCGACTATCTTTCTGTGAGTCGACACTGCTTCCCAGTGTCGACACAAATGTGGTCGACTATCTTTCTGTAAGTCGACACTGCTTCCTTCAAGTGTCGACACAATTATTCTGAAGTGTCGACACAATTTCTTCAGGTGTCGACATATGGACTTAGAATAATTTCCTGTATTCTTTAATACTTCTCCACCTGCACATGTCAACTTAAAACAACATCAAATACACCTTGATGTATATCATTAAGCTAAGTTAGGCTTCTTCCAATCAGGTACACATTTTCCAATGTACCCAACAATCTCCCCCTATTTGGAGAAGGCATAACCCTTTTAGTTAATGATATACACCATTTATAACAAATATAATATGATGATGTATGACATTACAGGAATACTTAATATAAACAAAATATTAACAATTCATCACAGAGTGAACATGAATATATGATTCCAAACAAAATTTTGTTTATAACTTGGTAATGTTTGATTACAGATGTTTACATTGAATGATTAAACAAAACATTACAAAACACTTTTGAAAGAACTTAGAACTAAGACTGATCAGGCTCTTTTATGACAATTCCTTTGCCAGATTGGATTTGAGCCTTCACAAGAGCTTCAGCAACTTCAGCTGGCTTCTTGCCTTTTAGCTCAGCTTTCTTCTGTGCTTCTTCCTTGAGCCTTTGCCTTTCAAAGTAATGAAAGGGATTTGGAAAGTACTTGCTCGGCTCCTGAGCATCTAGTGGCAGCCTTCCCAGCTTGGCTTTTCTCCTGAACTGTACTATAGCTTCTTGCCTAGCTTCATGCTTTTGCCATTCCATTTCATTATACCACTTCCCTCTATCATGTACTTGGTCCTTTACAGCCTTCCATGCAGTTAGTATAAAATTTCTTGAAGTAGGGCTCCACTGCTCAAAATCTGGCTTAAGTTCAGCCTGCTCTCTAAATCTTTTCTTGGATAGTAGAGCATCTTGCTGTTCTTGCAAGTTGGTATCAGGCTTATCAACTTTTTCAATAACAACCTTGGTAACCTCCTTTGGAGGACTATACATATCCTGAACTTGCTGATCAATCATATCAAAATCAGGAGGAGGGTAAATGACTTGGGCAATCTCAGGTTGATTGCCTTCAAGTAGACCTGTTTGAATTCCAGACTTAGCCACCATAGCATCATCACACAAAGGTGGATATCCCAATGTGGCTCGAATACTATTTGTCACCCATTTGGTGTGCTCTGAGCCAGCATAAACTAACAACCTCTCCCCCTTTATAACGTCTTTGGTAATATGATCTCTTAGATCATTCTTCTGAAATCTGATCTGGCCATCTAGATAATTCACACCTTCTTTAAAATATGGTTTCAATTTTTGTAGTTTGTCAGATATGTCCTTCTGAGATGTAGTGATGGCAGTCTTAACTGATTCAATGGCTTCTTGAAGTTTCTTATCAAACTCTTCCATCTCCTTTGCTCTTGCTTCAGTCATCCTTGCAGTAGCCTTTGTGAACTCTTCAAGAATTTCATGGTGAGATTCAGTAAAATTATCATTCATCCTTAGCTGATTCTCCAAAACATAACCTTGCTTTAAAGCAATATCATCCACTTTAGTGAGGATAGACTGCTGTTTGTTTAGCCAAAAACACTACAACATTACCTCCCTTATGGAAGCAATCTGTCATCTCCTTCTTATTCATATTTACTTCAAATCTAATAGATTTAATATCTTGAGCCAAGTCAAATTGAAGGGATTTATTGCTCTCATCAACATACTTTTCAACAGCCAATTTGTGTTCATCCAACTTAACTTGCAAGTCTATCATGAACTTGTTATAATTAAATTCAGAAGGAGATTGGAGAGGTGTAGTTTGTAGAGTCTGCTTATAGCTTTTGCTCCTTCTCTTAAAGACCATGAGCTTTTTCTTCTTAGCCAGTCTGGCTTCTTCATTCTCAGAATCAGATGAACTTTCAATTTGAACTCTGTCAGGAGAAGTAGGAGGAATATCTGTCTCAGTGCCATGTTGTTCAGCCTCAACATGCACAGGCTCCCCCTCAACTACTTTCTCCTTCTCAACTCCTTGTTCCTTCTCAGCTTCTTGCTCTATCTCCATATCTAGTGCCTTCTCATTGTCTTGCTCCTCCTCTATTCTATCAGTAGTAATTTCAATATTAGGAAATAACTCATCTAGAGTGTATTCCTTCTGAGCTTGAACAGATGTTGAATCATCCAGATCTGTAATATTCAAATCTTTTGATAAATCAATTTGTTCTTCCTCTTGCACTTGTTCAGACATTTGCACCTCCAGCACTTGTTCAGTATGTGGAATTTCTTGGGTAGGAGAATGTACTTGCTCCCCCTGTACCTGTGCAGGAGTAAAAATATTAGGAATGTCCTTGGCAGGAAAACTCACTTGCTTTCCCTTTACCTGTTCTGAAGTAGATACATTCTGGGCAGGAGAGTGAGCTTGCTCCCCCTGCATTTGGCCAGGAATGGTTTCATCTTGAACAAACTCAGGCTGATCTTCAACCTGCTTTCTCACTTGCTCTTCTTGATGCTGGGCAGTGCCTAGATCATGTGTAGGGGATCTCACAGGGGTGTCCTGCCTGTTCTCATCAGGCATATCTTTAGACAGCACCCTATCCCATCTTGAAAATAATCTTATATCCATTTTCCTCATGTGATTAATTTTTGTCCCAGGCAGTTGTTGCATAACCTTAGGGATCACCCTAGTCAGGTATAAACTCACAATTCTAGCCAGATTTGGCTTCTTGATTCCTTCCTTGATCTTATCAAATACTACAGCTGACCAGTCAGTTGGAATTGTATACACAATTCTGGTCATTAGGCTGAACATATAGGCTGAAATCCTATCATGTCCACCTGGTTTGCACAAAATTACTTTCCCAACTACTTCAGACAAAAATTTTCCTTGTTGATTCATTCCTTTTCTGTTGAAAGCAGCTCCAATCTTTAGGGTTGGATCCAATCCACACCATTGGAGAGCCTCCCTTGACTTAGAAGCTGGGACCTCTTCTTCATTCTCAACTATAGGCAATTGTAGAATCTTTCTCAAACTTCTTGGTGTGATTTTCACCTTTGTCCCATGAACTGTGGATTTTATCTTAAGACCAGCTGAATCTACTGATGCAGAGGTAAAGAATTCAAGCACCTCCTTCTTCCATGTCTTTGAAGGTTCAGAAACTAGAAACTCTATTCCAGATTCGGAGATTAGAGTTATAACCCTTTGAATATCTGTCGGGGCATCAGCAAAGGCATTGCGTACCAACTCATATCCTTCGTTGATGTTATCTTCAACCTTTGGTGCCATTGATCAGACGAGAAAGCTTGAGAGAAGAGAGAGAGAGAATGTCGACACAGGTTTTCAGTCTCGAAAACCTTGTAAGCGTGTCGACAGAATAAGTTCTTGACCTATTTATACCTTCTATTGAAAGAAGATCAAAAGGCGGGCAAAAACAGTCTATATGTGTCGACACAGATGGAGTGTGTCGACACAAACTTCTATTGTCTTGATAGCAAGTCTGTCTACTATGTGTCGACACCAATTGTGGATATATCGACACCTGAGAGACATAGTAGAGCATCAGAAATTCTGTGTCGACTCTTAGGATAAGTGTCGACACAAAATTTGTAAGTGTCGACACCACTATTCTGGTGAAGTCGACACTACATTCCTGGATGAGTCGACTATTTGATTCTTAAGTGTCGACACAAATTCTCTGTGTCGACACATATTCTCTGACTAGTCGACATGACTTTACTGAGTCGACACATTTTCACTGAATGTATCGACATAATTTTACTTAGCCAATTTCTGTTTTTGTCAATACCACTTGATAATCTAATGCCACTTGTAAGTTTGTTGATAATCTAATCAATGGTCAGCATGCCTAATTCAATTTTAAATTTATTGAATTTTGTTTCATCCAGTGGCTTAGTAAATACATCTGCTATTTGATAATCTGTTTTAACAAATTCCAATGAGATGTCTTCTCTTTCTACATGTTCTCTAAGAAAATGGTATTTAATTTCTATATGCTTAGTTCTACTATGAGAAACATGATTATTAGCAATAGAAATTGCATTCTTAGAATCACACAAAAGAGGTGTTCTACTTACTTGAATACCATAATCTTTAAGCTGATGCTGTATCCACAATAGCTGTGCACAGCAGCTGCCAGCAGCAACATATTCTGACTCAGCTGTGGATATTGCCACACTGGTCTGCTTCTTACTACTCCATGATATCAATCTTCCTCCCAATAATTGACAAGTACCTGTTGTACTCTTTCTATCCTCTCTACAGTCTGCAAAGTCTGCATCTGAATAACCTGTTAGTAGAAAATCTCTATTCCTAGGGTACCAAAGGCCTAGATTAGGTGTGCCCTTAAAATATCTCAGAATCCTTTTGACTACAGTATAATGAGATTCTTTAGGACAGGCTTGGTACCTAGCACAGATACATGTAGCATACATAATATCTGGTCTACTAGCAGTGAGATATAGTAGAGAGCCAACTATCCCTCTATTCAAAGATTCATCAACAGGTTTACCTGCATCATCTTTGCATATAGGCATACTTGTTCCCATAGGAGTTCTCATAGTGGAGGATGACTCCATACCATACTTCTTAATTAATTCTTTGGTGAACTTAGACTGGGATATGGACAGGCCATCATCAGTCTGTCTTACTAGGAGTCCCAAGAAGAACTTAAGTTCCCCCATACTGCTCATCTCAAACTTCCCTTGCATAAGTTTGGCAAACTTTTTACAAAAGTTATTTTCAGTAGATCCAAAGATTATGTCATCAACATAGTAGACAGAGTTTCATACCAAGCCCTTGGGGCTTGCTTTAACCCATACAAAGCTTTCCTAAGCTTATAGACATAATCTGGTTTAAGAGGATCTACAAAACCTGATGGCTGCTCTACATAGACTTCCTCTTTTAAATCACCATTCAGGAATGCTGATTTCACATCCATCTGGTACACTCTGAAGTCTTGATAGGCTGCATAAGCAAGGAACATTTTGATTGCCTCCAGCCTTACTATTGGGGCAAAGGTTTGATCAAAGTCAATCCCTTCTTCCTGCCTGTATCCTTTTGCAACCAATCTTGCTTTATTCTTCACTATTATTCCACTCTCATCCAATTTCTTCCTATAAATCCACTTTGTGCCAATTATGTTGAGGCCTCTTGGTTTAGGAACAAGCTCCCAGACATTGCACCTTCTGAATTGATTCAGCTCCTCTTGCATAGCATCAGTCCAGTGCTGGTCTTAGATGGCTTCTTCAAACTTCTTAGGCTCCACTTGAGACAGGAAACTTGAATGCAGGTCTGTGTTTTGATTTCTGCTTCTAGTCTGCACTCCCTGTCTTGGATCACCTATAATCTGATCAGCTGGATGATCTCTTAAATGTCTTGTAGCTGGAGGAAGGTTCCTTTCTGGTTGAACATCTCCAGCTCCTTCTTCATGCTGAACCTCTTGGTTTTCATCAGCATCTATTAAGTTTTGTACTCCCCCTGGACAGTAGCCTTCATTTTCCAATGCTCCATCTTCCTTTGATGCTTCAGCAATGGAGAGCTTGTCCATTCTTTTGCTTATACCTGTTGAATCATTTGATCTATAAGACAACTCACAGTTGATTAATCTTGTTTCATCAAACACAATATGTACAGATTCTTCAACAACTTGAGTAGTCAAGTTGAAGACTCTATAGGCCTTACTATTTATGTTGTACCCAACAAATATCCCTTCTTGGGATTTGGCAGCAAACTTAGTTAGGTATGTCTTGCCATTGTTAAGTATATAACATTTACAACCAAAGATCCTAAAGTAAGATAGATTTGGTTTTCTACCATTCATAATCTCATAGGGAGTCTTTTTGTGGTTCTTGGTGATAAAAGCCCTATTGATCACATGACAGGCAGTGTTAACTACCTCAGCCCAGAAATATTCTGGAAGAGAGGTGTCACTCAATAGAGTTCTACCAGCTTCAATTAATGTTCTATTCTTTCTTTCAGCAATGCCATTTTGCTGTGGTGTTCTAGGTGAGGAGAACTCTTGGAAAATCCCAAAGTCTTCACATAACTTTGTCATGCTTTCGGATTAAAACTCAGTACCATGGTCACTTCTGATTTCGACCACTGTACTATTCAGTTCATTCTGAATCTGCTTCACAAAATTAAGTAAGACACTTGGGGTTTCTGATTTCTGTCTCAGAAAGAACACCCATGTAAATCTAGAATAGTCATCTACAACCACAAAAGTGTAGACCTTCCTACCTAGACTATGAACTGGCATAGGACCAAAAAGATCCATATGCAAGAGGTATAAGCACCTCACAGAATCCTTGTTTTCAAGGTTATGAAAGGAGGATTTTGTCTGCTTGCCCTTTTGACAAGCTGAGCATATCCCTTCCTTTATACACTTAACTTGAGGACCATTCCTTACTAACTCTTTGCTAAAGAGTTGGCCAATTGTCTTGTAGTTAAGATGAGCCAATCTCTTGTGCCACTTGACATAATGAGAAGCATTATCATCAGCTACAAGACAGATGGATGAAGCCTTGCTCTTACATACAAAATTAAGACAATATACATTTCTCTTCCTATATCCAGTCAATATGATCTCTTGATCACTTGACCTTTTGATATGACATCCATCCTTAACAAATGAAATGTCATATCCTAAATCACTCAGCTGGCTTATGCTTATTAGATTGTGTTTCAAACCTTTTACATAAGCCACTTGGGTGATAGTAATTAGGTTAGTAGAAATGTTACCAAACCCTTTGATGATTCCTTTTTCAGATCCACCAAAGATCACTTTAGGTCCATCTTTGACAGATGTATACTCCTTCAGCATCCCCTTTGTTCCAGTCATGTGCCTGGAACAACCACTGTCCAAGTACCATATAGGGGCATGGCCACTTGGACTTTCCTGCAACACAGATTTACTTACCCTTAGAACCCAAGTAAGTCTTGGGTCCTTGGTTCAGGTTAGCATTAAAAAAGCTACCATTATCTTTTCTAACAGGTAGACTATTGTTCTTTCTAACACTTGTGTTATGCCAGCAGTCTAATTCAAAATGGCCTCTCTTGCCACAACACCAACATTCAAACTTATTGTATCTAGTTCTAGATACACCCTTGATAGAGGAATTTCTGACCATTGCTGGTGCTGCAGCAGCTTCACCCACTGATTTCTTATAACCATTGGGTTTATGAACATAGATAGGCCTGTTGGCATTTACATCCTTGTTTATCAGAACATTAGTCTTAAAATGACCATGAATATCTTCATGATCATATTGGTTAGAAGGCACTTGCACCTTTCTAAACTTAATAGGGACTGAAAAGTTCAGTGGCTTGACATGAGCTTTGCCTTTCCTCTTGAATTGGGCTGCCCTGGGGTTACCTTTGAATCCTAATCCTACCTTACCCTTTTGAGTAACAAATTCATCTATCAAGGGTAAGACAGACTTTGGCATAGAGTAACTTGCCACTAACTCCTTTTCTATTCTTAGTCTGGCCTCCAGACTCTTCACTTGATCATTGGTATAATTGATTATGCCCATCTAAATAATAGTTATATCAGTTTGGCAATTTCATTTAACTTCTGATCATTTACTTTTTCAAACTCAGTTGCAGCTACCTTTAGATCAGTAATTTCCTGAGCCTGAGATTTAACCAGGTTCTTACTTTTCTTAAGGGCCTGCAACAAGTCCCCATACTTATCTATCAATTGATAGACATCTCCTTCAGATTCAGATGCATCTACATCACTTGATGCAGATGTAGCTGATTCTGCACTTGTACTATAAACAGATTTTATTGAAGGACATAGTACCTTACTAGGACCAGACTGATTCTGGTACATGTCTTCTTCTAATCCTGCCATCAGTCCCATGCACTGATGATCTTCTTGTTCATAGATGAAGTCTAGCAAATGCATGAACTCCTCTTCTTCAGTAGCAGCATACAGTCCAATAAATGCTTCAGCTTCAGATTCTGATTCTGAAGTTGATTGATCTGTTAGGCTCTTTTCCTTCTTTGCAACAAAGGATTTTTCCTTCTTGCCCTTTTGATAAGTCTTCTTCTTATCTGATGACTCCTTTCTCTTATCAGGACAGTCAGCCACTACATGTCCAGGCCTATTGCAACAATAACAAACAATCTTTGAAGTAGTGGCCTTGCTGGGCATTGTTCTGCTCTTCTCTTTCCTTGATGACTTTTTCTTCTGATAATAGTCATCAACTTGCTGTGATGAGGAGGGCCTAGACTTCCACTGTTTCTTCTTTAATAATCTCTGGAATTGCCTTGTAAATGCAGCAAAATCTGCATCTGACTCACAGCTTTCTGAACCCTGATTATCTGAATTTTCAGAACTAACTTCTGCAACTTCCTTAGGAGGAGATGGTGATATCCTCCTATTCTTTCTAGTGGCTTCTGCCTTGAAGGCCACTGTCTTCTCTCTATGCTCTCCTTTTGAATTCTTTTCCTCCTCCTTCCTCACCATAAGTTGCATTTCATAGGATAACAACTTTCTAAATAAGGTTGGAGGAGAAATCACTGCCAGTTTAGCCACTTCTCTTATGGCACAGATCTTTGTGTCCCAATCCTTTGTCAAGGATCTTAAGAATTTGTCATTCAGTTCATAGGTACTGAATACTCTTCCATAGGACTTTAACTCATTCACAATTCTATAGAATTTCTTATAGCATTCAGTTATGCTATCAGTTTTTCCTTGTCTAATACTTTCATATTCCTGGTTGAGTATAGACTTCCTATCCTATCTTACTTCTTCAGATCCCTCCATGTAGATAATCAAGGTGTCCCACATCTCTTTGGAGGTCTTGCAGTGAATAATATTCTGAAATGTAGAATCATCTATGGCACTCACAATAATATTCTGAGCTCTCTTGTCCATGGTTGCCAAAATGATTTCATCCTTGGTCATTTCAGAATAACTCTTTGGAGTTTGAATATTAGCATCAAGAACTGATACCTTCTTTGGAATGAAGGGTCCTTCCTGAACTGTGATGTATATCCTTAGGTCAGATGCTTCCCTGAACAATCTGACTCTTTCTTTCCAAATTCCAAAGATTTCCTTCCTGCAGATGGGTAACTTCATTGACCCTAACTCCTTGTGATTTTCTCCAGAACCCATCTTCTTGAATCTTGATTCTGCCTTTCAGATCTACCTCAGACTGTTAAGTCCTTTTTGAGGAACCTCCCTCTGATACCACTTGATAGTTTTACTTTCAAGACAACCTAAACACCTAGAGAGGGGGGGGGGGGTGAATAGGTTCTAAAGCTTGTTAACACTTTTTGGCAGAATTCAATTACAGAACTAAAACACACAGCACAGCATTCACAGACATTTAACCATCACAGATTGCACACTATTTTATAGTGGTTCCCCAAGGTCTGGGTACATCCACTTTCCCCCTTCACCTATCTAGCAGTATGCTAGATTCGGCCAAACTTCCTCTTTACTCAAATCCACAGATCCTACAGCTCAGAACCTAAAAAGGTTCCTACAACTCAGGCTCAACAGCCCTACCTCAGCCTTATCACAAAGCCTACAACTCAGAGAAGAACCTTCTCCTACACTCAGGCAAACAGCCCTACCACTCAGAGTAAAGAGTAATTTCCAGTGTCGACACAAGTGTGGTCGACTATCTTTCTGTGAGTCGACACTGCTTCCCAGTGTCGACACAAGTGTGGTCGACTATCTTTCTGTGAGTCGACACTGCTTCCCAGTGTCGACACAAATGTGGTCGACTATCTTTCTGTGAGTCGACACTGCTTCCTTCAAGTGTCGACACAATTATTCTGAAGTGTCGACACAATTTCTTCAGGTGTCGACATATGGACTTAGAATAATTTCCTATATTCTTTAATACTTCTTCACCTGCACATGTCAACTTAAAACAACATCAAATACACCTTGATGTATATCATTAAGCTAAGTTAGGCTTCTTCAAATCAGGTACACATTTTCCAATGTACCCAACACGCAGGTACATCTCAACAATTTCCCGTTGCTCAAGTCGCCCTACCGTATCCGAATAACGTAGTACGCATGGCCAAACCTGTAGGGTGCGGGTCAGTTTTGCCTTTCTTGTTCGGCTCCCTGGCCTAATTATTTTGAACCCCATGGGCTCACCGTTTTCTAAAGAAAGACTCTACATGTCTCCTAGATACAGGCCTCACACATACAATCCCAATTATACAAGGTTTGCCCCAGGCCACCTAGTTGGCAGGAATGCGTTTACGCCCAGTTTTTCAGGTGCACCTTAGAGTTAATCCCCAAGGCTCCCTGTTGCAATCTACCGTATAGAAAACCCAAAAAAACACAATATGGAGTCTTCTCCGACAATCAATGCACAATGCAACATCACCGATCCAGACAAACACATCCGAGTTGGCTTCACACACAATGCCTATGCCCGTACTTCGATTCCGGACTCTAAACAAGGGGGACTTCACATATCTACCCCAAGGAACACTGCGCACTCACCGCACACTCGCGGGAGCGGGTTTCTAATGCAGAAAGGAAGAGTACTTCACATGTCCAAGTTGAGAATCGTTACCCTTGAAGTCCATTTTGGCGCCATGAGAAACTAGCCAGATGGAAAGCTTCGTAACGAGAATACCTCCGCGGATCCAGTCTCGGTTTTCGATTCGGTGCTCCGATGCTCCGCCGGTGGCTGGGATCCTCCTCCTCCTTCTTACTTGCTTTCTCATCTCTCTAAGACTTAAGAAAGAGAAAGGCCAAAAGAAATTGAGGAGTTTAACCCCCACTCCCGGCCTTAAGGAAGGAGGATTAATCCTAAGCCGTCAGATCTGATTTAAAGAAAACGAACGGCTCGGATCCAGCCAAAAAGTCACTAAAATAAGCCAAACACGGCTTTGCACACGGCCGTGAGTCTGGCCGTGTGCCCTGCTTGCACATGAAGTCGTCGCTCCAGAGCAGGACACGGGTCGAGACACGCCCGTGTCTCAACCTAACACGCCCGTGTCGGGTCATCGACAAGCCCGTGACCAGGGGCGTGTCACGCATAACCGCCACGCCAACCATCATGTCCCTTGGTGGACATGGGTGGCCACACGCCCGTGCCGAATCTGACACGACCGTGTCATACAGTACATGCCCGTGTAACCCGGCCGTGCACTCCAGACAACACACCCAGGGTTTCAACCCGAGAAGAACATGGGTGGTGACACGGGTGAGGACACGCCCGTGTCACTACTATTCAAAACCGTGTTTCCTGCCGTGTCCTTTCCTGGACACAACCCAGCCAACACAGAAGGATACGACCATAGATACGCCCGTGTCCCAGGCCGTGTAGCCCTATAAAGGCACCAAAAATTCCTTAGGACGCGACCAGTTTGTTTATAATATTCGGGGCATTACAAATCTCCCCCCTTAAATAATTTCGTCCACGAAATTATGTAAAGATACACAACCTAAGATTTACCGAAACGAAATAACTCAGGGTATTCCTCCAACATAATCTGCTCCGATCCAATGAAAGATCTTCACGACCGCAATTATTTCAACGGACTTTAACCATACAGAAAATTCTTATTGCGACGTCGTGTGACTTCAAAGTCTTCAATACATACGGGCTTGACCTTCGTCGTCATCCCACAATCAAACGGCACCTGACCGACCGCAATCACATGCTAAGGCTCTAGCACCGCCGTTCGCAACCCCGATAAGTAGAATACATCATGTAGCCCACTCAAGTTCACTGACAACTTCAGTCAATACCCTGCTTCACCACTTCACTCCAGGAACTCAAACGGTCTAAGGTACCTTGAACTCAGCCTCCTCAGGCGTCGAGCTCGCGAGACACCATTGAACGGCTTGATTTTCAACTATGCTCAATCGGCAACAGCGAACTCCACGTTCCTATGCTTTGGCGTTATAGTATTATGCCTGTCTGTCGCGATCGATCTGCAACCATGCCTGAACTGTATGTACCGTTGAAGTGGCGTCTTCCACTGTCTGTCATTTGTATAACATCGACTCACCCGTATCCAACCAAGATGACGGCGTGTGACCTTTTTCTCCCATACAAGGTCTCGACAGGCGCCATTTGTTTACTCGCCTGGTAGCAGTTGTTATACGCAAACTCCACTATGTACATGTGATCTTTATACTATCTTCAATAATCCAAGACGCACATGTGAAGTATGTCCTCCATCGTTTGCTGGCCCATTCGGTCTGAACATCCGTCTGTGTGTAGTGGACCGTACTGAAGTTTAGCTTAGTTCCCAACAATTTATGCACCAGCCTAGTATCGTTGGACGTGAAGCGTTCATCTCAGTTACTCACAATACTGCGGGGTGCACCATACAACCGAATAATGTTATCCATGTAGAGTTTGGCTAACTTTTCCACCAGATCATCTTTTTTTTAGTCCGGGCCATCAGAAAAACTTCTTCAAACCTCTAAACATTTTGTACACTTCGGGTGAATTGAGTACTTGGTATAATGAGCCTCGTACATCAAATCCTGTCGCTGACTCTCTACACTTGGGGCGCACAGACGACTGTCCTTCCACAACAGTTCGTCTTCAAAACCATATTGGGGATTTGACCTATCAAAAGCAGCATCCGTGATCTGCTTGTCCACGCAAGAGATTTCCAATATCTCCAAAACTTGTGCCAAAATGTATGTCGAATGTGTTGTCCCCCAATAAATCCATCCACCTCTGCTGCCACAAGTTTAAATCCTTTTTATCCAATAAGTATTTCAGGCTCCTGAGATCGATTTAGATACCGACATTCATGCCATTTAGGTAGCGCCTTTAAAGCTTCAGGGTGAATATCACGGCCGCTAACTCGAAGTCATGGACCGGATAAATCCTCTCGTGTACCACCAACTAACGTGAGCTACATCTTATTACACTCCCATGCTGGAGCAGAACACAATACAAGTCACTGCCCCAAGAATCGCTGTAAATCTCAACTTCTTCAGTCCTACTCGGTAAACATGGAATAGTTGCCGAGGTCAACCGACTTTTCAGCTCTTCGAAAGCTTGCGCACACTCCAACGACCACACAAACTTTTGATCTTTCTTCGCCAAAGTAGTGAGTGGTAATGTTATCCGCTAGAGGTTCTCTATGAAGCGTCTATACTAGCCGGCCAGTCTTATAAACTTCGGACTTTTCTCCAACGCAGATAACACAAGCAACTCACGTATCACAAATATCTTTGACGGGTCCACCACGACACTTTCTCCACTCAAGACGACCAAGAAACGCTACTGAGGGTAACCAAAGCTCGAACTTGGAGATTTGGCATACAACTGATTTCTCCTTAATGTCTCCAATACTGAATCCAGATGCTTGGAATGATCATGCTCATACCGAAAGTATACCAATTAGTCGTCAATAAAGGTTATCACGAATTGGTTAAGGTACACACTGAACGCCCTATACCTCAAATCCATAACACGGATGGCACATTTGTCAGCACAAGCGGCATAATAATGAACTCATAATGCCCATATCGTGTGCTGAATGCCGTTTTGGGAATATCACTTTCCCTTAGCGACGAATAATACTATCCAGATTTCAGATTCAACTTGAGTACACACTTGACCCATTGAGTTGATCGAACAGATAATCACTCCTTGGGTTGAATACTTAATCTTTTCCCGTTAACTTAATCAACTTCTAGCAACCATTACATAGTTGTAAGCTTCCATCCTCTTTTAACAAGAGGACCGATGTGCTCCAAGGCAATAAACTTGGACGCACATAACCCTGTTCTACCAGCTCTTGAAGTAATACTTCAGTTCCAACATCTCACAACCATAGCTAGTACCAAACTGACCACCTTACGTTTGAAATTGATGTACGCACGCTGCTCCAAGAGCCAATCATTCAAAAGATTATATCGAACTCTATAAACAGCAGTAGCGACGCTTGCAAGTCAAAACTCCTGACTCCCTAATCGTAACTTCAAACAACAGGCTCTATTCGGGTGTAAAGAGTACTCGTTAGGCAGCAGTACTCTCGATTTGACTCTTGCCATCGAAGAAGGAACTCCGATGCACGATACACATCCTTTGGGCAAAAAGGAATGGGAAGTTCCCATAACGAACAGTGTTTTCGTCGGACACTCAGAAAACTCGATACAAATTTTATCATAACCAAACATAGGCTAATATGCGTAAGGCAACAAGTATCTAAAATTGACATACCAAAAATTAAACCATACCTGTCACCATGTCAGCATATTTCATAACCTCTTGAAGGCCAAAGTTGTATCCTCTAGGTTGGGATGGAGCATACTGAGGTGTAGCAGTCTCCAACCCCTTGCCCTTCTCTTCGTTAGTTGCTCTTGGCTTCTTCTCGGACTCCAGATGTCCGCTTGGACACTCTCGGGCAAAGTGTCCCAACTTTCCATAGCAAAAGCATGCGTACGGGTCTCGGCCAATAATTGTTCCAGACGCACCAAAAGAAGGAATTAGACCCGCCCTCCTTGCCTTCTTACACCATCTACAAAAACAAGACTTCGAGGTGGGTAGCATCTTGATCTCTGTCTTCTCAGCACTGGAGTCTTTCTTCTCTTGGACTCCCTTCATAGCTTTCTCTGTCCCCTGATCGTCTTTATGACAATCTCGGGCAAAGTGACCAAACCTTCCACATTTATAACAGTAATATGGAGTTTGAATAGCAGATACGTCAGGCCTCACTTTACTCCTCTTTCGATGTACAGGCTTTGCGGGACCTGGGGATTTTGGTAACCTGTGCACTGACGTCTGGTTAGTTCTGGCCAAATCTGCTTCCAAAGCTCTAACCGACTCCACTAATGCTCGGAATCCAAGTAACTTTAGTCCTACGAGTAGCAATCGTAATTCATCACGCAGACCGTTGTAGAATCTATTAACTATATTTTGCTCGTTCTCCAAATCAAACCCTGGTTAGCGCCTTATGTTAAGAAATGCCTGCAAATACTCCTGAACTGAGTGCGTACCCTGCACTAAAAGCATATTCAACTGCTGATCCAAAGGTCTTATACATGCCAGTTGTTCCATCACACCACTCGGTGTTGAAGTCACCCCAGGGACAGGGGGCTGCACTTGCCCTCCAAGTTGTGCTTTAGTCACCGCGAACACCACTTCAACTATCCTTCTTATGGTTTCAACAGAAAGCAGGGTCTCAGGCACGCTGTAAAGTGCATTACTCTCCATGGAGTGCTGACCTTGCGACTGCCCCGCACCACTCGTAGTCCCCTATAAAGCATAACTATCGATTATGCGACATACAAATTACTAAAATCAATCATTGGAACACTCAAGTTCCTCAAAAACAAGTGTATTTTCATTCATAAGTGGACATTCATGGGTTCTTTTTATGTTATAACGATGACGCACATACATGTGCTCACCTCCCCTTAAAAGAATTCGCCCACGAATTCCAATAAGCAAGACCGGAACCGGTAGTCTGATATCAAATTGTAACACCCCTATCCATCGCATGGTATATAGCAGTAGGTCCGGCCGGGGCCCGATGCCCTATACGATAAACAGACCGAAGAGTTACAGAATGAAATAATTCTCCCAAACATAAACATCCTACACAGAGCATCTAGCGGAAGATTTTAATTTGTTGAAAGAACCCAAGTAACAGATAGTATGAAACATGAATGTCCACTAACCACATTATGAAAGAAATACCACAATACATAAAAGTACTTGGCCTTATGGCCTTACAAATGTTCACTTAACAACATAGTGGTTTACAGACATCGGCTCGCAGGCCGGCCACACATGATAGAAATAAAACAGCAGTCCACTTTGGCCTTCGAGGGCCAGCACAGCAGCTTGGGCTTCAGCCCGCTATTTGGTACTTGGTTCCGCCGCACCTGCAAGCAACATTCCACCGTACGGTTGCAAACAAAGCAACGGTCAGCTAAAGCTGACCAAATTACAACAAACCCGTCCCTTAATCGGGACGGCGGTGCTCCTTCCCTGCATCTCATTAGACAAGCTTAACAATTAAGTGCATAAATATATTTCTCCACAGGTGTAGGCTCGCTAGGCCAAACACAACGTGCACTCAGGGCACATTCTAAGTAAATCCGGTCAATTCCGTGGCTTCACTACCATCCAAAGATCCTAGTGGAAGTACAACCTAGCGCAGTTCACCATAGGTGGAGGCTCACACGGCCGCCCACCCCGTGCACTCATGGCACATTGACGGTGTACCGGACTTCCCGGATATCACCTCTGTTCAGAGGTCCTTGACTTGACGGATTACTTTGAGAATTTCAGTCTTTACGGCCCCTGGCCTGAGACTCTCATTATGCCACCGAAGAGAGCCAATTTCCGCTACTCTCTTGTCATAGTACACATAACTCAGGTACAGCTCCACCATTTCCCGTTGCTCAAGTCTCCCTACCGTCTCCGAATACCGTAGTACTCATGGCCAAACCTGCAGGGCGCGGGTAGATTTTGTCTTTCCTGTTCGGCTCCCTGAGCTAATTATTCTGAACCCCATGGGCTCACTGTTTTACATAGAAAGACTCTACATGTCTCCTGGAGACAGGCCTCGCATATACAATCCTAATTATACAAGGTTGGCCCCAGGCCACCTAGTTGGCAGGAATGCGTTTCCGCCCATTTTCCGGGTGCACCTTAGAGTTAATCCCAAGGCTCCCTGTTGCAATCTACGTGTAGAAAACCCGAAAAAAAACACAATACGGAGTCTTCTCTGACAATCAATGCATAATGCAACATCACCAATCAAAACAAACATGTCCGGGTAGGATTCACACACAATGCCTATGCCCGTACTTCGATTCCGGACTCTAAACAAGGAGGACTTCACATATCTACCCCAAGGAACACTACGCACTCACCGCACACTCGTGGGAGAGGGTTTCCCATGCAGAAAGGAAGAGGACTTCACATGTCCAAGTTGAGAATCGTTACACTTGAAGTCCATTTTGGTGCCATGAGAAACTAGCTGGATGGAAAGCTTCGTAACGAGAATGCCTCCGCGGATCCGGTCTCGGTTTTCGATTCGGTGCTCCGATGCTCCGCCGGCGGCAGGGATCCTCCTCCTCCTTCTTCCTTTCTTTCTCCTCTCTCTAATACTTAAGAAAGAGAAAGGCCAAAAGAAAATGAGGAGTTTAACCCCCACTCCCAGCCTTAAGGAAGGAGGATTAATCCTAAGCCGTCACATCTGATTTAAAGAAAATGAATGGCTCGGATCCATCCAAAAAGTCACTAAAATAAGCTGAACACGGCTTTGCACACGGTCGTTTGTCTGGCTGTGTGCCCTACTTGCACACGAAGTCGTCGATCCAGAGCAGGACACGGGTCGAGACACGCCCGTTTCTCAACCTGATACGCCCGTGTCGGGTCATCGACATGCCCGTGACCAGGGGAGTGTCAAGCATAACCTCCACGCCAACTGTCACGTCCCTTGGTGGACACGGGTGGCCACACACCCGTGCTGAATCTTAAATGCCCGCGTCATACAGTTCACGCCCGTGTAACCCGGCCGTGCACTCCTGACAACACACCCAGGGTTTCAACCCGAGAAGAACACGAGTGGTGACACGGGTGAGGACACGCCCGTGTCACTACTGTTCAAAACCATGTTTCATGCCGTGTTCTTTCCTGGACACAGCCCTGCCAACACAGAAGGACACGGCCATAGACACGCCTGTATCCCAGGCCGTGTATCCCTATAAAGGCACAAAAAATTCCTTAGGACGTGACCGGTTCGTTTACAATTTTCGGGGCGTTACACATATTCACTTGAGCTGAACTGTTGTTGGTAGACTAGGATGAGTCCGTCTATGCTATGTTGAGCGAGCACGCATCGATCTATGCGAGTTGAGGAGCAGTTCTCCTGCTACTGGGAAGAAGCGAGAACCAGGAATCCGTAGGGCTAGCTGGCAGACTGTAGAATGAGTCAGTCTGGCCCGCTGTGGAGAGAATGAGGCAGATCGGCTGCTGAGCTGGGATAGTCCTGGCGGACTGCGCAACAAGTCCGCCCAACTCGCGGCGTACGAGTTGAGCAGGCTTTCTCTTGCTGTAGGCTTGTCCCACTTGCTTGGCGACATGGAGGGCTGTGGAGGCAGGTCGCGCAATGCTGAATGGCGGCCTGGAGGCAGGTCGCCACTGATGTTGGATGAAGAGTCCACCTCTTCCTTACAGGTTGAAGTTGAGTCCGTGTGGTATGGCGCGGTCTTGCGTAGAGTGATGTTTCCAAGTTGTCATCTCTACAGGAGGGCTGAGACTGAGTATACCCATCGCTAGAGGATAGGAGATTTGGTCGCCATTTGCATGTGTGGGTTGGAGAGTAAGAGAGAGGAGCAAGTCTGCCTCCCTTAGGTGGACTGAAGACTGAGTCCGCCACCTCCTACCAAATAAAAGGAGCAGGTCGCCTTCTTTGATGGAGCAAGCTTGTCTCTTGTTGGACCTGTCGGAAGAGACCTGATGCGTGGTTAGCTAATCTAACAGCGCGGCCTGTAGGGGCGGACTGAGGAAGCAGTCTGCAGCTCCTATAGAGCAAGCGGGTATTGTGCGACCTTGGCAGTCAGACTGGGGAGACCGCCCTAGCTGCGCGGCCTGAGCGGACAGAGAAGTCTGTCCGCCCATCCTTAGAAAAGAGGGCTGACATGTCGTGGCCTTCAGGGGGAACCTGGAGCAGGTCGCGACTTGCGAGCTGGCTACCTTGGGAGGGATCGCCGATTTCTAGGTTAACATAATCCCCGCACTATTTTAAGTTCCGAAGGGAACTTCAAAAAAATAGGAGACCCACGAAAATCGTGATCCATCTCTCGAAAAAACAAGAGGCTGGGAGAGATAGAACCTGATGTCTCTCTTCAGAAAAGGTCCTGAAATTTCTATCTTTTTCTTGTGAAGAAAAAGTTAATGCAAGCGAAAAGAGGTACATCTCGTGTGTACCTGAGTTGCTTTGCAAAACAAAGAAGATGTGAATGTCTTCCAATTAGCTCTGCAAAACAATGATTAGAGGAAAGCATAGAAGAATGATAACTTGCAAGTATCTGAAGGAGGCTTGCAAGCACCTGTTAACTTCTAAAAATGAAGAATAAGTCGCAGGTATGAAATAAAACTAAGTTGAAAGTACCTGGATGGCACTCGCAAATATCTGCTAATCTCTGCAAAAGAAGAGTAAGTAGCATGTATGAAATGAAACTAAGTTACAAGTACCTGAATGGAACTTACAAGTATCTGCTAATCTCTGAAAAAGAAGAGTAAGTAGCAGGTATGATAAAAAAGTAAACTGCAAGTACCTGAAAGGAACTTGCTAATATCTGCTAATCTCTGCAAAAGAAGAGTTAGAAGTAGATATGAAAGAAAACTAAGTTCCAAGTACCTGGATGGAACCTGCGAATGTTGACTATTGATATGATAAGATATAATCGGATAGCAGAAGGGATAGCCGACAAACTCTGCTATTAACTGAATAGAGATCAAACCGTAATAATGATCGTCTCGCGTGATCAAGTATGGTGTCTTTAACATGAAATCCAAATCAGCAAGATGAAACCATCTCAATTAGACTTCAATAGCATGGCTTTATCAATAAACAGAAATAGAACCCTTGATTGAATAATAGATGCCAAGAGTAAGCATAATCAATCGTCGGCGGATGGAGCTTCATGAAAGCCAAATATTCAAAGTGAGCATAAGAAAGAAGATGCTGCAAATCCTTTTGATAGGTTTGATTAATCCTATTAACTTGTAAGAAGGAAAAAATGAAGAAGGGGGGCTATACCCTTAAGATGACCCAAAAATACTGGATGCTGCCACAGGAGTTCACCCTTGGGCCTTATGCATTGCTTGCCTAAGAAAAATCATCTAGGGTGTACTCCTACCTAGAGCGGGCTGGTCGCGCATCCTTTAGAAGGGCACAAAAGAGAAATAAGCATAGAAAATCCTAAGAAGGATCGATAGATGCACTGCTCTCATGCCTTGGGTTATAAGTATCGCTGATCAATTAGACTATATGTGCCAAGTGGCCTATTGCTTGTCTGCGGATTGATCAGCGGAGTTGTGGTCCCCACGAAGGCACGGATTGAGAGTAACATAGAGTATTCGGCAATTACAGTTGTGAGATGATGGAAGAGACAAGGATACACTTGAGCGTCATTGCTTGCCAAGCAAAGATCATCATAGCTGTAATGTATCCCTAACGAAGCGCAACAGAGCTAACACATGGGATCTCCCTTGATACACACTTTGTGTTATATACTGGCTAGGATCCGAAGCCTGAAGTCCACCATCATAGATTGAACAGCCCCCACTACACATATGCGAACACTCCCCACTATATTTGGTCATCTTGTTCTTACGTCCGAGAACAATCTATGGAGGGAACAATAAGACTTGGCGATATCTCAGTGGTTCCACGATCTCTTTGGCAAAGATAAAAAGTAGAGGAGGAAGCACTCCATAAAGGGAAAAGTGTCAGTATGGGATCTCTGATGTAAAATTGTATTGAAATGAAACAGAAGAACACTTAGAAGTGCTATAAAAGAGAATTTTTGAAGAGTAAAGTAGAAACAAACAGTCATGATCGCAAGGAGATTTCAGAACTTGCGATGTCCTCTTTGATTTAGAATAGTCTTCCATGGGAGCCCTCATCTTCGACATCAATGGCCTCGTCGACGATGACGCAAGGACAACTATTGATGTGATAAACTCCCTTTGAGCAGCATGACACGTCTGCTACTTCTTTGCCTTTTGAATTTGATGGATCAGATTTATCATCTTTCGGGATTAGATCGCACATCTAACCCCGCCTCAATATTTTTTGTACGAGTTGACGAAGCGCTCGATAGTTTTCAATTAAATGTACGCTTTCTTTGTGAAATTCACATAACAGATCTGAATTTTTTGATCTTTGATCTGTCGGCTGGTAAGGACTTTTGAAATTAGCCCTACCTTTCATGATCTGACTCACTTATTGCATGGCTTCATCTAGTTTGGACTCTGGCAAGTAATCATCTTGCTGCTGATGAACCGAAGCTGTTTGCGGAGCTAGTGCTTGCAATAGTAAAAATTGATCTTAGGTACGATCCTAGCCCAGGAAGGGATGTCGATGACGTTGAAATATTCTCCCCTTCCTTGAGTAGGATGGAAAATCTTTCTGAGGAGACCTCAGAGGCTGCTTGTATGAAGAATAAGAATCTTTCTCTACTATAAGCCTTAAGACAAAGCTGGGATTGCTTTTCTCACCGTGGATGTAAGAGTTGGCTAAACCAATAACCTCTTAATATGTCCTTGGCGCTCAGACGTTAGCCTAAAACTTGAGTGGTCCTTCACGCAGACCGTGAATAAGAGCAACTCGATACATTTCTTGATCGACGATCTCAATGTCCAAGATTTCTTTCTAAAAGCGATCCACAAAATGAGACCACGTATCGTTCTCTCACTGCCTGATATCAAAGAGGGCTTCTGAACCGCCCTTTCTCCTTATAGAGGTAGAAACCTGAGCAGAAACTCTCTTCGCAAATAAGCAAAGGAAGAGATGGACTGAGGTCATAATCCATAGAACCAATCCCTCACTTGACCATCAAAGGTTGTTACAAAGAGTTTGCATTTGGTTCCATCTTTGAGAGTCTTGAGAGCTACGGTTGATTCAAAGGCTTGAAGGTGCTTCATTGCATCAGTCTCTCCAATATAAATTGGCAACCGCAGCTCTCTGAAGTTAACTGGAGTTGGTTCATGTCGAATATACTCTGAAAATGGTGACGGCTCTTCCTGCTCCCCTATAACATAAGGAAAAAGGGAGCATAAGTTGTAGCTGGAAAAGGAGCAGGAGGATAGAAGGGAAAAGGTGTTGGAGGAAGAGCAAAGGCAGGAGATGAAGAGTAGGGATGACTTCCCTGAAAGTTTAGAAATCTTGCTGGACTTCCTCGGGCTGCTTACCGAAAGAAGTTTTGACGAGCTATGAACTCATCATTCAAAGATCGCAAAGGGACTGTAGGCCCTTGCAGAAAGGTTGGTGGGTAAACAAGAGGATAAACCGGCGGATAAGCCAGTAGATAAACTTAAGGAGTCTCCAATGCTGGTGCTTGATTGACTGGAGGAACTAGTGCTGCTGCCGATTGCATTTCTAATCGTTGAGCGATAGCAGCTAGAGTACGGTTGATTGCTTGAAACTATTGGGCAGTTTATCTGCGTGATTTCTCTAAGGCTTCCCAGAGAGGATCTTCACCAGGACTTGAAGGAGCAAGGATCTCGGCTGGTTGATGGTCTGACATGAGTAACCAATTATTTCACTGTCTGATCGAGATCTGAAGGTCGCGTGTTAACTATTGATGCGCGAAAACGAAGAGGAAGGGCTCACGAGCACCATCAGCTAATGGGTGTTAGATCTCACAAGCGAGGTGAAGAAGAAGGTTATGGGGATAGAGGAGAGGTTTTTGAGGATGCTGGGAACAGCAGGGAAGGTTGATCAGGAACTGTCGAGCAGATAACTACTTTGACGTTTAGCTTTGCAGGTTAATGCTGAGAGAGGAGAAGGGTTGAGAACAAGAGGGGGCCGCTAGAAGAATCAATAACAGACTTCACTCACCGTGGCTTAAATGCCACTCTTGCGACGAGCTTTCCTTTGATTATGAATCATATTACAGCTTGAGATCGCACCTTTACACCAAAAGCAAATAAAGGGTACAAAGGGGGAAACTGGCGCCTAAGGAAAGAAAATGCCAGAGGCCGCGCGGTTAGACCAGAGAGGTCAGCTGACCGCACGGTTTTCTGATCCTGCAGCTTGCTGGACTAAGCCGGGTGGACTGTGTGATCAAGCCGAGAGGAGAATAGGAGGTTGCGCGGACAAAGTAGCCGAGTCCGCAGAATTTGAAGCCTTGACCTTGACGTCTCCACGGTGTCCCTGAATGAGAGGTATGGGGGCCTATTTATAGGCCCAAGGTGGTAACGGTCTTGGTAACATAACCCCCGGTAGAGCGGTAAGTTGTGCGAGTAAAACGAGGATTCCAATGAGTCCACGCCTTGTCGAGCGGTTACAGACTTGTTCACTTGAGATGACTTGTTGTTGGAGGACTAGGACGAGTCCACCTCTACTATACTGAGAGAGCCCGCATGGATCTATGCGAGCTGATTAGCAATTCGCCAGCTGCTGGGAAGAAGCGGGAACCGGGAATCCGGAGGGATAGCTGGCGGACTGCAGAACGAGTTCGCCCAGCTCGCTGCGGAGAGGATGAGGCAGATCGGTTGCTGAGCTGGGATAGTCCTAGCGGACTGTGCAACGAGTCTACCCAACTCGTGGTGGACATGTTGAGCAGGCCGCCTCCTGTTATAGGCTTGTCCCACTTGCTTGGATACCTGGCGGACTGAGGAGGCAGGTTGCGCAATGCTGACTGGCGGCCTGGAGGCAACTCGCCACTGCTGTTGGATGAAGATTCCATCTCTTCCTTGCGGCTTGGAGTTTAGTCCGCGTGATATGGCGCGGTCTAGTGTAGAGTGATGTTGCCAAATTGTCATCTCTATAGGAGGGCTGAGACCGAGTCCGCCCATCGCTGGCGTACAGGAGAGTTGGTCGCCGTTTGGATGTGCGGACTGTAGAGCAGGAGAGGATAGCAAGTCTGTCTCCTTTAGGCGGACTGAAGACTGAGTCCGCCACCTTCGGACTAATAGAAAGAGCAGGTCGCCATCTTTGATGGAGCAAGCTTGTCTCCTGTTAGACCTGTCGAAATATAACTAATGTGTGGTTAGCTAATCTAACCGCGAGGCCTACAGGGGCGGGATGAGGAAGCAATATGCAGCCCCTGTAGAACGAGCGGATGCTATTGTTGGGTATTGTATCCATAATTACCTGGATTTGAAGAAGACTCCAGTCAAGCTAAGGTGAATTGAAAATGTATTTGACAATTCTATCAAGTTGTGCTTGCAGCTATTCCATGCTAAGTACACACCAGTGAGGGTGCAGTGGGTCAATATACACGGGTCTGCGAAATGTAATCCCTCATTGCGTAGATCAGTGTGTTGATTCACGTGTGCTCTCTCTATTAGAGTGTACTTATTTTCAAGTACAGGGTCAAGGTAGATCAAGAGCAGAAGAAGGAGCAAAGATGGGTCAAAGACCAAGTCAACAAAGGAAGGAAGAGGAAATTCTTCTAAGTCAAAATCGACGGGAATCACTAAGTTATTCTCGCCGACTTCGACGAGAATCGTTAGTGATTCCCGCCGATTCGACGAAAATCAGTCTGCATTCCCGCCGACTTCTTCCAACTGACAGTTTTCCAACAGGAATTCTGCTAAGGCAGAATCGACGGGAATCGTGAGTGATTACCGCCGACTTCGACGAGAATCAGTCTGCATTCCCGCCGACTTCTTCCGACTGACATTTTTCCAACAGGAATTCTGCCAAGGCAAAATTGACGGGAATCACCAACGATTCCCGCCGATTTTGCCTTAGGCAAATTTCCTCGTCCGCTAAACCGTACCAACTTGGCGTGCGGTGTTTTGGTCGGGGCTAGGGTTTCTCCTTGTGGGTCCCACAACGGTCTTTTGGTTTGGCCTCTGGTATATATATACCCGTATTTTGAACCTCTACAGACAACTATTCACGCAAAAACGAAAGCAGCCGACGCCGTGCCCTAGCCGATCGCGGAAATCGTCGATCGCCTATAGCCGCTCGCAAGTTCGTCGCTGCCGTTGATCTTAGTGCTTCTTTGATCTTCCGACGACAGTACCGAGGCAAGCCGAGCGTCTCACACATCTCTCTTGAGATCACTTGTGCTACGATTTGTTGAATGAGATTTTTTCTCCATTACGAATTGGTTGAGACGACTGATCCAACTGAGATCGTTCGTAGACCTTGCTTGCTTCATCAAGAAGTTTTGGATCTACAAAGAATCGACGCCACAATCACTTGCCACCGCCGATCTTGAGAAGACCCATTCCAAGAGAGAACTCCGGTTTGTGGACTCTTCGTATTTTTCGTGCAAGCTACAACGAACGAAGAAGGACATCGGAATCTCCAAAAGCTTTGTTTGTATTTTCTTTTACATTCAATTTTGGTTTGTTGTAAAGGAATTTTCATTCCTTGTTGTAAGGGTTGGGTTCAACCCGTGGTGGTGGAGTTATGACTCCTTTGTTAGAAGGGTTCCTTCCGTAGTGTGAGGATTAGATTTCAATCCGTTTGGAGAAGTGGCCGAGTCGTCCCTTGGTGGGAAATAGATCAAAGGGGGAAGATGGACGTACCCAAATTGGGGAACCACTATAATTCTTTGTGTGTTTTCTGTGCTGTGTTTGTTAATTTGTGCAGGTAAATTTAATTCCGTAAAAGACTGCATGACACCTATTCCCCCCCCCATAGGTGGATTTAGTCGACACTAGAGACTTTCAAGTGGTATCAGAGGGAGGTTGCGCATCAGTAAGGTTAACACCTTGAGCAAGATCCTATGTCTAGTGTCAAGAAGAAAGAAGATCTCAGGAATAGATGGACTCAAGTATTCAAGAAAGATCCCTGTATGCACCAAGCTGAACTTTCCCATCATAAAGGAAAGGATCAGGTTCTACATGGAAGCAGTCGACCCCCGACTCTTAATGATAGTGGAGGAGGGACCTTATATCCCCACTAAGGCCTCCATCATTGATCCGACAAAGATGGTGCCCAAGAAGCTCTCCAAAATGGATAAGGATGAGATGGTGCTTGTCGGACTAAACAAGAAAGCTCAAAAAATCTTAGTAAGCATCGTCGATGATTCCATGATGCAGAATTTTAGCAACTACAGGACTGCCAAGGACATATGGCACTGCCTGATCATTCTGATGGAAGGCACAGATGAAGTAAGGGATGATCGAAGATCCCTTCTAAACCAGAAGTATGAGGCCTTCAGGGAAGGTCCCAAGGAAGAAATCGGAGTGACATTCGAGAATTTCCTGAAGATCGTCATTGCCCTGAAGGGTTATGGAGGAGTGTTCACCGATGGTGAACTAAATGACAAATTCCTTAGATCCCTTACTAAGGAATGGGACACCAAGATCTGCGCCATCAGAGAATTTGGCAAGCTGGCAGAAACTGATCCCCAGATTCTGTTTGGAATGTCCTACGAGCTTCAGCTGAACACCATAAAAGCTGAAGAAGAAGTCGATAAGGCCGCAACCAAAGAAAAGACTGTGGCCCTGAAAGCTAATCACTCAAGGAAAGGCAAGGGTGCAGCCTCGTCTCGCTCTTGGAGAAAGGCTGAGGAAGAAGACTCTGAGCCATGCTCATCTGGCTCAGAGCTATCTGAGGAAGAATTCTCCTTCATCACTCGAGAGTTCAAGAAGTTCCTCAAGATGAGGAATCAAAGAAAGAGAGACGGCTCCTCCTCCAGACATCAGAAGAAGAATTACTCTTCTGACAGGTATGATTCTAAATAGAACAAACATCGCTCTGCTAACATTATCTGCTTTGGATGCAATAAGCCAGGCCACTTTGTTGCTGACTGCCACCAAAGCAAGAGAGATAAGGGGAAAGGAGAGGAGCACAAGTCCTCTAAAGATAAGAAGAAGGAGAGGAGCTACATTGCTAAAAAGCCAAAGACACTGAGTGAATCTGATTCGTCAGACTCCAATGATGATGAGGAAGCCTACTTCGGGCTAATGGGTCGCTCTGACTCAGATGGAGACTGTCCCCCATTTATTGGGAAGGTAAAAGATCGCACCCCCTCTCTAACTCTGACTCTTACTCTGAGTCTCCTGAAGATGATCTCGAGGACAGCCCATCTGCCCATGAAGCTGAACTCCTCGAAAAGTATGAGCTTCTGCTTAATACCTTTGAGGAATGCCGCAAGAGATTGAGCGCTCAGAAAAAGGAAGTCAAATTTCTTAAGGCTGAGGGTGTGTCCCTAAGAGAAGAGATCACTAGCTTAATTTCTCTCCGACAGGAACACCTGGACCTGACTTTTGAGCACTCAGATTCTCGAAGGCTCCTTGACCAAAAATAGGAAGAAATCAACAAGCTGGAAGAACAGCTTGCGGTAGAAAGGAAGATTGTCAAAAGCTTCTCTATGCCCAAGACCGTTCTTCCTCTAGTTAATGTATTTTCTGCTCAGGCTAAGGGGGCTGGCTTAGGGCATGTGGGAGTGCCTGGAAAATCATCCAAGAGAAATAGAAATCAGAGGAAAAATAAGGCTGCTAAGAAGGCCTCTGCTGTAGAAAAGGGAAAGGCCCCACTTAGTCCTGTTTCATTCAGAAAGTATGGCTTTCCTTGTAATGAGCAAGGCTTTGAGTCAACCTATGACCACTTCTTCCGGCCCTCGGTTGAAAAGCCCAAGAGCCGGTATGATGGTTGGACCTTCCCCCGCAACTACGGTGAGAGTGTCTTCAAGGCACCTTATGAAGAAATCCAAGTGGAGAATTATGGCCACTTCTCTAGCGGCCATAATAGGAAGCAGGCACCAAAGGCCAAGCCTGTCATACTGAAGGAATAGGAAGTGAAGAAGTCGTGTGACTGCTTTCATCATGATGCCTCCACCTCCAGATCCAAGGCCCCAGCTGGACCCATCGTTCCAAGGGTAAAGCAGGAGCGTAGAAAACGATACAACAGGTTTGACTGTTGGTGCTGTGGCAAAGTTGGTCACTTTGCCGTGGATTGTTGGTTTAATCCAAGATTCAACGAGACTCCTCATGTTAGCAATGCGAGGACGACCACTCGTAGGGTTAACCACCCGAGGGGGAGTATGCTAACAAGGAAACTAGGACCCAAGTTCAATTGGGTTCCTAAGGGAAACAAATTCTATTTTGCAGGTATGTCCAAAGGCCGCCAAAACGCCAATCTGGTACATGGACAATGGATGTTCCCGGCATATGACCGGGATAAGAAGCCTGTTGCGTGATTACTCCCCAATCGAAAATGGACCCAAAGTCATCTTTGGAGGATCTGATCGAGGAGTCACCAGGGGTTATGGTATGATTTCAAACTGTGTATTCTCTATCACAGACGCGTCCTATGTTGAAGGGTTAAACCATAACCTGATTAGTGTAAGCTAGTTGTGTGATAAAGGATACGACGTTAAGTTCTGCAAGGAAAAGTGCTTGATAATATCGTGTGCCTCTTCGGAGATGGTATTAACTGGCACAAGGAGCAGAAATATCTTTTGCTTAGATTTTCTTAGCTTAGACTCTTCTATCCTCGTGTGCTTAGTAGAAAAAGGCAGTGCATCTCTCTGTGAACAATGGCATAAGAGATTAGCGCATATTAATTTCAAGACTATTAATATGTTGTTTTCCAAGAATTTAGTAAGGGATGCCCCTACTATTAAGTGCATCAAAGATAGCCCTTGTCCTGCATGCCAGAAGGGAAAACAGACTCGGGCTAACTTTATGGGCATTGCAGAAAAATACTCTTCCAGATGTCTTTATCTTCTGCATATGGACTTGTTCGGTCCAGTGCAAGTTCATAGCTTAGGAGGCAAATCGTTTATGCTAGTAATTGTTGATGATCACTCTCGGTTTACGTGGGTGTTCTTCTTGAAACGAAAGTCAGAAACGTTTGACATCTTCACTAATTTTATCAAGCAGATACAGAACGAACTTAACTGCTCTGTGGTCAAAATCAGAAGTGACCATGGAATAGAATTTGAGTCTGGTGCTATGACAGAATTTGTGAAGAACATGGTATCTTTCATAAGTTTTCCTCCCCGCGTACTCCTCAGCAAAACGGAGTTGCGGAGAGGAGTAATAGAACGCTTATTGAGGCATGTATGACAATGTTGATTGACGCTTCTCTCCTAGAGTACTTCTGGGCAGAGATGTCAATACAACCTGTCACGTGCAAAACTGGGCCTTGATCAACAAGAATCATCGTAATACGCCTTATGAGCAATTGAAAGGCAGGAAACCGACCATGTCCTATCTAAGGATTTTTGGTTGCAGATGCTATGTACTTAATAATGGGAAGTACCCACGTACTAAATTCGGAGAAAAATGCTTCGAAGGCATCTTCATGGGCTATAGTAGCCATAGTCGGGCATACAGGGTTTTCAATAAGAAAACCCTAGTGGTAGAGGAGTCTATTAATGTTGTATTTGATGAAGGAAGCCTGCTTCATAGCAATTCTTCTAGTGGCATTCTTGAAGATGCAGGTGCAAGGCTTGAACAGCTAAGTCTAGATGAGACTGCTAAAGATAAAACTCCCAAGTATGTCAAGGTCTCCACCTCAACGCCACCTGGAGAAGATGACGGTCAGGATAAAAAAATTCTCCCAGAAGAGGAAGGAGCTCGAGAAGCTTTTGGAGCTCCAGATGCCAGACTCTTAGAGCTCAGACACGTGAGGGATCACCCAAGAGATTAGATCATAGGAGATCCTCGGGACGGTGTTAGAACTCGCAGAGGTACAATTAAAGAGATTCTGCACCTAAGTTTTCTGTCACAGGTTGAGCCAAAGAAGTTCGACGAAGCGAACAAAGATGCGTCATGGATATTGGTCATGCAAGATGAACTGCATCAATTCGAACGATGCAACGTCTTGACGCTTGTTCCCAGACCAAAGAAACAGAATGTGATCAGCACTAAGTGGATCTTCAGAAACAAATTGGATGAACACAGTGTCATCATCAAGAACAAGGCCAGACTGGTGGCTCAAGGTTACAGACAGGAGGAAAGGATTGACTTCGACCAAACCTTTGCACCAGTTGCAAGGCTCGAGGCGATCAGAATTTTCCTGGCATATGCCTCTCACAAAGGATTCACTGTCTATCAGATGGACGTGAAATCTGCGTTCCTCAATGGAAATTTAAAAGAGGAAGTATATGTCGTGCAACACCCAGGTTTTGTTAATCCAACATTCCCTAATCATGTTTACTTTCTTAATAAAGCATTATATGGCTTAAAACAAGCTCCTCGAGCTTGGTATGAGACTCTGTCTAGTTTTCTTCTTGAGAACAAGTTCTCGAGAGGAAAAATAGATAAGACATTGTTTCTTAGGGAAGTCAAAGGTAAGATTTTGCTTGTGCAAATCTATGTCGATGACATAATCTTCGGCTCAACGAACAACAATCTTTACAAGAAGTTATCTAAACTTATGCAAGGAAAGTTTGAAATGATCAGCATGGGAGAGCTAAAGTATTTCTTGGGACTTCAAGTTAAACAGTCTGAGGATGGAATTTTCATTTCTCAGACGAAGTTAACAAATGAACTCCTCAAGAAGTTCGGTATGGAGAATGCAACCTCTATGAGGACTCCAATGGGATCCACCGTGTCTCTGGATAAGGATGAGAAAGGGAAACCTTTTGATGAAACCAAATACAGAAGCATAATTGGATCCCTGCTCTACCTTACTGCTAGTAGACCGGATATTATGTTTTCCACATGCGTTTGTGCCAGATATCAGGTGAACACTAAGGAATCTCATTATGTCGCTGCAAAGCGAGTTCTTAGATACCTTAAAGGTACACCAAATCTTGGCTTGTGGTACCCAAGAAACAATGATGTCGAGCAGATAGGCTTTTCAGATGCTGACTTTGCATGGAGCAGGGATGATAGGAAAAGCACTTCTGGGACGTGCAAATTCCTCGGAAGAAGGCTTATTTCATGGAACAGTAAAAAGCAGAACTGTGTCGCAACCTCTACGGCTGAATCTGAGTACATCTCAGCAAGCAGCTGTTGCGCACAACTTCTATGGATCAGAAATCAACTCGAAGATTATGGCTTGCAGTTAAGAGAAGTTCCTATATATTGCGACTCCTAGAGCGCAATAGCAATTGCGAACAATCCAGTGTCGCACAACAGAACAAAGCATATTGAAGTGCGCTACCACTTCATTCGGGAGCATGTGGAAAACAAAGATATCTTTCTCTACTATGTCCCCACGGATAAGCAGATTGCAGATATCTTCACAAAGCCCCTAGACGAGGCCAAGTTCAGTCTTTTCAAAACTGAACTCGATATGCTGAACTATGAAGAATGAAGACTTAAGGGCTCAAGGCTCGTGGATAAGAGGAAGCATCACTGAGAAACTCAAGATCGGGCATGGATGCAAGAACTGAGGGAGAGCATTTTGCTCTAAGTAAAATCCCAGATTTGTAGAAGCCGAAAAGGGGGAGATTACCCTCTCAGCTAAGGCTAAGGTGGCTGCCAATGTTAAGTATGCTCTCAGGAAAATGGTAATGAATTTCACTCTCAACTGAATTTTTTGTTTCTGTTTTTCATTCTCATCTGTTCTATTCATCTTAGCTTGTAGGGTTTATGCTTCTTCAAATAGGGGGAGATTGTTGGGTATTGTATCCACAATTACCTGGATTTGAAGAAGACTCCAGTCAATCAAAGGTGAATTGAAAATGTATTTGACAATTCTATCAAGTTGTGCTTGCAACTATTCCATGCTAAGTACACACTAATGTCAGGGTGCAGTGGGTCAATATACATGGGTCTGCGCAACGTAATCCCTAGTTGCATAGATCAGTGTGTTGATTCGCGTGTGCTCTATCTGTTGGAGTGTACTTATTTTTAAGTACAGGGTCAAGGTAGATCAAGAGCAGAAGAAGGAGAAAAGATGGGTCAAAGACCAAGACATCAAAGGAAGGAAGAGGAAATTCTTCTAAGTCAAAATCGACGGGAATCACTAAGTTATTCCCGCCGACTTCGACGAGAATCGTTAGTGATTCCCGCCGATTCGACAAAAATCAGTCTGCATTCCCGCCGACTTCTTCCGGCTGACAGTTTTCTAACAAGAATTCTGCTAAGGCAGAATCGACGAGAATCGTGAGTGATTCCCGCCGACTACGACGAGAATCAGTCTGTATTCCCGCCGACTTCTTCCGGCTAACAGTTTTCCAACAAGAATATTGCCAAGGCAGAATCGATGGGAATCGTGAGTGATTCCCGCCGACTTCGACGGGAATCACCAACGATTCCCGCCGATTTTGCCTTAGGCAAATTTCCTCGTCCGCGGGACCGTACCAACTTATCGTGCGCTGTTTCGGCCGGGGCTAGGGTTTTTCCTTGTGGGTCCAACAACGGTCTTTAGGGTTGGCCTCTGGTATATATATACCCGTATTTTGAACCTCTATAGACAACTATTCACGCAAAAACGAAAGCAGCCGACGCCGTGCCCTAGCCGATCCGGAAATAGCCGCTCGCAAGTTCATCGCTGCCGTTGATCTCAATGCTTCTTTGATCTTCCGACGACAGTACCGAGGCAAGCCGAGCGTCTCACTCATCTCTCTTGAGATCTCTTGTCTTCTGATTCGTTGAACGAGATTTGTTCTCCATTCCGAATTGGTTGAGACGACTGATCCAACTGAGATCGTTCGTAGACCTTGCTTGCTTCATCAAGAAGTTTGGATCTACAAAGAATTGTCGTCGCCGATATTGAGAAGACCCATTCTAAGAGAGAACTCCAATTGTGGACTCTTCGTATTTTTCGTGCAAGCTACAACGAACGAAGAAGGACATCGGAATCTCCAAAAGCTTTATTTGTATTTTCTTTTACATTCAATTTTGGTTTGTTGTAAAGGAATTTTCATTCCTTGTTGTAAGGGTTGGGTGCAACCCGTGGTGGTGGAGTTGTGAATCCTTTGTTGGAAGGGTTCCTTCCATAGTGTGAGGATTGGATTTCAATCCGTTTGGAGAAGTGACCAAGTCGTCCCTTGGTGGGAGATAGGTCGAAGGGAGAAAGTGGACGTACCCAAGTCAGGGAACCACTATAATTCTTTGTGTGTTTTCTGTGCTGTATTTGTTAATTTGTGTAGGTAAATTTAATTCCGCAAAAGACTGCACGACACCTATTCCCCCCACCCCCATAGGTGGATTTAGTCGACACTAGAGACTTTCAGCTGCACGACCTGGGCAGTCAGACCGGGGAGATCGCCCTAGCCGCATGGCCTGAGCGGACAGAGAAATATGTCCGCCCATCCTTAGAAAAGAAGGCTGACAGGCCGTGACCTTAAAGGGTAACTTGGAGCAGGCTGCGACTTGCGAGCTCGCTACCTTGGGAGGGATTGCCGATTTATTGGTTAACATTTAACTTTGAACTTGCATCTTCAACAAATACACTAGAGGAGTTCTATGAAGCATGCTCGTCTCATCAAATACAACATTAAAAGTTTCTTCTACTACCAGGGTTTTCTTATTAAAAATTCTATAAGCTTTATTATGGCTAATATAGCCTACAAAAATACATTCATAACATTTTTCACTAAACTTAGTTTTATAATATTTCCCATTATTAAGTACAAAGCATTTGCTACAAAAAATTCTAAAATAAGACACAGTTGGTTTCTTTCCCTTTTTGTTTTCCAAAAATTCCAATTTTTGGATACGTCATGGGTATATGTAATAGTGACCCCCACTCAAAATATATAGTCATTTGGATGTCTGGATTGATGAAGGCACTCAATTTAGTCTTGGGTCTAGCCAATGTATAGGCTACACCACTTTGAGTGTTGTGGTCAGAACACTGACCCATATGGGTTGCAATTAATTTTCAAATGGAGTAGACCTCATGGGCTACAACTTTCATGTTGGACACATTTACTGTAGGTGGCTCTAAGTATTTTTCATAATTAAGATTATCTACTATAATTAACCCTAGGTATTTAAATCAGTGCACGAAACTTAAAGCCAGATTCGATGGCATCCCATCGTTTTCCTCATGGAGCCAACGACCAGGATTGGCCCGACCTAGGCGGTGTTTTCCTGTGATTTCCCGACCACTCGCGCCTCTTCCTGGCCGGCCACCACCACCACCACCTTCGTTGAGGTGGTGGCTGGCGATTCGCAGTGGTTGGCCGACCGGAGGTGGCCGGAACAGTGGATGGTGATTGGAATTTAAAACTTGAAAATCATGCTTTCGGCTTAGTCAATTTGGGTTCAATTGATCACAAACCATGCAAAGATCGATCCACTGAGAAAAGAGAGGAGGATAGGACCTTTTGGGAGGGCTGGAGTCGGGCCGATCTCTGTTTCTCCATTGACGGTGGTGCCGCCGCTCGGTGCTCTGTAATAACACTACCAATGGGCTCGGCTGCATCCGGGTAAAGGTGGAAACGGCTGCTGGGGGGGGGGGGGTCTAGCGAAGCTTTTAAAATGCTCAATTGGGGGAGAGGAAGGGTTTAGGCTTCAATGCCATTAATGGCCTTGAAAGAGATTTCCGACCAACCTGAAATTCACTGAATGCAGCCACCTAGGGGGTGGGCCATGGCTATTAAACTCCTCTAAATGGGCTAGGGAGAATGAATTAAGCCTTTGGAATCAATTGGAGAGGCTTTTGGCCTCCCTTAGCCATAAATGACCTTCTCTCTCTCTTTCTCTCTCCTCCATTTAGGGAAAAATGGCTTTCTCTCACCTAGTCACTATTTCTAGAATTATAATGGCAATTTAGGTAAATTACTGCCTCCTAAAGCTAATGGGCCACTTTAATTGGCTTAGCCCAAGTGAGTTGGGCTTGGTTAGGTCCACTTAGGCTAATTTGACCTAATCTTAGGGTTGTGTTGACCTTGGTCAAATTGACCTTTTGGATTGACCCCAATGGGTCCTTGGTGACTCATTGGCCTCCCCTAAGGTCTAGGAAGGGTTAGGTAGGGCTGGTTTGGCACCTTGGAGAACACTTGACCCTTAGTTAGGGCACTTTGACCATTTTTAGGGCTAGGGTTGAATTTGGTCAACTTGACCTTTTAGGTTGACCCCAATGGGTCCTTGGTGACCCAATGAACCTTGTAAAGGGCTTGGGATGTTATGGTGGGGGTCAAAAAGTAAAGGTGAGGCTCTAAGGTCAAACCCTAGGCTTGGTGATGAGGTTATGCTATAGGCAGACCAGGGTGACTTCCACCCTTTTGCCATGACTCACTTGGCATCTTGAGCTTCCTAGGGTTTTGTCATGACCTAGTCATAATAAAACCACTCTTGGGGGTCTAGTTGTTTGAGGGATGTTATAAATCCCAATATATAAAAATAAAAATTTTGTTCGGGAAATTAAGGTTAGGCCTACGGGGTTTCTACTAAAGTAAAAGTATGTAACATCCCTAGAATTAGAAGGTATACCTGACTCAAAGAGATCCGGGTATCTCTGCTGCATCAGGTCCCTTGACTCCCAGGTGTGCTCTTCCTGCCCATGATTCCTCCACAGGACCATGACTAGCATAACCTTCTTGTGCCGCAAGACCCACACTACTATATTATCGATCCTGACTGGCTCCATGCTGACTGATCGATCCGAAGCCACCGAGCCATCTATAGTGGAAATCAGCTACTCAGGTCATAGTTGAGCCCTATGAAGTTAAGAGACGTGGAAGACATCGTGAAATACCCTTAACTATGGAGACAGCTCTAGTCTGTAAGCCAAGGGGCCGATCTGCTGCAGGATCATGTAAGGCCCCATATATCTCGAACTGAGCTTATTCCGCCCGCGAACCCGTAAGACTCCATGCATCGGCCGTATCTTCAAGAAAACTCGGTCTCCCACCTAGACCTCTACCTGATGATGTCATGCATCATATTATTTGGCCTGTCTGCTCTGGGCCTCCAATATCCTATCCCGGATCATTCTCACCTGAGCATATGTGTCCTCTATGAACTCCGAGCCATGTGCCTTTGGATCCTCATCCTGGATCCAAGATTTTGGGGTCATACATCTCCATCCATACAATGACTCGTAGGGGGCCATGCCTATGCTGGAATGATGATTGTTGTTGTAGGAGAACTAGATCAACGACAATAGTCTCTCTAGGGCTCTCTGCGGTCCAAAATGCATTAGCGCAGAAGATCCACCAGTGTCCGGTTGGTACGCCCATCTTCCCATCTGCCAGAGGGTGGAAGGTTGTGCTGAAAGTCAACCGAGAGCCTAGATAGGCCTGAACTGACTTCCACTCCTTGGACGTAAACCGTCCATCCTGATCTGAAACGATTGTCCTGGGTAATCTATGGTAGAGGACAAACTGCTCCATAAATCTCCGCACCAGATCAATGTCCGGAGCATTCTTTCTAATAGGATTAAACCTGACCCCCTTTCATCAATCTGTCGACGATCACCCAGATCGAGTCATTCCCCGTATGGGATCGTGGAAGTCCATGTATGAAATCAATGGCTATGTCCTCAATCTTTAACTATGGCACCTGAAGTGGCTGCAATAATCTGGTCAAACTCTTCCACTCGGCCTTTACGAGCTAACAAGCCTCACAATATGTCACAAAGTATGAGATATCTTTCTTCATGCCTGGCCAATACATTGTCCTCTTCAGATCCGCTGCCATATTCGTGATCCCCGGGTGCACTGAATATCTGCTTTAGTGAACCTCTGTCATGATATCCTCCCAAATTTGGACTCCTGCCAGTATATAAACTCTGCCTCTAAAGCATAGCAACCCATCTCTCAGAGAGTAATCCCCATCTGTGCCTTCCTCCACACCCTAAATATCGGCTCCATCATTGCATCCAACCTCTGCTAGTCCCTGATGCAATCCCAGATGTAGTAAATGATACTCATTGATGTCAGGTACTCCTCATAAAGATCTGGATCATCCTCTAATATCAGTTTGTAAGACACCATTTTTTGCTACGCTACCGGGTTTTATGCCCAGAACCGCCGTTTTGTGGTGAAACCAACACTCGGGAGAGTCGCCACTACAAAACTCTGATTCTGCCAGCATTGACGATCATCAAGAAGTAGAAGTACAACAAATCAGACAATTAAGTCTAGTCCACAAAATCACAACATATATGAAATAGAAATCACAACAAAGTCCACATGATAATAAAAGTATTGAAACAAATCAGTAAAGTAGAAATATAAATGGGCTATGCCTGGTATAATATATCCTCACTACATCACTCTCGCAGAAGCTAATTAAAACCAACACTCACGGAGCCAGAGACTGGTGCTCCTATACTAGACTGGCCCACCTCCATGTGCACCGTACTCCGCTTATACTGCATCTCCTGCTGCTACTCCTTGTCCCCCATCTGAAACCCCTGAAATGTTTGGTCGACCGACTGTTAGTCAAAAGACTAAGCCTGATTTTCCCCACCCCTCCCCCAGTGGCTCCTAGGAACCGTACGGGAGAAATGATAGGAAAGCTATGATGGTGGAGAGTAGGAATAAGGCAGGTGAGGGTGGAGCTATCTAGTAGGCATATTGTAACATTTATAGTGCTTTAAAAGGAAATGCAAGCTAGCAGTTCTATAATAAGGAAACTATAATATAATCAAGTAAAGTATAGCAGTAAGTACATGTAAGCTAAACTATGGAATAAGTAACCTTAACTTATATGAGTGCCTATACAAAATTATAAGCTAAGGGGTCTTTTACAAGACTCCCATCGTATAATCTATCCAATACTAGTTTATATGATAGGGTGTCAGGTTTAATGTAGGTATGAGTGTTGTGATATGTTATGCCATGAATCATGCAAGAGCAACACACTCACACAACTTTATGCACACAGACCTTTAGTTACCCCATTTTGGAAGCTAGCTTAACTCCCAGGAGCCTCCGTAGTGGCCAACGGAGACAGTTGGTCGAGCCACTCCACTCCTAGACGGGTATTCACACTACCAGGCCTAGACCTTACGTACGCCTCTGATGGACACACCAGTGTCACCACGTACAATGCTGACCAACCGTCAGTCTTTTCTTTAGCTAAGTATAAACCACACCCACCGAGTCATCATATCGACGTCGGTGTGGACGACCGTCAGATACCGAAGACCCACCACTTTTTGCGCATGCACACATGTATTCCCGAGCCATCGGCTCCCCAGTCCAACCTGTTCGCTACAACCTGTTCGTTACAACACCACTTTTTGTGCATGCACACATGTATTCCCGAGCCATCGGCTCCCTGGACCAACCTGTTCATTACAATAACCTTCCGAGCCTTTGGCTCACGGGGCTATCCTTCCCATTTCCACAACCACCGGGCCTACTGCTCGAAAAACTTAAACTAACACTCGGTGTACTTTAGACTCTCCAAGGGAAAGACGATCCATCGTCGATCCCGAACACCACCTTGCATCCTAGCCAACTAGGCTCTCACAATCTTGACTAATATTGGTGAGCTCACTCATTCCAAATAAGACCAGGTACACAAACTACCCTTTCCCTAAACAGGTTTCACATATTTCCCTACTTTTATAGTTTTTACTATGTGCAGACCTAATGAGCTACATAGTGTATATGAATGGTGACCCCTTCAAATATTATTCCAAATGACCTAAGAATATTATTGTGGGTCTAACATGATATTTTAAGGGTAAATCCAGAATATAATATTTTCCCTAATTTTATTATCACTTAATTAATTTTCTATAAAATAAGGTCAACAATGCTTTTGATCATAAAGTACACTTTTTTGAACTGGTATGGTCTTTAAAAAATTATGACAGATGTATCTTATCAAAATAACTTTAAATTCTGAAATTCACAATGTTGGATCCCTAGTTTGGATTTGGGCTAGGTTCTCTATTAGGTTGTGGACCCATCATGTATAACTTAGGGTCAATTTGTTAGTTCTAAGGTTAGGACAGTCTGACTAGGTTAGACATCTTCTGATCCAGTCTTGAGAAGACTTCAGAGATCCAGACTTAGAAGAATTGTAGTTTTTAAGAGTTCAAAAAATCAGTTCGAAGTTCTTCAAACTCAGCTCGACGATCGTCAATCGCAGATCGACGAACTCAGAGTTCCTTCTCTGAGTTTAGCTCGACGATATTTGAGCTCTGGTCGACGAACTCTCTCCTCTACTCAGTTTCTCTGGTCGAGGATATTCTACCTCAATTCGACGAACATGGAGCTCAGCTTTGTCAGATTCTTTCTAGATTATTTTTATCTGAGCTCAGGTCGATGAAGATGATTTCTCAGCTCAACGAACTTTGAGTTCAGGTCGACGAAATCTGATAGTTTTGCTTTCAAGACAACCTAAACACCTAGAGGGGGGGGGGGGTGAATAGGTTCTAATTGCTTGTTTATACTTTTAGGCAGAATTCAATTACAGAATTAAAACATCCAGCACAGCAATCACAGAAATTTAATCATCACAGATTGCACAATGTTTTATAGTGGTTCCCCAAGGTTTGGGTACATCCACTTTCCCCCTTCACCTATCTAGCAGTATGCTAGATTCGGCCAAACTTCCACTATTCTCAGATCTGCAGATCCTACAGCTCAGAACCTGGATAGGTTCCTACAACTCAGGCACAACAGCCCTACCTCAGCCTTGCCACAAGGCCTATAACTCAGAGAAGAACCTTCTCCTACACTCAGGCAAACAGCCCTACCACTCAGAGATCAACTCTCCTATACTCAGCCTTTATATCACAGGCTTACAACTCAGATCTGTGTAAAATAGATCCTACAGAATTTTAGAAAAGAAGTTTTAATGTCTTGCCTTTGTTGAGAGAGAAGAGGACAAGACAATTCTTGATCAGCTGATGAAATCAACTGAAACTGAGCTTTCTTCAAAGCTTCTTGAATCTGAACTTAGCTGAGTTGATTTCCAAACAGCTTCTTGAGAAACCACTGACGGCTTCCTTCTTCTTCTTCTTCAAATGGGTGGATTCCTCTCTATCCAACACCTTTGATGATACTTCTGAATTCTTGTTAGAACTCTTCTTAGATCGATCCTGAGATCGTCTGCTTAGATCTTCTGATGAAGATCTTCTTTAGTGCCTAGCACTTTCTTGAATTGATACTTCAATTGGATTGTAATCCTTCTTCACTTTTTTTATATATCTATTTCTTCTTACTTCCTTCTGAATCTGTCTATTTATAGACCTTCTTCATGGTAACCGGCTGATCCGGTTTCTAACTGTTTTTTGACAAGTCTGACAGCATCAGTTAACCGGTGGCAACCCACAGCTATCAAGTCTTCAAACAAATCCTGTGCCTTAGTCTTGGACAGCAAAGTGTCGAGACAGTCTGTCAGAAAGTGTCGAGACCAACTGTCTATATGTGTCGACACAAGTGACTTTGGTGTCGACACAGTCTTTGAAGATGTCGACAAGTTCGCCATTAAGTCGACACAGCTTTTTCAGAAAATAACTTGGTCTTGACTCTACAGTGTGTCGACACAAGTCCTGTGTGTCGACACAATTGTTGTAGATTCAGAACTCAGTATGTGTCGACACTGCCTTCAGGTGTCGACACAGCAATTGTCGACTCTGCCAAAATGTGTCGACTTAGTCTTCTGGTGTCGACACAAGTATTGTCGACTTCTGCCAATGTGTGTCGACTCTGTCTCATTGTGTCGACACAGCCTCCCAGTGTCGACACAAATGTGGTCGACTATCTTTCTGTGAGTCGACGCTGCTTCTCAGTGTCGACATTAATGTGGTCGACTATCTCCTTCTGTGTCGAGGTCGACTATCTTTCTCTGTGTCGACTATCTTTCTCTGTGTCGACACAGATGTGGTCGACTATCTCCTTCTGTGTCGAGGTCAACTATCTTTCTTTGTGTCGACTATCTTTCTCTGTGTCGACACAACTTCCGTCAAGTGTCGACCCAAATATTCTGAAGTGTCGACACTGTTTCTTCAGGTGTCGACACATGGACTTAAAATATTTTTCTGCATTCTTTAATACTTCTTCACCTGCACATGTCAACTTAAAACAACATTAAATACACCTTGATGTATATCACTGAGCTAAGTTGGACTTCTTCAAATCAGGTACACATTTTCCAATGTACCCAACAATCTCCCCCTATTTGGAGAAGTCATAACCCTTAAAGCCAATGATATACACCATTTATAAAAAGTATAATATGATGATATATGACATAACAGGAATACTTAATAAAAAACAAAAAATGAACAATCCATCACAGAGTGAACATTATATGATTCCAAACAATATTTTGTTTAAAACTTAGTAATGTTTGATTACAGATTTTTACATTGAATGATTTAATCAAAACATTACAAAATACTTTTGAAAGAACTGAAAATTAAGACTGATCAGACTCTCTTATGACAATCCCTTCGCCAGATTGGATTTGAGCCTTCACAGGAGCTTCAACAACTTCAGCTGGCTTCTTGCCTTTTTGATCAGCCTTCTTCTATGCTTCTTCCTTGAGCCTTTGCCTTTCAAAGTAATGATATGGCTTTGGAAAGTACTTGCTCGGCTCCTGAGCATCTAGTGGCAGCCTACCCAGATTGGCTTTTCTTCTGAACTGTACTATTGCCTCTTACCTAGCTTCATGCTTTTGCCATTCCATTTCATTATACCACTTTCCTCTTTCTTGAACTTGGTCTTTTACAGCCTTCCATGCAGTGAGTATAATATTTCTTGAAGTAGGGCTCCACTGCTCAAAATCTGGCTTAAGTTCAGCCTGCTCTCTAAATCTTTTCTTGGATAGCAGAGCATCTTGCTGTTCTTTCAAATTGGCATCAGGCTTATCAACTTTTTCAATAATAACCTTGGTAACCTCCTTTGGAGGACTATACATATCCTGAACTTGCTGATCAATCATATCAAAATCTGGAGGAGGGTAAATGACTTGGGCAATCTCAGGTTGATTGCCTTCAAGTACACCTGTTTGAATGCCTGACTCAGCCACCATAGCATCATCACACAAAGGTGGATATCCCAATGTGGCTCGAATACTATTTGTCACCCATTTGGTGTGCTCTGAGCCAGCATGAACTAACAACCTCTCCCCCTTTATGACTTCTCTGGTAATATGATCTCTTAGATTTTCCTTCTGAAATCTGATCTAGCCATCTAGATAATTCACACCCTCTTTAAAAAATGGTTTTAACTTTTTAAGCTTGTCAGATATGTCCTTTTGAGAGGTAGTGATAGTAGTTTTAACTGATTCAATAGCATCTTGAAGTTTCTTATCAAATTCTTCCATTTCCTTTCCCCTTGCTGCAGACAACCCTTCAGTAGTCTTTTTCAACTCATTAAGAATCTCATTGTGAGAGTCTTCAAGATTGGCATTCATGTTTATCTGATTTGTAAGAACATAGCCTTGCTTCAGTGCTATATCATCTGCTTTGGTAATAATTGATTGCTGTTGTTTTGCCAAGAATACTACAGCATTACCTCCCTTATGGAAGCAATCTGTCATCTCCTTCTTATGCATATTGACTTCAAATCTAATTGACTTTATATCTTGAGCCAAGACAAATTGAAGGGACTTATTGCTCTCATCAACATATTTTTCAACAGCCAATCTATGTTCATCCAACTTAACTTGCAAATCAACCATAAACTTGTTATAATTAAATTCAGAATGGGATTGTTGAGTTGTAGTCTGTAGAGCTTGCTTATAACTTTTGCTCCTTCTCTGGAAGATAACAAGTTTTCTCTTCTTAGCCATTCTGGCTTCTTCAGTCTCAGATTCAGATGAACTATCAATTTGAACTCTTTCTTGAAGAGGAGGAGGAATATCTGTCTTAGTGCCATGTTGTTCAGCCTCAACATGCATAGACTCCCCCTCCACCACTTGCTCCTCCTCAATTTCTTTCTCCTTCTCAACCTCTTGCTCGATCTCAGCTTCTTTCTCTATCTCCATGTCTAGGGCCTTCTCAATATCCTGCCCCTCTTCTACTTTATCAGTAGCAATATCAACATTAGGAAATAACTCATCTAGAGTATATTCCTTCCGAGTTTGAATAGAAGATGTGTCATTCAGATCTTCAATATTCAAATCTTTGGAGATATCAATTTGTTCTGCCTCTTGCACTGGGTCAGACATCTTCTCCCCCTGTACTTGTTCAGTATTGGTAATGTCCTGGGCAGGTGAGTACACTTGCTCCCCCTGCACCTGTGCAGAAATAGAAATTTTAGAAATGTCTTTTGTAGGAAAATACACCAGCTCCCCCTGCAACTATACCTGGTCAGGAGTAGATACATTCTGGGCAGGAGAATGAGCTTGCTCCCCCTGCATCTGTGCAGGTATAGTTCCTTGCTGGGCTAGAGTAGATTCAAGCTGATCTTCAACCTGCTTTCTCAATAGTTCTTCTTGAAGCTGCTCAGTATCTTGAGCATGAGAAGGGGATTTCACCGGGGTGTCCTGCCTGCTCTCATCAGGCACATCCTTAGACAGCACCCTATCCCACCTAGAAAACAATCTCATGTCCATCTTTCTCATGTGATTGATCTTTGTTCCTGGCAATTGTTGCATTACCTCAGGGATCACTCCAGTCAGATATAAACTCATAATTCTAGCCAGATTTGGCTTCTTGATTCCTTCCTTGATCTTTTCAAAGATTACAGCTAACCAATCAGTTGGAATTATAAACACAATTCTGGTCATTAGGCAGAACATATAGGCTGAAATCCTATCATGTCCCCCTGGTTTGCACAGAATCACCTTGCCAACTACTTCAGACAAAAATTTCCCTTGCTGATTCATCCCTTTCCTGTTGAAAGCAGCTCTAATCTTCAGGGTGGGATCCAATCCGCACCATTGGAGAGCCTCCCTTGATTTAGAAGCAGGGACTTCTTCTTCATTCTCAATTATTGGTAATTGGAGAATCTTCCTTAAACTTCTTGGGGTAATCTTCACTGTCGACCCATGAATAGTGGACTTTATCTTGAGAATATCTGAATCCACTGATGCAGAGTTAAAGAATTCATGCACCTCCTTCTTCCATATCTTAGAAGGTTCCGAAACTAAAAACTCTAATCCGGATTCGGAAATAAGAGTGATAACCCGTTGAACATCTGTTGGGGCTTCTGCAAAGGCATTCCGGACCAACTCATAACCTTCGTTGACGTTGTCTTCAATCTTCGGCGCCATTGATCAGTTGAGAAAGCTTGAGAGAAGAGAGAGAGAGAATGTCGACACAGGGTTTTAGTCTTGAAAACCTTGTATGCGTGTCGACAGATTAAGTTCTTGACCTATTTATACTTTCTATTGAAAGAAGATCAAAAGTCGGTAAAAACAGACTATAAGTGTCGACACAGATGGAATGTGTCGACACAAGCTTCTATTATCTCGACATCAAGTCTGTCTACTATGTGTCGACATTAATTTGTGGATATATCGACATCTGGGATATATAGTAGAGCATCAAAAATTCTGTGTCGACTCTTAGTATAAGTGTCGACACAAAATCTGTAAGTGTCGACACCATTATTCTGGTGAAGTCGACACTACATTCCTAGATAAGTCGACAATATGATTCTTAAGTGTCGACACATATTCTCCGTGTCGACACAATATCTCTGACTTGTCACATTACTCCACTGAGTCGACACATTATCACTGAATGTGTCGACACCATTTTACTTAGCCATTTTCTGTTTTTGTCAATACCACTTGAGACCACTTGATAATCTAATATGTTACTTATAAGTTTGTTGATAAACTAATCAATGGTCAGCATGCCTAATTCAATTTTAAATTTATTGAATTTTGTTTCATCTAGTGGCTTAGTAAATACATCTGCTATTTGATAATCTGTTTTAACAAATTCCAATATGATGTCTTCTCTTTCTACATGTTCTCTAAGAAAATGGTATTTAATTTCTATATGCTTAGTTCTACTATGAGAAATAGGATTATTAGCAATAGAAATTGCACTCTTAGAATCACACAAAAGAGGTGTTCTACTTACTTGAATACCATAATCTTTAAGCTGATGATGTATCCACAATAGTTGTGCACAGCAGTTGCCAGCAGCAACATACTCTGACTCAGCTGTGGATATAGCCACACTGGTCTGCTTCTTACTACTCCATGAAATCAGTCTTCCTCCCAGGAATTGACAAGTACCTGTAGTACTATTCCTATCCTCTCTACAGCCTGCAAAATCTGCATCTGAATAACCTGTTAGTAGAAAATCTCTATTCCTAGGGTACCAAAGGCCTAGATTAGGTGTGCCCTTAAGATATCTCAGAATCCTTTTGACTGCAGTATAATGAGACTCTTTAGGGCAGGCTTGGTACCTAGCATAGACACATATAGCATACATAATATCTGGTCTACTAGCAGTGAGATATAGTAGAGAACCAATTATTCCTCTATACAAAGTCTCATCAATAGGTTTACCTGCATCATCTTTGTATATAGGCATACTTGTTCCCATAGGAGTTCTCATGATGGAGGATGACTCTATGCCATACTTCTTAATTAATTCTTTGGTGAACTTTGTCTGGGATATGGACAAGCCATCATCAATCTGTCTTACTTGGAGTCCCAAGAAGAACTTAAGTTCCCCCATACTGCTCATCTCAAACTTCCCTTGCATAAGTTTGGCAAACTTTTTACAAAGGTTGTTTTCAGTAGATCCAAAGATTATGTCATCAACATAGATCTGAACTAAGATGATCTTGCCTTTGGATTCCCTAAGGAATAGAGTTTTGTATATTTTTCCTCTTGAGAATTTATTCTCAATAAGGAAAGTAGACAGGGTTTCATACCAAGCCCTTGGGGCTTGCTTTAACCCATACAAAGCTTTTCTAAGCTTATAAACATAATCAGGTTTAAGAGGATCTACAAAACCTGATGGCTGCTCTACATATACTTCTTCTTTAAGATCACCATTCAGAAATGCTGACTTCACATCCATCTGGTATACTTTGAAGTCTTTATAAGCTGCATAGGCAAGGAACATTCTGATTGCCTCCAGCCTTACTACTGGGGCAAAGGTTTGATCAAAGTCAATCCCTTCTTCCTGCATGTATCCTTTAGCAACCAATCTTGCTTTATTCTTCACTATTACTCCACTCTCATCCAACTTGTTCCTATAGATCCATTTTGTCCCAATTATATTGTGGCCTCTTGGTTTAGGAACAAGTTCCCAGACATTGCACCTTCTGAATTGATTCAGCTCCTCTTGCATAGCATCAATTCAGTGCTGGTCTTGGATAGCTTCTTCAAACTTCTTAGGCTCCATTTGTGACAGGAAACTTGAATGCAGAACTGTGCTTTGATTTCTGCTTCTAGTCTGCACTCCCTGTCTTGGATCACCTATTATCTGATCAGCTGGATGGTCTCTTAAATGTCTTGTAGCTGGAGGAAGATTCCCTTCTGGTTGAACATCTCCAGCTCCTTCATTATGCTGAACCTCTTGGTTTTCTTCATCTTCTATTGTGTCTTGTACTCCCCCTGGATAGTAGCCTTCATTTTCCAATGCTCCATCTTCCCTTGAAGCTTCAGCAATGGAGAGCTTGTCCATTCTTTTGCTTATACCTGTTGAGTCATTTGATCTACAAGACAACTCACAGTTGATTAATCTTGTTTCATCAAACACAACATGCACAGATTCTTCAACAACTTGAGTAGTCAAGTTGAAGATTATATAGGCCTTACTATTTATGCTGTACCCAACAAATATCCCATCCTGGGATTTGGCAGCAAACTTAGTCAAATATGACTTACCATTGTTAAGTATATAGCATTTGCAACCAAAGATCCTGAAGTAGGATAGATTTGGTTTTCTACCTTTCATAATCTCATAGGGAGTCTTTTTGTGGCTCTTGGTGATAGAAGCCCTATTGATCACATGACAAGCAGTGTTTACTGCCTCAGCCCAGAAATATTCTGGTAGAGAGGTGTCACTCAATAGAGTTCTACCAGCTTCAATTAATGTTCTATTCTTTCTTTCAACAATTCCATTTTGCTGAGGTGTTCTAGGTGAGGAGAACTCTTGGAAAATCCCAAAGTCTTCACATAACTTTGTCATGCTTTCAGATTGAAACTCAGTACCATGGTCACTTCTGATTTTGACCACTGTACTATTCAGTTCATTCTGAATTTGCTTCACAAAATTAAGTAAGACACTTGGGGTTTCAGATTTCTGTCTCAGAAAGAACACCCATGTAAATCTAGAATAGTCATCTACAACCACAAAAGTGTAGACCTTCCTACCTAGACTATGAACTGGCATAGGACCAAAAAGATCCATATGCAAGAGGTATAAGCACCTCACAGAATCCTTGTTTTCAAGGCTTTGAAATGAGGATTTTGTCTGCTTGCCCTTTTGACAAGCTGAGCATATCCCTTCCTTTATACACTTAACTTGAGGACCATTCCTCACTAACTCTTTGCTAAAGAGTTGGCCAATTGTCTTGTAGTTAAGATGAGCCAATCTCTTGTGCCACTTAACACAATGAGAAGCATTGTCATCAGCTACAAGACAGATGGGAGAAGCCTTATTCTCACGTACAAAATTAAGACAATATACATTTCTCTTCCTATACCCAATCAAAATGATCTCTTGATCACTTGACCTTTTGATATGACATCCATCCTTAACAAATGAAATGTCATATCCTAAATCACTCAGCTGGCTTATGCTTATTAGATTATGTTTCAAACCTTTTACATAAGCCACTTAGGTGATAGTAATTAGGTTAGAAGAAATGTTACCAAACCCTTTGATGACTCCTTTTTCAGATCCACCATAGATCACTTTAGGTCCATCTTTGACAGATGAATACTCCTTCAGCAGCCCCTTTGTTCCAGTCATGTGCCTGAAACAACCACTATCCAAGTACCATATAGGGGCATGACTACTTGGATTCACCTGCAACACATATTTACTTACCCTTAGAACCCAAGCAAGTCTTGGGTCCTTGGTTCAGGTTAGCATAAACAAGGCTACCATTATCTCTTCTAACAGGCAAACTATTATTCTTTCTAACACTTGTGTTGTACCAGCAGTCTAGTGCAAAATGGCCTCTCTTGCCACATCACCAACATTCAAACCTATTGTATCTAGTTCTAGATACATCCTTGACAAAAGAATTTCTGTCCATTGCTGGTGCTACAGCAGCTTCACCCACTGATTTTTTATAACCATTGGGTTTATGAACATGGGTAGGCCTGTTGGCATTTACACCCTTGTTTTTCAGAACATTAGTCTTAATATGACCATGAATATTTTCATGATCATATTGGTTAGAAGGCACTTGCACCTTTCTAAACTTAATAGGAACTGAAAAGTTCAGTGGCTTGACAGGAGCTTTGCCTTTCCTCTTGAATCAGCCAGCCCTGGAGTTACCTTTGAATCCTAATCCTGCCTTACCCTTTTGATTCACAAATTCATCTATCAAGGGTAAGACAGACTTTGGCTTAGAGTAACTAGCCACTAAATCTTTTTCAATTCTTAGTCTGGCCTCCAGACTCTTCACTTGATTATTGGTATAATTAATTGTGCCCATCTGAATAATAGTTATATTCTTCAGCTTGGCAATTTCATTTAACTTCTGATCAATTACTTTCTCTAACTCAGTTGCAGCTACCCTTAGTTTAGCAATCTCATGAGCCTGAGATTTAACCAGGTTCTTGCTTTTCTTAAGGGCCTGCAACAAGTCCCCATACTTATCTATCAATTGATAGACATCTTCTTCAGAATCAGATGCATCTACATCACTTGATGCAGATATAGCTGATTCTGTACTTGTACTACAAACAGATTTCATAGAAGGACATTGTACCTTATTAAGACCAGACTGATTCTGGCATATGTCTTCTTCAGATCCTGCCATCAGTCCTATGCACTGATGATCCTCTTGATCATAGATGGAGTCTAACAACTGCAGAAACTCCTCTTCTTCAGATGCAGTATATAGTCCAATATATGCTTCTGCTTCAGATTCTGACTCTGAAGTTGACTGATCTGTTAGGCTCTTATCCTTCTTTGCAACAAAAGATTTCTCCTTCTTGCCCTTTTTATGAGTCTTCTTCTTGTCTGAAGACTCCTTTCTCTTATCAGGACAGTCAGCCACTACATGTCCAGGTCTATTGCAACAATAGCAGACAATCTTTGAAGTAGTAGCCTTGCTGGGCTTTGATCTGCTCTTTTCTTTCCTTGATGACTTTTTCTTCTGATAATAGTCATCAACTTGCTGTGAAGTGGAGGGCTTAGACTTCCACTACTTCTTCTTCAAGAACCTCTGGAATTGCCTTGTGAATGCAGCAAAGTCTGCATCTGAATCACAGCTTTCTGAACCCTGATTATCTGAATTTTCAGAACTAACTTCTACAATTTCCTTAGGAGGGGATGGTGATATCCTCCTATTTTTTCTGATGGCTTCTGCATTAAATGCCACAGTCTTTTCTCTATGCTCTCCTCTTGAATTCTTTTCCTCCTCCTTCCTCACCATAAGTTGCATTTCATAGGATAGCAGCTTTCCAAACAAAGTGGGAGGAGAGATCTCTGCCAATTTAGCCACTTCTCTTATGGCACAGATCTTTGTGTCCCAATCCTTTGTTAAGGATCTTAAGAATTTGTCATTCAGTTCATAGGTATTGAAGACTCTTCCATAGGACATCAACTCATTCACAATTCTATAGAATTTCTTATAGCATTCAGTTATGCTATCAGTTTTTCCTTGTCTAAAACTTTCATATTCTTGGTTGAGCATAGACTTCCTATCCTGTCTTACTTCTTCAGATCCCTCCATGTAGACAATCAAGGTGTCCCACATTTCTTTGGAGGTCTTGCAGTGAATCAGATTCTGAAATGTAGAATCATCTATGACACTCACAATAATATTCTGAGCTCTCTTGTCCATGGTTGCCAAAATGATTTTATCCTTGGTCATTTCAGAATAACTCTTTGGAGTTTGAATATTAGCATTAAGAACTGATACCTTCATTGGAATGAAGGGTCCTTCCTGAACTGTGATGTATATTCTTGTGTCAGATGCTTCCATGAACAATCTGACTCTTTCTTTCCAAATTCCAAAGATTTCCTTCCTGTAGATGGGTAACTTCATTGACCCTAACTCCTTGTGATTTTCTCCAGAACCCATCTTCTTGAATCTTGATTCTGCCTTTCAGATCTACCTCAGACTGTTAAGTCCTTTTTGAGGAACCTCCCTCTGATACCACTTGATAGTTTTACTTTCAAGACAACCTAAACACCTAGAGGGGGGGGGTGAATAAGTTCTAATTGCTTGTTTATACTTTTAGGCAGAATTCAATTACAGAATTAAAACATCCAGCACAGCAATCACAGAAATTTAATCATCACAGATTGCACAATGTTTTATAGTGGTTCCCCAAGGTTTGGGTACATCCACTTTCCCCCTTCACATATCTAGCAGTATGCTAGATTCGGCCAAACTTCCACTATTCTCAGATCTGCAGATCCTACAGCTCAGAACCTGGATAGGTTCCTACAACTCAGGCACAACAGCCCTACCTCAGCCTTGCCACAAGGCCTACAACTCAGAGAAGAACCTTCTCCTACACTCAGGCAAACAGCCCTACCACTCAGAGATCAACTCTCCTACACTCAGCCTTTATATCACAGGCTTACAACTCAGATCTGTGTAAAATAGATCCTACAGAATTTTAGAAAAGAAGTTTTAATGTCTTGCCTTTGTTGAGAGAGAAGAGGACAAGACAATTCTTGATCAGCTGATGAAATCAACTGAAACTGAGCTTTCTTCAAAGCTTCTTGAATCTGAACTTAGCTGAGTTGATTTCCAAACAGCTTCTTGAGAAACCACTGACGGCTTCCTTCTTCTTCTTCAAATGGGTGGATCCCTCTCTATCCAACACCTTTGATGATACTTCTGAATTCTTATTAGAACTCTTCTTAGATCGATCCTGAGATCGTCTGCTTAGATCATCTGATGAAGATCTTCTTTAGTGCCTAGCACTTTCTTGAATTGATACTTCAATTGGATTGTAATCCTTCTTCACTTTTTTTTTATATATCTATTTCTTCTTACTTCCTTCTGAATCTGTCTATTTATAGACCTTCTTCATGGTAACCGGCTGATCCGGTTTCTAACTGTTTTCTGACAAGTCTGACAGCATCAGTTAACCGGTGGCAACCCACAGCTATCAAGTCTTCAAACAAATCCTGTGCCTTAGTCTTGGACAGCAAAGTGTCGAGACAGTGTGTCAGAAAGTGTCGAGACCAACTGTCTATATGTGTCAACACTAGTGACTTTGGTGTCGACACAGTCTTTGAAGATGTCGACAAGTTCGCTATTAAGTCGACACAGCTTCTTCAAAAAATAACTTGGTCTTGACTCTGCAGTGTGTCGACACAAGTCCTGTGTGTCGACACAGTTGTTGTAGATTCAGAACTCAGTATGTGTCGACACTGCCTTCAGGTGTCGACACAGCAATTGTCAACTCTGCCAAAATGTGTCGACTTAGTCTTCTGGTGTCGACACAAGTATTGTCGACTTCTGCCAATGTGTGTCGACACTGTCTCATTATGTCGACACAGCCTCCCAGTGTCGACACAAATGTGGTCGACTATCTTTCTGTGAGTCGACGCTGCTTCTCAGTGTCGACATTAATGTGGTCGACTATCTCCTTCGGTGTCGAGGTCGACTATCTTTCTCTGTGTCGACTATCTTTCTCTGTGTCGACACAGATGTGGTCGACTATCTCCTTCTGTGTCGAGGTCGACTATCTTTCTCTGTGTCGACTATATTTCTCTGTGTCGACACAGCTTCCGTCAAGTGTCGACCCAAATATTCTGAAGTGTCGTCACTGTGTCTTCAGGTGTCGACACATGGACTTAGAATATTTTTCTGCATTCTTTAATACTTCTTCACCTGCACATGTCAACTTAAAACAACATTAAATACATCTTGATGTGTATCATTGAGCTAAGTTGGACTTCTTCAAATCAGGTACACATTTTCCAATGTACACAACAAAATCTATTCTGAGGTCGACGATTTTTGTCAGTTTCAGTTTTGCCTTTCTCTTATATTTTGATTTCAATTGGTATTATTTTAAGGCAGTAATTCTCTGAATAATTAATGCTTATATTCTCAAGAATATAACCATTACTAGACAACATTAATTATGGATTTCACAGAGTTAATTACTTGACTTATTTACTGTGAAAGTTGAGGAAACACATTAAAGACATTTTCTCGCCGTTTCAACTCCCAGAATCTCAGCAGCAAATCAAGGATATTATTTCAAATTCAAAGGCAGAAATCCTCTCAGAATATACAAGGATCTTTTTCAAAAAGAATTACAAGAATAAGAGATCTTTTCACAACATCTGCTAAAAAGTTTAGCACTGTTATATTTCTTACAGGAAATTAAAGAAGAACATTTCTCACAGATATTTAGACTTCTTCAGTTTCTACTTCAGGTTTCAAAGGGACAACTCATCAACACCAGTCCAAGAAGTTTCTGAAGATCCTCATCAAGGCCTACACCCTGTGCAAAGCTTAGATCTTCCTGAACCATTCAACATCTCAGGGGGAGCTTTGAAAACAACATCCACTAAAGTATTCTCAGTTGTTTGATAAAGAGAAGACAACATCACTTTCCATTTCCCACTATAAAAAGGGTTTCTAACTCCCTTCAAAAGTTATCATCTAGTTTACAAGTCTCCTCATCAAAAGACTTGATTTGGTTTTTTGGCACCTGATCAAAAGCCTAAAGGGTTGCTATATCTCCCTTAGAAAATAGATATTGTGGTGACAGGACACCTGAGCAAAACCTTATGGTGGCAAGGCACCTGATCAAAAACTTGTAGTGGATTCCTACTAGGGTGGTAGAAGAGTGGATGTACCCAGTTTTGGGGAACCACAATAATTTTCTTGTGTCGTCTGGTTGTTCCTTTCTTTATTTTTGCTGTGCTGTGATAGTTTCTTTTTCTTACCTCTCTTTATATATATACTACTTTCACTTATTTTAATTCCGCTATAAAAACTGATTAATTTTTTAAAATACTCTATTCACCTCCCCTCTAGAGTTAGTATGATCTATCCCCTCACTTTCAATTGGTATCAGAGTGTGTGTGTTTCATTTGGTTTCACAGGCTAATACCTGAACCAAAAGTTCCTTTGATAGATCTTAATATCTCTAATGTCTCTCTTTTATCATGGCATAGAATAAAGAATATTCAAGAACCAGACCTCCATTCTGCAATCTGAATAAGTTTGCAATCTTGAAGGCAAGAATAATATTATATATGAACTCTATTGATGAAGATTTCTACAACTCTATTTTGACAGGTCCTCCAACTAAAGAGGCCACTACTTCAACAAGCACACATGCAGTCCCACCACCTGAGTGGACTGATTCATAGAAGAAGGCCAAGGTTTCTTATACAAAGGCCATGAACATTCTGGCATAAACTATGTCAGATGACATATTCCAAAAAGTGGTTGAGTGCACTTCAGCAAAAGCCATTTGGGACTCTCTAAACCAAATGGTTGCAGGATCAGCGGATGAGAGAAAGGATAGAAGATCCCATCTCATCTCTTAATATTAAAATTTCTAGAAAGATGAATCTGAGTCAGTAGCTGACATGTACAACAGACTCAGCTTAATTATCAATGAGCTGAAGAACTGGATAAAAACATCTCACTAACTGAGATAAATGACAAGATTCTTATGTGCTTCCCAAGCGCACGGGATTCTAGGATCTGGCCTATCAAGGAGGCAAGAAGACTGAATGAAATATCCACTGAGTCTCTTCTAGGCAAGCTCAAGTCTTATGAGCAGCTTATAAAGATAAGAGAAGCAGCTGAGCAGAAGACCTCCTCATCAGGAAGGAAAGAACAAAATATTGTTTTCAAAGCATCTGATGGACCAGAAGCTTCATCAGCAAATGATGAACTCATAAGCCTACTGGCCAAAATATTCTACAAGATTACCAGAAAAGATTTCAAAAGGAAGTCATCCAGACAAGATGACAGACCAAGATATGACAAAACTCCTACCAAGGAGATTGTCTGCTTTGGTTGAAGAAAACCTAGACACATTCTTCCTAAGTGTCCAGAGAACCAGATGAAGGTGAAAAGAAGAGAAAAAGACTCCAGAAAGAAGTACAGCAAGCCCTCCTCAAGCAAGCACAAGAGGAAGGGGAAAGGTTTTGTTGTAGAAACCTTGGAGTGAAACAGAAGAAGAATCTTCATCTTACAGCTCAAGTGAATATGAGGAAGAAGCTAAAGAAAAGGAAATTTGCTTGATGACTATCAATGCATTAGGCAATCCCTCAAAAGTTGAAGAATAAGAAAATGAAGATTATGAATCTAAAGAGGATGAGGTAATATCCTCATTTGATTTTAATTCAGAACATTTTAAATCTGAGTTTAAATTATTATGTAATGATCTAATCAAATCTGAGAAGGAAATCAAACTTCTCAGAGAAAATTTAACTGAACATGAAAATTTGTTATCTGAAAACATTGTATTAAAAGTTAAACTAGTTATAGCTTCATAAGAAATTAATTCATTAAAATCTAAACTAAATGAGGCTAAGCAATTTGAAGAATCCCTTAATTGGAGAAACATCAAATTGATGAACATCATAAGCACAGTAAATGTCAGGCTCAATGGCAAGCTGGGCTTAGGTGCTTCATCAAGCCAACCTCATTTGATTTAGAAAAATATACTTTCTACCCCCATTAAATTTATATCAGAAAAGGGTAAAGAAAAGGTAGATGAAAAAAATTAACCAACTGAATTAAAACAGAAACCTAAGAAAAAGAGAAAGAATAATAAAAAACTTAATCATAACAATGTTAAACAGATTTCGTCGAACTCAAATCGACGAAATATGTACAGTTCGTCGAACTCAAGTCGATGAACTCTGAATGCAGATTTTTATTATAATTACTCTTCGAACTGCGATTGACGAAACTAATATGGCTCTTCGAGCCGAGATCGACGATTTGGGGATTAGAGAATGAATACTTCCATTCTTTGAACGGAGTTCGACAAACTCATCCCTGTTTATCAAGCTCAGGTCGACGAACTTATCAGAATTCATCGATCCCAGTTAAGCCTAACAAAAACTTTAATTATTCCAGAATATTTAATCAACCAGAATAGTTTGTTAACCCATTTACCTAATGGATAATTCCACCTAAAAAATTTCACCCTCTAGGATATAAGAACCAACCAGAATACTCTTATATTTCTAGCTTTAAATTTGAAAAGAATCAAGGACCCAAGGTTACCTGGGTCAAGAACTACTAATTTTTCATTTGGCAGGTGAAATACTATCTTATCATAGAGGAACAGTGGTATCTGGATAGTGGATGCTCAAAGCACATGACAGGAAGCAAGGACAACTTAACAAACTACAAGTATAAGCTTGGTCCAAAAGTGATATTTGGTGACTCCAACTGTAGCCAAACTGAAGGCTATGGGATTGTCAAAATTAAAGCTGTCACTTTCAAAAATATAGCATATATGAGTGGTTTAAAACATAACTTGATACCCATAAGTCAATTATGTGATGAAGGTTATAAGGTATCATTCAATCAAACTTCTTGAATTATATCTTCATTAGATAATAAAACTATCTTAACTGGTATTAGGCAAGAAAACATCTATGTAATCAATTTCAAATCTGCTAGGTCAGAAATTTGCCAAATTAATCAAATTAGTAACAATAATGAACTATGACATAAAAGATTAGGACATGTTAATCTTAAAAATATTACTAAACTTTATAGGGACAACCTTGTTAGAGGATTGCATTCTTGCCCCTACAAGAAGGAAAACCTTTGTAGGGCTTGTCAATTAGGCAAGCAAATTAAAAGTAGTTTTAAATCAATTAATAAGAGTGATTCACCAAGGATTCTATATTTGCTACACATGGATCTATTTGGACCCATTGCTATACATAGCTTGGGAGGGAAATCTTACACCTTAGTTATAGTAGATGACTTCTCTAGGTTCACTTGGGTGTTCTTCTTGAGACACAAGTCAGATAACTTTAAAGTTCTTACAGATTTTCTTAAGAGCATAAAGATTAAGTATTCTACTCGAGTTGCATTGATTAGAAGTGATCATGGTACTGAGTTTGAATCTCTTCTTATGCAAGAATTCTGTGATATGGAAGGTATTGGGCATTGTTTCTCTGCTCCTAGAACTCCTCAACAAAATGGGGTAGAAGAAAGGAAAAAAAAACCCTGATTGAAGCTTCAGGAACATTGCTTGAAGATGCTCACATACCACTATCCTTTTGGGCAGAGGCTGTAAGCAAAACAAATTATGTCCTGAACAGAAGTTTGATAGACAAACTTAAGGGTAAGACTCCCTATAAACTACTCAAAAGGAAGCAACCTAAAAAGAGTATTTTGGAATCTTTGGTTTTGTTTGTTACATTCATAATAATAACAAGAAACACCTTAGAAAATTTGAAGCCAAAGCTACAATGAGAATTTTTCTTGGATATTCCCAAGTAAGCAAGGCTTATAGAGTTTTTAATAAATTTACTTAAATAGAAGAATCTGTTCATATTTCCTTTGATGAAGCTAACATGTATTACAAGGAGAAGGATTCTTCTACAAGTAACCTATTGCAGGTACCCCAACTATGTGGGAAATTGGATGATCTGAACCTCACCAATGAGGTTGAATCATATCCTTTTCCACATATTGATGAAGATAGTGAAGAAGTGGTCAGTGATATAATTGCTGAACCTTCAACATCAAATTTAATTCCACAAGAGGAATTATATCCCAATGCTGTTGCTGAACCAACTCCTCCAACTGATCTTGTCAAACTTAGAGATCATCCTGTATCTCAAGTGATTGGATACATATCAGTTGGTGTGCAAACAAGGAATCAACTTAACCAAGATTTGATGCATGCTTGCTTCATATCTCAACTTGAGCCCTACTCCATAAAAGATGTAGAGCAAGATCCCCACTGGATTATAGTAATGTAAAAGGAGCTCAATAAGTTTGAGAGATGTAGAGTTTGGTACTTAGTTCCTAAAAAAACTCAAAAGTTATTGGAACTAAGTGGATTTTTCAGAAATAAATTAGATGCACAAGGAGCCATCATTAGGAACAAAGCAAGGCTGGTAGCACAAGGATACAGACAGGAAGAATTAATTGACTGTGATCAAACCTTTGCACTCGTTGCAAGACTGGAAGATATCAAAATTTTTCTTGCATATGCAGCCTACAAAAATTTCTAGGTCTACCAAATGGATGTCAAGAGTGCCTTCTTGAATGGTGAACTTAAAGAGGAAGTACATGTTGAATAACCACCAGGTTTTATTTCTCCAACTAATCCCTCTTTTATTTTCAAATTTCATAAAGCTCTTTATGGTTTAAAGCAAGCTCCAAGAGCTTGGTATGAGACCCTAACTAGCTTTCTTTTAGAGCATAAGTTCACTAGGGGCATTTTAGATAGGACTTTGTTTACTAGACATCATAATAATAACATATTGTTAGTACAAATATATGTAGATGACATCATCTTTGGCTCTATTGATTCCAAGCTATGCAAAAGGTTTTCTGACCTGATGCATTCCAAGTTTGAAATGAGTAGTATGGGTGAGCTTTCTTACTTCCTTGGTCTCCATGTGAAGCAATCCCCTGATGTCATTTTCATCTCCCAATCCAAATATGCTAAGGAATTAGTTAAAAGATTTAGGATGACTGATGCCTCTGCCAAGAAAACACCCATGGATTCTAATGTTATGATTGATTCTGATTAACATGGTTAGCCATTTGATTAGAAAATATATAGGGCTATTGTTGGGTCCTTACTGTATCTCACGGCTAGTAGGCCAAACATAATATTTTCTACATATCTTTGTGCTAGGTTCCAAGCGAACCCTAAAGAATCTCACCATATTTTTCTTAAAAGGATTTTGAGATATATAAAGGGTTGCCCAAATCAAGGACTCTTTTATCCAACTGAGTTAGAATTTGAGTTGATTGGATTCTCAGATGCTGACTTTATTGGATGTGGAGTTGACAGGAATAGCATTTCAGGAACATGTCAGTTCCTTGGTGATAAGATTGTGTCTTGGTTTTGTAAGAAACAAACATTTGTGTCCACTTCAACTACATAAGCTGAATATATTGCAGCTGGTAGTTGTTGTTCACAAATATTGTGGATTCAAAACCAACTCCTGGATTATGGATGTAATCTAAATAATTCAACTATATTTTGTGATAGTACTAGTGCAATTTCTATTGCACAAAATCCATTACATCATAGCAAGACAAAGCATATAGATATAAGGCAACATTTCATTAAAGATTGTGTGGACAAAAAGAAAATTAATCTTTCCTTTGTCTCTACTGATTTACAAAGAGCAGACATCATCACCAAACCTTTGGATGAGAAGAAACATCTGTTCCTTCTAAATCAGTTAGGCATGATCAATGGAGAAGCATTAATTTAATTTTCTGTCTGAGGTCGAAGAATTTGTCACAGTTCGTCGAACGGAGATCGATGATTTGAGAACAGTTCTTGAGAAAATTCGTTGACCTGAGAATGATGAAAAGTTTTCCCCTCTTCAGACTGAGATCGATGATGTTGGGTATTGTATCCACAATAACCTAGATTTGTATGAATTCACCCATAAACTAAGATGAATTAATTTGTATTTGATGTGTTGTTTGAGTTATGTGTTTGCAGGACTTAATTGCCAAGTGTAGACCAATGTCAGTCTATAATGGGTCACCAAACACAGGATCATACAATGTAATCCGTCATTGTGTGATCTATGGTGTTGACTCATGTGTAGCCTCTGTATTGGGATACACTTAATTTTCAAGCACTAGAGTTGCTGAAGAAAGACATGTTACTGATATCATGGAAGGAATAAAATTTTTAGGAAACAAAATTTTTTCTAAGTGTTTCACTCTAGTAGAACCCAAGTACTCGAGTAGATCATCTAGTTGTACACGAGTAAGTCTAGTCTGGATCTCAAGTAAAGGAAATGGTTCTCAAGAAATTTGAATCTAGTTCTCGAGAGGCCAAGTCCATTACTCGAGTAGACTTCTTCTCTTTCTCGAGTTGACAGATTTTCCTTCTCAAAAATTTTCTAAGTATTATACTCGAGTAGTCAAGTTCACTACTTGAGTAGATGAGCACTTTGTCTCGAGTGATAGAAGGAAAGTTCTCGAGAAGTATCTACCCCACTCGAGTAGTGTAGTTCCTGTACTCGAGAAGTCCGACAACTTCTCGATAAGTCTAGATCTAGTACTCGAGTAATCAGTTTTATTTTTTAAAATTTTCTCTAAGTCCTTTTCTCGAGAAGTTCACTTCCACTTCTTGAGTAACATTTCTAGCACTCGAGTAACCCTATTTCCACTCAAGTGATAATGATTTTTGTCTTGAAATTTCCTGAAGTGCCTCTTCTTAAGTAGTCTGATATTGTCTTCTTGAGAACCCATTTTAGTACTCGAGTAGTTCTTCCTTCCCTCGAGTAATCCAGGCATCTTTTCAGAAAATTTTACTAAGTCCTAACGAATGCGATTTTCAAATGAATTGACGTGATTGGTCTACGTGGCCATCATTAATGTTAATTATGACCGTTAGGGAGATCTTATAAAAGGTCTTTTCCTTACGACTAACCCCAAGCACGTGAAAAGAATATTATTCTAAGATATTTTGATTAGCCATCTCTTTCAAAATTCAGAAGCCACTGCCGCTCATCGTGTTGATCGCCAAGGAAGATTTCGATCCAGAACAACTTGCAGATCAAGATCTTCTTCAATCTCTTCATGCTCTCTTTGATCTTGTGAGTCAAGAAATCTCAGATCAGGGATCTAGCCAAGAGTCTTGTTCAATAATTTCTGATAAAGCCGCAAAGATTAAGAAGGAAGGCATAGGAAGAAATTTCCAAATCTGAGAGAGATATTCTGTTTGTATTTCTTATTTCAATCTATTCTTGTAGGAGATTATTCTCCGAGTGTAGGAGCTTCGTTCTCCGAGTTGTAGGAAGTTTTTATCTTTCGAGTGTAGATCCATTTTTTGGATCGAGTTGTAGGAACCTTGTTCCGAGTAGTAGGATTGTTTTAAATCTGAGAATAGTGGAGTAGCTGAGTCTACTGCATTGCAAGATCGGTGAGTGGAAAGTGGACGTACCCAAGGTTGGAGAACCACTATAATTCTTGTTGTCGTCTTTGATTGCTTGATTATTTTCTATGCATAGATCGCTAAATTTTTTATTTCGCAATAAGACACTCAACTCACCTATTCACCCCCTCTAGGTGATTTAGGTAGACAACTAATAACTTCAATTGGTATTAGAGGTTCGTTGTTCGTCTAAAGGTTAACACCTTGAACACAACTCCTCCTAGTTGTCTTTTGAGTTATTCAAGCATGGATAGAGCTAAGGATTTTTCCAAGCTTCCTCTGTGCACAAAGACCAACTTTGCTATGTGGAAAGAAAGGATAAAGTTATTTATGAAAGCTCTGGATCCAAGGATCTTCATGATTATTGAAGAAGGTCCTCACATTCCCATGACCATCTCCACTATTGATCCTACCAAGCAAGTTCCTAAGAAGTTGATAGATCTTGATATGGATGAGATTGCACTTGTCTCGTTAGACAAGAAAGCCAAAAATACTATAGCAAGTGCAGTTGATGACTCTATGCTGCAGAACTTGATTCACTACCAGTCCGCTAAGGAAATGTGGCAGTCTCTTATTATTCTGATTGAAGGCACTAATGAAGTTAGGGATGATAGAAGATCCCTTCTAAATAAAAAATATGAAGCGTTTCGACAAAGTCCCAAGGACTCCATTGCAGATACTTTTGAAAATTTCTTCAAGATTGTCAATGGCCTAAGAGTCTACGGCCGAGTCTTCACCAATGGAGAACTGAATGATAAGTTCTTTAGATCCCTAACTAAGGAATGGGATAACAAGGTTTGTATTATCCGGGAATTTGAAAAGCTAGCTGAGACTGACCCACAGAATCTCTTCGAAAAGCTTATGTCCTATGAGCTGTAAATAAATTCAAGAAAAGATGAAGAAGAGAAGAACATGTATTCATCCAAGGAGAAGTCTGTCGCTCTCAAGGCAGACACCTCAAGGAAGTCCAAGGCTGCCTCTCCTTCCCCAGCACAAGAAGAAAGTGAAGAAGAAACCTCGGAGCCAAGTACCTCAGGCTCAAAACTATCTGAAGGAGAGTTCTCTCTACTCTCAAGACAGTTCAAGAAATTCTTGAACAAGAAGAAGCCATGGAGAGGCAAGGATGACTCGTACAAAAGATCACGTCATGATGGTGTTCGCTATAAGAAAGGATCAAGTATCCAAGACAGGTATAACACTAAACAGAACAAACATATTTCTGCTGACATAATTTGTTATTGCTGCAATAAGCCAGGTCACGTTATTACTGATTGCCTCCACAAGAAGATGGAGGGTGGAAAAAGAGAGGAGAAGAAGTCTTCTTATCATAAGAAGAGAATTGAAAGAAGCCTAGTAGCCAAGAAGGGCAAGACTCTCAGCGACTCTGACTCATCTAAGTCAAGTGAAGAAGTGGAAGCCTACTTTGGGATAATAGCACAAACTGATGAAGAAGAAGAGCACCAGTTCACTGGGAAGGTAAACTCTCATACTCCTCTTTCTGAATCTGATGGTTCTGACCATGAAAATGAGGAAAGTTCTTCTAACGATGAATTTGAACTCATGTCTCAATATAAAGAGTTGATACAAGCCTAAGAAAAATGTCGTAGAGTAGCAAGAGCTCTTGCTAAGGAGATCAAATCTCTTAAGGCTGAAGAGAGCACTCTGAGAGAGGAAGTCGTTAAGATGGACTCACTCAGTAAAGACTTAAATACTGTTATTGAAGAGTATAAAAAGGCTCTCGAGCACCTAGATCTGAAGGAGAAGATCATCAAGGTATTGGAAGAGCAACTTCAAGCCAAAAAGAAACTTGTTTAAGCTTTCTCCAAGCCCAAGACAGTTCTTCCGTGTGTTGCTGAGTTCTCTACTTAGGCCAAAGGAGTTGGATTAGGCAATGTGGCTGCTCCTAGTAAATGTTCTAGGAGGAATAAAGCCCAAAGGAGAAATAAGGCGGCCAAGAAGGCTCTGGCCAAGGAAAAGGGGAAAGCTCATATAGAACAAACTTCATTTAGGAAGGTTATCTTTCTGACTAATAAGTTTGATCTGGATTCGTCCTATGGTCACTTTACTAGGCCCACTTATCTAGAGCCCAAGTCTCATTACGAATGATGGACCCGTCCCCGAAACTTTGGCGAGAGTGTCTTCAAGGCACCTTATGAGGTGATCTCTCTTCAGAGCTATGGACCTTATAATCATGGTCACAACATCAAGAAAGATCCAAGGGTCAAATACGTTCTAGAAAAGCCTACTAAGGAGAAGAAGTCATGTGAATGTCATCATTATGAAGATTCTACTTCCAACTCTACTGCCCCTGCTAGACCACAATCTCAAAAGGTCGAGCATGAGATCGTTAGGAAAAGATACAACAGATTTGACTGTTGCTGTTGTGGCAATATAGGTCACTTCGCCATAGATTGCTGGTTTAATTCCAGACGTTATGAAACTCCTCGAGTTAATAATGTGAGAAAGATCGCTCATAATATTTACACTCGTAGGGGGAGTGTGTTAACTCAAGACCAAGGACCCAAACAAGTTTTGGTTCCTAAGGCAAACTGATTTGTGGTTGCAAGTATGTCCAAAGATCACCAAAAATCCTATCTGGTATTTGGACAGTGGATGCTCTCAGCATATGACCGGGATTAGAAGCCTTCTCAAAGATTACTCTCCAGTGCTGAACGGACGAAAGGTCATCTTTGGAGGTTCCGATAAAGGAATTACTAAAGGCTACGGTATGATTACCAATGGTAGTGTATCCTTTTCCGATGTAGCTTATGTTGAAGGATTGGAACACAGTCTCATTAGCATAAGCCAACTTTGCAATAAAGGATACATCATAGAATTTCATGCAAGAAAGTGTTTGATAAAATCGGTTGATAATTTACAAACAATTTTATCAGACACTCATAGTAGAAATATATTTTGTTTGAATTTTATTTGCATAGACTCTTCTACAGCAGTGTGCTTTTTAGCAAAAGATAGTGCCTCTCCTGGTGAACAATGACACAGGAGATTATCACATATTAATTTCAAAACTATTAATAAATTATTTTCCCTTAATTTAGTACGTGATGCTCTAAATGTCAAGTGCGTTAAAGATAGACCTTGTCACGCATGTGTAAAATGCAAGCAAATAAGGGCTACCTTTAAAAGCATTATTGGCAAAGACTCTAATAGGTGTTTACACATACTTCATATTGACTTGTTCGATCAACAGCAAGTTAGAAGTTTGGGAGGTAAGGATTATACATTGGTTAATGTTGTTAACTACTCACGCTTTGCATTGGTGTTCTTTCTAAAACACAAGTCAGATACTTTTGACATCTTTACAAATTTTGTCAGACATATCAAGAATGAATACAATTGTTTCGTAGTCAAAATTAAAAGTGACAATGGAACTGAATTCAAGTATGGGGCCATGAAAGAATTTTGTAAAAGCCTAGGTATCTTTCATGAGTTTTCCTCTCCTCATACTCCCCAGCAAAATGGAGTAGCTGAGAGAAGGAATAGAACACTTATAGAGGCCTGCAGGACCATATTGAGTGATGCCTCACCACCGGAATACTTCTTGGCTGAAGCTGTCAACACAGCATGCCACGTGCAAAATCGATCACTCATAAACAAAAACTATAATAAGACACCTTACGAACTACTAAAGGGCAGAAAGCCGACTGTGTCATATTTTAGAATTTTTGGTTGTAAATGCTTCGTCCTTAACAATGGCAAGTATCACACTACTAAATTTAGTGAAAAGAGGTTTGAAGGTATTTTCGTAGGGTATAGAGGCTATAGTAAGGCATATAGGTTATTTAATAAGAAAACCCTAGTTGTAGAAGAATCTATTCATGTTGTATTTAATGAGACGAGCTTGCTGCAAAGCAGTTCTTCTAGTGTGTTTATTGAAGATGTAGGTTCAAAGTTGAAAGAATTTAACTTGGATGAAGCAACTGAAGAAAAGGATGAAAAGTTCATCAAGATCACTACTCCAACCCCTATTGGAGAGGTTAAGGATAAAGATGAAGAAATCATTTAAGTTGATGAAGTCACTCCTGTGATAGAAGAAGCTCCAGATGCAAGTAACCTAGAGCTCAGACATCTGAAGGATCACCCAATTGATCAAATCATCGGAGATCCCTGGGATGGTGTAAAGACTCGTACAGGTACAACTAATGAAAATTTATATTTGAGTTTCCTCTCGTAGGTTGAACCAAAGAAGTTTGAGGAACAAAACTCAGACTCATCTTGGATAATGGAAATGGAAAAAGAGTTGAATCAATTTAAGCATTGCCAAGTTTGGAAGCTTGTTCCAAGACCAAAAGGCAAGAATGTTATCGGAATAAAGTGGGTCTATAGGAACAAGATGGACGAGAATGGAACAATCATAAAGAATAAGGCCAGACTCGTCGCCCAAGGATACCGACAAGAAGAAGGAATTGACTTTGACCAGGCGTATGCTCTAGTGGCAAGACTAAAGGCAATCGGGTTGTTCCTATCTTATGTTGCACTTAGGGGCTTCACTGTCTATCAGATGGACGTGAAATATGCCTTCCTTAATGGTGACATAAAGGAAGAAGTGTATGTGGAACAACCCCAAGGTTTCGTTGATTCTAACTCTCCTAATCATGTTTATCTTTTATCTAAAGTATTATATGGTTTGAAATAAGCTCCTCGAGCTTGGAATGAGACACTGTCTAGTTTTCTTCTTGAGAACAAGTTCACAAGAGGAAAATTAGAAAAGACATTATTTCTTAGGGAAATAAAAGACAAGATTTTTCTAGTGCAAATCTATGTCGATGATATTATTTTTGGCTCTACTAACGACAACCTCTGCAAGAAGTTTTCAAAGCTTATGCAAGAGAAGTTTGAAATGAGCAGTATGGGAGAGCTTAAGTATTTCTTAGGACTTTAGGTGAATCGATCTGAAGATGGAATTTTCATCTCTCAGACAAAGTTTACCAAAGAATTAATTAAGAAATTTGAAATGGAGAACGCAACCTCTATGAGGACTCCAATGGGTTCAGCTGTGTCTCTGGACAAGGATGAGAAGGGAAACCTTTTGATGAAACAAAGTACATAAGCATAATTGGATCCTTGCTCTATCTTACTGCGAGTGAAACGGACATAATGTTCTCAACATATGTATGTGCTAGATTTCAAGTGAACTCTAAGGAATCTCACTACGGTGCTGCAAAGCAGATTTCAGATACCTTAAAGGTACACCAAATCTTGTCTTATGGTACCAAATAGGTAATGATAACGAACTAATTGGATTTTCAGATGCATATTTTGCAGGTAGCAAAGATGATAGGAAGAGCACTTCAAGGACTTCCCAATTCCTAGGAAGAAGGATCATTTCCTGGAGTAGTAAGAAGTAGAACTGTGGCGCAATCTCAACAGCCGAGTCAGAGTATCTCTCTACAGGAAATTGTTGTGCACAGCTGCTATGGATAAAGAACAAGTTTGAAGACTACAATATGAAGTTTCAAAACATTCCTTTTTTTGCGACTCCTCTATTGCGATTGCAATAGCCAATAACCCAGTCTTTCACAGCCGAATAAAGTACATAGAGCTGCGATATCACTTCATCCGGGAGCATGTGGAGTGTGGGGACATATATCTACAATATGTCCCAACTGACAGGCAGATTGCAGATATATTCACGAAGCTGCTGGACGAGACCAAGTTCTCGTTCTTTAAAATAGAACTTGGAATGCTCAACAAAGAATTATAGAGAAGGAGGACTCACAACATAACTCAGAGATCAAGGAATATGTCAAAAGTCAAAATTTCTTAAGTTCAGACTTAATTTCTCAAGTAAGATGACTACTCGAGTACTTCTTTAGACTACTCGAGAACTCAGCAAGTCACTCGAGAAATGAGTTTCCTCTCGAGAAGTATGAAGAAATCACTCGAGTACCATCATTCTCTCACTCGAGTACTGCCGGTCCACTCGAGAAATATGAAGAAATTTTCTCAAATTAAGTTCAAATCTCTTTATTCACAACCCGAATCTTATACCGCCTTTTTCTAAGGTATGTTCGATTAATTACTTCCTCAATCTTCTATAGTTAGGGTTATATAAATAGAAAAATTAGATTTCATTTTCTATACAATTTCAAAAACCCTCTCTCTCGACAAAGAAAGTCTCTTCGTCTTCCGCCACTGTCGCAGAGCACGCTGCCGTCGCCTCTTCTAACAGTCGATTTCCCTAAGTTCTTTGGACAGTGGCACCGACTTCCAAAGTTGGGATTGGTAGTGAACTCGTTGTCACCGGTATTGCAGAACTCTCATATGATTTCTAAAATCTTCTCATTCTTCTCGACGCCGCCGGTTTGACCTTCGTTCTCCAGTAGCCCTGCAAGATTCTTTTCCCCGAAGTTGAAGAGTTCTTTAAGAATATCATAGTGAGAAGGAACGGGAAGGTCCTTAAGTCAAAGGTTAAGGGGATTAAGATCAAGCTTACCAAGACCTCTATCTCTACACTCCTTCGTCTACCAGTGGTTGATGAAGAAGATGACCTAAGTCATGAAGATTCTGAAAGAGCAAGCAGATTTTGTGGAATTCCAACAAAAGCTCATTCCATTTGAAGACCTGATTTAAATCTAGAAAGCAAATTCCTTGTGGACATCATTGGCAAGATTATCCTATGTAAGACAAGCTCTATAAGGGATATATCAAATGATATGTTTGACATGATGACAGCTATAATCTGCAGAAAAAGATTTCAATTCGGTATGTTAATTTTTGATAGGATAAGGGAGAGCATCAAGACTCCTAACTATGCCAGGATCATCTCTTTGATGTTGTATGAGATAAATCCTCAAGTTTTTGATTTATTTAAAGGAACCACCCTGCACCATATGAAGAAAGTATCAATCTCTTCTATTTAGAGATGGGAACTGAAATTGCTGAATCCTGCCCAGGCTATTAAAGCTCATGAACTTCCAGTTACAGAGGACATGACTCCATCTCCCTCTCCACCTCATATTTCTAGCACATTTGGTGCAGCTACTGAGGGGGAGCCTGCTCTTTCTGTTCAAGAGGAAAGTATACCTATACCTCCTGCTGCTACTTCACTCCCTCCAACCACTCCTGAAGAAATTCTATCAGATACTCAAGTACAAGAAACCATACTCTCTACTGCAAAAGACATTAACCAGATGATAAAAGAACTAAGCTTTGAAGATCCTCTTCCTCTCCTCCAGAAAGACAAACTTGCAGAACCATCCAAGGAACCAATGCCAGTACCATCACCCTCTCCTATTTCATCTCCAGGATCCCCTGCTCCCCAATCTCCTGCTGCTGACAAAGAGCAAGATGAGACCATACCGATTTCTGATGAGAAAGAGCAGACTCCAGAACCAGCTGAAGCTCCTCTGAAGAGCTTGGACTTTACTCTTCCCACCATTATTGGTGAGGAAGGAGATGTTCTGATTCACACTTCCAGAGCTCAGATCTCAGTGATCATTGAAGAGATTACTCCATGGACTGCTCCTCCTCCTCCTCTAGTTCCTCTAGCTGTAACTCCAAAACCTGCTACGAATGATATTTTGGCAAAGTTAGAATTGATGCTAATAGAATAGAGAAAATACTTTGATGATTCTCTGAAAAGTGTAACAGAAAAAGTATCTGCTCTTGAAAAAGAAATGAGCAGAGGCTTTGCAGAAATTCAGCATAACACTGATGAGCTAAAATAGTTATTCAAAATAGGTGGAAAAGCATTGGACCACACAATTACCAGTGTTGGCAAAGTGATGGAACAATCTATTACTCTTGCTAATAATCAGATACAGTTAGAAAAGAAGGCCCAAAAGCACACTTTCAAAATCTGTGAAGAAGTTGGTACATTCAAAGAATATTCCATAGAGAAATTGACTGTAAAAGTCAGAAAGGGGGAGAAATTAGTAAAAGAATATTTAGAAAAATCAGATGCTAACAAGCAAACTCTCTGGGAAGAAAAGCTGAAAGAAATTCATATTGATGTGCAGAAGCAGATTGATGGTGTAAAATTTCACACTTATGATACAGCTATGTGGATGCACAACCAGATAATCCCTGACTTTCAAGCAGATCCAAATATAATTCCCCATCATCTGAATCCTCTAGCTCAGCATCCTCCAGTTCCAGTTCCAGTTCCTCAGCCAACATTCCCTCCAAGACCTGAAGGCTCAGAAGCACCACCTCAAGATTCTTACACTCAGGTTTGGGAATCTGATCCAGCTGATATACTTCATCAAGCTCCTCCATAGATTCATATCCCAAAGAAAAGAAAATATGGTGATGGAGCTTCTACAAGCAAGTCCATACCAAATCCAGAAGATTAAAGGAGGAAAGCTCAAGAATTTGCAGAGATCTGGAGCCCTACTTCAAAGTCATTAATCCTTGATACTCTCAAACTGGTAATGTATTTTAATGAAAGCAGGTCCAAGCATTATAGCTCATTTGAATGGGAATTACATGATAAATCTTTAACCAAAAGAAGGATCTATGATCAAGAATATGGAAGGAATAATCCCAATGCATCTCCAAAACCTCCTAAATATTACCCAAAGACATTCAACTATCAGAGAAGGCAATAAGAGAAGAAAGACAGACAACAACAAAAACAACATCAAGCCAAAGAATGATCAAAGAATTAGATTGTGGATTTGAGTAGTGTAGAAATGAATTTTGGACAATTCAATTTAGGTAAATCCTTAATTTTGATGATCTATTCTTTGTCTTAAGTTTTTAGCACGATACTCTGTTTTTTTTCTCTTTTATATCTAGTCTTTTTACTTGTTTATGTTGATACAATTCACCTTGGTGTAGAGGGTTCTGACTTCTACAAATAGGGGGAGATTGTTGGGTATTGTATCCATAATAACCTAGATTTGTATGAAGTCACCCATAAACTAAGATGAATTAAGTTGTATTTGATGTGTTGTTTGAGTTGTGTGTTTGTAGGACTTAATTGCCAAGTATAGACCAATGTGAGTCTACAATGGTTCACCAAACATAGGACCATACAATGTAATCTCTCATTGTGTGATCTATGGTGTTGACTCATGTGTAGCCTCTCTATTGGGATACACTTAATTTTCAAGCACTAGAGTTGCTGAAGAAAGACATGTTGCTGATTCCATGGAAGAAACAAAATTTTAAGGAAACAAAATTTTTTCTAAGGATTTCACTCGAGTAGAACCCTAGTACTCGAGTAGATCATCTAGTTGTACTCGAGTATGTCTAGTCTTGATCTCGAGTAAAGGAAATGGTTCTCGAGAAATTTGAATCTAGTTCTCGAGAGGCCAAGTCCATTACTCGAGTCAACTTCTTCTCTTTCTCGAGTTGACAGATTTTCCTTCTCAGAAATTTTCTAAGTATTATACTGGAGTAGTCAAGTTCACTACTCGAGTAGATGAGCACTTTGTCTCGAGTGACAGAAGGAAAGTTTTAGAGAAGTATCTACCCCACTCGAGTAGTGTAGTTCCTGTACTCGAGAAGTCTGTCTACTTCTCGAGAAGTCAAGATCTAGTACTCAAGTAATCAGTTTTATTTTTCAGAATTTTCTCTATGTACTTTTCTCGAGAAGTTCACTTCCACTTCTCGAGTAACATTTCTAGCACTCGAGTAACCCTCATTCCACTTGAGTGATAATGAATTCTGTCCTGAAATTTCCTGAAGGGCCTCTTCTCGAGTAGTCTGATATTGTCTTCTCGAGAACCCATTTTAGTACTCGAGTAGTTCTTCCTTCACTCGAGTAATCCAGTCATCTTTTCAGAAAATTTTGCTAAGTCCTAACAGACGCGATTTTCAAATGACTTGACGTGATTGGTCCACGTGGTCGTCATTAATGTTAATTATAACTGTTAGGGAGATCTTAAAAAAGTTCTTGTCCTTACGACTAACCCCAAGCACGTAAAAAGAATATTATTATAAAAATTCTGGATCAGCCATCTCTTTCTAAATTCAGAAGCCGCTGCCGCTCATCGCGCTGATCGCCAAGAAAGATTTTGATACAGAATGACTTGCAGATCAAGATCTTCTTTAATCTCTTCATCCTCTCTTTGATCTTGTGAGTCATGAAATCTCAGATCAAGGATCTAGCCGAGAGTCTTCTTCAATAATTTCTGATAAAGCCGCAAAGATCAAGAAGGAATACCTAGGCAGAAATTTCCAGATCTGAGAGAGATATTCTATTTGTATTTCTTATTTCAATCTATTCTTGTAGGAGATTATTCTTCGAGTGTAGGAGCTTCGTTCTCCGAGTTGTAGGAAGCTTTTATCTTCCGAGTGTAGATCTGTTTTGTGGATCGAGTTGTAGGAACCTTATTTCGAGTAGTAGGATTTTTTTAAATCCGAGAATAGTTGAGTAGCCAAGTCTAGTGCATTGCTAGATCGGTGAGTGAAAAGCGAACGTACCCAAGGTTGGGGAACCACTATAATTCTTGGTGTCGTCGGTGATTGCTTGATTATTTTCTATCCATAGATTGCTAAATTTTTTATTTCGTAATAAGACGCTCAACTAACCTATTCACCCCCCTCTAGGTGATTTAGGTGGACAACTAATAAAATCAGACGATATCATTTCTTCATGAAATTTGTCATCGACCTGAGATCGAAGATTTGTTTTCTTTTCGTAGGACAGAGTCTGCCGCTTCATATTCCGAAAACCTTTATAACTAGGTTTTCTTCGAGCTCCATCCCGCGCTTTCTATTCTCTTGCACTTGATCTCTCTTTCTTTTTGCAGGAAAACCAATGACGATTCTGGCAATTTCCCTTTCCGGCATGAAGTTTGACACCGATTTTGAAATCGAATTCGACTCATACCGTCATTCAGATCAGATTTTCATGGACATTCTACAGCTGTTCGAAGACCAGCAACTGAAGATTTTCATGACCACCATGATCATGTTGGCATGTTGGACGCAACTGAAATAAGAGAATGGGTTTATACTTCAACTACTCCTGATGCAGATACTATGATTGGAACCATTGCAGGAAATCAGGTTACCCTAACCCCTAATGAGATTTTTTGTTTGGTTAATGGAGATGAGGATATTGAAATAGATAGTTCTGAGTTTGATAATATGTTGATCAAAATGGATCATTCTGATGGAAACCCTAACAAAATTCTTAAAAAGAATTTATTTGCTGAATATAAATTCCTTGCTGATACTATTGGGAAAGTGTTGCTTGGCAAACACACAGCCCATGATTATATAACCAGGCACCAGTTCTTAGTGATGTGTGCTCTGGTAAATAAGAAGGCAGTAAACTGGGGAAAGTTACTATTTGAGTTGATTAAAAAGAAGAATTCTAAGAAAGAAGTATTTTTTGGGAGGATATTAGGTATTTTCCTCCAGGCCAAGGCTCATGAATTTTTTGTCTCCCAGACCATACTCATTAATGCCTCCAAGAGGCTAACTTGTGCCTTATTTGGCAGATGGGAGAGGACCATCATTAAGCCATCCAGGGTTTCCTCCTCTTCTAGGACTTCTGAGGACTCAAGGGCAGTTATAACCACTCCTCCATGTCCAGAAGATGTTCTTCCCTCCATCAGAATTCCTTCTCCTCCTCCTCAACAACAACCTTCTTCCACTTCACTTGCTATCTTCACTTCTACCCCTCCAACTTCACCTCTTCCACCACCATCACCTACTAAATCAATTATCATCATTCATGAGGATGAAATCATGACTGATCTCATTTATCCTCTATCTCCACCTCTAACTCATCTGGATGTCCTTCCATCCAAATCCCCTCAACCCAATTTCAATCTGCTATCTCCACCTCCACCATCTCCACATCAATCCCCAGCTCAATCACCCATCCAGGACATCACAACTACATTTGTTCCTACCACAACAACTCCTTTTACCACAATTACAACCACCTCAACCTACATTCCTTCTAACCCTACCTCCACATTTCCAGAACACATCCACACAGATTTTTCACACTCCTTTTCTGTCTGTTCCAATTGTTGACATCATACCTCCTATATTCCCTCTGCTCCTGAACCTCTACATCTAAATTTCTATGACATTGCGAAAGATCTTCTAAAATTCATCTCTCCTACTCTAGAGCAATTAATAACAAATTATACTGCTCCTCTCTCTGCGTCTATCACTTCTCTATCAACCAGAATTGCTGCCCTCTCTACTGTCCCTTCTTCTAGGGTCCTTGCTTCAGGACCCTCTGAAACTCGGTAGGGGGAGATGTCCTATAAAGAAGTTTTAGTTCCTCCTCTAGCAGCAGCAACAACAATTCCAATTCCTCTTCTAGCAGCAGCAATAGATTCCCCTAAGGCAGACATTCCAACAAATATTATAGATATTATAGATGATTCTGATATGGCTTATGATAGAGATGAAGAAATAAGCACTGCTGGTGATTTTATCATAAATCCCACAGTTGATTTGAATTCTTTACACAATTCTTTTGATCAAATTTACAGAATTTATAGAAATGTTCTTCTAAGTTTTGTTTAATTTCTCCAAGGCCATTGTATGTTATTCTACTCCAATAAGTCCTACAGTTGTAGATCAACTAAGGGCAAGCTTTGCAGCTCCTGTGATTACAGATTTATTTATTGCTGAAGATGTTTGCAGTCCTCCTCCTCTTTTGTGGGTTGAGTCTCCTATGCTAGATTTGGATGATATTTTGTTTGCTGACATGGAAGAAGAGAAAGGAAACCAGATTATTACTGAAAGTTTTGTAGAGCCAAAATTTCTAGTACATCCTCAGGCTGAGAAGCAAATCTTTAAAGAAACTCTAAAGGAAATTGATGATATGTATGCTAATCCTCCTGGATCATCTGATGTTGATGATGATCCTGATGATTCTGATGACTCTGGTCCTAAGAAGACAAAATCTAAGAAGGGAAAGGTTCCTGCAAAGGCTGTTCCTAAGCCTACCCATACTGCTGACACTCCTTACTATATCTTGAATAATATTACTCCTTATCTAGGAATGCCTAATTGGATGTGGCTCTCTAAAAATGAGCAAAAGGCTAGGAAGAAGAGTAGGAGATACTCTCCTCCTCCTCAAAGGAATTTGAGAGGACCTCCTCCTCCTCCTCCTACTGCAGGTGCTACAGGAAATATCTCTCAATCTTCAAGAAATGTCTTGAAGACTCAGAATCCAGCTTCAAGTAGTTCTCAATCTCATAGGCCAGCCTCCTACAAGTCCTCTAGACTATCTGGAAAATACAGCCAATGCAGTCCTCCAAAGTCTTATTATCAAAGCAATCCTCAACAGAAATTTACTCCAACAAATTTTCAACAGAAATCTTTCTTATTCAGAAATCCTCCAAAGTCTTCTCAGGATGCTCTAAAATCTGATCTAGAGAGACCTCCGTCTCCAGTTTATGAACCTGAGTTAGATCTAAACTTCAGAATGGCTAGATTTCAAGAATTGATTGGTTTTTCTCAGATAAACAAAGCCAAAATAGAAGGACAGATCCATCTAAATTCACCACAATGTCCTCCTATAGACAAAAAGTGTTTGACAAATTTCAGGTAGACAGACAATTATTTGTTCCAAATGTATATATGCAGGTACATCCAGAAGCAGTTGTTCCCAAAGCTTCATCTATGACAGTGCTTGGACTTTAAGATATGAAAATATCTCAGAAGGAAGCTGCAGATCCTCTCAGGAAAATTGTGTTTGCTAAATCATCTTCAGCTCCTCCCTCTGACAATCCTTGAACATTTTTTTCTCTATGATATTTTTGTGTATTGTACTTAGCTATATTATATCTGCTGAATGATTTTAAAATTCTGTCAGATATTTATATTGCTGTGTTTTTATGCTTTTCTATTTTCTATTTAGTGACCTCACCCAAATAGGGGGAGATTGTTGGATACCTAGTTTGGATTTGGGCGAGGTTCACCATTAGGTTGTTGACCAATCATGTATAACTTAGGGTCAATTTGTTAGTTCTAAGGTTAGGACAGTCTGAATAGGTTAGACATCTTTTGATCCAGCCTTGAGAAGACTTCAGAGATCCAGACTTAAAAGAATTACAGCTTTTAAGAGTTTAGAAATCAGTTCGAAGTTCTTTGAACTCAGCTCGATGATCGTTGATCGCAGATCGATGAACTCAGAGTTCCTTCTCTGAGTTGAGCTCGATGATATTCGAGCTCAGGTCGACGAACTCCCTCCTCTACTCAGTTTCTCTGGTCGACGATATTCTACCTCAGTTTGACGAACTTGGAGCTGAGCTTTGTCAGATTCTTTCTAGATTATTTTTCTCTGAGCTCTTATCGACGAAGACGATTTCTCAGATCGACGAACTTTGAGTTCAGGTCGATAAAATCTGTTCTGAGGTCGATGATTTCTATTAGTTTCAGTTTTGCCGATTTCTATGATATTTTGATTTCAATTGGTATTATTTTAGGGCAGTAATTCTCTGAATTATTAATGCTTATATTCTCAAGAATATAGTCGTTGCTAGGCAACATTGATTATGGATTTTACAGAGTTAATTACTTGACTTATTTACTGAGATAGTTAAGGAAACACATTAAAGACATTTTCCAGCCATTTTAATTCCCAAAATCTCAACAATAAATCAAGGATATTATTTAGAATTCAATGGCAAAAATCCTCTCAGAATATAAAAGGATCTTTTTTAAAAAGAATTACAAGAACAAGAGATCTTTTCACAACATCTGATAAAAAGTTTTTCTGTGAAAAAGCACTGTTATCTTTCTTACAGGAAATTGAAGAAGAACATCTCTCACAGATCTTTAGTCTTCTTCAGTTTCTACTTCAGGATTCAAAGGGACAACTCATAACCACCAGTCCAAGAAGTTTCTGAAGATCTTCATCAAGTCCTATACCTTGTGCAAAGCTCTTATCTTCCTGAACCATTCAACATCTCAGGGGGGGCTTTGATAACAACATCCGCTAAAGTCTTCTCAGTTATTTGAGAAAGAGAAGACAATATCACTTTTCATTTCCCACTATAAAATGGGTTTCTAACTCCCTTCAAAAGTTATCACCTGGTTTACAAGTCTCCTTATCAAAAGGCTTGATTTGGTTTTTGGGCACCCGATCAAAAGCCTAAAGAGTTGCTATATATCCCTTAGAAAATAGATATTGTGGTGACAGGGAACCTGAGAAAAAACCTGTGGTGGCAGGGCACCTGATCAAAAACCTATAGTGGATTCCTACCAGAGTGGTAGAAGAGTGGATGTACCCAGTTTTGGGGAACCACTATAATTTTTGTGTGTCGTCTGGTTGTTCCTTTCTTTATTTCTATTGTACTGTGATTGTTTCTTTTTCTTACCTCTCTTTATATATATACTACTATCACTTATTTTAATTTCGCTATAAAAACTGATTATGTTTTTAAAATACTCTATTCACCCCCCCCCCCCTTTCTAGAGTTAGTCAGATCTATCCCCTCACTTTCACATATTTTTCCAATAACAAAGTAAAGAGAGAAGTACTAAATTTATTCATCCAATATATATATATATATATATATATATATATATATATATATATATTACCAGATGCTAGAAATTACCAGAAAGTTCTACTGACCAAAAAGCACACTTTTCTAAGTACATTTGGACACATAAATAAATTACTTACAGATATTCAACAGGAGGCACTTTGTGAATGTTCCTAAATGAAATATCTTCCAAAAATTCTATAAAAATTCACAGAACATTATAATGCACTAATATGTCCTTTGACCTAGTTTCACAATTTTTTAGTGGATATTTAACCCATAATTAATTTATTTAATAATATTCTACAAAGACACAATGTGAAATAACTTGCATAAAAGGGCTTCCAATAATTTTGTAAAAATTCACAGGGTAAGGTTATATCCTAAAATATTACCTGACCAAGTTTCATAATTTTCCAGTAAGAATATAACTCCTAAATAATTATATTGTGATTGAATCAAACTTAAGGTTTGTGAATGAAGTACTACAATTATTAATCCAAAATTGCCAATAAAACTTCTAGGTAATAATATCATTAAATCAAGTTTACTGCCTAAGTATCATGAGTATCAAAATCCATTTGAGCATGTGAATAAATATTGGACCAAAGTGCCCTAAACTATCCATAATTGTTTTAAAGAAGGTGTTTTCCTAAAAATCCTAAAACCATTTCCAGAGACTATCACTACCCTAGGAACTCACCGTCCAAGTTCCAAGACCATCTAAAGACATATTGTCCCATGTCCTTCACTTGGCCCTAAACCTAAACTCTGGGGCATAAACTAGGGTATTAGGGCATCTCCACCCCAAACCACTCAATTTCTCTTGAGGGTGTGTTTTAGATGACTTTGAGGCTGTGGCCCAAGTTTCATCCCTTTTGGATGAAGATTGACCACTCAACTCACCAAATACACTTTTTCCCTAATTTTCTCCTTAAGGGACCAAACTTTGGTCACACCATTATCTAATAAAATCAATCCCAAATGGGTTAATATTTGTACCAGTGACCTATCATGACCCTAAGGGTACTCCACAAATATTTTGGGGAATTATGAGGTCATTAGACCCTCTAATTAAATCATACAAGATTTATTAAATTTTTACAAAAACTATAGAAATTGTTTTTCAAAAAATTCCCATTTTTATATATGTCATGGGTATAGGTTAGAGTGACCCTCAGTATAAATCGCAAGGCATTTGGATTGATGGGGGAACTCAATTTAGTCTCTGGTCAAGCCAATGTATAGGATGCACCATTTTGAGTGTTGTAGTCAGACCACTGACCCAAATGGGCTAAAATTAATTTTCAAATAGAGTAGACCTCATGAGTTACAACTTTTATGGTGGCCACTTTTAATGTAGGTCATTTTAAGTACTTTTAATAATTAAGTTAAACAACTGCGATTTCTATGATAGAAATGAAATAAATACAATAATAAACCCTAGGTATTAAAATCACCGCACGATTCTTAAAGCCAGATTCGATGGCATCCCGTCGTCTTCCTCATTGAGCAAACAGTAAGGATTGGCCCGACCTGGGCGATGTTTGCCCGTGATTTCCCGGCGACCCGCGCCTCTTTCTGGCCGGCCACCGCCACCACCACCTTCGTTGAGGGGGTGGCTGACGATTCTTGGCGGTTGGCCGGCCGTAGGTGGCCGGAACAGTGGATGGTGATTGGAATTTAAAACAAAAAATCAAGCTTTTGGATTAGCATATTTGGGGTCAATTTATCAAAACCATGCGGCCAATGGATAGAGATCTATCCACTAAGAAATTAAAGGAGGATAGGACCATTTGGGAGGGCTTGAGTGGGGCCGATCGCCGTGTCTCCATTAACGGTGGTGGCGCCGCTCAGTGCTCTATAACAACACTAGAAAAGGGCTCAGCTGCTTAAGGGAAAAGGTGGAAACGACTGCTGGGATCTAGGGAAGCTTTTAAAATGCTCAATTGGGGGAGAGTAAGGGTCTAGGCTTCAATGTCATTAATGGCCTTGAAGGAAATTTTTGGCCAACCTGAAATTCACTGAATACAACCACCTAAGGGGTCGGCCATGGCTATTAAACTCCTCTAAATGGGCTAGGGAGAATGAATCAAGCCTTTAGAATTAATTGGGAAGGCCCTTGGCCTCCCTTGGCTATGAATGGCCTTCTCTCTCTCTCTTTCTCTCTCCTCCATTTAGGTAAAAATGGTTTTCTCTCTTCTAGTCACTATTTCCAGAATTTTAATTGCAATTTAGGTAAATTCCCGCCTCCTAAAGCTAATGGGCCACTTTAATTGGGCTTAGCCCAAGTGAGTTGGGATTGGTTAGGTCCACTTTGGCTAATTTGACCTAATCTTAGGGTTGAGTTGACCTTGGTCAAATTGACCTTTTTGGTTGACCCCAATGGGTCCTTGGTGACCAAATTGCCTCCCCTAAGGTCTTGGAAGGGTTTGTTAGTGCTAGTTTGGCACCTTGGAGGCCACTTGACCTTTAGTTGGGGCACTTTGATCATTTTAGGGCTAGGGTTGAATTTGGTCAACTTGACCTTTTGGGTTGAGCCCAATGGGTCTTGGTGACTCAATGAACCTTCTAAAGGGCTAGGGATGTTTTGGTGGGGGTCAAAAAGTCAAGGTGCGGCTCTAAGGTCAAACCCTAGGCTTGGTGATGAGGTTGTGCTATAGGCAGACCAGGGTGACTTCTACCCTCATGCCTTTGCTCATTTGGCCTCTTGAGCTTCCTAGGGTTTTGTCATGACCTAGTCATTACAAAACAACTCTTGACGGTCTAGTTGTTTGAGGGATGTTACATCTAGTTTTAAATGATAAAGTATGATACTGTGTACAATGATACAAGGGGATAGCTCATTTGAAATATAAAAACCATTGACAAGCTCTTTAGTGAAGAGCTAGTTAGGAATGGTCCTAAGATGAAATGCACCAAAGAAGGCATTTGCTCAGCATGCGAAAAGGGTAAGCAAACCAAAGCTTCCTTCAAAAGCATTCAGACCAAAGACTCTGTGAGGTGTTTATACCCCCTGTATATAGACTTGTTTTGTCCTATGACAGTTCATAGTATAGGTAGGAAATTCTACACCCTTATGGTGGTTGATGTCTATTCTCGGTTTGCTTGGGTTTTCTTTCTTATGAAAAAGTCTGAAACCCTTGATATATTCAAGACTTTTTTCAAGCAAATTCAGGATGAGCTAGACAATACTGTAGTCAAAATAAAAAGTGACCATGGGTCTGAATTCTAATCTGAAGGCATGATAAGTTTCTATGAAGAGCAAGAGATTCATCAAGAATTTTCTTCTCCAAGAACACCCCTATTGGACCCTAGTTTGGATTTGGGCTAGGTTCACTATTAGGTTTGTTGACCCAACATATATAACCTATGGTCATTTTTAGTTCTAGGGTAAAGGTTAGTAACATTAGGTTAGATTATTGAAACCTACCTTCAGAAGACTTTAGAGATAGAAGAATTAAAGGAAATGCAGTTTAAAGATTTCAGAAGTTCAGCTCGACGATAGCTGAACTCAGCTCGTCGATCGTCGATCTCAGATCGACAAACTCAGAGTTCCTTCTCTGAGTTTAGCTCGATGAAAGTCTAGCTAAGCTCGACGATCTCTGATCTCACATCAGAAGTTCAGCTTGACGAAAGACTATCTTTGGTCGACGAACTTGGAGCTCAGATTGGCAGTTCATTTTCAAATCGATCATCACTGAACTTAGCTCGACGAACTTGGAGTTCAGGTCGACGAAATTATTCCTAAGTTCGACTATTTCCTTCCAGGTTTTATTCGACTTTTTCCTCTCTACAGTTTCTTAAATCGACTATCAATTCGATTTCAAATTCGAATATATTAAGGCAGTAATACTCTGATAATTAATGCTCATATTCTCAAGAATATAGCCATTCTAGGCAGTATTAATTATGGTCTTTACAGAGTTATTTCTCTACAATATTCAATGAGACAATTAGGGAAACTCATTAAAGACAAATTCTAGCCGTTCAAGTCCCAGAATTTCTGTCGTTAGCCAAGGAAAGGAATTTAAAATTCAAAGGCTGAAATCTGCAAGGAATATATAAGGATTATCTTTTATAGATAGCAAAAAAAGTTAGTTAGTTGTGACATAAAGAATAATTCACAGAAAACTGAAAGAAGAACATCTCTCATACAAATAAAGTTCTTCATCAGTTTTTGCTTCAGGGCTTTTAAGAGACAATCCATCAACATCTATCTAAAATCTTCCTGAAGATCAACAAGCAATCTGAAGGACTACACCCTGAGCAAAGCTTCCTTTCTCCTGAACTATTCTACATCTTAGGGGCAGCTTTGACAACAATAACAATCCACTAGTTTTCTCGGAACATTGAGAAAAAGAAGACAATATCAAATTTCATTTTCCATTTCCTGTGTATAGGGTTTTAACTCTCTTCAAAAGTTAGCCTTTGGTTGTTAAGTCTCCTGATCAAAAGACTTAGTTTAGTTTTTGAGCACCTGGTCAAAATCTCAAAGGGTTGCTAGATCTCCCTTGAAACTAGATCTTGCGGTGACAGGGCACCTGAGCAAAAACCTATGGTGGTAGGGCACCTGATCAAAAACCTATAGTGGATTCATACCAGGGTGGTAGAAGAGTGGATGTACCCAAGTTTTAGGGGAACCATTATAAAATCATTGTAATGTCTGGTTGCACTAGTTTTTTATTTTTTGTGCAGTGATTTTCAGTGTTTCATTTCCGCCTATTTACATATAAATATCACTTATTTTAATCTGTTATAAAATTAATCAAAAGATTTTTAATACTCTATTCACCCCCTCTAGAGTTAGTGTGATCTATCCCTTCACTTTAAATTGGTATCAGAGGGTAAGGTTGTTTGGTTTCACAGGCTAACACCTGAACCAAAAGATCTTTGATTGATCCCATTTACTTTAGTGTCTGTCTTTTATATCATGGCACAAAATAAGGAGTACTCAAGCACCAGACCTCATGTGTGCAATCTCAATAAGTTTGCACTTTGGAAGGAAAAGATTAGGTTTTTTATGAATTCAATTGATGAAGACATTTATAATTCTATCTTGACAGGTCCCCCTACTTCAACTACAACAAGTACAAGTGATGTTCCACCACCTGAGTAGACTGATACTCAGAAGAAAGCTAAGAATGTTGATGCTAAGGTAATGAATATTCCGGACCAAACCATGTCTGATGACATATTTCAGAAGGTTGCTGAATGCACATTAACAAAATCCATTTAGAATTCCCTCAAACAAATGGTAGTAGGATCTGCTGATGAAAGGAAAGATAGGAGATCCCTTCTCATTACACAACATGAGAATTTCAAGAAGGAAGAGTCAGAGTAAGTTGCAGATATGTACAATAGACTCAGCCTGACTATCAATGAGCTGAAGAACTTGTACAAGAATATCTCATTAACAGAAATTAATGATAAGATTCTTATGTGCTTCCCCAGCACATCAGATTCTAGGATCTAACCAATCAAGGAGGCTAGAAGCCTAAATGATATTTCTACTGAGTCATTGTTAGGCAAGCTCAAGTCTTATGAGCAGCTTATCAAAACCAGGGAAGCAACTGAGCAAAAGACTTCTACCTCAGGAAGGAAGGAGAAAAGTATTGCTTTCAAGGAATCTGAGGAATCAGAAGCACTACCTGCCAATGAAGAGCTAATAAGTCTATTAACTAAAAGATTCTACAAATTTGGATAAGAAGGACTTCAGAAGAATGTCAACTAGAAATGAAGTCAAGCCAAGGTATTACAAGACTCCTACTAAGAAAATTATTTGCTATAGATGTTCGAAGCCAAGACACATTCTCTTAGAATGTCCAGAGGCTCAAAATAAGGACAAGAGAAAAGAGAAAGAGTATAGGAAACACTCCAGCATGACCTCCTCCAACAAATATAAGAAGAAGGAGAAGGGATTTGTGGCTGAGACCTAGAGTGACTCAGAGGAAGAAACTTCATCCAGTTCTAGTGAGGATGAAGAAGAGGTAAAAGCCAGAGAGATCTGCTTGATGGCAATTGGTGCATCATGCAGCCACTCAGGAGCTGAAGAATCAGTAGCAGAATCTGAATCAGAAGAGGACCAGGTAATAACTTCTTTTGATTTTACTTTTGATCGATTTAAACCTGAATTCAAACTCCTATGCAATGATTTAATTAAATCTGATAAAAAAATCAAACTTCTCAGAGAAAAACAAATTGAATATGACAATATTTTCTCTAGAAACATCAAATTGAAAGATGAATTAGACTTAGCTTTTGAACAAATTATTTCATTAAAAACAAAATTAAATAAGGCTAAAGAATTTGAAGAATCCCTTAATGGGAGAAACATCAAATTGATGAATATCACAAGCACAGTCAATATCAGGCTTAATGGCAAACTAGGCTTAGGAGCTTCATCAAGTCTGCCTCCTCTTCTTAAGAAAAACATTCTTTCTACCCCTGTCAAATTTATTTCTGAAAAAGGAAATGAAAAAGTAAAAGAAACTAATAATGAAACAGAGTTTTTAAATATGACCAAATCAAAGAAAATTAAAAATTTACATAAAAATCATTTTCAACAAAATTCGTCGAACTAAGATCGACGAAATCAGTATTTTGCATCGAACGACGATCGACGAACTCAGAACCAATATTTTGGGTATGATTACTCAAGAGAGGGTGCTCGACAAAATCAACATGTTTCGTCGAATAGAGACCGGCGATCGTGGAACGTAAAAAATGAGTATTTTCATTCTGTGAACCGAGATCGACGACATCAATACTCTTCGTCGACCTCAGTTCGACAAACTCAACTAAATTCGTCGACCTCAAATTTTGAAAAAATAAATTTTATTTTCTATCAAACTAAATATCAGAAACCAAAACTTATTAATCCTTTTACCCAATGGATAATTCCACCTAGAAGATTTCATCTCTTAGGTTATAAGGATCAACCTAATTGTTCTAACATTTCCAGTTATGAATTTGAGAAGAATCAAGGACCAAAGGTTACCTGGGTCAAGAACACCTAATCTATTTTCTTGCAGGTGATGGACTATCCTACCATAGAGCAACAATGGTACTTGGATAGTGGGTGTTCAAAACATATGATAGGCAGCAAGGGAAATCAAATTGAGTACAAGTCAAATCTTGGACCAAAGGTGATCTTTGGAGACTCTAACTGTGGCCAAACTAAAGGATATGGGAATGTCAAAGTTAGAGCTGTCACCTTCAGGAAGGTAGCCTATGTGAGTGGTTTAGAGCATAACATGATATCCATAAGACAATTATGTGATGAAGGTTATCAGGTATTATTTAATCAATCATGTTGTATTATTACTTCTGATAACAACAAAACTTTTTTTACTGGACTTAGAGAAGACAACATTATATGTAGTAAATTTTAAGTCTACTATTTCATAAATTTGTTTATTTAATCAGATTAGTAATACAAATGACTTATGACATAAAATTCTAGGACATGTAAATTTAAGAAATATTGCTAAACTATTTAGGGACAACCTTGTTAGAGGACTGCCTTTTGGCCCCTATAAGAAGGAAAGTCTCTATAGGGCTTATCACTTAGGCAAGCAAACTAAAAATAGTTTTAAATCAATTAATAAGAGTGATTCACCAAGAATTTTATATTAATAAGAGGGATACCCATTGCTGTACAAAGTTTGAGAGGGAAATCTTACACTCTAGTTATTGTAGATGACCTCTCTAGATTCACTTGGGTGTTCTTTTTGTGAAATAAGTCAGATAACTTTAAAGTTCTTACAGACTTTCTTAGGAGCATAAAGATTGAGTACTCTACTCCAATTGAATTGATCAGAAGTGATCATGGTACTGATTTTGAATCTCTTCTTATGCAAGAATTCTGTGAGAAGGAAGGTATCATGTATTGCTTCTCTGCTCCTAGAAATCCTCAACAAAATGGGGTAGCAGAAAGGAAAAATAGAACCCTTATTGAAGCTGCAGGGACATTCCTTGAAGATGCTTACTTTCCCCTATCCTTTTGGGCAGAGGCTGTATGCACAACAATTATGTTCTGAAAAGAAGTTTAATACATAAACTTAAGGGTAAGACACTATATGAATTGCTTAAAGGGAAGCAACATAAAATTGATTATTTTAGAGTATTTAGTTGTAGATGTTATATTCACTATAATAACAAGAAACATCTTAGAAAGTTGAAGCCAAAGCTGCAGAGAGAATTTTTCTTGGATATTCTCAAGTCAGCAAAGCTTATAGGATATTTAACAAATCAACCTTAAAAATGGAAGAATCTGTACATATATCTTTTGATGAAGCTAACATGTTTAAAAGGAGAAGGATTCTTCTACCAGAGATACATTGTAGGTACCCCTTCTGTGTGAGAAATTGGATGACTTAAACCTCACCCAAGAGGTTACATTACATCCTTATCCACAGATTGATGAAGAGAGTGAAGAAGAAATTGTTGGAACATTTGAACCCACAACAACTAACATAATTCAGTACTAGGAATTAATTCCCCAAGCTGTTGATGAACCAACTCCTTCTACTGATCTTGTCACACTTAGAGATAATCCCATATCTCAAGTGATTGGAGACATATCAGTTGGTGTGCAAACAAGGCATCAACTCAACCAAGATTTGATGGATGCTTGCTTCATATCTCAGATTGAACCTCAATCCATAAAAGATGCAGAGCAAGATCTTCACTTGATTTTTGCAATGCAAGAGGAGCTCAATCAGTTTGAGAGATACAGAGTTTGGGATTTAGTTCCAAGACCCAAAGACTACCCAGTCATTGGAACTAAATGGGTTTTCAGGAAAAAGTTGGATGCTCAAGGATCAATTGTAAGGAACAAAGCAAGATTAGTAGCTCAAGGCTATTCACAAGAGGAAGGAATTGATTATGACCAGACATTTGCCCCTGTTGCAAGGCTGGAGGCTATCAGAATATTTCTTGCATATGTAGCGTACAAGAAATTCAAAGTATATCAAATGTATGTCAAAAGTGCATTCTTAAATGGAGAACTCAAAGAGGAAGTCTATGTGGAGCAACCACAAGGTTTTATTTCTTCAACTCATCCCTCCTTTATTTTTAAGTTGCATAAAGTTCTCTGTGATTTAAAGCAAGCTCCAAGAGCCTGGTCTGAGACCCTAGCTAGCTTTCTTTTAGAGCATAAGTTTACTAGGGGTATTGTAGATATGACCTTGTTTATTAGGCATCATAAAGATAAAATTTTTCTATTACAAATATATATAGATGCCATCATATTTGGCTATACTGATTCCAAACTATGCAAAAGTTTTTCTGACCTGATTCATTCCAAGTTTGAAATGAGTAGCATGGGTGAGCTTTCTTACTTCATTGGTCTTCAAGTAAAGTAATACTCTGATGGCATTTTCATCTCCCAATCCAAATATGCTAAGGAGCTAATTTAGAGATTTGGGATGTCTGATGCCTCAGCTATGAATACACCCATGGCTTCCAATGTTGTGATTGATTCTGATGAACAGGGCAAGCCAGTTGATTAGAAAACATATAGGGCTATTGTTGGGTACTTATTGTATCTCACAGGTAGTAGGCCAGATATAATGTTTGCTACATGTCTTTGTGCTAGTCTCCAAGTGAACCCTAAAGAATCTCATCTTATTTTACTTAAAAGAATTTTGAGATATATAAAGGGTTGTCCAAATCTAGGACTCTAGTATCCAATTGAGTCAGAATTTGAATTAACTGGATTCTCAGATGCTAACTTTGCTGGATGTAGAGTTGATTGGAAAAGCACATCAGGAACATGACAAGTCCTTGGTGATAGGCTTGTGTATTGGTTTTATAAAAAACAGACATCTGTGTTAACTCCAACTGCTGAAGCTGAATATATAGCAGCTGGCAGCTTTTGTTCACAAATTTTGTGGATTCAAAACCAACTCCTGGATTATTGCTTCAATCTAAATAATTAAACTATATTTTGTGATAGTACCAGTGCAATTTCCATTATATACTGATTTACAAAGAGCAGACATCTTCACAAAACCATTAGATGAAAAGAAACATCTGTTCTTCTTGAATCAGCTAGGTATGATTAATGGAGAAAGTTTAATTTAATTTTTGTCTGAGGTCGAAGAATTGATAACCTTTTGTCGAACGGATATCGACGATCTGTGAACTCTTCTTGAGATTTTTTGTCGACCGGAGATCGACAAAATCTCTTTGTGAAGTCTTTTTCATCGAACGAAGATTGACGATCTTGCTTCAGAAAATATTTCGTCGACCTGAGAATGACGAACTATTTTCCCCCTCTTCAAACTAAGATCGACGCTATTATTTCTTCGTAAAATTTTTCGTCGACTTGAGTTCGAAGTTATCATTTTGCGTCAGACGGAGTTCGTCGTTTCACGTTCTGAAAACTTATAATAAGGTTTTCATCGAACTCCATCCCAAACTTTCCAGTTATTTTGCACTTGATCTTTTGTTCTTGCAAGTAATGGCGATTTCGACAGCGACCCTCTCCGGAATGAAATTTGATGTCGTCTTCGACATTGACATCGATTCTTTCAGTCACTCTGATCAAGTCTTACAGAACATCCTACAACTTTTTGAGACTCAGCAGTTAAGGAAACTCATGACAACAAGGATTAAACTTCCATTAACAGAGATCAAAGAATGGGTTTTTACAGCAAAGATTCAGGAAACTCTAGTTCTTGTTGGAACGATTTCAGGCACCAGGTTCCTCTTTCTCCAGAAATTTTTACTGAAGTTTTTGAGTTTATTAATGGTGAAGATGAAATAGATTTATCTAGCAGTGAATTTAATGAAATGCTAGAAAGGTTAGGTCATACTGAAGGAAACCCTAACCACCTCCTTAAGAAAAATCTATCAATAGAATATAGATTCTTGGCAGATATTGTTAGCAAAGTGTTGTTAGGAAAATACTCTGCTCATGATCATATTACCAGGCACCAATTTCATCTGATGTGTACCTTGGTTAATAAGAAATCAGTGAACTGGGGAGGAATTCTGTTTGATTTGATTAAAAAGAAAATCAGTAAGAAGGATGTAAGTTTTGGAAGGATTTTGGGAATTTTTCTCCATGCAAAAGTTCCAGAATTATTGGTCTCCCAGACCATTTTCATTAATACCTCTAAGAGGCTCACCTCTACCCTATTTGGTAGATGGGAGAGGATTATACCCAAGCCCTCCAGGGCCTCCTCCTCTAGGAGTACTTCAGAGGACACAAGGGCTGAAACAGCCACTTCTCCAACCATAGAAGAAGCTCCTGCTCCTCCTCCATATCCATCTCATTCTATATTTCTTTCGTCAAATCCACATCAACAAACTTCTACCTCCATTCCTCCAGTCTCGCCATCACAATCACCATCTCAACCACAATCACCAAACCATATTTCTGAGGATGCACCATCTCCATCTCCTCAATCACCTCAAACATCACATATTGATGATCTCCCATCCTCCTCTACTCATCCAGATCAACCTATGTCATTCCCTACATTCAATCTACTCTCATCTCCATCCCAACAACATTCACCTCTTCAAGATGAACTTCCTGATACCATCCCTACATCAAATCTTCCACCAACATTCCCACATTTCCAATAATCTAACCTACCTAAAGCACTCTCTATCTGTCTGAACTGTGGTCATAAATCCACTAATACCCCATCTACTCCTAATCCACTGTATCTAGATTTATCTGACATCTCAAATGATCTTCTCAAATTCATCACTCCCTCTCTGAAGAAGCTAATAGATGAGGTTATTTCCCGTCTTGCTTCTTCTATCTTTCTTCTATCTGCTAAAATTGCTTCCTCCTCCTCTGTCCCTTCTTCTGGGGGCCTGGGTTCAGGTCTTTTTGAAACCAGGCAGTGGGAGATATTCAATGAAGAAGCTCTTCCAGCAGTTCCAACAATAGTAACAACAACAACAACATCAGATATTCCAGCAACAGATATTATTGAAATTCTTGATGATGATACTGAGATGTTTTTTTTAGCAAAAGCATCATTTGATGCAGTAATAAACATTGCTGGTGATTTCATTATAAATCCCTCAGTTGATATAATTCATTCTTTGCTTCGTTATTTTGATATAATTTATAGCAGAAATATACTAGTTGTTGATATATTTTATGATTCTTCTAAAGCTATAGTCTGCTATACAACACCTATAAGTCCTGTAGTTTTGGAATAACTAAGGACAAGTTTTTCAGTCAGTGAGAATATTATAGAAATAGAAAAATCAGAGCCAAATGTTTTCTCTTTTCCAAATTTTGGCTGGGCTGAATCCCGCATGCCCAATTTTGATGATCTTTTGTTTCAAGATATGGACACAGATTTTACAGAGCTAGAAGTTCAAGCACAGCCTCAAGCTGAAGCCATATAACCAAGATCTCATCAAATATTTTCTGATGAAATGCTTAAACAGATCAATGCTCTTTATGATAATCCTGCCAATGAATATGATGATGATGATGAAGAATAAGACGACTTAGAAGATTCTAGCTCTAAAAAGAGAAAATTCAAGAAGAAGGTTCCACCCAAGGCTGCTCTAAAACCCCCTCCTACTACTGTCACTCCCGATTATATTCTGCACAACATTCCTCTCACTCCAAACATGCCCAACTGGATGAGATATTCTAAGAATGAGATGAAAGCAAGGAATAAGAGCAGGAGATACTCTCCACCACCTTAATTCAGGAGAGGTCCTCCTCCTCCTGTAGTAGGATCAGCAGGAAATGTTTCTCAAGTTCAAAAGTCTACATCTTCTCATCATTCCAAACCATCTTACTGCAGATAGCAGCATAGCTCCAACAGCAGCAAACAACAATAGTATCAAAAGCAAAGCAGTCAACAGAAGATATCTGAAAGAAATCAGCAAGATAAAGCAAGCCCAGAAAGGCCACTGTCTTTAGTTTGTGATCCAGAAATGGATCCTTATTCTAGAATGGCCAGATTCAAGGAAATTATAGCACTCTCTCAGATCAGAAAAGCAAAGGAAGAAGGAGAAGATATTTCTCAATACTCAACCATGTCTTCCTACAAGAAGAAAGAGATAGACAAGTATGGAAAGAAAAATCTATTCAATGTTGATTCTTATATGAATTTACATCCAGAAGTTGTAGTGCCTATAGCTGAAACTATAAAGATTCTTGGGGCTCAAGAAATGATGATGACCCAAAGAGAAGCAGAAGACCCAAAACGGATAATGATTTTCACAAAACCTGCTTCAGATCCCTTTACTGATGATTCAAAGAAAAACTCTTAATATTATATTTCTGTATTTTAAACTTTATTGTTGTGTATTGTATTCACATGGCACATTTTTTATATCTGCTGAATGATTTAAAATTATGTCAGATATTTTTTGTTAACCTTGAAATCGGTGATCCCACCTAGGGTAGCCAGCTTGCAAGTCGAGACCTGCTCCAGGAGGTCGCGGCATGTCAGTCTTTCCTTCTAAGGGTTGGCAGAATTACTTCTCAGTCCACTCAGTCTGCGCGGCTAGGGCAGTCTCCCTTGCCAGACCGCCCAGGTGGCGCAGCTCCCGCTTGTTCTATAGGGGGTGTGGCCTGCTGCCTCAGTCCGCCCATGCAGGCCGTGCGGTTTGTTCAGCTAACCGCGTGATAGGTTATCCAGCAGGTGAACTACCCATCTTTGGCGGACTCCCATATCCAATCCGCATATAGCTTACCATCAACAATGACGGCATCCCACTAGCTTGGAGCATAGTGTGAATGGTGACCTGCCCCTAGGCCACCAGCCAGCAACAACTGATTCTTCTTCGCCAGCATGCATGACTTGCCAGGTCGCAAAACCAAGGTCTCTCAACTCCGCTCAGTCCGCAAACTCTGTCCTAGTCCTCTAGAGAGGTACGGATACTCCAGCTCGCCCAAACAGCAGCAGCGAGCTGCCTCCAAGCCACCAATCAGCAGTGGCTATCTCTCCAATAGGCGCGACATGGACTCTTCAGTCCGCCAGGTCGCCGACCCTTACCGCCAAGCAATTGCGACAAGCCTCCAACAGGAGGCGTCCTGCTCAACCCATCCGCCATAAGTTGGTCGGACTCATTCCGCAGTCCGCCACGGTTACTTCAGATTGGCAACTGATTGGACACATCCCAGTCGCCACGGGCTGGGCGGACTCGTTATACAGTCTAGCCATCCAGTCCGCCTTCTTTAATGAACCCCGGCTTCAGTTCATCCGCAACGGGCGACCTACTTCTATTCCGACAACAGAGGCGGAATCGTAGTGTAGTTCGCCACAGCTTCTAGCGCCCGCTTCCCCGCAGCAGACGGACTTCTCTTCATCTCGTGCAAACCGACGCAAGCTCATTCAGCATTAGAAGCAGACTCTTCTTAGTCCGTCAAGCAGCAGAACCAGCTCCAGAAGCATCCCAGACCGTACGGCCTAGCGTGGACTCCGCGAACTCAGCATTGTACTTGCATAACTTACCGACTCACCGGGGGTGATGTTATCCAAGACTATTAACTCCTCGGGCCTATAAATAGGCCCCCATACCTCTCATTCCAGGACAGGGCAGAGGCGTCAAGGTCCCAGCATCAGTTCCTGCGGACTCTTTTTCCCAGTCCACGCGACCTGTTCGCCTTCTCTCTGCTTGATCAAGTAGTTTGCCCGGCTTAGCCAAGCGAGCTGCCTGATCAGTAACCGCGTGGTCTGCCGATCTTCCCTAGTCAAACCGCGCAGCCTCTGGATTCTCTCTTTCCTTAGCCGCCAGCTTCCCCCTTTGTACCCTTTAATGCTTTTAGATGTAAAGGTGCAATAGCAAGCTGTAATCTTGTTTCTTGATTAAAGGAAAAGCCTGTCGTAAGAGTGGCATTCAAGCCGTGGCGGGCGATGTCTGTTGTTGCCGCTGCTAGCGGCCCCCTCTCTTTTCCCCTCTTGGTCAAACCATCAGAGCTCAACCATTAAAGTATCTGTCTACTCGATAGTTCCTGATCAACCTCCTCCGCTGATCATCAATCCTCCCCGCAACTCTCTTCTTCACCTAGCTTGTGAGACCGAACACCTATTAACTAGGCGGTGCTGTTTTTGCGCATCAACAGTTAACACCCGACCTTCAGATCTCGAACAGACAGTGAAATCAGTGATTACTCATGTCAGACCATCAACGAGCCGAGAACCTTGCTCCAAGTCCCAGTAAAGATTCTCTTTGGGAGGCCTTAGGGCAATCTCGTAGATAAATTGCACAACAGTTTCAAGCAATCAACCATACCCTAGCAGCTATCATGCAGTAATTGGCTGCACAATCTTCAGCAGCGCCAGCTCCTCCAATCAATCCAGCGCCAGCATTCGATACTCCTCAAGTTTATCCACCAGCCTATCCACTGGTCTATCCTCCTCTTTACACACCAACCTTTCCGCAAGGGCCTGCAGCTCCATTGTAGTCTCAGAATGATGAGTTTGCAGCTCGTCAAAACTTCTTTCGAGAAGCTACCCGAGGAAGTCCAGCTAGATTTCTAAATTTTCAGGGAAGTTATCCCTACTCTTCAGCTCCTGCCGTTGCTCCTTCTGCAATAATTTTTCCCTTCTATCCTCCTATTCCTCCTACAGCTGCAACTCATGCTCCCTATTTTCCTTATGTAGTAGTACAAGAAGAGCCATCACCGTTTACAGAGAATGTTTGGCATGAACCAACTCCAGTTAAATTCAGAGAACCGCGGTTTCCAACTTACACTGGAGAGACTGATCCAGTCAAACAACTTCAAGCCTTTGAATCAGCCGTAGCTCTAAAGACTCTTTCAGATGCTACTAAGTGCAAGCTCCTTGTAACGACCTTTGACGGTCAAGTGAGGGATTGGTTCTATTGACTTTGTGCTTAGTCCATCTCTTCCTTTGCTGATTTGTGAAGAGAGTTTCTGCTTAGATTTTCTAGTTCTACAAAGAGAAATGGCGGTCCAGAAGCCCTCTTTGGGATCAATCAGCGAGAGATTGAAACTTGGTCTCATTTTATAGATCATTTTCAGAAAGAAATCTTGGACATTGAGATCGTCGATCAAGAATTGTATCGAGTGGCTCTTATTCACGGCCTGCGTGAAGTACCACTCAAGATTGAAGCAAACGTCCGAGCTCCAAGGGCGTATCAAGAGTTGATTGGTTTAGCAAATTCATACATCCGCGGTGAGAAAAGCAATCCCTGCTTTGTCTCCAGGCTTGTAACAGAGAAAATTTCTTCCTCTTACAAGCAGCCTCTGAGGTCCCCTTAGAAGGATTTTCCATCCTACTCAAGAATGGGTAGAAGATTTCAATGTCATCGACACCTCTTCCCAAGCCAGGATCATGCCAAAGATCAATTATTACCATTGCCAGCATTGGCTCCGCTAACAGTAGTAGTTCATCAACATCAAGAAGATGACTCACCAGATTCCAAGCTTGATAAGGTCATGCTAGAAGTAAGCCAAGTCATGAAGAGAAGGGAAAATTCTAAAAGGCCCTATCAGCCGACAGATCAAAGATCAAGAGACTAAGATCCATTCTGTGAATTTCATAAAGAAAGCGGGCATTTAACTGAAAACTCTCGAGCGCTTCGTCAACTTATACAAAAGATGCTAAGGCAGGGTATGATGCGCTATCTACTCCCAAAGGATGGCCACTCTGATCCGTCAACTTCAAAAGGCAAAGAAGTAGCGGACATGCCTTGCTGCTTAAATTGAGTGAATCAGATCAACAGTCACCCCAACTTCAATGAGAGAGAGTGCTTCGATGCCCATGATGAAGGTGCTTTGGGGCATATATTTGGCTTATAAACATTGCGAAGTTCCCAAAGCTTCTCGCCAACACGTCCGGTTATCTCTTATTTCTTCAAACTTATTGTCATTCTCTACAACACTTCTAAGTGTTCTTTCATTTTTCATTTCAATAATTTTTGCGTTAGATATCCCATACTGACACAGTTCCCTTTTTGTAATGCTTCACCTCTATCTTTTTCTCTTTACCAAAGAGATCACTAAACTAATGAGATATCACCTAGTCTTATTGTTTCCTCCATGGATTATCCTCCGGCGTAAGACCACAATGACCATATATGGTGAGGAGTTTTTCGCATATGTGCAGTGGAGGCCGTTCAATCTATGATGGTGAACTTCAGACTTCGGATCCTTGCAGTTGTCTAGCGTAGTGTGTGTGCATAGGGGAGGTAGCCTGTGATAGTTCTATCGTACTCCGTTGGGGATACATTACAGTTACGATGATCTTTGCTTGACAAGAAATTGCCACCAAGTGAGGTCTTATCTCTTCGATCATCTCATAATTGTAATGGACGAATACTCTATGGAACTCTCAATCCGTGCTTTCGCAAGCCCCACAATGTTGTTGATCCTTTCAAAGACGAGCAATGATGTAGACCATTTGGAGCACCTGGTAGAACGAATCAACAATGTTTGTAACTCGAGGCATGAGAGCAGTGTATCTGTTGATCCTTCCTAGGATTTTTTTGTGCTTGTTTCTTTTCTGCCCTTCTAAAGGATTCACAACTAGCCCGCTCTAGGTAGGACTATGCCCTAGATGATTTCTTTATAGGCAAGTGATGCATAAGGCCCACGGGTGATCTCCTGTGGCAGTATCCAATCTTTTTTGAATCATCTTCGGGGTATAGCCCTCCTTTCTTGGTTTTTGCCTTCTTACAGGTTAACAAGATAATTCCAACCTATCAGAAGGATTTGCAGCATTTTCTTTCGTATATATTTGGCTTTCATGAAGCTCCATCCGCTAACGATTGATTGTGCTTACTATTGGCATCTCTTATTCAATCAAGGATTCTATTTCTATTTACTGAAAAAAGCCATGCTATTAAAGTCTAAATAAGATGGTTTCATCTTGCTGATCTTGATTTCATATTTGATCACGCAAGACGATCTGTATTATTGTTTGATCTCTATTCGGTTAATATCAAAGTTTGTCGGATATCTCTTCTATCATATCTTATCATATCAATAGTCAAACATTCGCAGGTTCCCTCTAGGTACTTGCGATTTAGTTTTCTATCATATCTGCATCTAACTCTTCTCTTGCAGATATTACCAGATATTCGCAGGTTCCCTCCAAGTACTTGCGAATTAGTTTTCTTTTATATATTTGCTACTTACTCTTCTTTTGCAGAGATTAACAGATATTAGCAAGTTCTCTTCAGGTACTTGCTCTTTACTTTCCTATCATATTTACTACTTACTCTTCTTTTGTAGAAATTAGCAGATTTTAGCGAGTTCCCTTTAGGTACTTGCTGTTTATTTTTCTATCATATTTGCCACTTACTCTTTCTTTACAGAGATTAGTAGATGTTTGTAAGTTCCACCCAGGTACTTGCATTTTCATTTCATTTCATATCTGCTGCTCATTCTCCTCTTTACAGTGATTAACAGGTATTGGCAAGTTCCATCTAGGTACTTGCATTTTAGTTTCATTTCATATCTGCTGCTCATTCTCCTCTTTGCAGTGATTAGCAGGTATTGATAAGTTCCACCCAGGTACTTGCATTTTCATTTAATTTCATATCTGCTGCTCATTCTCCTCTTTATAGTGATTAGCAGGTATTGATAAGTTCCATCCAGGTACTTGTATTTTAGTTTCATTTTATATCTACTGCTCATTCTCCTCTTTGAAGTGATTAGCAGGCATTGGCAAGTTCCATCCAAGTACTTGCATTTTAGTTTCATTTCATATTTGCTGCTCATTCTCCTCTTTGTAGTGATTAGCAGGTATTGGCAATCCATCCAGGTATTTGCATTTTAGTTTCATTTCATATCTACTGCTCACTCTTACCTTTGTAGTGATTAGTCGATATTTGCAAGTTCTATCCAGGTACTTGCAACTTAGTTTTATATCATACTTATGATTTACTCCTCTTGTAGAAGTTAACAGGTGCTTGCAAGCCTCCTTCAGGTACTTGCGAGTTATCATTATTCTTTGCTTTCCCCTCTTCACTGTTTTTTAGAGTCCGTTAGTAGGAATTCATGTCTCCTTCATTCTGTAAAAACAACTCAGGTACGTATAAGATGTACCTCCTTCCGCCTATATTAATTTTTCCCTTTGCAGGAAAAAGACAGGCATTAGTGAACCTTTTTTTGAGGACAAACATCAGGTTCCATCTCTCCATACCTCGTACTTTTCACGTGGGAAGGATAAGGATTTTCATGGGTTTCCTACTTTTTCGAAATTCTCTTCAGAACTTGAAAGAGTGCGGCGATTATGTTAACCCTGAAATCTGCGATCCCTCCTAGGGTAGCAAGCTCGCAAGTCGCGGCCTGCTCTAGGAGGTCGCGACCTGTCAGCTTTTCCTTCTAAGGGTGGGTGGACTGACTTCTCAGTCCGCTTAGTCCGCTCAGTCTGCGCGGCTAGGGCGGTCTCCCTTGCCAGACCACCCAGGTCGCGCAGCTCCCGCTTGTCTGTAGGGGGTACGGCCTGCTGCATCAGTCCGCCCCTGCAAGCCGTGTGGTTTGTTCAGCTATCCGCGCGATAGGTCATCCAGTAGGAGAACTACCCAGCTTTTGCAGACTCCAATCTCCAATCCGCATATAGCATACCATAAATAGCGGCGACATCCCACTATCTTGCAACATAGCGAGAATGGCGACCTGCCCCCATGTGGCCAGCCAGCAACAACTGATTCTTATTCGCCAGCATGCGTGATCTGCCAGGTCGCCAAGCCCAGGTATCTCAACTCCGCTCAGTCCGCAAACTCTGTCCCAGTCCGTCAGAGAGATGCGGATACTCAAGCTCGCTCAGACAGCAGCAGCGAGCTTCCTCCAAGCCACCAGTCAGCAGCGGCTATCTCGCCAATAGGCGCGACATTGACTCTTCAGCCCGCCAGGTCGTCGGCCATTGCTGCCAAGCAATTGCGACAAGCCTCTAGCAGGAGGCGGCCTGCTCAACCTGTTCGCCACAAGTTGGTCGGACTCGTTCCGCAGTCCGCCAGGGTTGCTTCAGCTCGGAAACCGATCGGACACACCCTGGTCGCCGCGGGTTGGGCGGACTCGTTATACAGTTTGGCCATCCAGTCTGCCTTCATTAATGAACCCCGACTCCAGTTCATCCGCAGCGGGAGACCTACTTCTATTCTTGCAACATAGGAGGACTCGTTGCGCAGTTCGCCACTCAGCTTCCAGCGCCCGCTTCCCCACAGCAGACGGACTTCTCTTCAGCTCGCGTAGATCGGCGCGAGCTCGCTCAGCACTAGAGGCAGACTCTTCTCAGTCCGTCAAGCAGCAGAACCAGCTCTAGAAGTGTTCCAGACCGCGCGGCCTAGCGCGGACTCCGCGAACTCAGCATTATACTCACGCAACTTACCGATTCACCGGGGTGACGTTATCCAAGACTGTTACCTCCTCGGGCCAATAAATAGGCCCCGATTCCTATCATTCCAGGATAGGGCAGAGGCGTCAAGGTCCCAGCATCAGTTCCTGCAAACTCTTTTTCCCAGTCCGTGCGACCTGCTCCCCTTCTCTCTACTTGATCAAGTAGTTCGCCCGGCTTAGCCCAACGAGCTGCCTGATAAGTAACCGCACGGTCTGCCAATCTTCCCTGGTCAAACCGCGCAGCCTCTGGCTTCTCTCTTTCCTTAGCCGCCAACTTCCCCCTTTGTACCCTTTAATGCTTCTAGATGTAAAGGTAAAATAGCAAGCTATTATCTTGTTTCTTGATTAAAGGAAAAGCCAGTCGCAAGAGTGGCATTCAAGCCGCAGCTGGCGAAGTCTGTTGTTGCCGCTGCTAGTAGCCCCTCTCTTTTCCCCTCTCAGTCTTACTATCAGAGCTCAACCATCAAAGTAACTGTCTGCTCGAAAGTTCCTGATCAACCTCCTCCACTGATCATCAATCCTCCCCGCAACCCTCTTCTTCACCTAGCTTATGAGACCGAACACCCATTAACTAGGCGGTGCCATTTTCGCGCATCAACATTTTTATTGCTTTGTGATTTTCTATTTTCTGTCTTGTATAGTGACCTCATCGAAATAGGGGGAGATTGTTGGAACCCTAGTTTGGATTTGGGCTAGGTTCACTATTAGGTTTGTTGACCCAACATGTATAACATAAGGTAATTTGTTAGTTCTAGGGTTAAGGTTAGTCACATTAGGTTAGATTATTGAAATCTCCCTTCAGAATACTTCAGAGACTCAAGACTTTTACAGACCGAAGACTTCAAGGAAATGCAGTTTAAAGATATCAGAAGTTCAGCTCGACGATAGCTGAACTCAGCTCGACGATCTTTGATCTCAGATCGATGAACTCAGAGTTATTTCTCTGAGTTGAGCTCGACGAAAGTCTATCTGAGCTCGATGATCTCTGATCGCACATCAAAAGTTTAGCTCGACGAAAGACTATCTCTGGTCGACGAACTTGGAGCTCAGATTGGCAGTTCATTTTCAGATCGATGATCGCTGACCTCAGCTCGATGAAGGAGAATTCTTAGCTCGACGAACTTGGATTTCATGTCGATTAAATTATTCCTGAGTTCGACTATTTCCTTCTAGGTTCTGTTCGACTTTTTCCTCTCTGCAGTTTCTCAAATCGACTATCAATCTGATTTCAAATTTGATTATATTAAGGCAGTAATACTCTGATAATTAATGCGCATATTCTCCAAAATATAGTCATTCCGGTTAGCATTAATTATGGTATTCATAGAGTTATTTTTCTACCATATTCAATGAGACAGTTAGGGAAACTCATTAAAGACAAATTCTAGCCATTCAACTCACATAATTTCTGCCGTCAATCAAGGAAAGGAATTCAAAATTCAAAGGCTGAAATCTGCAAGGAATATATAAGGATTATCTTTTCAAGATAGCAAACAAAAGTTAGTTAGCGGTGACATAAAGAATAATTCATTGAAAACTGAAAGAGGAACAACTCTTTTACAACTCAAGTTCTTCATCAGTTTTTGCTTCAGGGCTTTCAAGAGACAATCCATCAACATCTGTCTAAAAGTTTCCTAAAGATCAACAAGCAATCTGAAGGCCTACACCCTGAGCAAAGCTTTCTTTCTTGTGAACTATTCTACATCTCAGGGGGAGCTTTGACAACAACAACAATCCACTAGTCTTCTTAGAACATTGAGAAAGAGAAGACAATATCAAATTTCTCTTTCCATTTCCTATGTACTGGGTTTTAACTCCCTTCAAAAGTTTGTCTTTGGTTGTTAAGACTACTGATCAAAAGACTTAGTTTGGTTTTTGAGCACCTGGTCAAAAGCTCAAAGGGTTGCTAGATCGCCCTTGAAAATAGATTTTGTGGTGATAGGACACCTGAACAAAAACCTATGGTGGCAGGTCACCTGATCAAAAACCTGTAGTAGATTCCTACCAGGTGGTAGAAGAGTGCATGTACCAAAGTTTTAGGGGAACCACTATAAAATCTTTGTGTCGTCTGGTTGATATATTTGTTATTTTTCGTGCTGTGATTTTCAGTGTTTTATTTCAGCCTATTTACATATAGATATCACTTATTTTAATCTGCTATAAAAATTAATCAAAAGATTTTTAATACTCTATTCACCCCCCCCCCCCCTTAGAGTTAGTGTGATTTATCCCTTCACTTTCAACTCCAGTAAAATGGGATTATTGAGAGGAAGAATAGAACTCTCATAGTTGCTGGTAGGACCTTGCTAAGTGAGACATCTCTCCCAGAATATTTCTGGGCTGAGGCAATAAATACTGCATGATATGTCCTAAATAGAGCTTCTATCACCAAGAGCCACAAGAAGACTCCTTATGAGATTATGAAGGGCAGAAAACCAAACCTGTCCTATCTCATGATTTTTGGTTGCAAATGCTATGTGCTAAATAATGGGAAGTCCTATGTGACTAAGTTTGCTGCCAAGTCCAATGATGGGATTTTTGTTGGATACAACAATTATAGTAAGGCCTATAGGATCTATAACTTGAGAAGTCAAGTTATAGAAGAGTCTGTTAATGTAGTATTTGATGATTTAACTAGGATTAATAGTGAGCTGCCAAGGTCCTCTTCTAAACCTGCAGGTATAGAGCTGATGATGGACAAGCTAACCATCAAGGAATCTACTCCAATAGTCAAAGATGGAGTGGATATTCTAGAAGAATTACTAGGCACAATTGAAGTGGATGAAGATCAGCAGTTGTAGCCACTAAAGCTAATGATGCTGAAGGAAGATTGCCTCTAGTTGTCAGGCATCTAAGGGATCATCCAAGACACAATATTATTGGGGATGCTAACCAAGGAGTGGTAACAAGAAGCAAAAGTCTCAATACAGCATTGTACTTAAGCTTCCTGTCACAGGTTGATCCCAAGAGATATGAAAAGGCCAACATAGATTAGTTCTGGATTATAGCAATGCAGGAAAAACTGAACCAGTTCAAGAGGTGTAAGGTCTGGAATTTGGTTCCCATACCACAAGGACATAATATCATTGGAACTAAGTGGATCTACATGAATAAGCTTGATGAAAATGGAATTATAATCAAGAACAAGGCAAGGCTGGTAGCTAAGGGGAACATACAAGAAGGAGGTATTTACTTTGATCAAACCTTTGCCCCTATATCAAGATTGGAAGCCATTAGACTCTTCCTTGCATATGCTGCATTCAAAGGATTTAAAGTCTACTATATGGATGTGAAGTCAGCCTTCCTGAATGGTGACTTAAAGGAAGAAGTTATGTTGAACAGCCTCCAGGTTTTATTGATTCTAACTCACCAGAATTTGTTTATAGACTAAGGAAAGCTCTATATGGGTTAAAGTAAGCCCCAGAGCATGGTATGAGACATTATCTAGCTTCCTCATTGGGAACAAATTCTCAAGGGGGAAGATTGACAAGACCCTATTCCTAAGGGAATCTAAGGGCAAGATCATGTTGGTCCAGATCTATGTAGATGACATAATCTTTGGATCTACTGATGACAACATTTGCAAAAAGTTTGCCAAATTTATGCAAGGGAAGTTTGAGATGAGCAGTATGGGTGAGCTCAAGTTTTTATTGGGTCTCTATGTAAGACAGACTGATGATGGCTTGTCCATATCCTAGTCTAAGTTCAACAGGGAGTTGATCAAAAGTTTGGTATGGAGAATGCCTCCACCATGAAAACTCCCATGGGATCAAGTATTCCTATAGGCAAAGATGAGGCAGGGTAACCTGTTGATGAACTTTGTATAAAGGGATAATTAGCTCCCTTCTATATCTTACTACAAGTAGGCCAAACATCATGTATGCTACATATGTTTGTGCTAAGTATCATGCTAGCCCTAAAGAGTCTCACTACTCTGCTGCTAAGAGGATTTTGAGATATCGTAAGGGCACACCAGATCTTGGCCTATGTTACCCTAGAAATAAGGATTTTGAACTAACAGGAAATTCAGATTAAGATTTTGATGGCTATAAAAAGGATAGGAAGAGCACATCAGGCACCTGTCAGTTCTTGGGAGGAAGACTTGTGTCTTGGAGCGGCAAGAAGCAGACCAGTGTTGCTATCTCAATAGCTGAGTCAAAATATATCTTAGCAGGAAGTTGCTGTACACAGTTACTGTGGATCAAACATCATCTCCAAGACTACGACCTCAAGATAAGTAATACCCAATGTACTATGATTCAACTAGTGCTATCTCTATTACTAGAAATCTTGTCTCACATAGTAGGACTAAGCTCATAGAGATTAGGTATCATTTTATTAGGGAGCATGTGGTGAAGGAAGACATTAGTCTTGAGTTTGTCCCAATAGACACACAAGTGGCTGATTTCATTACTAAGCTACTAGATGAAGTCAAGTTCAATATCATCAAGTTTGAGTTGGGTATGTTGAACTTGGTATAGCTTTAGTTGCTCCATATAATATTTTTGTTGAAGGAATCACTTTTCTTGCAGGATGATAAGTCTCTCAAGTCGTACCAAGACTATCAAGTCTTCTAATTAGTATCAAGACTTAAATGGACTCAAGTGTCTAGTATAGAGAATGGCAGAAGATGCTCCTATTGAGGGGAAGCAAGTCAAGTTACTCCTGTTGACGGGGAGCAAGTCCAGCAATTGCAGGAATAGGTTCAACTTCCTAATTGAGAGGGAGCAAACAACTGCAATAGTGGATCAATGACCAACACTACCGATCTATATGTCTTCAAGACAATGCATAAATTAAGGGGGAGATCAACACTAGTGGATTGCTACTATTGAGAAGGCATAGCTACTGCAGGAGAAGAGGAAAAATCATCACCTCCCTGATTATAGCTGCTTTTACAGAAGTCATTAAAAGGGGGAGGAGTGGCATTAGCTCCAAGTGGTTCAATGATAGAAGCTAGCTCAAGTGGATCAATGGACCACTCAAGTGTCAAGTGGTTGTAGTGAAGTGTTGTATCAGTGGTATCAATACAAGAGGTATGATCTCTAGTCAAGTAGTTTGATCATTAGTGTAGTGGAATCTGGCTATGATAAATAGATAAATTCTCTCATGATCCTTTCACCTCCCTCATTAGAAAAATGCTTTTTTTTGAAGAAGCCAGAAAGGGGGAGGTGTGGGCAATACTTGACATGACTAGTTCATGTTGAGTCAGTGCATATTTCTTGAAAAAAACTCAAGTAGTATGAGGAGTGCAATGACTATATGTTGAGCTATTGCATATTACTTTCCCACCTCCAAGTGGTATGAGGGAAGTGCTTCACGAGTGCTTCAAGTGGTATGAGTAGAGTGCTCCATTTAAGTGGTATAAGGAAACTGCATATTACTTGAGCAAATGTTCAAGATGTATGAGAAAGCAATGACTTGACATGTTGAGTCAATGCATTAAAATGGAGAACATTGAATTAATATGCTGTAGAGACAGAAATTCAAGTGGTATGAGAAAGCTACATCTGCTAGCTTACAGTTGCATTAAATTAATAAGCTTTATGTGATAATGCTTCCTAGTATTACAGTGTGTTTTGTCTTCTTCAAATAGGGGGAGATTGTTGGGAATATTTCTCTCAATGTTCCCTAGATTTGAAGAGGCATCACAATCAATACAAAGAGCATAATTTTATTTGATGTATATTCAAGTTATTTATGTGCAGGATGTTCTTTGGAACAAGTTTAGACAAGTTGTCTTAGTGATTATGACAGGTGGTTACAAGGAAGAAAGGTGGGGAGATAGAAAATTATCTAAGTCCATAGGCATTGAGTGAAGCTAGCTCACTCATCGCCAGATGACAATGAAGAATGCAGGAAAGACAGAAATTCATCTATGTCCACAGGCATTGTGTGGAGCTAGTTCACTCAACACCAGATGCCAAAAAGCATTGAGTAAAGCAAGTATAGTTAAAGCCCAACAGTTTGCAAAGCATATTTGCGGCTATGTCCATAGGTGTTGAGTTAAGGTAGTTCACTTAATGTCAGATAACAAGAGGTGTTGAGTAAAGCTCAGTCAATCAAAGCTTCAACATTGGCAAGGAATAAATTTGACTAAGTATAGAATCATTAAGTGAGGACAGCTCACTCAACGCCTGGAGATAAAAGCGTTGATCAAAGCTTAAGCAGTCAAAGCATTTGAATAATCTGTCAAGAATTCTGGCTAAGTCCAAAAGCTTTGAGTGAAGATAGCTCACTCAATACCCAAAGAAGAAAGCGTCTATATGATAATGTTTAGTCAAAGCTTAAGATTATATCTACAGAAAAATCTGTCTAAGTTCAGATGCGTTGAGTGAGGACACTCACTCAACATAAGCTTATCAAGAAGACTGGCTAAGTACAGAAGCATTGATTGAAGATAGTTCCCTCAATGACTCATCAAGAAGTCATGCAAAGGCAGAAGTGTTGAGTGATGAAGGTTCACTCAACACATTAATAAAGATGGAAATCGGCTAAGTACAGAAACATTGAGTGAAGGCTATTCACTCAACGCCACAATAAGATGGTCAGCATTTAAAGAAGTGGTAAGTCCAGAAGCGCTGAGTGATGAAGGTTCACTCAATGCCTAGCAGTGCATAAGAAATTGAGTAAGTCCAAATTCGTTGAGTTAAGATTATTCACTCAACTCCTAGTAGTACAGAGATATTGGCTAAGTCCAAATTCGTTGAGTAATGAAGGTGCAATCAACACCTGACAGTGCAGATTATTTGGCTAGGGGTTTTTACACTGAGTGAAGGCAATTCACTCAACACACTCAATGCCTGGGATGAAATTATAAATTTCGCTAAGTCCACAGATGTTGACATCAGCAAAAGTCAGCAAAATTCAAACTCGTTGCGAGATGTCTGCAGTACACGATAAATGACGCAGCAGGCCTACTGTATGAATTTTTATGTAAAAGCAAAGTTACAGCCAATACCTTCAGGTGGGCCCATAGGTCAAATAGCCGTTGGACGGTGGAAGATATAAGGATTGAGATTAGTGGAAGGAAATCAACTTTTAGGGTTTTTACTTTTCGAAAATAGGCAGAACTTCATCTTCTTTCTCTCGCCATTGTTGCAGAGCTTGAAGCTAAAGTTCGACTCGCTGATTCAAAAGTTCAAGCAGTTAGATGTTGCGATTTTCACCTGCGATAGCAAGTTCAGAAAAATATTCTGAGAAAAAATGGAAGAAGAAGAGCTATCTGATTTCTACAGTCAAGGTTGGCTGAGTGAAGTATACAAAGAACTATAACTCATTTGTCTTCATCAACAAGTTCAGAAACTTGTGATTCTGAGTTACTTCCAATGTAAGCAGCAGTTTCCTGAAGATCATCTTTCTTGTAGTTGTGAAGAAGTTTGGGCTGAGTTCATCTCAGCTTAGGAAGAAGAAGGCTCAGAGAATATTTCTTTAGAGTCTAATCTACATCAACAAACTCTTTACTTTCTGTAGGATCCTTTGGATCTAAGTGTAGGCCTAATTATAAAGGCTGAGTGTACGATCATTTGTTGATCTGAGGTAGAGCCTGTGTACCTGAGGTAGGGTAGTTTACCTGAGGTAGGAGAGCCATTCTCTCTGAGTGGTAGGGCCTTAAATGTTTGAGTTGTAGGATCCTTCTATTGATCTGAGGTAGGACCTTTGTGCCTGAGCTATAGGAGAGTCAACCTCTCTGAGGTTTAGGGCTAACCTCCTTGCATGAGCTGTACGACTATTAATTTTGTCTTAGGTAGGTGATCTTTGGATCACTAAGTTGTAGGAGCAAGCTTGCTCTAAGGTAGGGCTTTGTGCCTGAAGTAGGTCTTGGAGGAGACTGGAAGATCCTGAGGGATCTTTGTTTTAAGCTCTTAGGAGCCAAGATTTGGAGAAGTGCCTTATCTAACACATTGTTAGAAAGGTGGGAGGGACAGTGGATGTATCCATAATCTGGGGAACCATTGTAAATCTTGTGTTTGCTTTTGTGGTTTGTCTTGAAAGTAGAAAATAACTAACTCACAACACACTTAAAGAAGGAAATACATAAAGAGACTGAAAAACCTATTCACCCCCACCCCCTCTAGGTGTTTAGCAATCCTTGAAACTAAAAACTTTCACATTGGCTAATGAGGCTGAAGCCACGCTTTCCTTCCCAAATCTTACATACCAAAATCTTAGCAACCATCTAAATGGGAAACCATTTGGTATCTTTTGTATTCTCGATGGGAGAATACTTGTGGATTTTGGCATCGCCAATCACATTTAAATATTTCTCTCCACCCCCGGGTGGAGCGCCTTCTTTGTCGTAACTGAACCTACATTTCTTGAGCTTTTAGTCAAATTTCGCTCTACTCCCGAGATTCGTAGTACTGGCACAGAGACATTCTTGACTTTTCGCATGGGCGGTGTCTTGCACGAGTTATCGCTTTTCTAGTTCAATGTTTTTTATTGAATTCTATGATGAAACTTTTGTTCACTCTCCTGCATATGATGATCTCCGCATAAACCATTCACAATACTTCAACTCCGCACAATTTTGGTTGGAGATCAGTTCTGATACCACTCCCTACAATCCAAAGAAGCATAAGGGGTGTTATATCACTTCTCCCACTCTTCGTATTTTTCATAATGTTTTGACAAGTTCACTCACTGGTCACGGGATCTCAAGGCAATCATCACTCAATACAACCTTTTCTATCTTCATAGTTTAGTCCGCTGGATCCCGATCAATATAGGTTGGGAGGTCACCCTTCTCTTCCATTTTCAAGCCAAAAAAAGTGCCTTTGTGAGTGTATGGTAGAAATTTTGCCACCCACTTGGCCAAGCAGTTGGGAGTTTGGGATGCTTTTCGAGTTCTTCATTGTGTGCAAACACCTCTTCCTCTTTCGGTTGCAAACATCCAGGATCTTGGTGTGTCGTGCCGTGTTGAAGGTGAGTTTATGAACGCCCCTCCGAAGGAAGTGATTGATGTAGATCTTGGTAGTATTCATCGCCTTCTGCCAACTCCTCCAATGCCACCGCAATAATCACCCCTAGCTATAGTTTACTCATTGGAATGTTTATTTCAATTCGCTTAGCACACAAATAGATGTGATGGAGATACGCCTCAGTGACTGAATTGACGATAATTTTGATGCTTTGGAGCAGCGCCCCGAGACCACTATAGGACATATCAGACGAGAATTCACAGAGCTCCGCACGTATATTAGGAAGACAAGTAGCGATAGTGATGAAGATTAGGCCGTCTCTTTAGTTTTTTCGCATTATCTTGTATCCATTATTTTTATTTTTCATGTATAGGTTTTTATTATTGTATTTATTTTTAATTATCGGATCTATCATGTAATGTTTTTGTTTAATTAAAAAAATTTCTATTAATCTATTTTGTGTTTAAGAAGTTTTTCAAATCAATTCAGAGCTCCGCTTAACTCTTCTTCAGGGAAGTTCTCTTACATTTCTGCTTCTAAAACATTAGGGACAATATTTTATTTTAAGTATGGGTTGGGGGGTACTATGGGTACAATTTTTAAAGAAAAAAAATTTATCTTTTTTTTATTATTCAAAAAAATAAAGCAAAAAAATGAAATATATAAAAAATTATAAAATTTTGTCATATTTAAAATTATTTTGTTTTGAGAAATCATTATTTTTATGCCTACTAATTTTCAAAATTCTTTGCCAAATTAACTTTCTTTTCAGTGTTTAGATAGTTTTCCTGCTTTATTAGATTTTTGAATTTTGGAGTAGAACTGTTGGTCATGTTGTGTTTCTAGTCAAGCGCAGGTGTTGGTAGAATTTTGTGTATAAATAACCATTCAACATACTATTAGATTTATCTTTTTATTAGTACATAAATATAGTTTATTCTACTTAAAATTTGAAACTGGTTGAATCTAAAATTGCTTAAATGAGTATGTAGAAGTGAACTAAAAGAAATATTTGAAAAGTCCAAAATGCAGTTTATTCTTTCTCGATGTCTAAAACTTGTCCCAAGTGACTCTCAAGATATTTTCTTAAGTTAATTCATTGTTATGAAAAGGATATAGACATTTCTTTTGGCTCTTTTGATCTTTTGCTACCCGCACCTCAATACTTTATCTTTGCTTAAACACTTTGAGCTTATCATTTCCTTTTGTTTTAGCCCCACCATAATAATTTAACCAAGGCCTAAATAGCATCCTATTTGCAAACTTTTTCAAAAAAATCTTAGAAGGTTAGAAATTTGTAGTGCATGCAAATCATGGTCATGATGATGATTAATGTTCTTCTCTTTGCTTGAAAACAAGCAAAAATCTTGAAAAAAAGAGAAAAAGAAAATTTCAAGCATGAGTAAAGAATATAGAAAAAGATTATGTATGTGATTTTCAAAAAAAATTCAAAGAGTTTGTACTACGCATTGATCTTCTTGAAAGCTCGATGTTGGTCTATTATGTGCTAGCCATCGTGTTTACCTTTGTTTACCATGCCTTCAACCTAAGCCTAACAATTCAACCTAAGTAAGCCCTACTGATTCGTGTTTATGAATTATACTAGTGTCTTGGCGAGAATGTGAAAGGGTAAGCCTATAGACATCGTCATTGATGGATTTCTTTGGAGGGTATCTGGGTTCTAGAATTGCATAATATTGATCTTAGTGAACATTCTACTCTCTCCTTAAATACAATTTTCAGATTTTACAGACATTTCTTTTTGAAAGTACAAATAATAAGTAGAAACATGCTTTTGAAATTTATAAGTTAATTTGTATGCTGAGTAGGACTTTCTGCTAAAATTGGTATGCACATAGGCGTAAGACTTCACATTTTACTTCTTAGGTAAAAAAAATTCTTTTATTGTTTTGAATTTTGTCTACTCTCTATAAGTGGTTGTTTGCTCGAGACTAGCAAACGGGTAAGTATGAGGGTATTTGATAACTCTTATTTTTCTTGTTTTACGATAGTTTTATTTATTAATTTATCGAATTTTATTTATCTTTCCTAATTTGAGTACCTAATTGTCTTCTTTTTGAATTCAGGAAATTTTGGGCTGCTAATATAAATTTGGAGCTCACATATGTAAACAGGCCAAATTTTGAAGGTTTTCTGAGAAATCATGTTTTACATGCCCAAGTTACAGGTGTGACCTGGGGGCATGAACTTTGTCATGAACCGTGCCCGCCTCCGCTTCCAGAAAGTTTTTTCCATGTCAGATAAATATTACATTCCCTGGCCACGGGCTTGACAAGGGGGCATGTCCACTATTCAAAATAAGTTGCCATGTCAGTTTAAATTTACATGCCTCTGTCATGGGCGTAAAAGGGAGGGTGTGCCATCCAGATCCCAGACGTGATCCAGAGTTATGAAAGTCACTTTTTGTCGTCCATCATTTCAAGCAGTCATGTCTGGGTCACAACGTGACTCTCAGGCGTGACCTCTACAGCAATTGCCGCCATCACTCCAAATCAAGCCATTTTCCCGACATGTTCAGAACCATTCGCTACACGCCCTAGTCACAGTAGGACAAATAGAGAAATGACTCTTGGCAATTTGGCTTCCCAGCTTTTCCTGGGACTTTATGTCACCAATTCCGTACCTTACACGCCCTAGGTCACGGTCGTGACGTTGGGCATAACTCCCATTCAAATCTTCCTATAAATAAAAATCTTCTCCTTGAGCTTAGGAGGGAGATTTTGGTGGAGAAATTATGTAATTTGGTACTATCTTTCCTTATTTTTCATTTCTAGTTTATAGTTTTTCATTTAGTTAATTTCTTTTCCAAGTTGTAATTTAGCTTTATAGTTTGGTATTTCAAGTTTTTTCTTTGTAGTAATCATTCATTTCTCTATCATTTTATGTCCTCATCATGATTAGTAGTTAAACTTCTTTTAGCACTTGGTCATGATAAACTTTTGAATGAAATGGACTTTGGTTTTCTTTTAATCATCTAACAAGCTCTCTATTTACAGTGTTACCCTTGATTAACTCCTCCTCATCTCAAAATGGTAAGAAGAAGTTGGGATTCAAGGGAAACACTGGAGTTGCCCCTTCCAAAGGGAAAGGCAAAGCTCCAGTTCAACCTCTGGCATCTAAGCCTCCCATCCCTTTTAAGAAGGTGATGTTGCCTTCAAATATGTATGAAAAAGAAAACATCTATGGTCAGTGGATGAATGGTAGATCCATAAGTGTGAACAAAGATGTTCACAACTATAGTGGAAGATATAGCAAGGGGATGAGTGCCTTTAAGACTCCCCATGAAGAAATTCAAATGGCCCATCATAGACCATTTGTATTTGGTGCTCCTGCCCCCACTCTCAAGAATGTAGCAATGACCATCTTTCAAGGCCATCCAGCAAAGAGCCAGACCAAGAGTCAGTCTATCAGTAAGCCAGATTTGGCTATCTCTAATGCTTTCAAGAGCCAATTCTTGAAAAAGAAGACTGTTGTTAATGGTATTCAGAGCAAGCAACATAAGTCTACTAGAAGACTCACTTTTAATCAGATCCTTGCTGGAAGGAACTTGAAGAAGGCTGCTGCCCCTCTTTCTAAATAGCTAGCTGCTACAAGACCTGCTCAGAAAAGAAGGTATAATATTCGTGAGTGTTGGTGTTGCGGAAAAGTGGGGCATTTTGCCTTAGATAGCTGGCACAATCCATCTGTGCCTGGATCTAGTGTTAGTCTTCTTATTATAAAATCTGTAGGAAGGAAGTTCCCTTTTCAGGCTAACCAGAACCTATGACCCAATAAAAATTAGGATCCTAAGGTAAAATAAATTATGTGTTGCTGGTTAGTACAAGTGCCCATACCCCCATATGGTACTTAGACAATGGTTATTTAAGACATATGACTGGGACAAAGAGCAACTTAAAGGAGTACACTCTAATGAAGGATGGACCCAAAGTAATCTTTGGTGGTTCAGATAGAGGAGTGACAAGAGGCTATGGTAAGATTACCAATGGCATAGTCACCATCTAAAAAGTGGCTTATGCTGAAGGGTTGCAACACAACTTTATAAGCATAAGCCAACTCTTTGATCTTGGCTATGTCCTTGCATTCCACAAGGATGAGTGCCAAATAAAGAGGTCAAGTGAGCAAGAGGTCATCTTACCAGAACTAGGAGTGGAAATGTTTATTGCTTAAACATTTTATGTCTTAATAAATACTCTCTTATATGTATAGTGTAAGACCCCATTTTTTGCTATGCTACCTAGTCTTATGCCTAGAATCTCCGTTTAGTGGTGACACAGACACTCGGGAGAGTCGCCACTACAAAACACTTATTTTGCCGGCATTGACGATCATCAAGAAGTTGGAGTACAACAAATCAGACAACTAAGTCTAGTCCACAAAATCACAACATATATGAAATAGAAATCACAACAAAGTCCACATGATAATAATAGTACTGAAATAGATCAGTAAAGTAGAAATATAAATGGGCTATGCCCTGTACAACATATCCTCACTACATCACTCTCGCGAAAACTAAGTAAAACCAACACTCACGGAGCCAGAGACTAGTGCTCCTGTTCTAGACTAGCCCTCCTCCATGTGCACCATACTCCGATGGTGCTGCATCTCTTGCTGTTGCTCCTTGTCCACCATCTGGAGCCCCTGAAATGTTTGGTCGACCAACTATTAGTGAAAATACTTAGCCTGATTTCCTCCATCCCTCCCCTAGTGGCTCTTAGGCACCGTGCAGGAAGAATGATAGGAAATCTATGATGGTGGGAGTAGGAACAAGGCAAGTGACGGTGGAGCTATATAGCATTTATATTGTAACATTTATAGTGTTATAAAAGGAAATGCAAGCTAGCAATTCTATAATAAGGAAGCAGTAATGTAATCAAGTAAAGTAGAGTAGTAAGTACATGTAAGGTAAACTATAGAATAATTAATCTTAACTTATATAAGTGCCAATACAAACTTATAAGTTAAGGGGTCTTTTGTAAGGCTCCCATCATATAAGCTATCCTATACTAGTTTATACGATGGGGTGTCAGGTTTAATGCATGTATAAGTATTTTATATTTAATGCCATGAATCATGTAAGTGCAACACACACGACTCTATGCATATAGAACATTAGTTCCCCCATTTTGGAAGATAGCTTCACTCCCAGGAGCCTCCGTAGTGTCCAATGGAGACAGTCAGCCAGGCCACACCACTCCTAGACGGGTATTCACACTACCAGGCCTAGCCCTTATGTATGCCTCTAAAGGACACACCAGAGTCACCACATACTATGCTGACCAACCACCATTCTTTTCCTTGGCTAAGTGTAAACCACACCCGCCGAGTCATCGTATCGATGTCATTATGAATGATCGACAAATAATGAAGGCCCACCACTTTATGCACATGTACACATGTATTACCGAGCCATCGGCTCCTCGGACGAACCTCTCCGTTACAACTACCATAAGAGCCTTCGGCTCACCGGGCTATCTTGCCCAATTCCACAACCAACGGGCCTACTGCTCCGAAAACTTTACCAAGCAACCCCCCCCCCCCCCCCCGAGACATAGGGGTGAGTGAAAGTGATGCCCTAGTTTTACTAGTTGCTCTTTAATATTTATTCTTACGGTTTATGGTCAACCTTGGACTGCCCAGGGCATGCCCGGTGAAGGGCTCTCGGGGGCACTATAAACTATGATGGTAGCTAAAGCCAATTGTACCCTTTCGCAAGGCACTTACTATTATTGGTATCTATCCGAGTCCCAAGCCCTTAACATTACACTTGAACTAACATTAGGTGTACTTTAGACTCTCGAAGGGAAAGACGATCCATCGTAGATCCCGAGCACCACCTTGCATCCTAGCTAACCAGGCTCTCAAAATCTTGAACATATTAGTGACCTCACTCATTCTAAACCATACTAGGTACACCAACTACCCTTTCCCTAAACAGTTTCACATATTTCCCTACTTTTACAGTTATTACTATGTGTAGACTTAATGAGCTACATGGTGTGTATGAATGGTGACCCCTTCAAATATTCTTCCAAATGACCTAAGATTATTATTGGGGGTCTAACATGATATTTTAAGGGTAAATCCAGAATACAATAATTTCCCTAATTTAATAGTCACTTAATTAATTTTCCGTAAAATAAGGTCAATAATGCTTTTGATCATCAAGTAGACTTTTCTGACCTAGTATGGTCTTAACAAAATTATGAAAGATGTAACTCATCAAAATAACAGTAAAGGCTGAAATTCACAATTTTCCAAAAAATTTGACCTCCAAAAAAAATATTGAACAATTTACCATAATATTAGAGTAAAGAGAGAAGTACTAAATTTATTCATCCAAAAAATATTTATAAATTACCAAATGCTAACAATGACTAGAAAGGTTTACTGACCAAAAATCACAATTTTCTAAGCACATTTGGTCATATAAATAAATTACTTAAAGATATTCAACATGAGGCACTTTGTGAATGTTCCTAAATGAAATATCTTCCAATAATTCTATAAAAATTCACAGAACAATATAATGCCCTAAGATATCATCTAACCAAGTTTCACAATTTTTCAGTGGATATTTAACCCATAATTAATTTATTTAATAATCTTCTACAAAGGCACAATGTGAAATAACTTGCATAAAAGGGTTCCAATAATTTTGTAAAAATTAACAAAGCAAACCTAAATCCTAAAATGTTTTCTGACCATGTTTCATAATTTTCCAGTAAGAATATAAATCCTAAATAATTATATAGTGATTGAATCAAACTTAATGTTTGTGAATGAAGTACTATAATTATTAATCCAAAATTCCCAATAAAACTTCTAGAGAACAATATCATTAAATCAAGTTTACGGCCTAAGTCTCATGAGTATCAAAATCCATTTATGAATGTAAATAAATATTGGACCAAAGTGCCCTAAACAATCCATAACTATTTTAAAGAAGGTGTAAGTTTCAAAAAATCCTAAAACCATTTTCCAGAGCCTATCACTACCATAGGAACTCACCATCAAAGTTCCATGACCATCCAAGGACATATTGTCCCATGTCCTTCACTAGGCCCCAAGCCTCAACTCTAGGGCCTACATAAGGTTCTTAGGGCATCTCCACCCCAAACCACTCAATTTCTCTTGAGGGGGTGTTTAAGTTCACTTTGAGGCAGTGGCCCAAGTTAAATACCTTTTGGATGAGGATTGACCACTCAACCCACCAAATATACTTTTGCCCTAATTTTCTCCTTAAGGGACCAAATTTTGGTCACACCATTACCTAATCAAATCAACCCCAAATGGGTTAATATTTTTAGCAGTGACCTATCATGACCCTGAGGGTCATCCACCAAAATTGTGGGGAATTATGAGGTCATTCGACCCTCTAATAAAATCATACATGATTTATTATATTTTTATAAAAACTATAAAAAAATGTTTTCGAAAAATTTCCAATTTTGTATATGTCATGGGTATAGGTAAGAGAGACACTCACTCCAAATATCAAGTCATTTGGATGTTTGGATTGATGGGGGCACTCAATTTAGTCTCTAGTAAAGCCAATGTATAAGCTACACCTTTTTGAGAGTTATGGTCAGACAACTAACCCAAATGGGTTGCAATTAATTTTTAAATAGAGTAGACCTCATGGGCTACAACTTTTATGTTGGCCACTTTTACTATAAGTGGCTCTAAGTATTTTAAATAATTAATTTTAACAATTGCGATTTCTATGACAGAAATGAAATAAATACAATAATAAACCCTAGGTATTAAAATCAGCGCATAAATCTTAAAGCCAGATTCGACGGCATCCCGTCGTCTTCCTCATGCATCCAATGACCAGGATTAGCTCGACATGGGCGGTGTTTGCCCGTGATTTCCTGACCACCCGAGCCTCTTCCCGTCCGTCCACCGCCACCACCACCTTCGTTGAGGTGGTGGCTGGCGATTCGTGGTGGTTGGCTGGTCGGAGGTGGCCGGAATAATGGATGGTGATTGGAATTTAAAACTTGAAAATCAAGCTTTCGGCTTAGACAATTTGGGGTCAATTGATCACAAACCAAGCGACCAATGGATAGAGATCTATCAACTGAGAAAGGATTGGAGGATAGGACCTTTTGGGAGGGCTGAAGTCGGGCCGATCACTGTTTTGCCATTGATGGTGGTGTCGCCGCTCGGTGCTCTACAACAACACTACCAATGGGCTCAGCTACTTTAAGGAAAAGGTGGAAACGGTTGCTGGGGGTCTAGGGAAGCTTTTAAAATGCTCAATTGGGGGAGAAGAAGGGTCTAGGCTTCAATGCCATTAATGGCCTTAAAGGATATTTTCGACCAATCTGAAATTCATTGAATGTAGCCACCTAGGAGATCGGCCATGGCTATTAAACTCCTCTAATTGGGCTAGGGAGAATGAATCAAGCCTTTGGAATCAATTGGAGTGGCCCTTGGCCTCCCTTGGCCATGAATGGCCTTCTCTCTCTCTCTCTTTATCTCTCCTCCATTTAAGGAAAAATGGCATTCTCTCTCTATAAATGTTTGCTTTAGGATTGAGAATGACCTAAGGGGGGGTGTATAAGTTTAATTTAAACCTTGGCTACCCCTTTTTCAAATTTCAGAGTTATACTTTCTTTATGTTGATTAACACAGTCAGATAAAATAAGATAATCTTAACAACAATTTTAAAACTATCACAACACAACAATCACAACAATCACAACACAATGCATATAGATTTATAATGGTTCCCCAATTTATGGGTACATCCACTTTCCCCCTTCGCCTATCTAGCAATGAACTAGATTTGGCCAAACTCCTTCTCCTTCTATTAATCAGATCCTCAGATCTTATAGCTCAAAACTCAGTTGGCTCCTAACACTCATACTATACAAGTCTTACCACTCAGATCACTAAGATCCTACACCTCAAGTTCTTCCCAAGAACTCTACCTCAGAATGAATCCACACTCCTACTCCTCAGGCAAATCCTGCACTATAACTCAGAGAAATACCTACTTCTCCGACCTTAGGCAATGCCAACCCTACCTTAGCCTTTATAACACAAGCTTACAACTCAAAAAATAATACTCCTACACTCAGATCTACATGTAGATCTTACACAACAAATGAAGGTAAAAGAAATAGATTCAGAAATTTTTACCCAGCAAGAGAGAAATGAGCGACAGTTTCTTGATCTGATTTTGATGTGGTTGCTTCCTTTGATGTTATAAAGATAGATCTGATCCGTCCTTCTTAGCTTTTCAAAGCTTCCTGAAGTTGAAATTAGGGTAGATCTAGGCTGGAGAAAGTAGAAGACGATTCTTGATCTAGCTTTTCTCCACCTTCAGAATTATAGCTGATGCTTCTTAGATCTGGCTTCACCAAATTGTTCTTCTTGCATTTTTTGAAGAGTTGTTCCCTTTAAATAGGTTCTATTAGGAGTATTGACCGTTCTGGCATTCGTCAGTACCTCTGTCTAGATTTCTATACATAGGAAACAAATCTGCTTGAAGTGTTGAAACTTGACTGTTGAATGTGTCGACACAAGTCCTGGGTGTCGACACTGCTCTTCTAGTGGTGTCGACATAATTCTAAATGTGTCGACAGAACCATTCACCTTGGCTTGATACAGCTAATGTGGAATTTGTCGACACTAGTCCTGAGTGTCGACACAACTTGCTTCCTGTCTTAACTCAGCTTGAGAAGTGTGTCGACACTAGTCCTGAGTGTTGACACAGTTATCTTCAGTCTGGACACTACTTGTATAGAGTGGGTCGACACTTGTCCTTAATATCGACACAACTTCTCTTTATATCGACACAACTTGTTTAATGTGTGTCGATACTAGTCCTGAGTGTCTCGACGCTTTTGTACTAAGATTAATTTGCCTGCACACATGAACTTAATATCTATCAAATACAACTATGTATATATCATTTAGCTGAAAGGACTTCTTCAAATCAAGTATATTGTGACCAATGTACCCAACAATCTCCCACTATTTGGAGAATTCATAACCCCAATTCAATGATATACAACATGATACCAAAATATAATGATAAAGACATTAAGAATACAGTGCAATACTATATGTGAAATACTACAGCTAAAAAGACATATTTAAAAAAAATAATGCTGATCAGAAGATAAGGCAAACAATTGCAAACCTAATTAACAGCACATGAAATGTTAAGTAAGCCAAAATTTTCTTTAATTGTTTATCACAAGGTTTACTACTACAAGCTTTGGTTACACAATAGTTACAGATCAAGTTTTCATATGAAATTTAAAACTAAGAATATTCTATGGCAGCTCTTGTTCTTTGATAACTATGCCTTTTCTAGATTGTATCTTTGCTTTCACCTTAGGAACCTTGTCATCAACAACCTCCTTTCCTTTGTCATTCTTAGCTTTAGCTTTTGCAATTGCTTCTTATTTCATCCTTTGTCTTTCAAAATAATGGTATGGCTTTGGGAAATATTTGTTGGGCTCAATTTACTTAGCAGGAAGCTTTCCTTTCTTCATATCATATCTGAACTTTTGGATAACTTGCTGCTGCTTAAGATGTATGTCCTATTCCTCTTCATTATAACATTTGCCCATATCTGTGACATTAACATTTACAACCTTCCATGCAGTAAAAATTATTTATCTGGAGGTTGGACTCCATTGCTCAATATCTGGTCTAGTCTCAGCTTGTTCTCAAAACCTTTTATTCGATAGCTGCGCCTCTATCTTCGGAGCAGTAGAAGACTTGTCCACTTTCTCACAGATTACATTCTGATCTATACCATTAGGAGGATTGTACATGTGTTGGACAGTTGCTTGGATAGACTCAAAAGTAGCTTGTGTTGTAGGATGATTATACATGGTGTGCTCATGATCTTAGATTCTAGTAGCATATGGTGCTTCAAGTTGAGGTGGTTGACAACCAGACTCAGCATTTTGATCCCCATCATACCATAGGGTAGGATAGTCTAAAGTGTCTCTGATATTGTTTGATATCCAAGTAGCATGTTCAGAATTAGCCTTAATCATTAACCTCTCCCCCTTTATGACTTCTCTTTTAATATGATCCCTCAAATCATTTTTGTGAAATCTCACTTGACCATCTAGATAATTAATTCCTTATGTTACTATGTTCTTAACTCTTAGTAAATTGTTGTCCAAACTCTTATCAGAAGCCTTAATGTCCTTAAGCAGAGATTCTGAATGATTTTTTAGTTTGGTGTCTATATCTGTTGTAGTTGAACTAAGTTTGGTTTCCAAAGCAGTGGTTTGATCTTTATTTCTCCCAATGTTGTATCATGCATAACTATTATTTTCATTCATTCTATTCTGATTCTCAAGGACATAACCTTGCTTGATTGCCATATCACCCTCTAGTTGTTTGGCTTCATGTTGTTGCCTGGCCAAGTAGACAATAACATTTGCTCCTTTCTCAAAGAACTCAATCATATCTTTCTTTAATAAGTTTACTTCAAAACTTATTTACTTGATGTCTTGTGCCAGCTGAAATTGCATCTCCTTGTTGCTTTCATCCAGATACTTTTTTAGGTATTGCCTTTGTTTATTAAGAATGATCTGTAGTTGAACTAGCATGGGATAGAATCTATTACAGGAGCTGATGGTGGTCCAGATTTAAGATACTTCTTGTAACTCTTACTTCCTTTCTTAAACTAGGATAGTTTTCTTTTCTTAAGTTGTGAAGCTTCCTCTTCCTCAGAATATGATGAGCTGACCATCTCAATAGAGTTTTGCTATTCTGTACCTTCAATATTTGTATTAAGACTTTCCAAAGGAACATTTGCATGCTGAATTTTAGCATCAGGTACCTCAATCTAGGAAATTGCAGCTATCTCCCTTGGATGTTAGATACCTTAGACAAAAGAATTTCTTCTTCAGTATCTTTTGGATTCTCTTCCTCCATATCTTTTTCTGACATTTCATGTTCAGGATCTTTTGATTTTTCTAGGTCCTGTACAACATCCATTATTATAGTAGTAACTGTATCCATTGACAATTCACAGAGGTTCTCCCCCTCAATCTATTCTTTTTCTGGAATGTTCTCCCCCTGCACCTGTACATTAGTTCCAGGTGAGTTCCTTGGAGATATGCCTTGTTCTTCCTCAGCATCCTTATCTGAACTGATGTTCACCTCTTCTTCAGAATCACTAGAGGATTCAACTTCTTCTACCAAAGATTTCTTGCCTGTTACCTCCTTTGTCCTTTTAGGTTCTAGTGTCTCTTTAGACAAGACTCTGTCCCATCTAGACAGAATTCTCAGGTATATTCTCCTTATATGATTTATCTTAGATCCATTTTTCTGATTGATACTATCTGGAATGAACTTTACCAGGTACAAACTAATTATTCTGCCCATATTGGGCTTCTGAATCCCTTCTGCAATTTTATAAAAGACTACCCTGTTCTATTTAGTTGTGATTCTGACGATAATCCTTATCATCAGGCTAAACATAAATTTGGAAATCCTGTCATGTGCTCTAGTCTTGTAGAGGAGCACCTTTCCAACTATTTCAGATAAAAATTTTACTTGGGAATTCATTCCCTTCTTGTTTAAGGAATTGCAAAATCTAGTGGTTGGTGCTAGTCAACACTATTCTAAGGCCTCAACAGTCTTACTTGAATCCAATTCATCTTCCTATGCAGTTCTTGGAATCTGAAAGACTTTAGCCAGTCTTTTTATTGTGACCTTTACTCTTACTCCATTAACACTGGATTTGATCTTGTATAACTTAGGGTTTAGTGAGGTATTAGAGTAGAATTCAGATACCTCTCTCTTCCATATTTTGGTTGGTTCTGAAAGTAGATACTCAAGACCTGCCTCATTGACTAGGTCAATCACATTCTTTATATCTTCTGGAGCGAAGACAAAGGCATTGCGCACCAGTTCGTATCCCTCGTTGATGTTGTCATCCATTTTGGGTTCCATTCTTGTTGAAAGAGATTGTGTTTGAGAGGAGTTGACTAAGGATTTTTAGGTCTCTACACACAGCAACCAGTCTCTCAAGAATTCTGGTAAGTGATGTCGACAAATACTTACACCTCCTATTTATAGTAACTGTCTTTTGAAAGTGAAAAGACACACTGCATTTAGTAATTTTCTAACTATTGGGAAATATCTAATGTCGACATGGAAGTCCTACTTTGTCGAGATGTGTTGACTTAAGTCAAAATAAGTTTCATGTCTCTCGACTCAGACCTCAAGGTCTCGACAACCTTATGTCTCGACAATAAATTATAATGTCTCGACATACTTTCGCTAATCAGTGTTGATATACTGTCAAGTGTCTCGACATACGACTAATTATAGTGTCGACACATATTCTGGTGTCTCGACATAATACTACCTATAATGTCGACACACACTGTGGTGTCTCGACATAATACTACCTATAATGTCGACACACACTGTGGTGTCTCGACACAATTCTTTGACTTAGACAAAATTTATGTTCTGAATATAATTTCTTGACATAGATCAAGTTTTTCTTGGTTATTAAGATTTGTAGACCTGGTTAGTCATCTTTTTAAGAGTTGTAAAAAATTTTGTTGCTACTAATTGAAAATATTTACTCAATGTTCAACATGCCTAGTTCAAATTTAAAGAAATTGAACTTTCTTTCATCTAGGGGTTTTTTAAAAATGTCAACAACTTGTCTTTCTATTGGAGTATACTATAAGCTTAGATTTTCTTTTTCAACATTCTCTCTGGGAAAGTGATCTAATTTCTATATGTTTAGTTCTACTGCGTGGAAAAGGATTATTAGCAATAGAAATTGCACTAGTAGAATCACAAAACATAATAGATCTACTTATCTATATACTATAGTCAAGTAGTTGATGTTGAATCCACAGTAATTGTGCACAGTAGCTTCCAGCAGTTATGTACTCAAATTCTGCTTTAGAGATTGCAACACTTGTTTGCTTCTTGCTACTCCAACTTATAAGTCTTTTCCCTAGAAACTGGCAAGTTCCAAAAGTACTTTTTCTATCTTCTTTACACCCTGCAAAATCTTCATCTGTGTACCCTATGAGTTCAAAATCAGTATCACTAGGATACCAAAGCCCACGATTGGGTGTGCCCTTAAGATATCTCAGTATTCTCTTTACAATAGTATAATGAGACTCTTTGGGGGCATGCTTGGTACCTAGCACAGACGCATGTTGAAAACATAATATATGGCATACTAGTAGTCAAATATAAGAGTGATCCAATGATGCCTCTAAACAAGGTTTCATCAACTGATTTCCCAAATTCATCCTTGTGTAGTGACACAGAAGAACCCATTGGAGTTCTCATGGTAGAAGAATTCTCAATACCATATCTCTTAATCAACTCTTCAATGAACTTAGATTGAGAGATGTATATTCCATCCTAAGAATGTCTAACTTGGAATCCCAAGAAGAACTTTAGCTCACCCATGCTGCTTATTTTAAATTTTCCTTATATAAGCCTTGCAAATTTACTACACAGATTCTCATTAGTAGACCCAAAGATTATGTCATCTACATAAATCTGGACTAGGATGCTTGATCCTTTTATGTCCCTAAGAAATAGTGTCTTGTCTATCTTTTCTCTAGAGAACTTGTTTTCTATAAGAAAGGTAGACAGGGTCTCATACTAGGCTCTAAGTGCTTATTTTAACACATACAAACCCTTGTGCAATCTGAAAACATAGGTGTTGTGTTTAGGGTTAACAAAACCTTGTTGCTGCTCTACATAGACTTCCTCCCTCAGTACACTATTAAGGAATGCTGACTTTACATCTATCTGGTAGACCCTGTATCCTTTGTATGCTGTATGAGCTAAAACAACCTTATGGCTTCTGTCCTAGCTATAGGAGCAAAGGTTTGGTCAAAGTCTATTCCTTTATCTTGTCTATATCCTTTAGCCGCTAATCTTCTTTTGTTCTTGACTATAACCCCATACTCATCTAATTTATTCCTGTAAATCCACTTAGTGCCTATAACATTATGATCACTAGGTCTTGGAACTAGAATCCAAACTTTGCATCTCTTATATTGATTGAGCTCTTATTGCATAGCCATAATCCAGGGTGGGTCTGAATTGGCTTATTAAAACTTTTTAGGTTCTACTTGAGAGAGAAAACTAGAGTATAGAACCTCATTGTGATGTCTACTCCTAGTAGTTACTCCTAATCTGGCATCACTTATTATTTGATCAATAGGATGATCTCTAAGGTATATAACTGCTACTAGCAGGTTCCTACCATCACCTAGTACTGTAGGAGGATTAGGATGATTCTCATCCTCCCCCTGGATAGTTGCAGTATCTTCTATAGGAATTTTTATATTGTCTCTAATGTGTAACTTTAGATCATGTGAGTAACTTATTTTTAGCTTTTCCATTCTAGAGTCTACAACACTTAGACCAAAGTTGTGAGAGATCTCATTAAATAAAATAGATGATTCATAAAAAACTACATTAATAGATTCTTCTACAACTTGATGTTTCAAGTTGTAGATCCTATATGCTTTGCTATGAAGACTATACCCTACAAAGATTCCTTCATAGGATTTCTCAGAGAACTTGGTTAGATAAGTTTTCCCATTGTCCAATACATAGCACTTACTACCAAAAATTTTAAAGTAGGATAGATTTGGTTTTCTGTCTTTCATTAGTTCATAGGGATTCTTGTTGTGATTCTTTTTTATCAATGTTCTATTCTGAAAATAGCATGTTGTGTTTACAGGCTCAGCCCAGAAATATTCTGGGAGAGATGTATCACTCAGCATTATTCTAGCTGCCTCAATAAGAGTTCTATTTTTCCTCTCAATAACTCTATTTTGTTGTGGTGTTCTTGGAGAGGAGAACTCCTGAAAGATTCCTAGTTCCTTATAGAAATTTGTCATATTTTTAGATTAAAATTATGTGTCATGGTCACTTCTAAGTTTGACCACAGAACATCCCATCTCATTCTAAATTTGTTTGACAAAATCAACAAGGATGTCTAGTGTTTCAGACTTTCTCTTTAAGAAGAATACCCAAGCAAACCTGGAGTGATCATCCACAATCACATGGGTATAGGACTTCCTACCCAAACTAAGAACTTGCATAGGACCAAATAGATCCATATGAAGTAAGTACAGACACCTCTCAGTGTCTTTGGATTGAATGCTCTTGTTTGGTACATTAGAAATTGTGTACCTGATTTGGAGAAGCCTCACCTGACACAATGATATATATCAGGTTGTATTTAATGGTGTATTGATTTTACTTGTGCAGGAAGAAGAATACAGAAAATATTATAAGTACAAAAGTGTCGAGACATTTATAATGTGTCGACATCTTTTTAAGAACTAGCGTCGAGACTAGAAGCAAAGTTATGTCGACACACAGGACTTGTGTCGACACATGGAGTTTGAGTCGACAATAGTTGTTTCAACACACAGGACTTGTGTTGATACATGGAATTTGAGTCGACAACCGCTGTGTCGACACTCGGGACTATTGTCGACACACTTAGATTTGAAGTGCTGACATTAGTAGAAGGACTGTGTCGATATACAGGACTTGTGTTGACTTACAGAGTTTGAGTCTACATCAATTGTGTCAACTATTTCTGAAGTATGTCGACACATTCTACAAAGGTAGTGTAGAGACTGGATGAAGAACTATGTCGACAGTTTCTGAAGTTTGTCAACAACACCAAAGGAAGTGTGTCGACACCCGGGTAATTATGTCGACACATACTTCATATGTATCGACACATACTATCCTTATGTCTCGAATCATTCAGCTGAGTTAAATAACTCTAAGTGCCAAATCTCAAGACTGAAGACTTGACAGCTGCCAGAATTATCAGGGCCTGTTAGACATGTAAGAACTATCAGATGTCAGTAACCATTAGATTAGCCGATTTTCTCTGATGTGATCTATAAATAGAGATGAGCTTTTAGAGAAAAACACGACTGAAAGACAGAGAGAAAATATAGAGGGAAACCAAGAAGAAGAAGGAATACTCCAAGAAAAATTCACAGAATTCTATACAATAAGAAGATTATGATTCTAAATCAAAGAAGGGAACAATATCTCATTAGATCTGTCAGTGTTTGCAGAATTAAGTCTGTAAGAAGGAAGAAGCTGAGTCTACATCAACTTCTCAAGAAGATTCTACTTAGGTTCTCTTTTTCAAGAAGCTTTGAATAAGCTAAGCAAGGTTGAATCTGATTCATTGCAGTAATGGTCTGAAGAAAGCAGATTAATCATGATATGATCAAGATTCCCTCACCCCACTTTCACTCTATCTGGGTGAAGGAAGAAAGTAATTCTTTATATACAATTTTCTGTAAGATCTATTTTTAGATCTGAGTGTAAGAGATTTCAATCTCTGAGTTGTAAGCCTGTAATTATAAAGGCTGAGGTAGGGCTATTTTCCTTAGGTAGGAGATAAAGTTATTTGAGATGTAGGCCTGGTGATAAGGGCTGAGGTAGGGCTTGATAGCCTGAGTGGTAGGAGTGTGGATTCACTTTGAGGTAGGGTTCTTGGGAAAAGCCTGAGGTGTAGGACTAGTTGAAGTCTGAGCTGTAGGAACCAGTTTGGGTTCTGAGTTGTAAGATCTGAGGATTTGAGAAGGTGGAAGAGAGTTTGGGCGAATCTAGTGTACTGCTAGATAGGCGAAGGGCGGAAAGTTGATGTCCTCATCATTTGGGGAACCATTATAAATCTGTGTGTATGTTGTGATTGGATGATTGTGTGTTATGGTAGATGTAGATTTTATAACTGTACTGAGATTAATTTTTTAACTGCCTATGTTGAATTGGAATTCAACCTATTCACCCCCCCCCCCCTCTAGGTGTGTAGACAATCTTGAAACCAATTCCTTCAAGTGGTATCAGAGGGAGGTTGCTCAAAAGTAGACTTAACAGTCTGAGTATATCTCCAAGGCATTAATAAGATAACCAAGATGGGTTCAGGTGAAAATCACAAAGAACTTGGATCTATGAAGCTTCCTATATGTAGAAAAGAAACTTTTGGCATATGGAAAGAGAGGGTCAAATTATTCATTGAGGCATTTGATCTAAGAATTTACATCATAGTTCAAGAAGGGCCTTACATCCCTATATCGACATCTGTTCTAGATGCAAATCTGAAAACTCCAAAGAGTTATTCTGAGATGACCAAAGATGAGATCATCTTAGCCACTTTGGACAAGAGGGCACAAAACATAATTGTTAGTGCCATAGATGATTCTACATTTCAGAATTTAGTCCACTGCAAAACATCAAAGGAAATATGAGACACTTTAATTGTCTACATGGAGGGGACAACAGAAGTAAGAGAGGATAGGAAGTCCATGCTCAATCAAGAGTATGAAAGCTTCAAACAAGCCAAGACAGATAGCATAGCTATGTGCTATGAAAAGTTCATCAGAATTGTCAATGAGCTAATGACTTATGGAAGGGTATTCAACACTTATGAACTGAATGACAAGTTTCTCAGGTAATTAACAAAGGACTGGCATACCAAGGTTTGTTCCTTCAGAGAAGTGGCCAGACTTGCAGATACTCCTCAACAAATCTTATTTGGAAAATTACTGTCCTATGAAATGCAGTTGATTGCCAGAAAGGAAGAGGAAAAGAGCAGCAGGTCTTATGGAAAAGGTAAGTCTGTGGCTTTCAAAGTTGAAGCTACAAAGAAGGGCAGGAGAAAGACTCCTCCTCCTAGAAAAGTTGCTCATACTGATTCAGAAAGTTCAGACTCAAGCACATCAGAATGCCATAACTCTGATGAGGATTTTTCTACCTTTTCTAGGCAGTTCCAGAGGTTCCTGAAGAAAAAGAACTGGAGGAGCAGGCCATCCTTTTCTTCTTACTCCAAGGATGACAGTTACAAGGGAAAGAAGAAAACCTATAAAGAGGAAAAGTATGGTTCTAAACCTAGTAAACAAACTTCTTCTAAAATTGTTTGTTATTGTTACAGCAAGCCAGGACATATTGTAGCAGACTGTCCTGTCAAAAGAAAGGAGTCTGGTGAGAAAAAAAACACCAACATAAAGGCAAGAAGGAGAAATACTTAGTGGCCAAGAATCAGAAAAGCTGGACTGACTCTTCTTCATCAGATTTAGAAAATAAAGAGGATGCTGAGGCCTACATTGGGCTGTTCTCAACTGAGGAAGATTCTGTAGAAACAGAAATCTTACAGTTGCTGGATGATATTAATAAAGCAGAAGACAAACAATGCATAGGGCTGATGGCCATTGCTGAGGATGGACTCAGCCAGGAGCAGGCTGGTCCTAGTAAGGTACAATCTTCACCCTCAATATCAGATTATGTTATTAGCCTAGAGTTAGAAGCATCTTCATCAAGAGATAAAGGTGGCCCTGAATCTGAAGGAGACATCAATCAACTGATTACTGATTATGGAGAGCTACTGCAAGCCTTTAAGGAAAGCAGGCTCTTAGCCAAATAGCTGGCAAAGGAGAATGCCACTCTTAAGTTGGCTACTTCAGACTCAGCAAAAGTGATGGATCTGAAGTTAAAAGAGATTAGTAAATTGAAGAACATAACTTTTTATCCAGATGGATACCATTACTTTCAAAAATAACCACATTAGGAATATTGAAAGTAGACTCCAAAAGGAGAGGGAGTTAGTTGCCAAGTTCTCAAAACCTAGTTCTGTGTTACCTTTGATGGATTCCTTCTCTTCCTAAATGGGTAAGAAGGGATTAGGTTTCAAAGGAAGAACAAGAGCTGCCAATTCTAAAAGGAAAGGCAAAGCTCTAGGTCAGCCACTAGCTTCCAAGCCTCCTATTTCTTTTAACAAAGTGGTTCAACCTTCTAATAGGTATGGACATTTTGTGTTTGGCGTACCAGCCCCAACACTAAGGGATAAGGTAGCACCTTACTTACAAAGTATGTCAGCCCATCATCCAGCTAAGGGAAAATCTATTAGCAAAGCAGACTTAGGAATATCTGAAGCTATCAGAAGTATGCATTCTAAAATAAAGGCAGCTGTATATAGAGTTCAAGATATCCCAAGTACTTTTGCTACTAGACAAGTCCCTAAGTAAGCCTTGGCTAAAAGACTTAAGAAGAGAGCTTATGTACCAGCTGGTTTAAGAGCTGCAAACAACATTTCTATTAAGCAAGTTCTTAAAAGAAGGTACAATGTGCATGAGTGCTGGTGTTGTGTCAAAGTGGGTCACTATGTCATTGATTGCTGGCACAATAAGAGTTTCCAGGGGAGTAATGATGGCATATCTGTCTGAAGAACTGAAGGTAGGCATGTTCAGTTTAGATCTAACTTGCACCTAGGACCCAATAAAATTTTGGGTCCTAAGGTTAGATAATATATTTATTGCAGGTTTGTCTAAGTGGTCATACCCCTATATGGTACTTGGACAGTGAAACTTCCAGACACATGACTGGAACAAGAAGCATGCTAAAGGAATACACTTCTATTAAGAATGGTCCCAAAGTTATCTTTGGGGGCTCAGAAAAAGGGGTAACTAATGGTTTGGGTAAGATAACTAATGACATAGTAACAATCACACAAGTAGCTTATATGAAAGGTTTGAAACATAACCTTATAAGCATAAGTCAACTATGTGATCTGGGCTATGACATTTCTTTCCACAAGGATAAGTGTCAAATTAGAAGGTCAAGTGACCAAGGAGTTATCTTGACAGGCACTAGGAGAGGAAATGTGTACTATCTAGACTTTGAGTGTGAGAGTAAGGACTCTCCTATATGTCTAGTTGCAGATGAGAAAGTTTCTAATTGTGTCAACTGACACAAGAGGCTAGCTCACTTGAACTACAAGACAATTGGTAGACTCTTTAGTGAATAGTTGGTAAGGAATGGTCCTGGAGTTAAGTGCATTAAGGGAATTTGCTCAGCTTGTCAAAAGGACAAGCAGACCAGGTCTTCCTTCCAAAGTCTTGATACCAAGGACTCAGTGAGGTGTTTATATCTCCTACATATAGATCTATTTGGTCCTATGCCAGTTCATAGTCTAGGTAGGAAAGTCTATACCCTTGTGGTGGTTGATGACTTTTCCAGGTTTTCTTGGGTATTCTTCCTAAGGAGAAAATCTGAAACCCCAGATATCTTCCATACTTTTGTCAAGTAAATTCATAATGAACTTAATAATTCTGTGGCCTAGATCAGAAGTGATCATGAGACTTAGTTTCAGTCTGAATCCATGACAAAGTTCTGTGATGGGCTTGGGATTCATCAAGAATTATCCTCACCTAGAACTCCCCAGCAAAATGGAATTGCTGAAAGGAAGAACAGAACTCTAATTGAGGCAGGTAGAACCTTGTTAAATGACACTTCTCTCCCTAAATATTTCTAGGCGGAGGTAGTAAATACTGCTTGTCATGTTCTCAATAGAGCTTCCATCACTAAAAGCCACAAAAAGACTCCCTATGAGATTCTAAAAATAGAAAACCAAACTTATCCTATTTTAGGATTTTTGGTAGCAAGTGTTATGTACCTAACAATGGTAAGTCTCATTTGACCAAGTTTGCTACAAATTCCCAAGAAGGGATATTTGTTGGATATAACAACAATAGTAAAGCATATAGGATCTATAACTTTACTACACAAGTTGTAGAATAATCTATCCATGTAGTCTTTGATGAGTCTAAGTTAATTAACTACGAGCTGCCAAGCACTTCTTCTAGTCCTGCAAGTTTAAAGAATAAGATGGATAATCTGACCATCAGGGAAGATAAACCAGTAGGCCAAGAGATTGAAGATGAAGGATGCTTTCAAGGGGGAGCTCAAGACTTATAGGCTGATAAAGAAGAACCGCCAGCTGAAGACATTGAGGATCAGCAAACTGAAGAAAGATTGCCTCTAGATATGAGACATTTAAGAGATCATCCAGCTCATCAAATCATTGGTGATGCAAGTCATAGTGTAATGAACAGAAGCAAGAGCTTGAACTCCACACTATGTTCCAGCTTTCTGTCTCAAATGGAACCAAAGAAGTTTGAAGAGGCTATCCAAGATTCATTCTAGATTGGTGCTATGCAGGAAGAGCTGAACCAATTCAAGAGATGCAAAGTTTGGAAACTAGTTCCCAAACCTAAGGGACATAATATGATGGGGACTAAGTGGATCTACAGGAATAAGTTAGATGAAAATTTCATTATTGTCAAGAACAAGGCCAGACTGGTGGCAAAAGGCTACAGGCAGGAAGAAGGAATAGACCTTTACCAGGCCTTTGCCCCAGTAGCAAGGTTGGAAGCAATAGGACTATTCCTTGCCTATGCAGCCTATAAAGAAATCAAGGTCTTTCAAATGGATGTCAAGACATCATTCCTGAATGGAGATCTAAAAGAGGAAGTATATGTGGACCAGCCATCAGGTTTTCTAGATCCTCACTTTCCTGATCATGTATATGGACTTAAGAAAGCTCTCTATGGGTTGAAACAAGCCCCTAGAGCATGGTATGAGAAATTGTCTACTTTCCTCATTAAGAACAAATTCTCACGGTGGAAAATGGACAAGACCCTATTCCCGAGGGATTCAAAGGGCAAGATCATCCTAGTCCAGATATATGTTGATGAAATAATCTTGGGATCTACTGAGAACAATCTTTACAGGAAGTTTGCCAAACTTATGCAAGGGAAGTTTGAGATGAACAACATGGGTGAGCTAAAGTTCTTCTTGGGACTTTAGTAAGACAGACTGATGATGGCTTGTTTATATCTCAGCCTAAGTTCACCAGGGAGTTGATTAAAAATATGGCATGGAGACTTCCTCCACCATGAAAACTCCAATGGGGTCAAGTATACCATTAGGCAAAGATGAGGCAGGGAAACCTATTGATAAGACTTTGTATAGAGGGATAATTGGCTCCTTACTATACTTGACTTCAAGTAGACCTGACATCATGTATGCTACATGTGTTTGTGCTAGATACCAGACATGTCCTAAAGAGTCTCATTATTCTACTGCCAAGAGAATTTTAAGATATCTTAAGGGCACACCAAATCTTGGTCTATGGTACCCTAGAAATGGAGATTTTTTGCTAACAGGTTTTTCAGATGCAGACTTTGCTGACTGCAAGGATGACAGGAAAAGTACCACATATACATGCCAATTCATAGGAGGAAGATTGGTATCATGGAACAACAAGGAGCAGACAAGTGTTGTTATATCTGTTAAGTATTGTATCCACAATGCACCTGATTTGAAGAAGCCCCTGAACAAGCTAAGGTAAATAGACAATGTATTTGATGAAATATGTCTAGTTGTGCTTGCAGTTATTCCACGCTAAGTACACACCAATGTCAGGGTGCAGTGGGTCAATATACACGGGTCTGTGCAACGTAATCGCTCGTTGAGCAGATCAGTGTGTTGGCCTACGTGTACTCTCTCTATTGGGGTGTACTTAATTTCAAGTACAGGGATATGATAAAGCAAGAGCAGACAAGGAGCAAGGATGGGCCAAAGACCAGCTCACGGGTGGAAAGACGAGAATTCGTCTAAGTATAAATCGTCGAGAATCACTAAGTGATTCTCGCCGATTCGTCGAGAATCACTAGTGATTCTAGACGAGTCGACGAGAATCACTAGTTGATTCTTGCCGGGTTCGGCCGGCTGTCTCGACGCAGTCAGAAAAATCATCTAAGGCAGAATCGTCGAGAATCACCATGTGATTCTCGCCGATTCATCGAGAATGACTTTGCATTCTCGACGAGTCGGCGAGAATCCAAGGTGATTCCCGCCGATTCTCCCCGGCCTCTATAACCTGTGCAGCCAGAATTCTCTAAGTAGAATTCGGCGAGAATCGTAAGTGATTCTCGCCGATTCGTCGAGAATCACTCACGATTCTCGCCGAATTTGACTTGGGCATTTTTCCAACTCTGTCTGGACCGTTCCACGTTGTCTGCGGGATTTTTAACCGGACTTCGGTCTGACTGCTGGTGGGGCCCACAACGGTCATCTCTTGACCTAGTGTATAAATACTCTGGTATTTGTGTACAGTAAAAAAAAACAGACGATATACGAAAGAGAGCGGCCGACCAAACCCTAATCTCGCGATCTTGCTCCCCCTCCGTCGTCGCAGCCGATCACCGAAGCCGATCTCGATCTCCTCCAGATCCTCGGTGATAGAAGCCAAGTCCCGCACAGCATTTCACGTGTCTATCCAGAGATCCTTTGTCTCTTAATTTGAGATAGGGAAATTTTTCCCCGTCCGAATCGATCGAGACGATCGATCCTCGTGTGACCGTTGGTAGACCTTGCCGACTTCGCTAAGAAGATTGGATCTCTAGTGCTTTGCTGCTGTGTTCAGTTGCCGCCACCAACACCGAGAGCCTTGCCACCGCTTGACGTCGCCGCCGGTCTCGGGGAGATCCTCTCCAAGTGAGATCTAGGGTTGTGGACTCTTCGTTGACTTCAAGAACACGTCGTCGAACGAAGGGGGACACCCTATTCTCCATACGTTGTTTGTATCTCTTACAAGCTATTTTCATTTCTTTGTAAAGGACCGTTTGGTCTCTAGTTGTAGGGTTGGGTGCAACCCGAGTTGTGGGAGTGTTGACTCCTACGTGTGGAAGGGTTCCTTCCATTAGTGCAAGGATTGGATTTCAATCCTGTTGGTGAAGTGACCGAGTCATCCCTGGTTGGGAGATAGGTCGAAGGGGGAAAGTGGACGTACCCAAATCGGGGAACCACTATAAATTGCTTGTGTACTTTCTGTGCTGTGTTGTTTTATTTTCTTGTGCAGGTAAAACTTTAATTCCGCAAATACGCTGCAAAGACACCTATTCCCCCTAGGTGTAAGTAGTTGACACTAAGTGGACTTTTAAGTGGTATCAGAGGGAGGTTACACATCAAAAAGGTTCACACCTTGAGTAGAATCCTGCCACCAGTGTCAAGAAGAAGACCGATATCTTCCATGGACGGACTCAAGCACTCCGGCAAGATCCCAGTATGCACCAGACTGAACTTTCCTATCTGGAAGGAAAGAATCAGATTCTACATGGAAGCAGTCGACCCCCGGATCTTCATGATAGTGGAGGAAGGACCTTACATTCCCACTAAGGCCTCCACCATTGATCCTACCAAGAAAGTACCCAAGAAACTTTCAGAAATGGACAAGGACGAAATGGTGCTGTTTGGACTCGGCAAGAAAGCTCAGAACATCCTGGTAAGCGTAGTTGACGACTCCTTGATGCAGAACTTCAGCAATTGCAGGACAGCCAAGGATCTCTGGAGCTGTCTGATTGTCCTAATGGAGGGCACAGATGAAGTGAGGGACGATCGGAGATCCCTCCTCAATCAGAAATATGAGGCCTTCAGACAAGGGCCAAAGGAGGAGATCGGAGTTACCTTCGAAAACTTCCTCAAGATCGTCAATGCACTCAAAGGATATGGAAGAGTGTTCACTGATGGTGAACTCAATGATAAGTTCCTTAGGTCCCTCACTAAGGAATGGGACACAAAGATCTGCGCCATCCGCGAGTTTGGCAGACTTGCGGAAACTGATCCACAGATTCTGTTCGGGAAGCTCATGTCCTATGAGCTTCAGTTGAACACAAGGAAGGCTGAAGAGGAAGCAGAGAAAGCCGCGGCCAAAGAAAAGACGGTGGCCCTGAAAGCCATTTAATCCAGAAAGGGCAAGGGTACCACTTCTTCCCGTGCGTGGAAGAGGGATGAAGAGGAAGACTCTGAGCCAAGCTCCTCCGACTCAGAATTGTCTGAGGAAGACTTATCCCTCATCACAAGGGAGTTCAAGAAGTTCCTCAAGCTGAGGAATCAGAGAAAGAGAAACGGCTCCTCGTCAAGGGATCAGAAGAAGAACTATTCTTCCGACAGGTATGTTTCCAAACCGAACATACATCGCACATCTGACATTATTTGCTTTGGTTGCAACAAGCCAGGACACGTCGTGGCCGACTGCCATCAAGGCAAGAGGAAAAAGGGAAAGGGAGAGGAGCACCGGTCCTCAAAAGACAAGAAGAAGGAGAGGAGCTACATCGCGAAGAAGCCAAAGACGCTGAGTGAATCTGACACATCAGATACCAGCGATGACGAGGAAGCGTACTTTGGGCTAATGGGTCACTGTGACTCAGAAGGAGATTGCCCCCCATTTACGGGGAAGGTAAAAGCTCGCACCCCTCTCTCCGACTCTGACTCTGATCCTGAGTCTCAGGATGATGACCCTGAGGATAGCGCTTCTGCCCGTGAAGCTGAGCTCCTCGATAAGTATGAGCTTCTGCAATACTTTCCTGGAGTGTCGAAAGAGACTGAAGGCTGAGAAGAAGGAAGTAAAATTCCTTAAAGGTGAGAGTGTTTCCCTGAGGGAAGAGATCACCAGTTTGATCTCCCTCCGACAGGAGCACTTGGACCTAACTTCAAAGCATTCAGAGTCTCTCAAGCTCCTTGATCTTAAGCAGGAGGAAGTCGACAAGTTGGAAGAACTACTTGCGGCAGAAAGGAAGATCGTCAAGAGCTTCTCTATGCCAAAAACTGTTCTTCCATTAGTTGATACCTTCTCTGCTCAAGTCAAAGGAGCTGGCTTGGGGCACGTAGGGGTATCTAGCTCCTCATCCAGGAGAAACAGGAACAGGAGAAAGAATAAGGCTGCCAAGAAAGCCTCTGCTGATGAGAAAGGAAAGGCCCCACTCAGCCCTGTTGTGTTCAGAAAGCCTAGCTTTCCCTGTAACCAACATGACTTTGAGTCAACATATGGGCATCACTTCAGGCCCTCGGTTGCAAAGCCGAAGAGCCGATATGATGGGTGGACCTTTCCCCGTAACTTCAGTGAGAGTGTCTTCAAGGCACCTTATGAGGAAATCCACTTGGGAAATTATGGTCACTTCTCTAGCGGCCATAATAGGAAGCAGGCATCTAAGGCCAAGCATGTTACACTGAAAAGCCAAGAGGTGAAGAAGTCATGTGACTGTGGTCATCATGTTGCCTCCACCTCCAGGTCTTCGGCCCCAGCTGAACCCTACGTTTCAAAGGTAAAGCAGGCGCCCAAGAGGAAGTATAACAGGTTTGACTGCTGGTGCTGTGGCAAAATTGGTCACTTTGCCGTGGATTGTTGGTTTAATCCAAGGTATAACGAGACTCCTTATGTTAGCAATGCGAGGCCAACCACTCGTAGAGTTAACCATTCGAGGGGGAGTATGCTAACAAGGAATCTAGGACCCAAGTTCGATTGGGTTCCTAAGGCAAATTAATTCTGTTTTGCAGGGATGTCCAAAGGCCAACAAAACTCCTATTTGGTATTTGGACAGTGGATGCTCCCGTCACATGACCGGGACAAGAAGCCTGCTGAGGGAGTACTCTTCAGTCGAGGATGGACCCAAAGTCATATTTGGGGGATCTGATCGGGGAGTCACCAGAGGTTACGGTACGATTTCCAACGGTATACTCTCTATCACTAACGTAGCTTATGTTGAAGGGTTAAATCATAACCTGATCAGCGTAAGCCAGTTATGTGATAAAGGGTATGACGTTAAGTTCTGCAAGGATAAATGCCTGATAATATCATGTGACTCTTCGGAGACCGTATTAACAGGCATTAGGAGCAGAAATATTTTCTGTTTAGACTTTCTTAGTTTAGATTCTTCTACCCCAGTATGCCTCGTTGCTAAAGGCAGTGCATCTCTTTGTGAACAATGGCACAAGAGATTGGCACACATTAATTACAAGACAATTAATATACTGTTTTCCAAAAACTTAGTAAGGGATGCTCCCATTATTAAGTGCATCAAAGATAGTCCATGTCCTGCATGTCAGATGGGCAAGCAGACTCGGGCTACCTTTAAGGGCATCCCAGACAAAGATTCTTCCAGATGTCTATATCTTCTGCACATGGACTTGTTTGGTCCAATGCAAGTTCATAGCTTAGGAGGGAAGTCGTATACGCTAGTGATTGTAGATGATCACTCTCGGTTTACGTGGGTGTTCTTTTTAAAACGCAAGTCTGATACGTTTGACATCTTCACCAGTTTTGTCAAGCAGATACAGAACGAACTTAACTGCTCAGTGGTCAAAATCAGAAGTGACCACGGAACAGAGTTTGAGTCTGGGGCTATGACAGAGTTCTGTGAAGAGCTTGGTATCTTTCATGAGTTCTCCTCCCCTCGCACTCCTCAATAGAATGGAGTGGCGGAGAGGAGGAATAGAACACTCATTGAATCATGCACGACAATGTTGAATGACGCTTCTCTCCCAGAATACTTCTGGGCCGAGGGGGTCAATACGGCTTGTCATGTACAAAACTGGGCATTGATCAACAAGAGCCATCGTAAGACTCCTTATGAGCTACTGAAAGGCAATAAACCAACCATGTCCTATCTGAGGATTTTAGGCTGCAAATGTTATGTACTGAATAATGGGAAGTACCCGCGTACTAAGTTTGGTGAAAAATGCTTCGAAGGCATATTCATGGGCTATAGTAGCCACAGCCGGGCTTATAGAGTTTTCAACAAGAAAACCCTAGTGGTAGAGGAATCAATAAATGTTGTATTTGATGAAGGAAGCTTGCTTAACTGCAAGACTTCTAGTTGTCTTCCTGAAGCTGCAGGTGCCAGACTCGAAAAGCTACAACTGGATGATCCCGAGAAAGATGCAACTCCAAAGTATGTCAAGGTCTCCACATCAACGCCAATCGGAGAAGTTGAAGCTCAAAATGAGGCAAATCCTTTAGAAGGAGGAGATACCCAAGAAATAGTTGAAGCTCCTGATGCAAGAATTTTTAGAGCTCAGACACGTGAGGGATCATCCCAGAAATCAAATCATTGGAGATCCCCGAGACGGTGTCAGAACTCGCCGAGGTACTCTTAACGAGATCTTGCATCTTAGCTTTCTGTCGCAGGTGGAGCCAAAGAAGTTCGACGAAGCGAACAATGACGCATCGTGGATTTTGGCCATGCAAGAGGAGCTGCATCAATTCGAAAGATGCGAAGTCTGGACGCTGGTTCCCAGACCAAAGACGCAAAATGTGATTGGCACCAAGTGGATCTTCATAAACAAGTTGGATGAACATGGAGTCATCATCAAGAACAAAGCCAGACTGGTGGCTCAAGGATACAGACAGGAGGAGGGGATTGACTTTGACCAGACGTTTGCACCAGTTGCCTGGCTCGAGGCAATCCGGCTATTCCTAGCCAATGCCTCTCACAAAGGATTCACAGTCTATCAGATGGACGTGAAATCGGCTTTCTTGAATGGAGATTTGAAAGAGGAAGTATACGTTGCTCAACCTCCAGGTTTTGTCAATCCTACTTATCCTAATCATGTATATTTTCTTAATAAAGCGCTATATGGCCTAAAACAAGCACCTCGAGCTTGGTATGAGACATTGTCTAGTTTTCTTCTTGAGAACAAGTTCTCTAGAGGAAAAATAGATAAGACATTGTTTCTCAGGGAAGTCAAAGGCAAGATTTTGCTGGTGCAAATCTATGTTGATGACATTATATTCTGCTCAACGGACAACAATCTTTGCAAAAAGTTTTCCAAACTTATACAAGGAAAGTTTGAAATGAGCAGTATGGGAGAGCTGAAGTATTTCTTGGGACATCAAGTGAAACAGTCTAAGGAAGGAATCTTCATTTCTCAGACGAAGTTCACAAATGAACTCCTCAAGAAATTCGGAATGGAGAATGCAACCTCTATGAGGACTCCAATGGGATCCAGCATGTCTCTGGATAAGGATGAGAAAGGGAAACCTTTTGATGAAACCAAATACAGAAGCATCATTGGATCCCTGATCTATCTTACTGCGAGTAGACCGGATATCATGTTCTCCACATGTGTTTGTGCCAGATATCAGGTGAACACTAAGGAATCTCATTATGTCGCTGCAAAGCGAATTCTCAGATACCTTAAAGGTACCCCTAATCTTGGCTTATGGTACCCGAGAAGCAATGATGTCGAGCTAATAGGGTTTTCAGATGCTGATTTTGCAGGGAGTAGGGATGAAAGGAAAAGCACCTCCGGGACGTGTTAATTCCTCGGAAGAAGGCTTATTTCATGGAACAACAAGAAGCAGAATTGTGTAGCGACCTCCACTGCAGAGTCTGAGTACATCTCGGCTGGCAACTGTTGCGCACAACTCCTATGGATAAGAAACCAGTTAGCCGACTATGACCTCCAGTTCAAGGAAGTACCGATGTACTGCGACTCCTCCAATGCAATTGCTATTGCCAACAATCCGGTCTCGCACAGCAGAACGAAGCATATTGAAGTGCGTTACTACTTCATTCGGGAGCACGTGGAGAACAAGGACATCTCTCTCTGTTATGTTCCCACTGACAAGCAGATTGCAGACATCTTCACAAAGCCTTTGGACGAGGCCAAGTTCAGTCTTTCAAAACTGAATTGGGGATGCTAAACTATGAGGAATGAAGACCACAGAAGCTCATGGCTCGTGCATCTAGGGGGAGCATCTGTCAGGCACTCAAGTGTAAGCATAGGTGCAAGAACTGAGGGGGAGCATGGGGTCATATGCACCAGACCCCGATTTGCAGAAGCCGAAAAGGGGGAGATTACCCTCTCGGCTAAGGTTAAGGTGGCTCCAAGTTTTGCTCTCAAGTAATTGGTAATGAATATCTCTCTCTCTCTCTCAACTCAATTTTAGTTTCATTCCTATATGCTCTATTCACCTTAGCTTGTAGAGTTTAGGCTTCTTCAAATAGGGGGAGATTGTTGGGTATTGTATCCACAATGCACCTGATTTGAAGAATCCCCTGAACAAGCTAAGGTAAATAGACAATGTATTTGATGAAATATGTCTAGTTGTGCTTGCAGTTATTCCACGCTAAGTACACACCAATGTCAGGGTGCAGTGGGTCAATATATACGGGTCTGTGCAACGTAATCCCTCGTTGAGCAGATCAGTGTGTTGGCCTACGTGTACTCTCTCTATTGGGGTGTACTTAATTTCAAGTACAAGGCTATGATAAAGCAAGAGCAGACAAGGAGCAAGGATGGGCCAAAGACCAGCTCACGGGTGGAAAGACGAGAATTCGTCTAAGTATAAATCGTCGAGAATCACTAAGTGATTCTCGCCGATTCGTCGAGAATCAGTAGTGATTCTCGACGAGTCGACGAGAATCACTAGTTGATTCTTGCCGGGTTGGGCCGACTGTCTCGACGCAGTCAGAAAAATCATCTAAGGCAGAATCGTCGAGAATCACCAAGTGATTCTCGCTGATTCGTCGAGAATGACTTTGCATTCTCGACGAGTCGGCGAGAATCCAAGGTGATTCCCGCCGATTCTCCCCGGCCTCTATAACCTGTGCAGCCAGAATTCTCTAAGTAGAATTCGGCGAGAATCGTAAGTGATTCTCGCCGATTCGTCGAGAATCACTCACGATTCTCGCCGAATTTGACTTGGGCATTTTTCCAACTCTGTCTGGACCGGTCCACGTTGTCTGCGGGATTTTTAACCAGACTTCGGTCTGACTGCTGGTGGGGCCCACAATGGTCATCTTTTGACCTAGTGTATAAATACTCTGGTATTTGTGTGCAGTAAAAAAAACAGACGATATACGAAAGAGAGCGGCCGACCAAACCCTAATCTCGCGATCTTGCTCCGCCTCCGACGCCGCAGCCGATCATCGAAGCCGATCTCGATCTCCTCCAGATCCTCGGTGATAGAAGCCAAGTCCCGCACAGCGTCTCACGTGTCTATCCAGAGATCCTTTGTCTCTTGATTTGAGATAGGGAAATTTTTCCCCGTCCGAATCGATCGAGACGATCGATCCTCGTGTGACCGTTGGTAGACCTTGCCGACTTCGCTAAGAAGATTGGATCTCCAGTGCTTTGCTGCTGTGTTCAGTTGCCGCCGCCAACACCGAGAGCCTTGCCGCCGCTTGACGCCGCCGCCGGTCTCGGGGAGATCCTCTCCAAGTGAGATCTAGGGTTGTGGACTCTTCGTTGAATTCAAGAACACGTCATCGAATGAAGAGGGACACCTTATTCTCCATACGTTGTTTGTATCTCTTACAAGCTATTTTCATTTCTTTGTAAAGGACTGTTTGGTCTCTTGTTGTAGGGTTGGGTGCAACCCGAGTTGTGGGAGTGTTGACTCCTACGTGTGGAAGGGTTCCTTCCGTTAGTGCAAGGATTGGATTTCAATCCTATTGGTGAAGTGACCGAGTCGTCCCTAGTTGGGAGATAGGTCGAAGGGGGAAAGTGGACGTACCCAAATCGGGGAACCACTATAAATTGCTTGTGTACTTTCTGTGTTGTGTTGTTTTATTTTCTTGTGCAGGTAAAACTTTAATTCCGCAAATACGCTGCAAAGACACCTATTCCCCCCTAGGTGTAAGTAGTTGACACTAAGTGGACTTTCAATATCCACAGCAAAGTCAGAATATATTGCAGCTGGAAGTTGTTGTGCTCAGTGCTATGGATACAACATAAACTTGAAGATTATGACATCAAGATAAGTAGAACTCCATTATATTGTGATTCTACTAGTGCTATATCAATTGCTAGAAACCCTGTTTCACATAGCAGAACAAAACACATTGAAATTAGATACCATTTTATTAGAGAACATGTTGAGAAAGAGGATATAAGTCTAGAGTTTATTTCTACTGATACACAAGTAGCTGACATATTCACTAATCCTCTAGATGAAAGTAAATTCAATTATTTTAAAATTGAATTAGGCATGTTGAACCTGGAATAGGATGGTAGATTAAGAAAAAAAATTCTACTCAACATATGACTAGGTAAGTTATGTGTCGATACAAGTTAAGAGTTAGTCAACACACAGTAGTTGGTGTTGACACATAAAGTAGTCGGTGTCGACACTCAAAAGTAGGTGTCAACACATAGAGTTATTGACACACAGACGTTGGTGTCGAAATATAAAGTCTCCTGTGTCGACACTCAGAAATTTGTGTCAACACATCGAGTTATCGAGACTCTAAACTCCCTGTCGAGACTTTAGCAGTCTGTGCCGACAAAATCAAAATTATGTCGACATATGAAACTCTAAGTTCAGCCCGCCATTTGACCTTGCCTATTTCAAAAAGTATAAATAGGAGGAAACGAGACCTTGTCGACTACGCTCTCAGAAATTTCGAGACCAAACCATCAATGTCGACAAGAAATTCTTTTTTTTTCTCTCTTCAACTTCCACTTCTCTCATCTTCAATGGCACCCAAGATGGACAACAACATAAACAAAGTTTATGAGCTTGTTTGCGGAGCGTTCAATGATGTTGAACATGTAAGATCCTGTTCCCTTTCCGAGGCCAACCCGAATCTTATGCCCAAAACCGCCGTCTTACGGTGATACTAATGCACGGGTTAGTCGACACCGCAAGACGCCGATTTTGCCGGCTAGTACGATCATAAACCTGTTCGGCCAATATGAGAAAAAGCAGTATAATCAGAGTACATAGGTAGAGTCCACAACCACAGTACTAATCATATGAATATAGAAAATGAAAAGTACATATAATACAATCCAAAATGAGTAAATAACAAGAGAGAAATAAGGGCTTATGCCCAGTACATCATAATCAAATCTCTCTCTCTCTCTAACAGCAGCGGAAATCTATAATCTCACTCATCACACCTGAGTATGTGCTCCAGTAGTAGTAGGAGGAGGTGCCGGTATCTGCTCCTCAAGTCCTGCCTCCTCGTCGTGCTGGTCCATCTCCTCGAGCTCCTAAAAATAGTATGGTCACCGACCATTAGTCAAAAAGACAAAGTCGTTTCCTCCGCACCTCGCCCCGCAACTCCTAGGCACCGAGTGGGAGGACGAAGCGGAGGATAAACAAGGGGTAGCAAAAGTGGAAGCAGGTGACAGGAACTATCAGCAGAATATACATGAATATAAGTAAGGAAAAGTAACCTTCACTTATGCGAGTACACATAAGCCAAGGGATCTTCTACAAGGCTCCCATCGTATAAAATGTCCCATACCATTTTATACGATGGGGTGTCGGTTGTCACAAGCAGTATATATATATATATAAAGGAAATAACCTTAACCTATAAACTTGCCCACTCAAGCTTATAGACTAAGGGGTCGTTTAGCAGGTCCTAATGTATAAGCGTCCCATACCACTTATACATTAGGTGTCATAGGTTGTTATGAAAGTTAATGATATGCATCTATATGGTGGGTATGATATGAACATGCAGTGCAACTCACACACACAACTCCGTGATCACAGACCTTCAGTTCCCACTTTTCGAGAGCTAGCATCACTCTCAGGTACCACCGTTGTGGCTACGGCAGCAGCGGAGCGGGCGTCTCCACCTTCTAGGCGGGTTACACACTACCAGGCCTAAATCTCTCTTGTACGCCTCTGTACATGAAACAAGTGTACTCTAGAGTCTCTGCGTACCACTTTGCTGACTACCTGTCAGTCTTGTTGGGCCGGGTGCGCGTTATCGGGAAAAGTCCTCCAGACCTCAGTATAAACAACCTACTGGTCCCTCTAACCCTCGCACCCGCCTGGTCCACCGTACTGCCGTCGGTGTGACGACTGGCCAGTACTGCATGGCCCGCCACTAATTTATGCACATGCAAGTATTTTATCTCGAGTCTCCAGCTCGCAGGACCATCCTGTTCTAATTTCCTCCAACCCGTCCCGGGCGAGTATGTGCTATAAAACCTCCAACCCTACACGGGTGAGTATATATATATCAGCCACTTTCCTCCTACTCTGCACGGGTGAGCAAGTAGTCAACAGAATCCAAGTCCCTCGACCCGGCACGAGTGAGGACAAGTTCAGTTCACCTATTCTATTAAACTACTCTTGCCTACTGGTTATTATACTTAGTAACTTAAGGTTAATCCCAGGACTGCCCAAGGTATTCCCGGTGAAGGGCTCTCAAGGGCACTAGGAGCTACGATGGGCTGAGTCCCAAAGCTCCCTTTTTCAAGGATATTTACTTTAGTTAGTGTCTACCCAGGATTGCCTTTTCTCACACTGTTACCTAGAGTGGCTTAGTGACTTAAAGTGTTAATTGAGGAACGACGGTCTTCCGTCGGCCTCCTCCTAGTTAAGACTAAGGTTTGCACTCTTACTCTCGTTTCTAGTACACAAATGCCACACAGGGTTATACTTCCAATCTTAGACTCTAGCTCAATTGTCGATCAATTCCCCGGAGGCCCTAAGGTATAACCTACTTTTACTATGCGCAGCCCATGGCCTAATACCACCCCGAAATCGAACTTTCAATTCCTTGGGCCACCAACCCCCAAATATTTATCCTAGGGTGGTATGAACTAATAAAATGAGTATGGTAATTTTCATAATTTTCCCAATTATTTATATAATTAATTTAATTTCTCCAAATATTTTCCAAAGTCATTTAACATGTGAAATATATCTTTGCATGGCCCTAATGATGCAAAACAATTATCCTGACCTTTAACATGATGAAATATTACTATCTCCCAAAGTTTATAATTTTCATTAAAATATTTGTATTTATTTGTTGATTAATCTAAAACCATCATAATTACACTTTTCAAAGGAAGTATGAGATATTTATTCACAAAAATTCTAAGAAAATTACAGGGAATCTAAATCATCAAAATAAGACTACTGGAAAAAGTTTCATCAACCTTAACAGTGTAATGGCCTTGCAATTCAATTTCTTGGATATTTACCAAAATCCCATTATGATGATTTAAAAATTGTATGCACATCCAAAAATTCTGAAATAAATATACCAGCTAACTAATACCTATATACACCACTAGGAATATTTCCAAATTTTTTTTTTGACTTATTTATTCATTAATTCATGAATGGAAGCAATAAGTGTAAAATGGTCTTTACATGATATTTTACTCCAAAAGATCTCAAACAGATAAAATAAAATTACCCCAAGTCAAATATGACCAAAAATTGAACAGGACCAAATATGAGGATTTTTGCTTGATTAAATCTATTTTCCAACTTTATTTTTCTAATATGGCTATAATTTTCAAAAATCCAAATAATGGGATTTTTGTTCCCAAAAATCCCATAATAAATTTGAGGGGTTGAATTTGTCCTAAGGATCCTCTGGAATTAATTTCAAGGTTTTTAGAGGTCCCAAAATGGATAAATACACATCATAGCAAAATTTGCTAAATGCACACCAAGGCTAAATCTAGCCTACACATGCAAGTGGTTTAACCCAACATGCGATGGTTCAAATGGGCTGAAATTTTTGTCAGACCCTAAAAATGTCCGATAGGACTTGTCACCAAAATTTGGGGCCATTTGGAGGCTTAACACTCCAATTATTCCAATTATTTAATTTTTGACATTTTGAACAAAACTATAGGAAAAAGTATTGCAAAAATTCCTAATTTTTGTCATGGGCTAGATATGCCCTAGAAATGCACATGCCCAAAATTTCAGGCCATGTGGATCACTGGTTCAGCATGGGCACTCAAATTAAGATCTGCCCTATCCTAGGACCAGTCCTAGGAGAATTACCCTACAAGCCAGACCACTGAATCAAAAGCCATGTTTAGGGTGGCATTTTAAAGGTAAGGCATAGGGCTACATTTTGTTTATTAACCACCAGTCCTGAAAATGATCCTACGGGCCATAAATTTAACATGCAAGTGACTGTATAAACAGGGACAGAACACTATACATCATAACAGCACTAATCTCAAAGCAAAAATAAAGGGCATCTGTTCATCTTCTCCAAACAGCCAAAGGCCGAGATTTGCCCGACCTGGATCTTCTTCCAAGGTCATTTCCCGGCCACTCGGCCACCTCCCTGGCCGACCACCACCACCACCACCTCCGTTGAGGTGAGGGCTAACGTTTGGCGGTGACTTGGCCGCCGGAGGCGGCGGTTTCCGGCGAACTTGCATCTCATTAAAAATCCGAAATTTCAAGCTTTGCTCCCATGGAATCGGCCTCAATTGAGCCCGATATCTCACCTAATGGATCTAAGAAGCTAGTATAGAGAGAGGGGCGGCGAAACGGAACTTGATCGGAGCCCGACGGCGGTGGTGGCGGTGGTTGGCCATGGAATTTCTCCTCTCCGGCGAGCTTGCTCCCGAACCTGATTCTCCACCAAAAGCTTTGATCTAGGTATCAAATTCCACTCCTTTGGACCTTCTGAAGCTAATGGAAGGGTTAAAATGAGCTGATATTGCCTGTATAGTGAGTTGCCATTAAGTGGATTTCGGCCTCTACATTGGATGCTCCTCCTAGATGCCATGTGGCATGAAGCTTGCTGGAAATGGATGGTAAATGCTTCTGGAGCTTAGAGGAGGGTTTGGGAAGAGAGGAGGAGGGTCACATGGCCTCCATCCCTTCATTTCCTCCTTTCTCTCTCTTCCTTTTCACCAAAATTCAAAAACTACCCCCATGCATGTAATCTCTCTCCAAATTCAGAGGGGTAGTGGCTGCCAATGGTCATTTGGGCTGGTCATGGTCCTTGGCTCATGGGCTTTGCCCATTGGAAATGGGCTTGGCCTTCACTTTTCTTCCTTTAGGCCATTTGTTGACTTGTTGACTTTTTAGGTTGACTTGGTCAACTTGATGAGTGGGCTGACCCCACTTGATGGTCATGGACCTCATGTCATCACCCAACATGGGTTGGGCCATGGTGAAGGTCTTAGCCCATTAGGAATGGGCTTGGTCTTCAATTATCCTTATTTAGGCTTAAGGTTGACCAAGTTTGACCTTAGGGTTGACTTGGTCAAATGGGTGAGTGGGCAGGCCCCACTTAGTGATCATGAGGCCTAAGTCATCACCCAACATGGTTTGGTCCATGGTGATGCCCCACTCGATCTAATTGGGCTTATTTGTGCGGATTTGACCAAATTAGGGTTATGGTTGACTTGGGTCAACTTGAGTCAATGGTTGACCTAGTGACATGCCCTAGGGTCCACTTAGATTGTTTTTAGGGTTAGGGCAATGTGGTGGGGTCATGGTGTGGCTAGGGTCCCTATTTTGGCTAGTTTGACCTAGTTTGACTTTGGTCCTATAGTGAGCCCCACATGGCTACAACCCACTACCTAGGGTCAAACCTAGCTAATTTCCCTAACACCCACCTTATGCCTAACTCAATCTAAGTTAAGGGGCCTAGAAGTAACTTGGGATGTTACAGAACAAGATATCAAGGCGGTTGTGGACCTAATCCAGGAAGCAGGATTGGATTATCTGGTTTCAGAACGAACAAGAATATGGAAGAAGGAAGTTCTAGAATTCTAATCCAATGCTACATTGAATTCAAAGGGGAACAAGGTTCAATTAACTGTTCACGGAGAAACAGTAAAAATAACCCTAAAAAATCTTAGCAAAATCCGTTCAACTACCAAGGGTTAAAGAAGAAACAGAGATTGATTCTACACTAACTACAGAAGCCCTCAAATGGTGTGGGCTGCCCTCAACCACAAACATTGGATCATCCATGACTAGGAAAGGGATGAACTCCAAAGGGAAGTTTCTGTCACAGATTATTGGGAAGGTAGTTCTCTACCAACCTGGGGGGCATGATAGGATCTCTTCCTACATGTTAAGCCTAATGACCAGAATCATATTCAAGTTAAAGATTGAGTGGAGTACTATTATCTTTAACATGATTATGGAAAGCATTAAGAAGCCAAACCTTGGGAGAATCTTAAGTTTGTATCTAGCTTTCAGCATACCTTAGGTGCTAAACCAAATTGTTGGCTCAAAGATTAATTACATGAGGAGAATGGATGTAAGAATCCTGTCTAGGTGGGACAGAGTGTTGTCCAAGGAAGACCCTGCACCAAATCAGAAGGCCAAACAGGTCCCAAAATCAAAGAAAGATATAGTGCAAGCTGAGCAGTCCTCCTGTGACTCAGAAGAAAGGGTTGAATTAAGTTTTGATGAAGATAACACTGAACTACCCAGGAAGTCTCCAACTCACACACCTGGAACTGAAGCTCATATTCAGGGGGAGACTGTCAATCTGACAGGTAATCAAGAGTTATCAATCCCAGGGGGAGATAACAATGTTGTTGAGCTAGACAGTGAGACTGTAAACCTCATTGTTATGGAAGTGGTTTAGGAGATCAACACAGATATTGTCAACACAGCTACTGACCATTCTGAAAGAAAGGCACATGATATGCATATTCCTGATCTGCCAGAGAAACCTCAGGCTCCTAAGACATATGTAATTCAATAATTATAGACTGACTTGTAGGGAGAGCAAGAAGAGGTACACCGGGAAGATATTTCAGCTGCTGTGCACACTACTGCAAGGGTTGAGGGGGAGGTGCCAGACCTAGCCCCTAGACTAGATATAGATGTTCCAGGCATTACAGTGGAACTTGAGATATCATCTGATTCATAGAATGAGGAAGAAGCCTCAGTACTTAAGAAAAGAAAATTCATGGAGCTAAGAAAGAAAAGTTCAGGTTATAAGAAAGCCTGAAAGGCTGGATCCTCATCTACTGCCCCTACAATGGAATTTAGTTCTCTGTTAGTACAGTTGCAAGTCAAACTTGATGAGAAAAGACTTGCACTTTAAAAATATGTGGACGAAAGCCACAAGGAGATGAAGTTAAGCCTGGCACAGGACTTCAAATCTATAAGATTTGAGGTAAATTTGGTCAAGAAAGAAATTACAGACTGTTTCCATAAGGGAGGCAATGTTGTGGTATATATTGCCCAATAGCAACCAGATACTAAAACTGAAGTGGATGATCTGGTTGTTAAGCAAGGTTTTGTTCTAGAAAATCAGAAAAGGATGAATGCAAATTTGATGGAAATACATTCCATCACTCTGAAAAAGTTAGCTGAACAAACCATATCCATAGAAACACATATGGACACCAAAGTATCTGCTATAGAAGCACAGATGAAACTGGATTTGGCAGCAGTTAATACTGCTATCAAAACTTCTGAGTCTGTAATTTTAGCTCAAGTAAAGAAATTTAAATACTATTATACCACTAGAAACTATCATATTGTAGATCAAATAAGGTTTCAGAAAAATGATCTCCGAGATCATATTCATAGAGAAGTCATAAAGGGGGAGACGGTATTAGTTCAGGCTAGCTTTGAACATGCTAAATTGATATCTAACAGTATCAGAGGTACCTTAGGATATCCACCCTTATGTGATGACAATAATACTGCAGAATCTGGATGCAAACCAGCATTCTTGGAGGGGTTGCTATATGAAATAGCTCAAGTCATATATCCCCACTTCTGAGTTTGAAGAAATTCAACAGGTAGTCCAGAATATGTACAGCCCTCCATTGGAAAAATTGCCAGTAAATTCTGAGGAAGTGGACATGGCTGATTCAGTTTTGCTTAAAGAGCATGAGGCCTAAATATCCAAAAAGAGATTCAGAGAACATGCTGAGATTAGGCCTGATTTTGAGAAATGGAGTCCAACCTCCAGGAGCATCATCTTAAATGCATGGAATGCAGTTGTGGAAAATCAATATGATAGAGGTAAATGGTACTCCAAACAAGAATGGGATAAATATCTTGCACAATAAGAAACAATCTACAAATTCAGGAAGGACTTGAAGGCTGGAAGAATCCCTGCAAACTCCATAGATCCTTGCAAGTACTTCCCAAAATCATTCCATTACTTTGAAAGGCAAAAGTTGAAAGTTGCTCAACTTAAGGCCAAAGACATCAAGGGTAAGAAGCCTATTACTGATACTGAAGCTAAAGTCAAAGCTACTATTCAGATAGGCAAAGGTATTGTCATCAAGGAACCAGATCAACCTTAACTTTAGATTGACTAGGTTCCAGAAGAACTATGTAGACCTTTTGTTTTTATAAAAACATAAACCTTGTAATCTTACTTTGGTTATATGATAAAGAAATTCTTGGCTGACAATAGTCTATATATCTATGTCTCTGAGATACATGGTTTTCTTATGATATTTCATTTTGAATATTTGTGTGTAACATGCTAGATCTGCTCTTGAATAACTCTGTTTGAAATATCTGAATACATCATGCTTATTACTTTTGTGATATTGGTGTATATCATTGACTATGGGTTATGACTTCTCTAAATAGGGGAAGATTGTTGGGTACATTGGAAATTGTGTAACTAATTTGGAGAAGCCTCACCTGACTCAATGATATACATCAGGTTGTATTTAATGGTGTATTGAGTTTACTTGTGCAAGCAGAAGAATACATAAAATATTTTAAGTACAAAAGTGTCGAGACATTTATAATGTGTCGGCATATTTTTAAGAAGCAGTGTCGAGACTAGAAGCAAAGTTGTGTCGACACACAGGACTTGTGTCGACACATGGAATTTGAGTCGACAACAGTTGTAACGTCATATAGAATTTGAGTCAACAACAGCTGTGTCGACATTCAGGACTAGTGTCAGCATACTTATATTTAAAGTCTGACATTAGTAGAAGGACTGTGTCGACGCATAAGACTTGTGTCTACTTATAGAGTTTGAGTTTCCATCAGTTGTGTTGACTGTTTCTGAAGTATGTCGACACATTCTACAAAGGCAGTGTAGAGACTTGATGAAGAGATATGTCGACAGTTTTTCAAGTTTGTCAACAACACCAAAAGAAGTGTGTTGACACCCGGGTAATTGTGTCGACACATACTTCATCTGTGTCGACACATACTATCCTTATGTCTCGACTCATCCAACTGAGTTAAATAACTCTAAGTACCAAATCTCAAGACTGAAGATTTGACAGCTGCCATAATTGTCAGGGCCTGTTAGACATGTCAGGACTGTCAGGTTTCAGTCAACCACCGAATAAGTCGGTTTCCTCTGATATGATCTATAAATAGAGCTGAGCTATGAGAGAAAAACATGACTGAGAGACAGAGAGAAAATATAGAGGGAAACCAAGAAGAAGGAGGAATACTCCAAGAAGAATTCACAGAATTCTACATAGCAAGAATATTCTGATTCTAAATCAGAGAAGGGGACAACATCTCATTAGATCTGTCCGTGTTTGCAGAATTAAGTCTGCAAGAAGGAAGAAGCTGAGTCTACATCAACTTTTCAAGAAGATTCAACCTAGGTTCTTTCTTTCAAGAAGCTTTGAATAAGCTAAGCAAGGTTGAATCTGATTCATTGCAGCAATGGTATGAAGAATGCAGATTAATCAAGATCTGATCAAGATTCCCTCACCCCTCTTTCTCTCTATCTGGGTTTAGGAAGAAAGTAATTCTTTATATACAATTTTCTGTAAGATCTATTTTTAGATCTGAGTGTAAGAGATTTCAATCTCTGAGTTGTAAGCCTGTAATTATAAAGGCTGAGGTAGGGCTATTTGCTAAAGGTAGGAGATTAAGTTCTCTGAGCTGTAGGCCTGGTGAAAAGGGCTGAGGTAGGGCTTGATAGCCTGAGTGGTAGGAGTGTGGATTCACTCTGAGGTAGGGTTCTTGGGAATAGCCTGAGGTGTAGGACTTGTTGAAGTCTGAGCTGTAGGAACCAGTTTGGGTTCTAAGTTTTAAGATCTGAGGATCTGAGAAGGTAGAAAGGAGTTTGGCAAAATCTAGTATACTGCTAGATAGGCGAAGGGGGAAAGTGGTGTACCCATCATTTGGGGAACCACTATAAATCTGTGTGTATGATGTGATTGGATGATTGTGTGCTGTGGTAGCTGTAGATTTTATAACTGTGCTGAGATTATTTTTTTAACTGCCTAAGTTTAATTGGAATTGAATCTATTCACCCTTCCCTCCCACTATAGGTGTTTAAACAATCTTGAAACCAATTCCTTCAGCTCTTAAAGGAAACTTTTATTTGTTTGCATTTTTGACATGCAAGACATAAGCCTTCTTTGGAGCATTTGAGTTGTGGACTATTTCTAACTAAGTCCATAGAGAATAGTTTACTCATATCTTTGAAGTTTAAGTGAGCCAGCCTCTTGTGCCACTGTACACACAAAGAGTCTTTCTCACTAACTACAAGGCATACATGTTGATAGGTATATTGGAAAATGTGTACATGATTTTGAGAAGCCTCACTTAGCTCAATGATATACATCACGGTGTATTTGATGTTATTTTGAGTTTATATGTGCAGGTTAAGAATGTGCTAGAATGCAGGATAAACATTCTAAGTCCAAATGTCGACACCTGAGGAAGCTGTGTCGACACTTCAGTAAGATTGTGTCGAAACTTGGAAATGGCTGTGTCGACACCTCAGTGAATTTGTGTCGACACCTGGAGGCAGTGTCGACACACAAGAATAGTCAGTCGACATCAACTGTGTCGACACCGGCAGGCTGTGTCGACACACAAAGGAAGAGTCGACAACAATTGTGTCGACACCTGGAGGCAGTGTCGACACACGCTATGTTCTGAGTCTACATCAAGTGTGTCGACATACAGGACTTTTTTGACACACAGCTGAGTCTAGACCAAGTTGATTGCTGATGGATGGTGAAGTGTTTGTGTCGACACAAATAATCAGTGTCGACACATTCTCAAGATACAGTGTCAAGAAGCTGTGTCGACATTAAGGCAGCTTTGTCAACATCACCAAAGGCTTTATCGACACTTAAGTTACTTGTGTCGACACATATTGACAGATGGTCTCGACACTTTATGACAGACAGACTCGATGCTTTGCTGACAGAGTAAAAGGGTCAAGAACTATTTGAAGACTTTACAACTATGAGTTACAAAAGGTTTACTGAAGCTGTCAGACTTGTCAGAAGTTAGTTATAAACCGGATCAGCCGGTTACCATGGATGAAGTCTATATATAGATGGATTCAGAAGAAGGAAAAGACAGTTAATGAATGATTCATTATTGACACAAAAACACAACTATTATGACAAAGATCTCTGATCAAGAAAGTGCAAGGAACAGAAGAGGATCTTCGTGTGAAGATCTAAGAAGACATTCTGAAGTGATCATTCACTCAGTTTCAGTCTAAGTTAGATTCAATCAAGAATTCTGAAGTATCTTCAAGAGGTTTGGATAGAGGGAGATCCAGCTATTTGAAGACAAGCAGGAGATATTCACAGGTCTCTCAAGAAGCAGATACTGAACTAATCTGCCAAGAAGATTAAGATCTATTTCTGAAGTCTAAGAAGGAAGCTATCAGTCAGTTATATTCAAAGGAAATCAATCCAACTAAGTTCAGATTCAAGAAGCTTTGAAGAAAGCTAAGATCAAGTTGATTTCAGCCATCAGCCTCTTCAAGAAGCTGATCAAGAAAGTTTTTATCCCTTCTCTCTTAACAGGGGTAAGTTATTATAAAATTCCTTATCAAATTCTGTAGGATCTATTCATAGATCGGAGTTGTAAGCCTATTTATAAAGGCTGAGTGTAGGAGATTTATTCTCTGAGTGGTAGGGCTATTTATGCCTGAGTTATAGGAGAAGGTATTCTCTGAGTTGTAGGCCTTGTGGAAAGGCTGAGGTAGGGCTGTTTATGCCTGAGTTATAGGAGAAGGTATTCTTTGAGATGTTGGCCTTGTGGCAAGGCTGAGGTAGGTCTTGTTAGCCTGAGTTGTAGGAACCTTATAGGGTTCTGAGTTGTAAGAATCCTTCTTGATTCTGAGCTAAAGGAAGAAGTTAAGCTGACTCTAGCATACTACTAGATAGGTGAAGGGGGAAAGTGGATGTACCCAGACCTTGGGGAACCACTATAAAACTGTGTGCAATATGTGATGTGTGTATAATTGTGATTGTTGTGCTGTGTAAGCTATAAAAATATCTGATTTATTCAAAGAACTGTAATTATATTCTTCCTTAAGTTAAATCAAGGAAAAGTACCTATTCACCCCCCCCCCTCTAGGTGTTTAGGTAGTCTTGAAAGTAAAACTATCAAGTGGTATCAAAGCGAGGTTGCTCAAAGAAGGACTTAACAGTCTAAGTTAGATCCCTAAGGCAGAATCAAGAATCAAGAAAATGGGTTCTAGAGAGAATCACAAGGAACTAGGGTCAATGAAATTACCTATCTGCAGGAAAGAGATTTTTGGAATCTGGAAAGAAAGGGTTAGGTTGTTTATGGAGGCCTCTGACCCAAGGATATATATCACAGTAAAAGAAGGTCCATATATCCCAATGAATGTGTCTGTTCTAGATACAAATAAGAGAACTCCTAAATATTTTTCTGAAATGATTAAGGATGGGATTATATTGGCAACTATGGATAAAGGAGCTCAGAATATCATAGTGAGTGCTATAGATGATTCTACTTTCAAAAATTTGATTCACTGCAAAACCTCCAAGGAAATGTGGAACACTTTGATTGTCGACATGGAGAGTTCTGAAGAAGTTAGACAAGACATAAAGTCTATGCTCAATCAAGAATATGAGAGTTTCAGACAAGGGAAGTCTGATAGCATATCTGAATGCTACAAGAAATTCTACAGGATAGTGAATGAACTGATGTCCTATGGAAGGGTCTTCAGTACTTATGAGCTGAATGACAAATTCCTAAGATCCTTGACAAAGGATTAAGATACCAAGATTTGTGCCATTAGAGAAGTGGCCAAACTAGCAGACATTTCTCTTCCAACCTTATTTGGAAAGTTGCTATCATATGAAATGCAACTAATGGCTAGGAAAGAGGAAGAAAGAAATACAAAAGGAGAGCATAGAGAAAAGTCAGTGGCCTTTAAGGTTGAAGCCACTAGAAAGAGTAGGAGGATGTCTCCATCACCTCCTAAGGAAGTTGCTGAAGTTATCTCAGAGAATTCAGAATATCAGAACTCAAATAGCAGTGATTCAGATACAGATTTTGCATCCTTTACAAGGCATTTTTAGAGGTTCTTGAAGAAGAAGCAGTGGAAGTCAAGACCCTCCACATCACAGCCAGTTGATGACTACTATAAAAAGAGAAAATCATCAAGAAAGGAAAGGAGCAGGTCTAAGCCCAGCAAAGCTACAACATCAAAAATTGTTTGTTATTGCTGCAATAGGCTATGACATGTTGTGGCTGAGTGTCTAGAAAAGAGGAAGGAGTAAGCAGATAGAAAGAAGACTCAACAAAAGGGCAAGAAGGAGAAATCCTTTGTTGCTAAGAAGGAGAAGAGTCTTACAGATCAATCCTCCTTAGAGTCAGAATCTGAAGCTGAAGCATATATTGGACTGTATGCAGCTAGTGAAGAAGAGGAGTTTATGCAATTACTGGACTCCATCAATGAACAAGAAGACCATCAGTACATGGGACTGATGGCTGAATCAGAAGACAACAAGTGCCAGGATCAGCTTGGTCCATGTAAGGTATAAAGTAATTCTAGAATTTCTGATTACAATACTGGTTCAGAGTCAGATTCATCTTCATCAAGTGATTAGGATGGATTAGAATCTGAAGGAGATATTCATCAGTTGATAGATGAATATGGGGACTTATTACTGGTACTTAAGAAAAGCAAAAACCTGGCCAAAAATCAGGCTAAGGAAATTGCAGATCTTAAGATGACTGCATCTAGTTTAGAGAAAGAATTGGATCAACAAATGAATGAGGTTGTCAAGCTTAAAACTATTACTATTATTCAGATGGGTACAATCACATCTAAAATAATCTAATTAAAGGTCTGGAAGTCAGACTTCAAGTAGAGAAAGATTTGGTGGCTAGTTACTCTAAGCCAAAATCAGTCTTACCCTTAATAGATGAGTTTGTGGCTAAAAAGGGTAAGGCAGGAATAGGCTTTAAAGGTAACACCAGGGCTGCCCATTTCAAGAGAAAGGGCAAAGCCTCTGTTCAGCCATTAAATTTTAAAGTCACTGTAGTTTTTAGAAAGGTGCATGAGCCTTTTAACAAGTATGACTTTGAGAATACTCAAGGTCATAATAAGACTGAAGTTCTGAATGACAAGGGTGCTTATGTCAATAAGTCAGCCCATGTTCATAAACCCCATGGTTATAAGCAATTAGTGGGTGTAGCTGCAGCAGCACCAGCACAGAACATAAATTCTTCTGTCAAAAATGTATCTAGAACTAGATACAATAAGTATGAATGCTGGTGCTGTGGCAAGACAGGTCATTTTGCTTTAGACTGTTGGCATAACATAAGTGTCAAGAAGAACAACAGTCTACCTGTTAGAAGAGCTGCTGGTATTTTTGATATGAATGGTACTAACTTGAACCAAGGACCCAAGACTTACTTGGGTTCAAGGGAAAGTAATTCTGTATTGCAGGAAAGTCCAAGTTGCCATGCCCTTATATGGTACTTGGACAGTGGATGTTCCAGGCACATGACTGGAACAAAGGGGCTACTAAAGGAGTACACACCTATCAAGGATGGGCCTAAAGTAATCTTTGGTGGATCTGAAAGAGGAATCATCAAAGGATTTGGTAACATTTCTTCAAACCAAATTACCATAACTCAAGTGGCTTACGTAAAAGGTTTGAAACATAACCTGATAAGCATAGATCTAGGATATGACATTTCATTTGTTAAAAATGGATGCCATATCAAAAGGTCAAGTGATCAAAAGGTCATATTGACTGGGTATAGAAAGAGAAATGTTTATTGTCTTGATTTTGGGTGTGAGAATAAAGGTTCTCCTATTTGTCTTGTAGCTGATGAGAAAGCATCTCATTGTGTCAAATGGCACAAGAGGCTGGCTCATCTTAAATACAAGACAATTGGCCAACTCTTTAGTAAAGAGTTACTGAGGAATAGTCCTCAAGTTAAGTGTATAAAGGAAGGGATATGTTCAGCTTGTCAAAAGGGCAAGCAGACAAAATCCTCCTTTCATAGCCTTTAAAACAAGGATTCAGTGAGGTGTCTATACCTCTTACATATGGATCTTTTTGGTCCTATGCCAGTTCATAGTCTAGGTAGGAAGGTCTACACTTTTATGGTTGTAGATGACTATTCTAGATATTCCTGGGTGTTCTTTTTAAGACAGAAATCTAAAACCCCAAGTGTTTTACACAGTTTTGTCAGACAAATTCAGAATGAAATGGACAGTACAGTGGTCAAAATCAGAAGTGACCATGGCACTGAATTTCAATCTGAAAGTATGACAAGATTGTGTGAAGAGTTTGGGATTTTTCAAGAATTCTCCTCACCTAGAACACCTCAGCAAAATGGTATTGCTGAAAGAAAGAATAGGACATTGATTGAAGCTGGTAGAACTCTATTGAGTGACACTTCTCTCTCAGAATATTTCTGGGCTGAGGCAGTAAACACTGCATGTCATGTACTCAATAGGGCTTCTATCACTAAGTACCACAAAAAGACTCCCTATGAGATTATGAAAGGTAGAAAACCAAATTTATCCTATTTTAGGATCTTTGGTTGCAAGTGTTATATCCTTAACAATGGCAAGTCTTATCTAACTAAGTTTGTTGCCAAATCCCAAGATGGGATATTTGTTGGGTACAACAACAATAGTAAGGCTTATAGGGTCTACAACTTATATACTCAAGTTATAGAAGAATCTGTATATGTTAAATTTGATGAAACAAGATTAATCAACAGTGAGTTGTCTTGTAGTTCATGCAGTCCAACAGGTATAAGCAATAGAATGGACAAGCTCCCCATTGCAGAAGGCTCAACTACAGATGAAGTATTGGAAAATGATGGCTACTGTCCAGGGGGAGTACAAGACTCTCTAGAAGCTGATGACAATGAAGAGGTGCAGCATAATGAAGAAACTTATGGTGTTCAGCCAGAAGAAAGTATACCTCCAGCTGTAAGACACCTAAAGGATCATCCAGCAACTCAGATAATTGGTGATCCAAGACATGGAGCGTAAACCAGAAGTAGAAATCTGAATACAGTCCTGCACTCAAGTTTTCTATCTCAACTGGAGCCAAAGAAATTTGAAGAAGTTATCCAAGACCAACACTGGATTAATGTTATGCAAGAGGAGCTTAATCAGTTTAAAAGATGCGAGGTCTGGGAGTTGGTTCCTAAACAAAAGACCACAACATCATTAGTACAAAGTGGATTTTTAGGAACAAACTGGATGAGAATAGAGTTATTGTGAAGAATAAAGAAAGATTGGTTGCAAAAGGATACATGTAGGAAGAGGGAATAGACTTTGATCAAACATTTGCCCCAGTAGCAAGACTGGAAGCAATCAGAATGTTCCTTGCCTATGCAGCATATCAAGGCTTCAAGGTATATCAAATGGATGTGAAATCAGCATTCTTGAATAATGATCTAACAGAAGAAGTCTATGTAGAGCAGCCATCTGGTTTTGTAGATTCTCTTAAACCTGGTTATGTCTATAGACTTAGGAAAGCATTGTATGGGTTAAAGCAAGCCCCAAGGGCTTGGTATGAAACCCTGTCTACTTTCCTTATTGAGAACAAATTCTCAAGAGGTGAAATAGACAAAACTCTATTCCTAAGGGAATCTAAAGGGAAAATAATCTTAGTTCAGATTTATGTAGATGACATAATCTTTGGGAATACAGAGAACAACCTTTGCAAGAAGTTTGCCAAACTTATGCAAGGGAAGTTTGAAATGAGCAGTATGGGGGAACTTAAGTTCTTCTTGGGACTCCAAATAAGAAAGACTGATGATGGATTGTCCATATTCCAGTCTAAGTTCACCAAGGAGTTAATTAAGAAGTATGGTATGGAATCATCCTCCACCATGAGAACTCCTATGGGAACAAGTATGCCTATATGCAAAGATGATGCAGGTAAACCTGTAGATGAGTCTTTGTATAGAGGAATAATTGGCTCTCTATTATATCTCACTACTAGAAGACCATACATTATGTATGCAATATGTGTCTGTGCTAGGTACCAAGCATGCCCTAAAGAATCACATTATACTGCAGTCAAGAGGATTTTAAGATATCTAAAGGGTACACCTAATCTAGGCCTTTGGTATCCTAGGAATGGAGATTTTCTACTAACAGGTTATTCAGATGCAGATTTTGCAGGCTGTAGAGAAGATAGAAAAAGTACTACAGGTACATGCCAATTCCTGGGAGGAAGATTTATATCTTGGAGCAATAAAAAGCAGACTAGTGTGGCAATATCCACAGATGAGTCTGAATATGTGGCTGCAGGAAGTTGTTGTGCACAGCTGTTGTGGATTCAACATCAGCTAAGGGACTATGGTATTCAAGTAAGTAGAACACCTTTATTGTGTGATTCTAAAGTGTCATCTCTATTGCAAACAATCCTGTTTCACATAGTAAGACTAAGCATATAGAGATAAAATACCATATTCTTAGAGAACATGTAGAAAAAGAAGACATCTCATTAGAATTTGTTAAAACTGATTATCAAATTTCAGATGTATTTACTAAGCCTCTGGATGAAACTAAATTCAATAGATTTAAAATTGAATTATAAATGCTGACAATAGGTTAGTTTACCAAAAATTGGCTAAGTAAAATGGTGCCGATACATTCAGTTATAAGGTGTCGACATAGAGAAGTTATGTCGATAATTCAGGAAAATTGTGTCGACATAGAGTAATGGTGTCGACACATAAGGGACAAAGAGTCGACACATCCAGAAATGTAGTGTCGACACAACCAGAGTAATGGTGTCGACACTTACAGATTTTGTGTCGACACTTATAATAAGAGTCGACACAGAATTTCTTATGAACTACTAAGTATCTCCTGTGTCGACATATCATCAATCTGTGTCGACATATAGTAGTCAGCGTCGTGGTCGAGACAATAGAAGTTTGTGTCGACACATTCCAACAGTGTCGACACTTTTAGATAGTTTTTGCCCGCCTTTTGACCTTCTTTGCTTAGAAGGGTATTAATAGGTCAAGAACTTATTCTGTCGACACGCTGACCAGGGTTTCGAGACAAAAACCTTGTGTCGACAATCTCTCTCCTCTCCAATCAAGCTTTCTCTTCATTCCAATGGCGCCCAAGGTTGAAGACAACGTCAATGAAGGATATGAGTTGGTTAGGCATGTATTCGACGATGCCGACTCAGAGATCAAACAGGTCATTTCACTTCTTGCAGAAAACGGATTAGAATATCTTGTCTCTAAACCTAGTAAGATATGGAAGAAGTATTCGAGTTCTATACTGCTGCATCATTGGAATCAACTAGATTGAAGATCAAATCCACTATTCATGGAGAAAAAGTCAAGCTATCTCAGAAGAGGTTGAGCAAGATTCTCCATCTTCCTAGAATACAAGATGAGGAAGAGGTACCAGCCTCAAGGACCAGGGAGGCTCTTCAATGGTGTGGATTGGATCCAACCATAAAAATAGGATCTGCCATCAACAGGAAGGGCATGAATCCTCAGGAGAAATTCCTGTCTGAAATTGTAGGAAAAGTGATCTTATGCAAACCAGGTGGCCATGAAAGGATATTAGCCTATATGTACAGCCTGATGACTAGGGTGATCTTTAAGATTCAAATAAATTGGTTTGTAGTACTGTTTGATAAGATTAAAGAAGGAATCAAGAAGCCAAACTTGGCTAGGATCATGAGTCTGTACCTGGCTGGAATAATTCCAGAGGTAATGCAACAGATTCCTTGATCAAAGATAAACCACATGAAAAGAATGGACATAAGGTTATTCTCCAGATGGGATAGAGTTCTTTCTAAGGAGATGCCTGAGCATGGTCATGAAGATGCACAAGACCAGGAAGAGCAAGTTAGAGCACAAGTTCAAGATCTGACTGTGACTACCTAAGTCCAGGAAGAGATTATATCTGCACAGGTGCAGGGGGATCCAATTACTGCACATTTGCAGGGGGAGACACATTCAGAACAAGTGCAAGAAGAAGAAAGAATCAATTTATCAGAGGACATTGTTCCTAAAACTGATCTTGATATTTCTGGTATTGCTGCTGCTGCTGCTGAGAAAGTACAATCTCCTGCTCTCACACAACAAGAATTTACTCTTGAAGAGTTATTTCCTGATATTGGAGGAGAAACAGATAAAATGGAGACCCTAAGATTTGAGGGGGAGCAAGTAAGGGTTGAGTGGGAGTAGGTTGATATAGAGGAAGAGCAACATGTAGCTGAAAAAGAAATTTCCACTCCTCAAGAGAGGGTTGATATTGACAGTTCTTCAGAATCTGAGCATGAAGAAGTAAGGGAGGCAAAGAAGAGAAAATTAATGATCTTTAAGAGAAGAAGTCAAAGCTATAAGCAGGCTTCACAAGCTACTTCTTCCCAACCAGCACCTGCAATTGATTACAACAAATTTTTGGTGGATTTACAAGTCAAAATGGATGAGAAGAGATTGGCTCTAGAAAAATATGTGGATGAAAGCCAAAAGGCTCTTTAATTTGATATGGAATATGATATAAAATCTATATGATTTGAAGTTAATCAGAATAAAAGAGAGATGACAGATTACTTCCATAAGAGAGACAATGCCATGGTATTTCTTGCCATGCAACAAGAAGAAATAAAGAAGCAAGTGTATGAAATGGCTGTCAAACATGGCTATGTCCTTGAGAATCAAATAAGAATGAATAACAATCTGACTGAATTACATAATGTGATAGTCACTGAGTTCACAAACACTGTTGTTGCAATGACTGAAGCTAGGAATAAGGAAAAAGAAGAATATGATCAAAAGCTACAAGCTGCCCTAAATGTAGTGAAAACTGCCATCACTTCATCTGAGTAGTTAATTAGTGACAAGCTTCAAAAGTTATAGCCATTCTTTAAAGATGGAATAAATTACCTAGATGGGCAAATAAGATTTCAGAAAGAGGACTTAAGAGATCATATGACCAGAGAAGTCATAAAGGGGGAGAGGGTGTTAGTCTATGCTGGATCTGATCATGCCAAATGGGTAACCAACAACATAAGAGCCACTCTGTGATATCCACCCTTGTGTGATGATGATAATATGGCTGAGTCAGGGGTGCAACCAATTCTACTTGAAGGTGATCAACCTGAGGTTTCCCAAGTCATTTACCCTCCTACAAATATTGAAATGGTACATCAACAAGTTGAGTCAATGTACAGCCCTCCTCTACCAGTTACAAATATTATTATTGAAAAGGTTGATATGCCAGAAGCTGGTTTGAAAGCTCAGCAAGATGCTCTATTATCAAAGAAAAGATTTAGAGAGCAAGCAGAATTAAAGCCAGACTTTGAGCAGTGGAGCCCCACTTCAAGGAATATCATTTTAACTGCCTGGAAAGCTGTAAAAGATCAAGTACATGAAAGGGTAAAATTGTACAATGAGCAAGAATGGCAAAAGTATGAAGCCAGGCAGGAGGCCATAGTTCAACACAGGAGAAAGGCTAAGATGGGGAAGCTACCTCCTGATACTCAGGAACCTAGCAAGTATTTCCCCAAGCCATTTCATTATTTTGAAAGACAAAGGATCAAGGCTGATACACAAAAGAAAGCTGAGTTGAAAGGCAAGAAGCCTATTGAAGATATAGAACCTATTGTGCAGGATCAGATTAAATATGGCAAAGGGATTGTCATCAAGGAGTCAGTCCAGCCTTTGTCTAAGTTTTACTAGTTTTTGTTGAAGAACTATGTAATTGTTAGTTTGTTAAAGAAATCAATGTAAACAACTTGTAACAAACATTTTTGAGTTAATATACAAAACATTATTCTGTGATCATTCTCTTTTACATCTGTTATTCTGTGATGTAACAATGATATGTGTTTTGTTTATATAGTACCCTGTAATATAATGCTTATATACATCATCATGTTTATTTTATAAGTGGTGTATATTATTGGCTAAAGGGTTATGACTTCTCCAAATAGGGGGAGATTGTTGGGTACATTGGAAAATGTGTACCTGATTTGGAGAAGCCTCACTTAGCTCAATGATATACATCAAGGTGTATTTGATGTTATTTTGAGTTTATATGTACAGGTTAAGAATGTGCTAGAATGCAGGAAAAATATTCTAAGTCCATATGTCGACACCTGAGGAAGCTGTGTCGACACTTCAGTAAGATTGTGTCGATACTTGGAAATGGTTGTGTCGACACCTCAGTGAATTTGTGTCGACACCGGGAGGTAGTGTCGACACACAGGAATAGTCAGTCGACGTCAACTGTGTCGACACCGGGAGGCTGTGTCGATACACATAGGCAGAGTCGACAATAACTGTGTCGACACCTGGAGGCAGTGTCGACACACGCTATGTTCTGATTCTACATCAACTGTGTCGACACACAGGACTTGTGTCGACACACAGCTGAGTCTAGACCAAGTTGATTGCTGATGGATGGTGAAGTGTTTGTGTCGACACAAATAATCAGTGTTGACACATTCTCAAGTTGTAGTGTCAAGAAGTTGTGTCGACATCAAGGCAGCTTTGTCGACATCAACAAAGGCTGTGTCGACACTTAAGTCACTTATGTCGACACATATTGACAGATGGTCTCGACACTTTATGACAGACAGACTCGACGCTTTGCTGGCAGATTCTAAGGCTCAAGAACTGTTTGAAGACTTGACAGCTGTGAGTTACAAAAGCTTTACTGAAGCTGTCAGACTTGTCAGAAGTTAGTTATAAATCGGATCAGCCGGTTACAATGGATGAAGTCTATATATAGATGGATTCAGAAGAAGGTAAAGACAGTTAATGAATGATTCATTATTGACACAAAAACACAACTATTGTGACAAAGATCTCTGATCAAGAAAGTATAAGGCACAGAAGAAGATCTTCGTGTGAAGATCTAAGAAGACATTCTAAAGTGATCATTCACTCAGTTTCAGTCTAAGTTGGATTCAATCAAGAATTCTGAATTATCTTCAAGGGGTTTGGATAGAGGGAGATCCAGCTATTTGAAGACAAGCAGGAGACATTCAAAGGTCTCTCAAGAAGCAGATACTGAACTAATCTGTCAAGAAGATTCAGATCTATTTCTGAAGTCTAAGAAGGAAGCTGCCAGTCGGTTATATTCAAAGGAAATCAACCCAACTAAGTTCATATTCAAGAAGCTTTGAAGAAAGCTAAGATCAAGTTGATTTCATCCATCAGCCTCTTCAAGAAGCTGATCAAGAAAGTTCTTATCCCTTCTCTCTCAACAGGGGTAAGAGATTATAAAATTTCTTATCAAATTCTATAGGATCTATTCATAGATCTGAGTTGAAAGCCTATTTTATAAAGGCTGAGTGTAGGAGATTTATTCTCTTAGTGGTAAGGCTGTTTATGCCTGAGTTGTAGGAGAAGGTATTCTCTGAGTTGTAGGCCTTGTGGTAAGGCTGAGGTAGGGCTTTTTATGCCTGAGTTGTAGGAGAAGGTATTCTCTTAGTTGTAGGCCTTGTGGCAAGGCTGCGGTACGACTTATTAGCCTGAGTTGTAGGAATCTTAAAGGGTTCTGAGTGTTAGGAATCCTTTTGGATTCTGATCTAAAGGAAGAAGTTAGGCCGACTCTAGCATACTGCTAGATAGGTGAAGGGGGAAAGTGGATGTACCCAGACCTTAGGGAACTGCTATAAAACTGTGTGCAATCTGTGATGTGTGTATGATTGTGATTGTTGTGTTGTGTTAGCTATAGAAATATCTGATTTATTCAAAGAACTGTAGTTATATTCTACCTTAAGTTAAATCAAGGAAAAGTACTTATTCACCCCCCCTCTAAATATGTGCCTACACTCAAAGAAGAGCCCTCTCCTACAGCTCAAGCAAATTTGCCCTACCTCAGGCCCAAGGCCCTACAGCTCAGATCCAGGAGGATCCTACAACAAGAAATATTAACTTTGACTCAGAGAAATTTCTCTGTGTGAACTACTAGAGCGGAGAAATTTCTGCTCTAACTCTCGTCACAGTAGAGAAAAATTTTACTGGAGGAACTAAGAAGTTTACTCCTGAACTTGTTGTAGAAGACTAAAGATCTGTTGATCTTGAGTCTTCATGTAGCTAACTGAACCCGCCGAGGACTAAAGGTTCTTCTTTCTTCTAAACAATTTCTTATCCTGCTATGCTAGATTGAGATGGCACAGCTATCTGAACTTTTCTTTGCTGGAGAGCTTGAAGCTTTTCACTAGCAGAAATGGCGAAGAAGATGAAGATGGCTGCTCTTCTTTTTGAATAATGTATGCCCTAAAAAGTTGTCTTTGACTTGGCCCTATCACTTCCTTCTGTAGTTCGCTGATTAAAGGCTCTCAGAAATCAGTGGGCCCTACTTGTAGCTTCCAACTGCGCCTTACTTTAACAGAAGAAGACGTACAGTAGCTAAAAGACAAGTTTTGTCATGTAGTGTAGCTTCCCCGTGTTTGATTTGACCTTAGTTGACTTTGTTGATTTTGCTGACGTCAGCACCTGTGGACTTAGCAAAAATCGAGCATCAGAGAATAGGCATTGAGTCAATAAGCATCACTCAACGCCAAAACACTTATACATATTTACTGTCTCTTGGCGTTGAGTGAGTAACCTTCACTCAATGCCAAACTACTTAGAATATCAATCTGTTACTAGGCGTTGTGTGATTCAACTTCACTCAACGCCAAACTTGCTTTATCAGCTTTCTGCTGCTTGGCATTGAGTGAGTAAGCATCACTCAATACCAAAACCCTTAAGCAAAATTCTGTCTACACTAGGCATTGACAGCGTTGAGTCAGTAACTTTTACTCAACGCTTTTTTCCTTAACCAAATTTCTACTTCTACAACAACTTAAGCATTAAGAGCATTGAATGACCATCTCTCACTCAACGCTTTCTTCCTTAGTTAACTTTTTGCTTATTCAACAACATAAGCGTTGAGAACGTTGAGTGAACACGCTTCACTCAACGCTTTCTGCCTTAGCCAATTTTCTGTATTTAGTAGCATGTCGTTGAGTGAGTTGACTTCACTTAACGCCTATAGACTTAGCCACATTTTAGCTCATTCCAACTTCAGGCTTTTACTGCTTTAGCCTATCTCACAGCCTTTTGTTGTATGTCATTGAGTGAGTTGACTTTACTCAATGCCTGTGGACTTGGCCATTTTCTCAGCTTGTCACTGCCTTGTCTTTGACTGTATAGGCATCACTCATCGCTATAAACCATCTGGCATTGAGTGACTGATCTTCACTCAATGCCTGTGGACTTAGACATTTTTCTGTCATCCCACACCTTAGGTAAGTATTTACCTGACTTTGCCATTTAGGCTACCTGACTTATCATAGTTATATACAGACATGTGTATATCATTGATAAGATTGACTTCACTCGAGAGAATCTACCCCAGACCCCCGAACAGATCCCGTTTTCAGGCTCTCACCTAGCTGGCAGGGTTGGATGTCACTCGAGAGATTCTACCCAGACCCCGAGCAGATCCCACTATTAGGCTCTCATCTAGCTAGCAGGGCTGGATGTCACTCAAGAGAGTCTACCCCAGACCCCGAGCAAATCCCGATGTCAGGCTCTCACCTAGCTGGCAGGGATGGATGTCACTCAAGGGAGTCTACCCTAGACCCCGAGCAGATCCCACTATCAGGCTTTCACCTAGCAGATAGGTCTGGATATCACTCGAGGGAGTCTATCCAGACCCCGAGAAGATCCCACTGTCAGGCTCTCACCTAGCTGGCAGGGCTGGATGTCACTCGAGAGAGTCTACCTAAAGCAGATCCCGTTATAAGGTTCTCACCTAGCTGGCAGGGCTGGATATCACTCGAGGGAGTCCTACCCTCTCCGTATGTTCCTTGAAAGAATTGGCCTCTTCCAAGGATAGGGGAGGAAAGTCCTCACAAGCGAGTCTGAGCTCGCAGACTCAGCTCGACAGAAGGGTGACAAACCGAGTACTCGACATCCACTAAAGAAGGTGAGCTCCAACAGTGCACTCCCCCCTTTCAGTTTTACTTGTGAAATTTTTAACAATTCTGGCTTGACATTGGCGAGAAAGGAGGCAGCTCGCGAATGATCTAGGTGGCGGCAAGCCCGGTGTGGCGAGTGGTCCCCTCCCGTATTGCCTAGAGGTGGCTAGCTCTCAGGTTATACTAATGGATACGGGTCCTAACAAGCATTTGATGACTAGCTTTAGTCATCATTTTTGGGGTAATTTAGTAGCCTAAAAGTCTAAGTTTATTTATATTTCATGCTTGTTATTTAATGTTTTAATGTCTTTTCATAAAGTATAAACTCCTAGTTTAATTATTTGTGTTATGCATTTTTATGTTTAATTTTATGATGTTTATGTTCTATGTTTAACTTGTGTTTTAATTTAAATATAAATATTTATGCACTATGTTATGTTTGTTAAGTTTAGTTTAACCAATATTATGTTATGTTATTATAATTTATGATATGTTATGTTTTATTTTCCTTAATGTCATGTTATAAAAATTAACTAATGTTATGTTTATTTTGTTTAATTTTTATAACTAATTAATAGTATGAATTATTATGTTTTATGTTTAGTTTTGTTTAATTTTATGTCATGATATGTTATGTGTTTTGTTAAAGTTCTAATGTTTTGTTTGTTATATTTTGTAGGTTTAAGAGTCTTTGGTGCAACCCTCCAACATGTGCAGCCCGACCCTTCCCATGGTGCAACCCGGCCCTTCATTGGAGCAACCCAACACATGCAAAAGCAGCCCCCATGCAACCCACAAGCCCCTACCCGAGCCCTACTTGGAGTAGCCCAAGTAACCAAGAAGTCTACCCGAGCCCACCAAACAAACCCCCCTACCCGAGCCCCTCATAAATCCCATACATGTAGCCCATTTTATCCCATGTGGTCGGCCACCTCTCTCCTCCTCATTATTTCCACATGCATGCATGCACCTTGCCACCTTCCTTTTCTCTCTCCATCATTTAATATATTGCATGCATGCATTCTCCCCCTTCATTAAAAATCATTCATGCACCTTGCCACCTCCCCTCTCTCTCTCCACTTTATTATTTTCTCCTCCACACTTCCTCATTCATTCCCCCCTTTTCTATTTTATATTTTCTATGTCATTCCCTTAAATTAAATACAATGCATGTAGCCTCCTCTCTCTCCTTCTATTTCTTATCATACATGAACCTCCCCTATTCTCTCTCCCCTCAATTAAATGACATGCATGAATCTTTCTCCCCCTACATGGTCGGCCACCCTATTATCTTCCCCCTCTTTATTACCATCTAGAACATTCCTCCCTCTCCTATATAAAGGACCCCTTGCCTCTTGTTTATGTTAAGTAGTTTTTGGAGAGAGTTTTTGTTGTAGTTGTTAGAATGCTAATGAAGAGTAGTTTAGTGGAGTGCTAGTTCAAGTTTTCTTCTTTATTTTCTTGTTGTTTTATTTCATGTCTCCAAGCAATAGTTTAGTATTGTTCGTCTTTTCATGTACTCTTATTCCTAGTTTAATGATAATGCAATTTCCTTTTCTTTTGTTTTCTTTCTCAATCATGAAAAGCTAATTTTATTTTGTGCCCGATCGCGACGATCTTTGCGATGAAATGACGCATTCTTAATTTTATGTTTGGATTTGTATTTTTCTATTTTTGATCCTTCTTTGATTTTTATCGTGTCGACTCCGTATTCCGGTATACGGTAGTAGGCATCCGATCTCATATTTGAGTAGCCGAGTGGCTCGTGAATATGAAAGATCACTCAAGGAAGGAAGGAGTTGAACGCACCCCTAGAGATATGATGACGTAAATCCTCCGGATTGGAGTCAAATCCAATAGTGTGGGTCACTTCGGTAATGCGGCTTTAGGCCTTTTTGACTTGAAAGAGATTTCGGTCAAAACGTCTATAAGTCAGGGGATTTAATGCTCTAGCGAGATTACTTCCTAATATCGGATCCATCACGGTCTTAATAGATTTACAAATGCTAAACTAATTTATTCCGTTATTTTATTTCAAAGTGAATCGTCGATCGAGCACTCTTTTCTCGTAATAGTTTATCTTCTCTTTTTAAGCTTAGTTCATTTTAATTTTCAAAATCCATAAATTTTGCGGTAGGATAATAGAGTCGTTGTGAGTAATAGTACTTGCCTGCCCCGAGTTTTAAATACGACCTTGATACTACGATTCGACAGGTACGCTTGCCTGTTCGGGTTTTAGCCCATCAAGTTTTTGGCGCCGTTGCCGGGGATTTTTTTGGCAATATTACGAAAGCCTCGAATTTATTACTTCTACTAAAAAAAACAAAAAAAATTATTATCATTATTATTATTATTATTATATATTATAATCAACCCACATCATCTAATTTCTACCCAACCTAAAATCTCTCGAAAAGGGTAAGGGGCTTTAAGCGCCACCATTTTACCTAGTACCTTGCAAACCCTTCACCGGGTAGCCCTTGGGAAGTTCGAGAGCCAATCCACTAAAAAAAATCTATTTTTCAAAAAAAAAATATTAATTTTCTTTTTCTTTTTAGTAACAGTTTTTTTATGGAATAGTCATATTTTTGCGCTTTTTGCGGGTCGCCCGACCACTTTTATTCTGAATGTCTTTCGGGAACCCCTCCCTCTTTTGATTTTAATTTTTCTGGGGAAGGTCAAAATGGCCAATTTGACCCTTACTCCAATTTTTATCCAACTTGGGAGATGGGGAACCCGTCTTATTTTTCTTATGATTTTTCCCCGCAAAGCGCCGCACCTCCAAATTTTAATTTTAATTCTATCGATAATGGGTATCTTGAATTGCAAACTTCTATTGATAATATTAATTCGCATTTCAAGACCATTATGGATTATCTTTCTCGTGAGGCCGTATCTTTTTCTTCGTCTTCTCCGTCTCCTTCAATTTCTTCATGTAATGAGTCACCGGATATCCCGGCTTGTCTTATTCCTCTCGAGGAGGATAACTATTCGAATATCCCGGATTGTTTCCTTCCTCCTTTGGAAGAAACCCCTATGGATATTTCAGTGTGCTTCTTACCCGTTGAGGATGACGTGACGTCTCCTATTCCTTCTTCTAAAGACGTTTGTGATTCCATTATGCTTTCAAATTTAACTGTTCCAAATTTTTCTATTTTTAGCGAACCTTTTTCTTTTTCTTCTTCTTTTCTTTTAGATGATTCTCCTTTAGTTCTCTCTACCCCTTCTTCTCCCGAAATTTCACAAGACTCTTCTTCTCCTTCTGAAATTTTCTTTGATGAAAATTCTTTTTCTGCTTCTTTTATTCCTCTTTCTATTTCTTCTTCTTTTTATTTCTTCTTTTGACGACCCATTCTTTCCCATTTTTCATACGACGGAGTTCTTCTATAACTCCGTCCGTTCTTTTTTGGGCGTCATTCTCTTGAAGTTTCTACCGCATGTCGGTACGATTCTTCAATTTTTCTTTTTTTTGATTTACTCTCCTAAGCGCATACTTAAGGAGTTACCTCTTCATTTCAGTTTTTATTTTCCATTTAGCTAACAAATAACGTCGGGCTCAGACAACATTAAACAAAGAGCGCTCTTGGGAGGCACCCCTTGCTTATCCTTTTTGTTCTTTTTTTTTGTTTTGCAGGAATAAAACCCCCGACGGTTCATTTGGCTCCATCCTTTCCTCTCTTCCTTAGGCCTAAGCCGGTGTCCAGCTCAAGCATGGGGGAGTGACATCTGTATTCGGCCTTACGAATCCGGGGAAGTCGTTTTCTTTTTAATTATTTTCTGTATTGCATCCCCCCTCCCCTTTCTTCTTCTTTTTTCTTTCTTGTTTTATTTTTCATTGAGGACAATGCAAAATTCAAGCATGGGGGAGGATTTAGTTGTTTTATTTCTTTTTTTCTTTCTTTTCTAAAAATGTTTTAAATTTCTACAAAAAAAACAAAAAAAGATTAGTATAGTTTTTTTTAGTATTGCTTTTATTTAGCCTTATCAAAAACCCAAAAAAATTAGAAACTTCAAAAAAAATTCAAAAAAAAGATCATATTTCAAAACCTAAAAAAAATGAAACAATGTCAAAAAGTCAAAAAAATATAATAAACCTCATGCTTAGCTTTTTGTTATTTTCAGAAATTTAGTTTGAGTTAGTTTATAAGCATTATCTTTTTATTTGCTAATCTTTTATTTCATCATATTTAGTTAAATTTAATATTTAGTGATTTTGTTTTAAAGATAATCTTATGATTTTATTTTGTTTAGAGTAATTTATTTAGCACTTTTTCTCTTTTATTTTAAATGGTTTCAATTTTGTAGTAATTTTGCTAAACAATTTGGATTCTAATGATTATTACCTCATGCTTTTAGATTCTTAGGAAATCTCAATCTACTAGTTGTTGCTCTCTAGTATTTTAGTTTATTTTCTAAAATCTTATTTAACCCCTTATTCCTACCCAATTCTCCTCTTTTTGTTTTCTTTTTATTGTTAGATCATATGTCATGGGAATAATGAGATGTTAGTTTCTTATTCTCTGGTACACATATGCAACCCAAAAATGAAGAGAGGAATTAAAAGTTCATATATGTCGTGGAAAGTGATAGGATGTTAGTCTATCATTTTCTGGTATTACATATATATTATTTAAAAAAATAAAATTGTGTGGGGTGTGAAAAAAATATTTATGATCACCTCCAATCAAAGACCTCTTCATGTTTACCTCTTCCCTAAACCCCTTAGCCAATATTATTGTCTTAGTCTTTAAATTAAAATATTGGGAGAGCATAAGTAGTAGGTTGCTATTTTTTTCTTAAGTTTCTTTCAAGTTATGGTATTTATAATTTCAATCTAACTTTGTTTGCACTTTACTCCATTTTGAGTGCTAGTTAATTTATTAGAGAATTTTTGGCTAAATATTTCTCTCTTTTCACTTTAATTTCATAATTTAGGACTTAATTCATAAATCCTAAAAATTTTATTTTTGGCTAGATGTTGGTGTAAATAAATTTCTAGTTTAATTGAAAATTTTATAATGTCTTATAAATATTTCTCTTCCTTTTGCTCTGGAATAGCAAAAGCCTAAGCATGGGGGTGTTTGATGACTAGCTTTAGTCATCATTTTTGGGGTAATTTAGTAGCCTAAAAGTCTAAGTTTATTTATATTTCATGCTTGTTATTTCATGTTTTAATGTCTTTTCATAAAGTATAAACTCCTAGTTTAATTATTTGTGTTATGCATTTTTATGTTTAATTTTATGATGTTTATGTTCTATGTTTAACTTGTGTTTTATTTTAAATATAAATATTTATGCACTATATTATGTTTGTTAAGTTTAGTTTAACCAATATTATGTTATGTTATGTTATTATAATCTATGATATGTTATGTTTTATTTTCATTAATGTCATGTTATAAAAATTAACTAATGTTATGTTTATTTTGTTTAATTTTTATAACTAATTAATAGTATGAATTATTATGTTTTATGTTTAGTTTTGTTTAATTTTGTGTCATGATATGTTATGTGTTTTGTTAAAGTTCTAATGTTTTATTTGTTATATTTTGTAGGTTTAAGAGTCTTTGGTGCAGCCCTCCAACATGTGCAGCCCGACCCTTCCCTTGGTGCAACCCGGCCCTTCATTGGAGCAACCCAACACATGCAAAAGCAGCACCCATGCAGCCCACAAACCCCTACCCGAGCCCTACATGGAGCAGCCCAAGTAACCAAGAAGTGTCCCCGAGCCCACCAAACAAACCCCCCTACCCGAGCCCCTCATAAAGCCCATACATGTAGCCCATTTTATCCCATGTGGCCGGCCACCTCTCTCCTCCTCATTATTTCCACATGCATGCATGCACCTTGCCACCTTCCTTTTCTCTCTCCATCATTTAATATATTGCATGCATGCATTCTCCCCCTTCATTAAAAATCATTCATGCACCTTGCCACCTCCCCTCTCTCTCTCCACTTTATTATTTTCTTCTCCACACTTTCTCATTCATTCCCCCCTTTTCTATTTTATATTTTCTATGTCATTCCCTTAAATTAAATACAATGCATGTAGCCTCCTCTCTCTCCTTCTATTTCTTATCATACATGAACCTCCCATATTCTCTCTCCCCTCAATTAAATGCCATGCATGAATCTTTCTCCCCCTACATGGCCGGCCACCCTATTATCTTCCCCCTCTTCATTGCCATCTAGAACATTCCTCCCTCTCCTATATAAAGGACCCCTTGCCTCTTGTTTATGTTAAGTATATTTTGGAGAGAGTTTTTGTTGTAGTTGTTAGAATGCTAATGAAGAGTAGTTTAGTGGAGTGCTAGTTCAAGTTTTCTTCTTTATTTTCTTGTTGTTTTATTTCATTTCTCCAAGCAATAGTTTAGTATTGTTCGTCTTTTCATGTACTCTTATTCCTAGTTTAATGATAATGCAATTTCCTTTTCTTTTGTTTTCTTTCTCAATCATGAAAAGCTAATTTTATTTTGTGCCCGATCGCGACGATCTTTGCGATGAAATGACGCATTCTAAATTTTATGTTTGGATTTGTATTTTTCTATTTTTGATCCTTCTTTGATTTTTATCGTGTCGACTCCGTATTCCGGTATACGGTAGTAGGCATCCGATCTCATATTTGAGTAGCCGAGAGGCTCGTGAATATGAAAGATCACTCAAGGAAGGAAGGAGTTGAACGCACCCCTAGAGATATGATGACGTAAATCCTCCGGATTGGAGTCAAATCCAATAGTGTGGGTCACTTCGGTAATGCGGCTTTAGGCCTTTTTGACTTGAAAGAGATTTCGGTCAAAACGTCTATAAGTCAGGGGATTTAATGCTCTAGCGAGATTACTTCCTAATATCGGATCCATCACGGTCTTAATAGATTTACAAATGCTAAACTAATTTATTCCGTTATTTTATTTCAAAGTGAATCGTCGATCGAGCACTCTTTTCTCGTAATAGTTTATCTTCTCTTTTTAAGCTTAGTTCATTTTAATTTTCAAAATCCATAAATTTTGCGGTAGGATAATAGAGTCGTTGTGAGTAATAGTACTTGCCTGCCCCGAGTTTTAAATACGACCTTGATACTACGATTCGACAGGTACGCTTGCCTGTTCGGGTTTTAGCCAATCAGCATTCTAACGGCAAGTTCTATCCAAACGAGGTTTCTCAAGGAGAAGAGCTCGCGGGCACGTGCACCACAGAAAGATGGTTAAAGAAAAAGAAGGTAAGCTCTCTCCTCCTCAAACAGATTGGCGATCTCTGCCCACCCCACCAGAGGGATCATCCTTGAAGTCCTTCCCAAAGAGCAGGTCGAGGCTATCTTCTTTCTCGCAGGGCCACGTGGGCGGGAACAGACTCGGCATGTGGTCTCGGGCCGTGACCTCCTCGCAGACCTCCACCAACACCCACATATCCTTCATGATCTGCAGGGTGCATTCGGCAGATTCGATCGAGTTGACCCGCAGCCTTTCCACGACCTCAGCCTCGCTAAAGATTCTCGGGCTCCTGTATGGGAAGGAGGGCTACCCGCCGCCTAGGGGGAAGAAGGCTTCCACCTGACGGATGATTTCGACATGGAGCCCTTGTTTTCCTCGCTCAGCTTCGCATTCTCCCCCTCTAGCTCGGCGGTGCGAGCCTCTAGCTCAGTGGTGTGAACTTCCAGCACGGAGGAGTGAGCTCGGAGAAGGTTGTTTTCTTCCTCCAGCCCGATAGAGCGAGTCCGCAGCTCCCTAGCGGCCTCGGCATCTTGTGAGGCAAAAATGGGTAAGTAAATCTAAAGCGGAATAATTCCAAGTAAAAAGATAAAGGGGTGATCAGTGCTTACCAACCCGCCAGCGCCTTTGGCGAGCAAATCCTCGGTAATGCCGAGCCTCCTCTCCAGTTCGACGACCTTTTCCTTGGTAACTTCGCACTTCTACTCAGCCTTCTGCAGGAGGTGGCTAAGGTTGAAGCCGCGACGGACCACCATGTGGTGCAGCTCCAGTGCTCGCATGTGGGCCTACAAGCCCTCGTGGCCGAGTTGGCACAAGGTCATGTGCTTATAAGCCTCAGCATTCTCGCGCCTATAGAGGCCGAATTCAAGCGCATAGGCGTGACCAAAGGAAAGCTGTCGGACATTCCAAGAGGGTTGGAGGGTGGAGACGGAGATCCGGTGGGCCGACTCGTCCCATTGGACCACGGGCTCGTCGGCCGAGTCTTTCCACCTCCCCCCAAGGCCGAAGAGGGGGTGACTCTTCGGCGGACCCGACTCGTGGGCCGGGGTCTTGTTGACTGCAAGAGGAGTAGAGGGCTCGCCTCCCTCTTGCCCTTTACCGGTTATATCCTTTAGCGGGCTCTCTGGCGATCCATCCGGGGAGGGCTCGGGCAAGCTCATGTACTTTAGTTTTTGATGTTGTTGTTGTTGTCTCGCCCGAGAGACCACCACCGCCTTCAACTTCTTCTACGACGGATGGCGTTAAGGCGATTTAGACCCCACAGGGTAACCCGCTTCTTGCCAGACGAGGGCTTGGACGATGATGGCTCATCTCGGCAGGCATCTACAGCCGCTTTCTCGCGGGCAAGGTGTTCAGGGAGCAGCGTAGAGTCCACGAAGGGCGGATTTTCGGGGACCAGTCGCTCCCCTGTACAAGAAACATGTTAGAAAAATTTTATTGATTCGGCGAGTTCGGAAAGAAGATAAAGTATGTATACCTTCGCCGGTATGGACGGGGAGGAGCGAGTCGAGGCCCTTTCGCAGGAAGATAACCTCAAAGTCTTTGTAGAGGAAGAACTTGTGGAGCTCGGCATCATTGCCAGAGACGGTGGGGGGTCGGTATACCTCCTCGCCCTTCTGCTATAGCGAGTAGGAGACGTTGTCGAGGTCTCCCTTGATGAAGACTATCTTCGACATCTAATTATGGTGCTTGTTTGCGATCTCGCGAACTCTGATGAAGTAGCCCCCGAAGTAGGCGACGCCGTCAAGGGTCGCCTTGTAAGTGAATAGTTTCCTGAACACGGTCAGGTTGAACTCTATTCGCTCCCTGCGGAGGAAGCACGTGAATACCACCATCATGGAAATGGCATTCGAGTTGAGTTGCGCGGGCACCGTGCCGTAGTATTTCAAGATCTGGCGGATATTCGGCCAGAGCGGTAGGCACAACCCCACCTCAAAATACGAGATGGGGAAGGCGAGCTCTTCGAGATAGAAAGTGTTGATGGCCTCGCACTCCTTGGTCCGACGTGCCTCGAAGCAAGGGGGCATGACGTCGGCATAGAACACTGTGAACTCCTACTCCGTCGTGTTCCCCTATAAGAAGCAGTAGTCGGTGAAGTGCTGAGCGCACTTGGAGCGACCGTCAAAATTAGGATTGGTCTTACCCATGCTCGCGGAAGGCTTAGTGCGCGAATACAGGTTGGAAGAGGGCGAGAAGGGAAGGAAGGTACGAAAGCAATAAAAAAAGTAAGTAGGGGTAGGTGAGGGGGTCTAATTATAGGAAAAGGATTCAAGGGTCGAGACGAACAATCGGTCCAGCTCGCCTAACCCAGCTCGCCGACCCCAGCTCGCCAACTTCCCAAACCTATCCTATCACGTGCCGAACTGAAGGATATTATATTCGAACAACAAGCAATAAAATCTAAATATATTCTAAGTTATTACAGACCCAGGAAGGTTATTGTTCAAAGAAATCAAATCCAAAGAAAGAAAGAAGCAGTAAGTTTGATACATACGCGAGCTGAGGGTGCAGGAGGCAAGGGTCGGTAGTCCCGGCAAGGGGGCTATTCTTTACCTACCCCGGCCTCGCATCTACTTCCCCGTAGGTTGGCGTGAATCCCAGAGCTCACAAATCCGTCTCAAGCACCCCCAGGCGGCCAGAAGGTTCTCGTCTTACACCTCCAAAAGCGGTGAAAGGGACATCGCCTCTCCTGTCGGGTCCTCCCTCGCCTCGCCTACTAGCCACGCGTAATCCCGCTGCAGCAACTCGTTGTCCTCCCTCAACTAGTGAAGCTCGCGTACCAGCCTTTTGAGGACCTCAATTCCTCGCTTCGTCAGCTCGGGCCCTCCAGCTCGGAGTCAAGGAAGGACTCTAAAGTCTTCGGGGAAGGAAGGGGCGAGTAGAGAGCCCGCTCAAGGGATTCGTCAGCCTCGGATTGAATGAGGAAGGCTGCAAGGATTGTTAAATATTGATATAAGGGGCAAATACACCAGGAAGACTATGGGATGAGAACCACTAAATGACAACTTCCCTTACGAGCTCTGCGCCTCGAAGGAGAGGCGGGGTGGAGGCATCTTCAGATTTTTGCCACGACCCGGAGGGTGTGTTCTAGGCGGAAGAAGTCTGAAGCCCGGCACGGAGATAGTTCCAGCGCCTCCCCTCGAAGTCTAAGAAAGATGAGAGAAGGGAGTGTGGGCTAGCGAGCACGGTGAAAGTGAGGGTAAGATCTACCTTTACTCTAGAGGGGGGTGAATAGAGTATATTAAAATAATTTTCCAGATAAAAAATTATTTGTAGTGGAAGACTTGATTTAAGTATAGGTGTAATGTGCTTGCAGTAAATAAAACTAAGATAGTAAGAAAGCAAAAAATCACAGCACACGGCAAAGCAAAAACACAGCAATCTAGATGACACAAGGATCTATAGTGGTTCCCCAATCAACCTGGGTACATCCACTCTTCTACCACCCTAGGTAGGAATCCACTGCAGAAATAGTTGATCAGGTGTCCTGGGCACCAATGAGCTTTTGATAAGGTGCTTAAAAATAGAATCATATTTTTTGATCAGGTGTCTTGCCACCACTGAGTTTTGACAAGGTCTCAGAAACCAGCCACAAAACTTTTGAAGGGAGTTTTGAGAAACCCTTTTACAGCAGAGTGAAGAAAAAGAAAAGAGTTTGTTGTTCTTCTCTGTCAATAGTCTAAGAGAAGACTAGTGGATGATGTTGTCAAGGCTCCCCCTGAGATCAGCAATTGTTCAGGAAGAAGAGCTATGCATAGTGTGATAGGTCTTCAGTGACTTTAGATCTCCAGCAAGAGATGATTTCAGCAGTTGCTGAAATATGATGTGTCTGGAGTCTTTGATGAAGAAGCCTTTGAACACTTGAATCAAGAAGATCTTGAAGGAGTAGAATAGAAGAAATCTTTTCTGTTGATCCCCTTCACAGTTTGATTCCTTGTGTTCAGTATGAATTCTAACTCAGTAATCCTGTAGACTTGTGTCTCTCTTTAGTCTATTCCTAGAATTCTTGATTGATATCTCTTTTTCTATCTTCCTCAATAATTCTCTAGAGATATACTAAAACTTTGTCTTTTAGATAGTCGTTAACAAGTCATAAATGACTGCCTTAAATGAAATTTATCTCTGGAGGAAAGTCCTAAGAGACATTCCTTTTTGTCTTCCTTGAAACTTGCTCCAGATAAGTTGAAATGGCTACAGATTCCTTTGAAATAAATGCTGATAATAAAACAGATTGAATTACATAACTGTCTGAATTTGAATTCCTGAAATCGTCGATCTCTTCAGAAAAGCGTCGATCTGAGCTCAACTATCGTCGACCTGAGCTCAGAGACAGGATCTAGACTTGTGACAGAAATCATCGACCTGAGCTCAACTATCGTCGACCTGAGCTCAGAGACTTGGAATAGCTAGAGACAGAAATGTCGATCTGAGCTCGGAGATCGTCGAACCGAGTTCGACGATTCGTTGAACTAAGCTCAGAGATAGTCGAATTGATTTCGACGTTTCGTCGACCTGAGCTCGACGAAAATTGTCCAAGTCTTCAGCACTTGAATTCTGATCTTAGAAGGTCTTGAGGGCAGCTTCCAAACCTAAGTTCTAACCCTTAGACTCATTTTAATTGACCTTTAAGACTATACAATAAGGTCAAAACAATTTCCTAAGAACAGAGTGATCCTTGCCCAAATTAGTAATAGGGTGTTCCAACAATCTCCCCCTATTTGGGTTAGGATTACTATTTACATGACAAATAGGAAATAACAAGCATACATGCAGAATTAAAAAGCAAAAACAACAATGAAGAGAAAAGAATTTGCAGCATTGCAGAAGCAGATAGAATCACAGCAGACAGTCAGAATTAGATATTGTCAGCTTACACATTTACTTCTTTTCATTGCCCTTCTTGAATAAGATTTCTCTGTTAGGGTTGAGAGCTTCCTTCTTGGATCTCATGTCATCAGCATCACCTAAGGAGGTTTGAGATTTGGGCCTGGGAACCACAGCCTCTGGGTGCAACTTCATATAGCTTTCTGGATCAAAAAACTTTCTTGATGAGTATCTTTCTAGTTCCTTCTTTCTTTGCTCAGATAAGCTTGTGATGTTTGAAGTGTCTTTTCCTTGATCTCTTTCCTTCTTTATCTGATCCAATGCAGCTAGCTCTTTCATTCTGGCAGTCCAAGCTAGTGGATTATTTTCTGGATCCTCAAAAGGAACTGGAGGTTCATATTTGTTCACAGTATCATCAGAAGGAGTAGTCCTTGAAGAAACAGTATCTTTCAGCTTATAAGGGAAAGGACCAGAAGTTGAGTCAATGGATCCTTGTCCTTCCCTTTCATATGGATGCTATCTTGATTGACCTTTAGAGTATACTCTATAATCTCTTTGGCTTCCTCTGTGTTGTCCTCTCCTTGACTGATAACCTCTTTGATAATATCCTCTTGGTTGAGATCTGTCTGAAGGTTGAGAAGAGCTTTGTTTTGCAGCAGATCTAAATTGAGAAGAAGAACCTCCACCAGTACCTGCATCTGGAGGAGGAGGATTAAAATGAGAAGATCCTTTATCATACTTATCAATCTTCCTCTTTTCTTCATAGCCTTGAGCTGGTTCTTTGAATACTACATCCAGGGTTCTGAGATGGGGCATTCATGTAGAATGTAATATGGAATATCATTGTCATCTTTCACCTTTTCTGGAGGTACCCTCTTCAATGCCTTGCTTCTAGCTTTCCTCTTCCTTGCAATAGTTGCAGAGGAGTCATCAGAATCAGTTTGGAATTTGTCACTGTCTAAACTCTGAGGATTATCATATAATTCATCAATCCTTTTAAGATATTCTTATTGTTGTTTTGATTGTTAGGCAGAGATAACAGTAGCAGTAGTAGTAGCAATAGTGACAGAAGCAACACTGACAGATACAATAACAGCAGTAGAGACCGTTGGAGTAACAGGAGCAGCAGATACAGACACTTCAGTAGCAGAAACAGAAACTGAAATAACAACATCAGAGACAGCAGATTCTTCAATATGAATAGCAGGCTCATCATCCTCCTTCATCAGTAAGTCAGCAGCACTATCAGAACAAACTACATCAATAGTAGCAGCAGTATCATTCATATCATCATCAGAAAGAACATTTTCCACAGCCTTAAGGGACTTGATATATGCAGAAATCAGGCTGGGCTCACAGCTGGCAATAGGCACAATGGCCTTAGTAAGGTCCTAAGCTTCATAAGCTGGAAGAAATCTACTGTGAAGAGCATCAAAATCTGACAGCAGTGACTTAAAGTCAACTGTTGTGAAAGAAAGCACTGGAGCTAAATGAAAGTTGACTAGTTGTCTAAATTATCACCTAGAGGGGGGTGAATAGGTGATTGCGACGTCTTTTGCGGAATAAAATAAAACTAATCGCAGCACACACAAAAAGAACACAAGCACAGACGACACAAGATTTATAGTGGTTCCCCGATCTTGGGTACTCCACTTTCCCTCTCACCGATCTAGTAACGCACTAGACTCGGCTACTCCACTTATCTCAGATTAAAGAAATCTTACAACTCGATCCAACCCGGATCTACACTCGGAAGCACAATCTTCCTACAACAAATTCTCGGAGTGAAAACTCCTACAACTCGGAGAAGAATCTCCTACAGAATAAAGATTTACAGAAAATGATAAAACTGTGACAGATCTAGAAAATCTTGACGTCTCTTCTTCCTTCAACAATGGCGGCTCTGTCAGGAATCAGTCGGAGAAGATACAGTCGTCGATCTTGAGATCTGGTTCTTCGGAACACACGGAATCAAGAGATTCGAAAAAAGTCGAGGTCGATCTCGATTCTATGTGTCACTTCGTCGATCTTTCTTCGTCGGCGGCCTTCCAGATGGAAACAGTGAGCGGCGGCGACCGGGAAGACGAATCGGGAACTTAGGGTTTTTCGGCCCTTTTTCGTTTCACGTTCTTGAAGAGAGAGAAAAGATAAACGATTATTAAAGTTCTTCTTAATGAAAAGAGAGACTGATTAGACCTTTTATAGGGAGCCTAATCGGTCAGAAATCAAATCGTATTGAAAGTAATGCCACGTGGGCCAATTAGATGATGACAGATTATGGATAGGAAAAATAGAACAAATAGAGGGTCAACGATTTTGACAATTTCAGAATTAGAAAAAGTTAAGTCAGAAGTACTCGAGAACTGAAGGTTGTTCTCGAGCACTGAATCAAGGAGTTCTCGAGAATAGAAATGATTGTCTCGAGATCTGAGACTTAGAAAAATATACTGTCAAAAATAACTTTCTCGAGCACTAATTGTACTACTCGAGCACTTATACTTAGAAGAAAAAGTATATCTGGATTACTCGAGCACACAGTAAACTTGCTCGAGTACTGGAAAGAAAGTATTCGAGAACTTGAGACTTCTCGAGCTCAAAGACTTAATCAAAATCCTGAAGACTAGAGTACTCGAGCAAATGGATTATTTCTCGAGCACTTGAACATAGAGGAAAATCTGGAGGAAAGTACTCGAGAAGCTAAAGCTGTTCTCGAGCACAGGAACTTAGAAAAATAATAACAGAGAAATAGTTCTCGAGAAAGGTAGACTTTTTCTCGAGAAGAAGAGTTATATTTCTCGAGTACTTTTTCTTAGAAATATTTTTGCACAGCATTCTAGTTCTCGAGCAGCAAAGTCATTTTCTCGAGAAAAGAAAACTTTCTCTCGAGCATTAATGACAGCCAGATTTGAAAGAAAAAGTTCTCGAGCAAGCTGAGCTTTTTCTCGAGCACTTTAAAATCTTCTCGAGACCTAGAGTTGTAATTTACTCGAGCACTATTGTACTTCTCGAGCAAAAATGACTTAGCAAAAATTCTAAGTTACAGAAAAATATTTTCAAATAAAACTTCTTCAGCTTCAGCTTTTGTCCTTTTCTCCAAGTGATTTGAGGTTAAGTATATTCCAATAGAGAGGCTACACATGAGTCAACACCTTGGATTACACAGTGAGGGATTACACTGTGAAGTCCTGTGTTTGATGACCCATTGCAGACTGACATTGGTCTATACTTAAAGTGTACACCTGCAAGCATATGGCTAAAGAGAAATATCAAATACAACTGGATTCAACTTAGTTCATGGGTGACTTCATGCAAATCTAGGTGAGTGTGGATACAATACCCAACAATCTCCCCCTATTTGCAGAAGTCAGAACCCTATACACTAAGCTGAATCCCTTAACAAATAATACATAACAACAAGTAAGCAAGACATATGTGACATAATCAAAATAACCTAGAGCAGGAATAACAGAAATGAATCACAGCACAATCAAAAACATATAGGTATATAAGTAATCAGATTTTTCAGATTAATGTTTTTAAATCCCACTATTTCCAAAGATACAAAAGCTGTTATGAAATAGAGTGCAGGTTACTTCTTCTTGCCATCAGCCTGTCTCTTTTGTCTTTCACCCTCTTGCCATCTCTTCTGCTCTTGTCTCTCAAAGTAGCTGAAGGGCTTGGGAAAGTACTTTTCAGGTTTAGGAGGAGCTGCAGCATTGTTAAATCCATACTTAGACTCATGCAGCCTCCTCTGAATGCAGTTCTTGTCATACTTTCTCCATTCCTCATGGCTGTAGAATTCTTGTTGTCTCTCACTGAATTGAGTTACCAGCTTCAGAGTTTCAAGGATTAAAGTCCTGGAGGTGGGGCTCCAGACTTCTGAGTGTACTGGATACTGCCTTGGTTCATCCTGATGTCTTCTGTAGCCTTGATCATGTTCAGGTGCAGATCTCCTTGCAGAGGGCCCTTCCCCATATTTCCTTTTCTTTGTTTGGATATTAGGTGGCTGGTTAGGTAGATCTTCCCACACCTCTCCAGATGGCATGAAAGTTTCTTGAAGTTCAATGTATGGAGAGAAGGCCTTCTGAGCAAGGGCAGCAGCAGCAGCAGCATCTTCTTCAGCTTGGACAGCAGCCATTGCATCAGCAGCAGCTTGGGCAGCAGAGGCTTGAGTGCTTTCAGCAAGGGCTGCTCTGACTGCAACTGGGTTCAGATGATAGGGAATTGAGTTGGAGTCAATCTGATGGTCAGGGAATATATTGTTGTGCATCCAGACAGAGGTATCAAAGGCATGAAACTTGACAGAGTCAATATGTTTCAGCACATTTTCTTTCAGGGAGGTGTGGAATGCATTCTGAGCCTTGATGACTTTGGCTTCTATGTCAGCTTGGGTTTCAAGGCTGGCATTGGTAATTCTGGTCAAGATGGATTCAGAATGTTTAGCTGAGACAATCTTGAAAATCTCCTCCCCCTTTCTGACTTCTATAGTAAGGGTTGCAATAGCATCTTCCTTAAAGGTGCCAACCTCACCTGTCAGGTTAAAGAACTTGTCATCTGTCCTTTTATCCAACTGAATCTGATTATTAGCCAACACAACTGATTGATCCATGAGGTGGCCAATACTTGTTATAGTATGATCCAAGGCCAATCCTCCTTTGTGAAATGCTTCTTTCAGGGTATCTGTGTTCACCTGGATTTCAGCAAAGCCTTTGTGCATGGCCTTCTCAAGTGCAGTCACCTGGTCTTGAACCTTCTTGACAGCAGTGTCTATGTAGGTTTTCTGTTCAGCAAACAACTGTGTTAATAGTGTTATGATGGAATCAGTAGCAGCAGGTGCACTTGCAGGAGCAAGACTGGATGGAGGTGGTTGAGTAGCAGCAGGTGGAGAAGGTGCATTGGAGGGGCTGGGGGTGATCTCTTCAATTACAACAGTAGAAGTGGATGGCTGTCTTCTCAGAGGGATGTTGTCATCTTCTTCATTTCCTGAAGGAAGGAAAGTTGGGATGGAGTAGTGTGGCCTTAGAGGAATCCTGGACTCTGCCTCCTGAACATCCTCATCAGTTTCTGGGATGTCAGTCATTGGCTCAAAAGAAGAGGGAGTGGTTGTGGAGGAAGCAGCAGCTTGCTGTCCTTGGGTATCAGCTGGGTGAGAAGGTGATGGGGGAAGTGAACTGGAGGGCTGAACTGGTTCTGGAGAAGCATGTTTCTGAGACAGTTCTGGAACTGGTTCAAGTGAAGCTGGGTCCTGAGCAGTGGCTGGAGCAGAATCTGGAACTGAGTCTGGAGCTGTTGATGCTAAACTGGGGTGCTCAGAAGTGAGTTCAGTGATCATTGCATCAATTTGTTCTGAAGTGACGGTCAGATCTATATCCATGGAGTCAGGCTCCCCCTCAAGAGAAGCATCCTGGATGACAATCTCTGGGTTTGGAGGGGGGGATGGAATCCTGTACTCTGGAACATCCTTTACCACAACTGTTGTAGCAGGAACTGGGGGAATTTTTGCAGCTGGGGAAGGTTGTGCAGGCTCCCCCTCAATTGCTGGATGAGGAGAGGGAGGTGGAGTCCTGACAACCTCTTCCTGAACTTGTTCTTGAGCCCTGGTGGCCTGGGTGGTATTCTGCAATTTCAACTCCCATCTGTTAATGGAGTCCACTGTGAGCCTCTTCATGTAGTGCAGAACACTGCCTTTGGACATTGAGAACACTGCTGGGTCAAGTTCACTGAGTAGAAGGGTTATAATTCTGGCAAATCCAGGCTTCTTGAGACTGGACCTGATGTGATCAAGAATCAGTCTGCCAAAAGGATATTGCTTCCTGCAGACTATGGAGGTCATCACATCAAACATCTCTCCTGTAGCATGTTTGATTGATCCAGTAGCACAGAGAATGCATTTGCCGACGATGTCCAGAAGGAATTTGCTCTCTGGGTTCAGCTGGGGGCGTCGAATACCAGAGGGTATGCCGGCGATTCCACAGAAGGAATAGGCACGGTTATAGTCTGCATGGGTTAGGTCTTCTGGTTCTGTGACTGGAGGTAGATGAAGCAACTGATTGATGATGGAGGCGGTGAGTTTGACCTTGATGCCAGAAACGGTAGATCGGAGAACATGACCACTGGTGTTGACTGTCAAATTCTGGTAGAATTCATGAACCTGAGGAAGAAGGAGATGACACTTCTGTTCTAGGACAAAAGTGAGGCCGGCTATATCCAGGAGGTTCAAGAGGTTCTGAAAGTCTGGGGATATGTCTGCAATGCCATCTCGAAGGAGTTCACTGCCGATTCCGAGCTTGGCGATGGAAGAAGATGAAGCCATTGAAGAAAAACGGAGAAAAACTGTGGGGTTTTCCTGGTTTTCACGGCACCGGCGGAAGGCGAAGAGTCTCAAGATATTTGGGGATTTTGGGATTAGTGGATTTAACGATTTTAATCTGACTATTTATATACATATTGTAAATGAGCGGCAGAAATGATCTGGACTGCTACTAGGCATTTCGAAAAATAATAAAAGCTAATAAAAACTGTACTCGGGAAATTAGGGTTAAGAATTTTCGCAAGTATCAAGTAGGCTCGAGTACTTTATTAAGTTCTCGAGAAGTAGACTCGAGTACTTTATTAAGTTCTCGAGAAGTAGTCTGAGTGCTCGAGCACTGCCACTTAGTCAATTTGACACTTGGCAAAGTACTCGAGTACCGCTCTCGAGAATGAAATAAAGTTCTCGAGTACCCCGAGTAAAGTTCCCGAGAAAGAATTACTTAGCTTTATTTTTTTCTGAAATTCTGAAAGGTTGACTTTTTCCTTAGTCCTCTTTGTTGAGCATCCCAAGTTCTGTCTTGAAGAAAGAGAACTTGGCCTCATCCAGTGGCTTTGTGAAAATGTCTGCAACTTGTCTATCTGTTGGAACATATTGAAGGTTGATATCTCCTCGCTCCACATGCTCCCGTATAAAATGATATCTCAACTCTATATGTTTTGTTCTGCTGTGTGACACTGGATTGTTGGCAATGGCAATTGCACTTGATGAATCACACATCAGAGGAATGTCTTCAAACTTCAGGTTGTAATCTTCAAGCTGATTTTTGATCCAAAGCAGTTGTGCACAACAACTGCCTGCAGAGATGTACTCTGACTCGGCTGTTGAGATTGCGACACAATTCTGCTTCTTACTACTCCAGGAAATAAGCCTTCTTCCTAGGAATTGACATGTTCCTGAGGTGCTCTTCCTATCATCCTTGCTACCTGCAAAATCTGCATCTGAATAGCCAATCAGTTCATTGTCATTACTTCTTGGGTACCATAAGCCAAGATTTGGTGTACCTTTAAGGTATCTCAAAATTCGCTTTGCAGCAGCGTAATGAGATTCCTTACTGTTCACCTGAAATCTAGCACATACACATGTTGAGAACATTATGTCTGGCCTACTAGCAGTAAGGTAGAGTAGTGACCCAATTATGCTTCTGTATTTGGTTTCATCAAAAGGTTTCCCTTTCTCATCCTTATCCAGAGACATAGCTGAGGCCATTGGAGTTTTCATTGTAGATGCGTTCTCCAATCCAAATTTCTTAATCAACTCCTTTGTGAACTTCGTCTGAGATATGAAAATTCCATTCTCAGATTGTTTCACTTGGAGTCCCAAGAAATACTTCAACTCACCCATACTGCTCATTTCAAACTTCCCTTGCATTAGTTTAGAAAACTTTTTGCAAAGGTTGTCGTCAGTTGAGCCAAAAATAATGTCATCGACATAGATTTGCACTAGCAAAATCTTGCCTTTTATTTCCCTAAGAAATAATGTCTTGTCTATCTTTCCTCTTGTGAACTTGTTCTCAAGAAGAAAAGTAGACAATGTCTCATACCAAGCTCGGGGAGCTTGCTTGAGACCATACAGTGCTTTAAATAGAAAGTAGACATGGTTAGGAGAGTTTGGATCAACAAAACCTGGAGGTTGTTCTACATATACTTCTTCCTTTATGTTTCCATTAAGGAAGGCAGACTTCACGTCCATTTGATAGACGGTGAAACCTTTTAATGCAGCATATGCTAGAAATAACCTTATTGCCTCCAATCTTGCCACTGGAGCATATGTTTGATCGAAGTCTATTCCTTCTTCTTGTCGGTATCCTTTGGCGACGAGACGCGCCTTGTTCTTTATTATTGTACCATCTTCATCTAGCTTGTTCCGATACACCCACTTGGTTCCTATAACGTTCTTATCTTTGGGTCTTGGTACAAGCTTCCAAACTTCACACCGTTTGAATTGGTTCAGCTCCTCTTCCATGGCTAGTATCCATGATGCGTCGCAGTTTGCTTCCTCAAACTTCTTTGGTTCCACCTGAGATAGAAAACTTAAATATAAATTTTCATTAGTGGTACCTCTACGAGTTCTGACACCGTCTCGAGGATTTCCAATGATCTGTTCTATTGGATGATCCTTCAAGTGTCTGAGCTCTAATGTCCTAGCATCTGGAACATCTTCAGCATCTGGAGTGACTTCATTTCTTTGAACTGCTTCAATATCCTGATCTTCATTCTCAATTGTAGTTGGAGAAGTGATCTCGATGAAGGTATCACCCTTCTCTTCACTTGGTTCCTCCAACTTTATTTCATTTATCTTGGAACCTGCAGCTTCAAGTAACACACTAGACGAGTTGCTTTGCAACAAACTCGTCTCATCAAAAATAACATGAATTGATTCTTCTACCACCAAGGATTTCTTGTTAAAGATCCTATATGCTTTACTTTGGCTACTATAGCCTATGAAAATGCCTTCAAAACTCTTTTCGCTAAACTTAGTGGTATGATACTTGCCGTTGTTAAGTACAAAGCACTTACAACCAAAGATTCTAAAGTAAGATATTGTTGGCTTCCTGCCTTTTAAAAGTTCATAAGGAGTCTTATCATGGTTCTTGTTTATGAGTGCTCGATTTTGCACGTGACATGCAGTGTTGACGGCTTCAGCCCAGAAATATTCCGGTAGTGAAGCATCACTCAACATAGTCCTGCAAGCCTCTATGAGTGTTCTGTTTCTTCTCTCAGCTACTCCATTTTGTTGTGGAGTCCGAGGAGAGGAAAACTCATGAAGGATACCAAGGCTTTCACAAAATTCCGTCATGGCCCCAGATTTGAATTCCGTTCCATTGTCACTTCTGATTTTGACAATGGAGCAGTTGTACTCATTCTGTATTTGCCTGACAAAATTAGTGAAAATATCAAAGGTATCCGACTTGTGTTTCAAAAAGAACACCCACGCAAAGCGCGAGTAATCATCAACAATAACCAACGTATAATCCTTACCTCCTAAACTTCTAACTTGCAGTGGACCAAACAAGTCCATATGAAGAAGGTGTAAACACCTGTCCGAATCTTTGCCAATAATGCTTTTAAAAGTAGCCCTTGTTTGCTTGCCTTTAATGCATGCGTGACAAGGTCTTTCCTTTTCGCACTTAACATTTGGAGCATCACGCACCAAATTCTTCGAAAACAATTTATGAATGGTTTTGAAATTAATATGTGCTAATCTCTTGTGCCATTGGTCACTAAGAGATGCACTATCTTTAGCAAGAAGACATACTGGGGTAGAGGAATCCAAACAAATAAAATTAAGACAAAATATGTTTCTGCTACGAGTGCCGGATAAAATGGTTTCTTGTTTATCAACCGCTTTTATCAAACACTTGTTGGCATGAAACTCAACAACGTATCCTTTGTCGCATAATTGACTTATGCTTATGAGATTATGTTCTAATCCCTCAACATAAGCAACATCCGAGAAGGATACGCTACCGTTAGAAATTGTACCAAATCCTTTTGTAACTCCCCGGTCGGAGCCTCCAAAGATGACCTTTGGTCCGTTCTCGATTGGAGAGTAATTTTGAAGTAAACTTTTTGTTCCGGTCATGTGCCGAGAACATCCACTGTCCAAGTACCATATTGGCGTTCTATTGGCCTTTGGACATACCTGCAACCACAAAATTATTTTTCCTTAGGAACCCAAATTTGTTTGGGTCCTTGGTCTCTTGTTAGATTGCTCCCCCTATCGATGTTAGCATCGTGAGCGGTCTTTCTCACATTGATAACTCTTGGGGCAGCATAAACACTTTTGTTGAACCAACAATCGATGGCGAAGTGACCAATCTTGCCACAACACCAACAATGAAATCTATTGTATCTTTGTCCATTCTTCTCTTGCTTGACCATCTTGACATGAGGTCTAGCAGGAGAAGCTGCCCTGGAGGTGGATGCTTCATGTTGATGACATGAACATGCTTTCCTCTCTTTGATGGACAAGACTTCAACTTCTTTCACTTTCGGTGCTCTCTTAAAGTTATGACCATGATTATATGGACCATAGCTCTGAAGACTGATTTCTTCATAAGGTGCTTTAAAAACACTTTCGCCAAAGTTTCTAGGACGTGCCCATCCTTGGTATCTAGACTTTGGCTCTACATAAGTAGGCCTAGACCAGTGTCCATAGGAGGACTCAAGATCAAACTGGTTTGTCGGGTAGATTACCTTATTAAAGGTAGTCTGTTCTTGAGGGGCTTTCCCTTTTTCTTTGGCTAAGGCTTTCTTGGCTGCCTTATTCTTTCGTTGAGTCTTATTCCTTCTAGAAGTCTTACTAGAAGAGGCTACATGGCCTAGTCCAGCACCATCAGTCTGTGCTGAAAATCCAGCAATCAGTGGAAGAACTGTCTTAGGCTTGGAGAAGCTCTCAACAAGCTTCTTCTCAGCCTCAAACTGCTCTTCCAGTTTCTCAATGACTTTTTCTTTCAGACTGACGAGACTAAGTGTCTCATTCAATTCTTTTATGGCAGAGTTAAGCTTACCTTTGAGTGATTCCATCTCAAGAACTTCTTCTCTCAAAGAGCTTTCACTTACCTTAAGAGACTTAATCTCTTTGGCTTGAGCTTTCACGACCTTTCGACATTTGTCGTAGGCCTTGATCAGCTCTCTGTACTGAACCATGAGTTCAGACTCATCGTCAGCAGAGCTGTCCTCATTCTCATGTTCAGAACTCTCAGATTCAGAAAGAGGTGTGTGAGAGTTTACCTTCCCAGTGTACTGGGGTTCTGTCTCCTCATCAGTTTGAGCCATCAGCCCAAAATATGCTTCTTCTTCCTCACTTGACTCTGAGGAGTCTGAGTCGCTGAGGGTCTTTGTTTTCTTAGCCACGAAGCTCCTTTCATTCTTCTTTTGGTGAAAGGGTTTCTTGCTTTCCTTCTTTCCTCCTTCTCTTTTCTTATGAGGGCATTCAGCAATCATATGACCTGGCTTGTTGCAACAATAGCAAACTATGTCAGATGAAACATGTTTGTTCTGTTTAGGAACATACCTGTCATGGCTGCTTGAGCCTTTCTTTCTTCGATCACTTTCATAATGTGATCGTCTATGTGAGGCATCCTTGCCTCTCCAATTCTTCTTTTTATTCAGAAACTTCTTGAACTGTCTTGATAAGAGAGAGAACTCTCCTTCAGACAACTCTGAGCCTGATGAACTGGGCTCTGAACTTTCTTCACTCTCAATTGTTTCCTGAGCAGGAGTAGATGATTGAGCTTTGACCTTTTTTGTGCTTTCTGCCTTCAAGGCAATAGTCTTATCCTTTGAAGAGGATCTGCTCTTCTCTTCTTCGGCTTTTCTTGTATTTATTTGCATCTCATAAGACATCAGCTTTCCGAAGAGATTCTGTGGGTCAGTCTCTGCTAGTCTGCCAAACTCCCGAATGGCACATACTTTGGTATCCCACTCTTTCGTCAGGGATCTGAGGAATTTGTCATTCAGGTCACCATTAGTGAACTTCCTGCCATACCCCTTCAGACCATTAACAATTTTGCTGAAGTTCTCAAAAGTATCTGTGATTGAATCCTTTGGTCCTTGTCTGAAGGCTTCATATTTTTGATTCAGAAGGGATCTTCTGTCATCCCTTACTTCTTCAGTGCCTTCCATCAGGACTAACAGACACTGCCACATTTCCTTCGCACTTTGGCAATGTATCAGATTCAGTAGCATAGAGTCATCAACTGCACTTGCTATGATGTTTTTAGCTTTCTTGTCCAACGAGACAAGTGCAATCTCATCTTTGTCAAGATCCATCAGTTTCTTTGGTACCTTTAGAGTAGGATTTATTGTGGAGGTTGTCATGGGAACATAGGGACCTTCTTCAACTATCATAAAGATCCTTGGATCCACAGCTTCCATAAAGAATTTAATTCTTTCTTTCCACATGGGAAAGTTTGTCTTGGTGCACAGTGGAAGCTTTGCAAAATCTTTTGCCTTATCCATGCTTGGCTAACTTCTTAGACAACTTAGGGCAGATCTGATCAAGGTGTTAACCTTTATATGATCAACCTCCCTCTGATACCAATTGAAAGTTGACTAGTTGTCTAAATTATCACCTAGAGGGGGGTGAATAGGTGATTGCGACGTCTTTTGCGGAATAAAATAAAACTAATCGCAGCACACACAAAAAGAACACAAGCACAGACGACACAAGATTTATAGTGGTTCCCCGATCTTGGGTACTCCACTTTCCCTCTCACCGATCTAGTAACGCACTAGACTCGGCTACTCCACTTATCTCAGATTAAAGAAATCTTACAACTCGATCCAACCCGGATCTACACTCGGAAGCACAATCTTCCTACAACAAATTCTCGGAGTGAAAACTCCTACAACTCGGAGAAGAATCTCCTACAGAATAAAGATTTACAGAAAATGATAAAACTGTGACAGATCTAGAAAATCTTGACGTCTCTTCTTCCTTCAATAATGGCGGCTCTGTCAGGAATCAGTCGGAGAAGATATAGTCGTCGATCTTGAGATCTGGTTCTTCGGAACACACGGAATCAAGAGATTCGAAAAAAGTCGAGGTCGATCTCGATTCTATGTGTCACTTCGTCGATCTTTCTTCGTCGGCGGCCTTCCAGATGGAAACAGTGAGCGGCGGCGACCGGGAAGACGAATCGGGAACTTAGGGTTTTTCGGCCCTTTTTCGTTTCACGTTCTTGAAGAGAGAGAAAAGATAAACGATTATTAAAGTTCTTCTTAATGAAAAGAGAGACTGATTAGACCTTTTATAGGGAGCCTAATCGGTCAGAAATCAAATCGTATTGAAAGTAATGCCACGTGGGCCAATTAGATGATGACAGATTATGGATAGGAAAAATAGAACAAATAGAGGGTCAACGATTTTGACAATTTCAGAATTAGAAAAAGTTAAGTCAGAAGTACTCGAGAACTGAAGGTTGTTCTCGAGCACTGAATCAAGGAGTTCTCGAGAATAGAAATGATTGTCTCGAGATCTGAGACTTAGAAAAATATACTGTCAAAAATAACTTTCTCGAGCACTAATTGTACTACTCGAGCACTTATACTTAGAAGAAAAAGTATATCTGGATTACTCGAGCACACAGTAAACTTGCTCGAGTACTGGAAAGAAAGTATTCGAGAACTTGAGACTTCTCGAGCTCAAAGTCTTAATCAAAATCCTGAAGACTAGAGTACTCGAGCAAATGGATTATTTCTCGAGCACTTGAACATAGAGGAAAATCTGGAGGAAAGTACTCGAGAAGCTAAAGCTGTTCTCGAGCACAGGAACTTAGAAAAATAATAACAGAGAAATAGTTCTCGAGAAAGGTAGACTTTTTCTCGAGAAGAAGAGTTATATTTCTCGAGTACTTTTTCTTAGAAATATTTTTGCACAGCAGTCTAGTTCTCGAGCAGCAAAGTCATTTTCTCGAGAAAAGAAAACTTTCTCTCGAGCATTAATGACAGCCAGATTTGAAAGAAAAAGTTCTCGAGCAAGCTGAGCTTTTTCTCGAGCACTTTAAAATCTTCTCGAGACCTAGAGTTGTAATTTACTCGAGCACTATTGTACTTCTCGAGCAAAAATGACTTAGCAAAAATTCTAAGTTACAGAAAAATATTTTCAAATAAAACTTCTTCAGCTTCAGCTTTTGTCCTTTTCTCCAAGTGATTTGAGGTTAAGTATATTCCAATAGAGAGGCTACACATGAGTCAACACCTTGGATTACACAGTGAGGGATTACACTGTGAAGTCCTGTGTTTGATGACCCATTGCAGACTGACATTGGTCTATACTTAAAGTGTACACCTGCAAGCATATGGCTAAAGAGAAATATCAAATACAACTGGATTCAACTTAGTTCATGGGTGACTTCATGCAAATCTAGGTGAGTGTGGATACAATACCCAACACTAAAGCTGTAACTGAAATCTCTAGTAGGAACTCTTCTGAGGCAGGCACTAGCTCTTCTTCATGAGGCATCTCCCCCTGCCTAGATTCAGTATACACTGGATCAAGGCACCCCACAGAAGGGACTGCTTGAGGAGGAGGAAGAGAAGAGAGCCTGTCAGATAACTCCTTGATGGATTTCAGGAGTGGAGCCATGGAGGTCTCTAGCAGGACTATTAGCCTAGGAGCCAACATCCCATACAGCCTATCTGCTAGGGGAGGAAGGTCTACTTGCTCAAGTGAAACCTGAGTAGAGGTAGAGGAGAGAGTGACAGAGATTGGTGTAGAAGAGGCTGCAGAAGTAGAAATAGAAGATGTGGATGGTAGGATGGATGGTTGAGAGATTGGAATTATGGAGATGGAAGTTATTGGAGTGAAAATGGATGGGGTGAAGGATGGTTGAGAAAGAATGTCTTGGAGTAGTTGTTGGTAGCAGGTAGAGGATGATGGGAGATCAAGAGGTGAGAAATGGGAATCATCCATGTAGGAATCATCCAGAAGACTGAAAATGGAATGGATGTGTCAATATCCAGGGGTGGATAGTAGTGTAGGGGATGGAAATGATCTACTGAAGTTGCTGGAGGAGGAGAAGGAATAGAGAGTGGAGATGAGATGGTGATAGGGGATGAAGTTGAAGTAGTGATGGTGGAAGAAGGGGTGGTTGAAGAAACAATGGTTGGAGATGAGGAGGAGGCAGGCAATTCTTCCAATGGGGCAGTTACCTGTGGGGAAGTGACTTCAACAGTCCTGGTGCCTGAAGATGAGATAGTTGCAGGAGCTCTGCTTGGTTTTGCAATCTTCCTATCCCATTTACCAAATAGGGCACAGGACAACCTCTTAGAAGCATTAATGTGCATCCCACTAGACATAAGCAGCTGAGGGCACCTGTTATGCAAGAACAGCCCTAGGATCCTCCAAAAATTAACAAAATTCATATTTACCTTTTTCTTGATTAAATCAAAGAAAATCTCTCCCCAATTGAGATGCTTCTTATCCACTAAACCAGCCATCAAACAAAATTGATACCTGGAAATGGTATCATGAGCAGAGTGCTTGGCTAATAGCACTTTCCCAACAACATCAGCTAAGAATCTAAATTCAACTGACAGATTCTTCTTAAGTAGCTTGTTAGGGTTTGCTGCAGAATGACCAATTCGATCAAGCATACTTTCAAACTCTTCTCCAGATAACTCAACTGAATCAACCCCAAAACTCAACTGAAAAACTTCTATAAGGAGGGCAGAAGTTAGGGATACCTGAGTCCCGGCTATAGTACCAACCACAGTATTCCGATCCAGATTATGAGCCATGTACACCCATTCTTTGATCTCATCGGCAGTAAGTTTCATCCTTGTGGTCATAATATGCACCAAATGCTATTCTTTGAATAAGTCGAGAATGTCTTTGAATATCTGGTCACTGTCGTCAAAGGAATCCATATCGATGTCGAATCCAGTATCGAATTTCATTGTGGCAAGAACTACAACAGAAACAGCCATTGTATACCTGCAAAAACGAGCAAACGAGACTAAGTGTAGAGAAGTTTGGAGGGAAAGAAAAGTTCTGCAGAGAGTATGAAAGCGCAAAAGGAGAACGACGGCAGAAAAATGAATTTTATATTAGGGTTCGACGCCGAAAAGGAAAGATCGTTGAACTCCGTTCGATGATCTGGGCTTCTAAAGGAATCTGAAGAGTCTTCAACATCGTCGATCTACGTTCGATGATATTAGAGAGCATTGAGCTTTGCTCGACAATCTCTGACCGGAAGAGATAGCTTAGTACTATCTGGAAAACGCTGAACTCCGGTCGAAGCTTTCGAAAAACATCGATCTCCGTTCGACGATCTTGGGGAAAAATGTCGAGCACAGTTCAGAGAGCAGAAACACCCTATAGACACTAGAAAAATCATGTTTTTGACCTAGTCTTGGTCAATTTTAAGGTTTTAAAATCTTGGATCTCATTTTAAGCTTCCTCCATCTAACATTCCTAACTGATTCAGGAAGAAGGTGTGTTTCTTTTCATCCAATGGTTTGGTTAAAATGTCTCTCCTTTGCAAATCTGTTGGGATATATGGAAGTTCAATTTTATTCTTCTCAACATTATCCCTTAAAAAGTGATGCCTAATCTCTATATGTTTTGCCCTACTATGGAGGAATGGATTTTGTGCTATAGAAATAGCACTGGTGTTATCACAAAATATTTTTGACCTTTCTAAGTTGTAATCATAGTCTAGGAGCTTGTTTTGAATCAACAAATCTGTGAGCAACAACTGTCTGCTGCCATGTATTCAGCTTCAACAGTTGAAGTGGACACAGATGTTTGTTTCTTATAGAACCAGGAGACAAGTCTGTCACCAAGAAACTGGCAAGTTCCACTGGTGCTTTTCCTGTCTACTCTACATCCAGCATAATCAGCATCTGAAAATCTAGTTAATTCAAATCCTGAGTCTTTTGGATACAAGAGACCTAGATTTGGACAACTTTTCACATACCTAAGAATCCTTTTTACTAATGTTAGGTGTGACTCTCTAGGGCTTACTTAGAATCTAGCACATATGCATGTAGCAAACATTATCTCAGGTCTACTAGCTGTAAGGTACAATAAAGAGCCAATCATTGCTCTATATGTTGTCTGATCAACAGGTTTCCCATGTTCTTCAGCATCTAATACAGCATTAGTAGGCATAGGTGTTTTCATACATGATGCTTCAGACATACCAAATTTCTTAACCAGTTCTTTTGCATACTTGGTCTGAGAAATAAATATGCCATCAACATGCTGTTTGACTTGCAATCCTAGAAAGAAGGAAAGCTTACACATGCTACTCATTTCAAATTTAGAATGCATCAGATTAGAGAATCTTTTGCACAAATTTGAATCAGTAGATCCAAATATAATATCATCTACATAAATTTGCACTAGTAGGATATTGGACTTATGGGTTCTAATAAAAAGAGTTTGGTCTACTCTACACCTTATAAAATCATTTTTCAGAAGAAAGCATGCTAAGGTCTCATACCATGCTCTAGGAGCTTACTTGAGACCATATAATGCTTTATGCAATATAAAAACATGATCAGGATGAGTTGGAGAGATAAAACCTAGGGGTTGTCTAACATAGACTTATTCCTTGATGTCTCCATTGAGAAATAAACTTTTTACATCCATCTGATAGACCTTGAATCCTTTGTGAGCTGCAAAAGCTAGGAATATTCTTATGGCCTCTAACCTTGCAATTGGTGCAAAGGTCCTGTCATAGTCTATTCCTTCTTCTTGAGAGTATCCTTGTGCAACTAGCCTTGCCTTGTTCCTGACAATGATTCCTTGATCATCCAATTTGTTTCTGAACACCCACTTTGCTCCAACAATGGAGTGATCCTTAGGCCTTGGCACTAGCTCCCAAACTTTGTTCCTTTCAATTTGATAAAATTCCCCTTGCATTGCAATGATCTAGTGTGGATCTTGTTCTGCATCTTGTATGGATTGAGGTTCAATTTGAGATAGAAAGAAGGTGTGCATCAGGTTTTGGTTGACCTGATTTCTTATTTGCACACCAGCTGAGATATCTCCAATCACTTGGGAGATTGGATGATCTCTTGCTGTTACTAAATCAATAGGGGGTGTTGATTGTTCACCAACCTGTGTTGTTGTTTCCTCTTGTGGAACAACAACTGGCTCTTCAAGATAATTTTCACCAGGATGTTGAGTACCAAGATATTGAGTATCCTCTTCATCTTCACTGATTTCACCTATTTGTTGGGTAGGTGAATGTGTTGTATCTTTTTCTACAATATGTAACCTGTCCAAATTTTTTGAAAGAGAGTGTACCTGCAAAGGTTCTATCGTAGAAGTATTCTTCTCCTTGTAAAACATGTTAGTTTCATCAAAGGATACATGAACAGATTCTTCAATTTTAAGAGAAGATTTGTTATACACCCTATAAGCTTTACTGATCATGGAGTATCCCAGAAACACTCCTTCATAAGCTTTAGCTTGAAATTTTGCTTTATACTTCTTGTCATTATTGTGTATGTAATAAATACAGCCAAAAATCTTAAAATAATCTACTTTAGGTTTCTTACCTTTGAGTAATTCATAGGGAGTCTTGCCCTTCAGTTTATGTATCAAACTTTTATTCAACACATAGTTTGAGGTGTTCATTGCCTCTGCCCAAAAGGATAGAGGAAGGTGAGCATCTGTCAACAATATGGTGGCAGATTCAATAAGGGTTCTATTTTTCCTTTCAAATACCCCATTTATTTGAGGAGTTCTAGGAGCTGAGAAAGTATGTCTGATCCCTTCACTCTGACAGAACTCTTGTATAAGAAGAGAATCAAACTCTGTCCCATGATCACTTTTGATCAGGGCAATGTGAGTATTGAACTCAATCTATATGCATTTGAGAAACTCTGTCAAACACTTAAAGTTATCAGACTTCTTCCTCAGAAAGAACACCCATGTGAATCTAGAGAAGTCATCTACAATCACCAAAGTGTAAGATTTCCCTCCTAAGCTTTGTACTGTAATGGGTCCAAAAAGATCCATGTGTAACAGATACAAGATCCTAGGTGAATCACTCTTATTAAGTGACTTAAAACTATTTTTAGTTTGCTTGCCTAATTGACAAGCCCTGCAAAGTCCTTCCTTCTTGTAGGGGCCAGAAGGTAGTCCTCTAACAAGGTTGTCCTTGGATAGCCTAGCAATGGTTCTAAGGTTTATATGTCCTAATCTTTTATGCTACAGATCATTTGGCTTGCAAACAGAATTGAATAAACAAATATTTATCTTAGTTGAAAGAAAATCTACAAGATATATGTTACCTTTCCTTTTACCTGTTAACACAGTTGTGTTATCCTCAGATTTGATTTTGCATAAGGATTTGTTGAATGTCACCTGGTAGCCTTCATCACACAGTTGATTGATGCTGATTAGATTGTGCTTCAGTCCTTCCACATAAGCCACCTTCTTGAATGTGACTGAGCCAATCTGGATAGCACCATATCCTTTTGTTTGTCCAAAGTTTGAATCTCCAAATATTACTTTGCGTCCAAGTTTGGTTTTGAAGGATGTGAGATTCTCCTTGCTTCCTGTCATGTGCTTTGAGCACCCACTATCCAGATACCATTGTTGGTTCATTGATGGATAAGTCTTCTCCTGCACATAAGCAACTTATATGTTTTTGATTCAGTTTACCTTGGGCCTAGGTTGATAACCTTTAAATACTGAAATGAAAGACATCCCTGGCTGACTCTTATAACCTTCAGGATGATATCTCCTAGGAGGTATTATCCATTCAGTATAAGGGTTAAAGTTTTGGGATGTAGTACCTCTAGGATTGAAGTTTGATTTACCTTTAAAAAATTGTTCATAACTCTGATCTCTATTCGACAATCTCTGAGCTGAGTTCGACGATCTTGGGTCAGATCGTCAAGCTCCTTTCGAAGATCGACTTTGCCAGAGTTCAGAGTTCGGCGGTCGTCGACCTGAGTTCGACGATTTAGCTTGAGATCGCTGAGCTCTGTTCGACGATCGTCGAGCTCTGTTCGACATTTTTTGTTGAACTTTGTTTTTCTTAGGTAAATCAGGATTCTTCCTAACTACCTCTACAACACCCTTTCCTTTATCTGAGATAAATTTAATTGGGGTTGTTAATACTATAGGTTGGCTGGATGAAGCACCCAAGCCCAGTGTACTGTTAAGTCTAGATGTCGCTGTGCTTTTGATGTCCATCAGTCTGATGCTTCTCCCATTAAGGGATTCTTCAAACTTCTTTGCCTGGGATAGTTCACTTTTCAGTGAAGCTATTTCCTCCCTACAGTATTCTAACTCCTCAGAGAGTTTGAGGTTGTCTGATTTTAAAGTGCTATATTCAGACAATTGATTTCTGGGAGAGATAATCTCTTTCTCAGACTTTAGCAGGTTTAAACATAGTGCCTTAAATTCAAATTTAAAGGAATCTATTACCTGGTCTTCTTCATCTTCATGTTAAGATTTAGATTCAGATTCATGTTCTGCATCAAAATTTTGTTGGGAGGCATTGATAGCCATCATGCAGAACTCCTTCTCTTCAGCATCATCTTTATCATCACTTGAGCTTGATGAAGCCTCTAATTCTTCTTCATTTTCACTCCAGGTTTCAGCTACAAATCCCTTCCTGGTGTGTTTGTTCTTGCTGGAAGAGGATTTGTCTTTGTTGTTTCTCCTGGAGTCCTTGTCTTTTCTCCTATCTTTCCTGTCCCTCTTGTCATTATTCTGATTTTCTGGACAATCAGGCATAATGTGGCCTGGTTTCCTGCATCCAAAACAAATAATTTTTTATTATTGGATTTGTCATACCTTGGCTTCTCATGCCCTCTGGATGACCTCTTTCTGAAATCTTTCCTGACCATCTTATAGAATCTTTTGGCCAGTAAGCTCATCAATTCTTCATTTCCTGTGACCTTGTCTTCAGGATGATCTTCTGTAGCTTTGAATGATATTGTCTTCTCCTTCCTGATTACTAGAGAAGCAACCTTTTGTTATTCCTCTCTATTCTTGATGAGCAGCTCATAAGACTTGAGCTTGCCCAACAAAGCCTCAGTAGTAATCTCAGTTAGGCTTCTGGCATCCTTGATTGGCCAGATCCTTGAGTCCCAAGTGCTGGAGAAGCATATTAGGATTTTGTCATTGAGTTCAGTTAGTGAGATCTCCTTGTCCAATGTATTTAACTCACTGACTATTAGACTGAGCCTGTTGTACATGTCAGCAACTGACTCAGTTTCTCCCTTTTTAAAATTCTCATACTGGGTTATGAGATGGGATCTTCTTTTTTTCCTTTCATCAGCAGATCCTGATACAATTTCTGACAACTTGTCCCATATTTCTTTTGCTGAGTTGCATTCAGCCACTTTCTGAAATATTTCATCAGACATAGTCTGAGCCAGAATATTCATTGCTTTGGCATCTGCAACTTTCCATTTCATAATTTCTGCATCTGTTCCTGAAGGAGGTGGAACAGCACTTGTACTTGTATTCACTGGGGGTCTTGAACACACTGTCAAAACAGAATTGTAGATGTCCTCATCAATAGAATTCATATATAATTTTATCCTTGCCTTCCAAAGTTCAAATTTAGAAAGGTTGTACACTAGAGGTCTGGTGCTAGCATAATATTTGTTTTGTGCCATGGTTTTGTATGAAAATAAATATAATACAAATAATAACCCTCTATAGAAGATTGATCTTATCAGAGATCTTTTAGTTTAGGTATTAGCCTATAGGAACAACCAATCTAGTGAAGATTCAGTTGTTGAGTAACCAATCTGGCTCTGATACCAATTGAAAGTGAGGGTAAGATCTACCTTTACTCTAGAGGGGGGGGGGTGAATAGAGTATATTAAAATAATTTTCTAGATAAAAAATTATTTGCAGTGGAAGACTTGATTTAAGTATAGGTGTAATGTGCTTGCAGTAAATAAAACTAAGATAGTAAGAAAGCAAAAAATCACAGCACACAGTAAAGTAAAAACACAGCAATCTAGAAGACACAAGGATCTATAGTGGTTCCCCAATCAACCTGGGTACATCCACTCTTCTACCACCCTAGGTAGGAATCCACTACAAAAATAGTTGATCAGGTGTCCTGGGCACCAATGAGCTTTTGATAAGGTGCTCAAAAACCAAATCAGATTTTTTGATCAGGTGTCTTGCCACCACTGAGTTTTTACAAGGTCTCAGAAACCAGCCACAAAACTTTTGAAGGGAGTTTTGAGAAACCCTTTTACAGCAGAGTGAAGAAAAAGAAAAGAGTTTGTTGTTCTTCTCTATAAACAGTCTAAGAGAAGACTAGTCGATGATGTTGTTAAGGCTCCCCCTGAGATCAGCAATTGTTCAGGAAGAAGATCTTTGCATAGGGTAATAGGTCTTCAGTGACTTTAGATCTCCAGCAAGAGATGATTTCAACAGTTGCTGAAATATGATGTGTCTAGAGTCTTTGATGAAGAAGCCTTTGAACACTTGAATCAAGAAGATCTTGAAGGAGTAGAATAGAAGAAATCTTTTCTGTTGATGATCTCCTTCATAGTATGATTCCTTATGTTTAGTATGAATTCTAACTCAATAATCTTGTAGACTTGTGTCTCTCTTTAGTCTATTCCAAGAATTCTTGATTGATATCTCTTATTCTATCTTCCTCAATAATTCTCTAGAGATATACTAAAACTCTATCTTTTAGATAGTCGTTAACCAGTCATAAATGACTGCCTTAAATGAAATTTGTCTCTGGAGGATAGTCCTAAGAGACATTCCTTTTTGTCTTCCTTAAAACTTGCTCCAGATAAGTTGGAACGGCTACAGAATCCTTTAAAATAAATGCTGATAATAAAATAGATTGAATTCAATAACTTTCTGAATTTGAATTCTTGAAATCGTCGATCTCTTCAGAAAAGCGTCGATCTGAGCTCAACTATCGTCGACCTGAGCTCAGAGACAGGATCTAGATTTGAGACAGAAATCATCGACCTGAGCTCAACTATCGTCGACCTGAGCTCAGAGACTTGGAATAGCTAGAGACAGAAACATTGATCTGAGCTCGGAGATCGTCGAACCGAGTTCGACGATTCGTTGAACTGAGCTCAGAGATAGTCGAACTGAGTTCGACGTTTCGTCGACCTGAGCTCGACGAAAATTGTCTTAGTCTTCAGCACTTGAATTCTGATCTTAGAAGGTCTTGGGGGCAGCTTCCAAACCTAAGTTCTAACCCTTAGACTCATTCTAATTGACCTTTAAGACTATACAATAAGGTCAAAACAATTTCCTAAGAACATAGTGATCCTTTCCCAAATTAGTAATAAGGTGTTCCAACACCCGGCCTTTGCGAGTCACACCCTAGAGTGCCGAAGGGCGGGTATGGGTCGCATCGAATCGCCTCCGGGGTTTAAAACCACGGGTTGGCATGAAGAACATCGGCTCGCGGTGAGGCAACCTCGTTGTCCTCCCCCCGGCTATCTGGGTTAGTGTAGAGGTCAATAAAGTTCTCCTCCTTCTCAGGGGCAGGCAGAGTAAAGGAGCCAGCCTCAGGCTCCACTATCGTTTTAAAATCTTGGAAGATGTGCTAGGCCGCTTCTGCACTTGGCTTCTCCCTCTGGGCGGAATTGGACTCTTTTGGGATGCTCCGCGAGATGTTAAGGGAAATGACAGTTAATATAGTGATGCGAGGAGAGGATACCTCACGAGCCTTTACGAGCCTCTCTTGGAAATCCTTGGGGAAAGGCATCTCAGTAATTTTAGAGAAAAGGGAATGACAAAGGTCACCCAGATACGCAGGTGCATATTTATAGCCGCTGGTGGACCCCACCGAAAGATTCTTTGGCTCCTGCCACACTCGCCGAATACTGTGGGGTTGGATGTTTATTTTCGAGCTTGTGCCAATCTCGTAAAGAGCGGGGATTGTGTACAACCCCATATCCTACGAGTGGGTCATCATGAGCCAGACTAGCCAAATCGGGCAGTCTGAGTCTCTAGGCGAGCTTGGCAGGAGGAAGAGCTCGGCGGTCTCCGGCTCGCCAAGACGAGGTGAGACATTTTTGAGAGGCGAGCTCGTTCTCGCGAAACCCTATTCACCTAGCCTTTCATTGAGCTCTAGGCCTTTTGCCGAGCTCTGGGCTCTTCGTCGTGCTCCGGGCCTTTCCTCGATCTCTAGGCCATTTGTCGTGCCCTGGGCTGCTTGCCGAGTTCTGACCGTTCAATGAACTCGCGGCAAGCGAGTAGGGCAGTCTGGTCTCATGCTCACTAAAGGCCGAGCGGAAGTGGCGAGTGTCAGGTCCATCGAGCACTCGCCACCCTCGCCGAGCAGTGGTTGTTAAAGCCCACTCGCCCAATGATTTGTGAGGTATTCCCCGCTGGCCTGCCCATAGCAAGTTAGAATAGCGAAGTTATGCTGTTGGCAGACCCAGTTGGGCTGCATATAGCTGTTCAGAACAGCGAAGGTCGGCTATTTGCAGGACGTTTTCAGAAATCTATAAATAGGACCCAAGGGGTACCTTAGAAGGCATGCTCACTTGTCTTCCAGCCTTTTAGTGCTTGTTGAGGTTCCTTAGCCCGACATTTGGCTAAGGAGAGGAAGCGCTCAGAGATCTTCGGGGTGTGTGGTGGGTCCTATATGCCGGGCCCTTGGGTCAGTTTCTTGTTCTTTTCCCTTTGTCATTTTTCTTGCAGGAGAGAAGTAGGTGGGCGATCACCCCTTCCCCAAGGGTTAACTCCACAGAAACCAAATTCTTGATTTCAACATCAGGATTTTTCATTGCAAATGCTATGTGCTAAATAATAAGAAGTCTTATGTGACTAAGTTTGCTGCCAAGTCCAATGATGTGATTTTTGTTGGGTACAAAAATCATGGTAGGTCATATAGGATCTTCAACTTGAGAAGTCAAGTTGAAGAAGAGTCTGTTAAAGTAGTATTTGATGAGTCAACTAGGATTAATAGTGAGCTGCCAAGCTCCTCTTCTAGACCTGCAGGTATAGAGCTGATGATGGACAAGCTAACCATCAAGGAAGCTGCTCCAATAGTCTAAGATGGTGTGGATATTTCAGAAGAAGTACTAGGCACAATTGAAGTGGATGAAGATCAGCAAGATGCAACCACTGAAGCTAAGGATGATGAAGGAAGATTGCCTCTAGCTATCAGGCATCTAAGGGATCATCCAAGATACCAGATTATTGGTAATGCTAACCAAGGAGTGGTGACAAGAATCAAAAGTCTCAATACAGCATTGTACTCAAGCTTCCTATCACAGGTTGAGCCCAAGAGATATAAAGAGGCCAACATAGATCAGTTCTGGATTGTAGCAATGTAGGAGGAATTGAACGAGTTCAAGAGGTGTAAGGTCTAAAAGTTGGTTCCCAAACCACAAGGACATAATGTTAATGGAACCAAGTGGATCTACATGAATAAGCTTGATTAAAATGGAATTATAATCAAGAACAAGGCTAGGCCGGTAGCTAAGGGGTACATATAAAAATGAGGTATTGACTTTGATCAAACCTTTGCCCCTATAGCAAGATTGGAATCCATCATACTCTTTCTTGCATATGTTGCATTCAAAGGATTTAAAGTCTACAAGATGGATGTAAAGTCAGCCTTCCTGAATGGTGACTTAAAGGAAGAAGTCTATGTTGAACAACCTCCAGGTTTTATTGATTCTAACTCACCTGAATTTTTTAATAGACTTAGGAAAGCTCTATATGGGTTAAAGTAAGCCCCTAGAGCATGGTTTGAGACATTGTCTAGCTTCCTCAGTGAGAACAAATTCTCAAGGGTGATGATAGACTTGACCCTATTCCTAAGGGAATGTAAGGGCAAGATCATCTTAGTCCAGATCTATGTACATGACATAATCTTTGGATCTACTGATGACAACCTTTATAGTAAGTTTGTCAAACTCACGCATGGAAAGTTTGAGATGAGTAGTATGGGTGAGCTCAAGTTCTTCTTGGGTCTCCATGTAAGATAGACTGATGATGGCTTGTCCATATCCCAGTCTAAGTTCACTAGGGAGTTAATTTAAAGCTTGGTATGTAGAATGCCTCAACCATGAAAACTCTCGTGGGGTCAAGTATGCCTATAGGCAAAGATGAGGCATGGTAACCTGTTGATGAAACTTTTTATAGAGGGATAATTGGCTCTATTCTATATCTTACTACAAGTAGGCCAGACATCATATATGATACATGTGTTTGTGCTAGGTATCAGACTAGCCCTAAAGAGTCTCACTACTCTACTGCTAAGAGGGTTTTGAGATATCTTAAGGGCACACCAGATCTTGGCCTATGGTACCCTAGAATTAGGGATTTTGAACTAACAGGCTATTCAAATGCAGATTTTGCTGGCTGTAAAAATGATATGAAGAGCACATCAGACACCTATCACTTCTTGAGAGGAAGACTTGTGTCATGGGGCTGAAAGAAGCATGCTAGTGTTTCTATCTGAACAACTGAGTCAGAATATATCTCAGCAGGAAGTTGCTGTGTACAGTTACTATGGATCTAGCATCATCTCCAAGACTACAACTTTAAGATAAGTAACACTCCCATATACTATGATTCAACTAGTGTTATCTTTATTGCTAGAAATCCTGTCTCACATAGTAGGACTAAGCTCATAGAGAGTAGGTATCATTTTATTAGGGAGCATATGGAGAAGGAATACATTAGTCTTGAGTTTATCCCAACAGAGAAGCAAGTGGCTGACATCTTTACGAAGCCACTAGATGAAGTCAATTTCAACACCTTCAAGTTTGAGTTGGGTATGTTGAACTTGGTATAGCTTCAGTTGCTCCATATATTATTTTTGTTAAAGGAATCACTTTTCTTGCAGGATGATAAGTCTCTCAAGTGGTACCAAGACTTTCAAGTCTTTTAATTAGTATCAAGACTTAAATGGACTCAAGTGTCTAGTAGAGAGAATGGAAGAAGATGCTCCTATTAAGGGGGAGCAAGTCAAGTTACTCATGTTGAGTGGGAGCAAGTCCAACAATTACAGGAATAGGTTCAGCTTCCTGATTGAGAGGGAGCAAACAGCTGCAATAGTGGATCAAAGACCATCACTACTGATCTATATGTCCTCAGGACAATGCAGAGACTGAGAGGGAAATCAACACTAGTGTATTGCTACTACTGAGAATATATAGCTACTGCGAGAAAGAGGAAAAGCCAGCACCTCCCTGACTATAGCTGCTTTTGCAGAAGTTATGAAAAGGGGGAGGAGTGGTATTAACTCCAAGTGATTTAATGATAGCAGCTAGCTCAAGTGGATCAATGGACCACTCAAGTGTCAAGTGGTTGCAGTGAAGTGTTGTATTAGTGGTATCTACACAAGAGGTGTGATCTCTAGTCAAGTGGTTTGATCATTAGTGTAATGGAATCTGGCTAAGATCAAGAGATAAATTCTCTCATGATCCTTTCACCTCCCTCATTAGAAAAATGCTTTTTTTTGAAGAAGCTAGAAAGGGGGAGGTGTGGGCAATACTTGATCTAACTAGGTCATGTTGAGTCAGTGCATATTGCTTGAAATAAACTCAAGTAGTTTGACGAGTGCAATGACCTCATGTTGAGCCATTGCATATTACTTTCCTACCTCCAAGTGGTATGAGGATAGTGCTTCAAGAGTGCTTCAAGTGGTATAAGGAATGTGCTCCATTTAGGTGGTATGAGGAAACTGCATATTCCTTAAGCAAATGTTCAAGTGGCATGAGAAAGCAATGACTTGACATGTTGAGTCAGTGCATTAAAATGGAGAACATTGAATTAATATGCTAGAGAGATAGAAATTCAAGTGGTATGAGAAAGATACATCTGCTAGCTTACAATTGCATTAAATTAATATTCTTTATGTGATAATGCTTCCTAGTATTGCAGTGTGTTCTTCCTTCTTAAAATAGGGGAATATTGTTAGGAATATTGCTCTCAATGTTCTGTAGATTTGAAGAGGCATCAAAATCAATACTAAGAGCATAATTTTATTTGATGTATATTCAAGTTCTATATGTGCAGGATGTTCCTTGGAATAAGTTTAGACAGGTTGTTTAAGTGATTATGGCAGGTGGTCACAAGGAAGAAAGGTTTAGTGATAGAAATTTCTCTAAGTCCACATGCATTGAGTGAAGTCAGGTCACTCATCACCAAATGTCAAGGAAGAATGTAGGAAAGACAAAAATTCATCGAAGTCCATAGGCTTTGAGTAGAGCCAGTACACTCAATGCCAAGAGCCAAAAAGCATTGAGTAAAGCAAGGATAGTCAAAGCCCATCAATTTGCAAAGCAGATTTGCGACTAAGTCCATAGGCGTTGAGTGAAGGTAGTTCACTCGATGCTAGATAACAAGAGGTGTTGAGTAAAGATAAGTCTGCCAAAATTTCAATATTGGCAAGGAAGAAATTCGACTAAGTCTAGAATCATTAAGTGAGGACAGCTCACTCAACGCCTGAAGATAGAAGCATTGAGCCAAGCTTAAGCAGTCAAAGCATTTGAAGAATCTGTCAATAATTCTGGCTAAGTACAAAAGCTTTGAGTGAAGATAGCTCACTCAATGCCCAAAGAAGAAAAAATTTATAGGATAATGTTCAGTCAAAGCTTAAGAATATATAGATAGAAAAATCTATCTAAGTCCAGATGCATTGAGTGAGGACATCTCACTCAATGGAAGCTCATCAAGAAGACTGGCCAAGTACAGAAGCGTTGAGTGAAGGCAGATCCCTCAATGACCCATCAAGAAGTCAGGCAAAGGCAGAAGCATTGAGTGATGAAGGTTCACTCAATGCATTCATAAAGATGGAAATCGACTAAGTACAGAAGCGTTGAGTGAAGGCAATTCACTCAATGCCACAGCAAGATGGCCGACATTTAGAGAAGCGGCTAAGTCTAGAATCACCGAGTGATGGAGGTTCACTCAAAACACTCAATGCCTAGTAGTGCACAAGAAATTTGGTAAGTCCAAATTTGTTGAGTGAAGACTATTCACTCAACGAACTCAACGCCTAGTAGTACATAGATATTGGCTATGTCCAAATTTGTTGAGTAATGAAGGTGCAATCAACGCCTGACAGTGTAGATTATTTGGCTAAGAGTTTTTATGCTGAGTGAAGGCTGTTCACTCAATGCACTAAATGCCTAGGATGAAACTGTGAATTTGGCTAAGTCTACAGATGCTGATATCAGCAAAAGTCGGCAAAATTCAAACTCGTTGTGATAAGTCTACAGTACAGGATAAATGACGTCGCATGCCTACTGTATGACTTTTTCTGTACAAGCAAAGTTGCAGCCAACAACTTCAGGTGGGCCATCGGGTCAAATAGCCGTTGGACGGCGAAAGATAAAAGGATTGAGACCAGTGGAAGAAAATCAACTTTTAGGGTTTTACTTTTTGAAAAGAGGCGGAACTTCATCTTCTTTCTCTCGCCATTGTAGCAGAGCCTGAAGATAAAGTTCAACCCACTGATTCAAAAGTTCTAGTAGTTAGATGTTGCAATTTTCACCAATGACAGGAAGTTCAGAAAAATATTCTGAGAAAAAAAGGAAGAAGCAGAGCTATCTAATTTCTGCAATCAAGGTTGGCTGAGTGAAGTATACAAGAACTGTCAACTCATTTGTCTTCATAAACAAGTTCAGAAACTTATGATTTTGAGTTACTTCCAACGCAAGCAGTAGTTTCCTAAAGATCATCTTTCTTGTAGCTGTGAAGAAGTTAGGGCTGAGTTCATCTCAGCTCAATAAGAAGAAGGCTCAGAGAATATTTCTATAGAGTCTAATCTATGTCAACAAACTCTTTACTTTCTATAGGATCCTTTGGATCTGAGTGTAGGCCTAATTATAAAGGCTGAGTGTACGATCATTTGTTGATCTGAGGTAGGATCCTGTGTGGATCTGAGGTAGAGCTTGTGTGTCTTAGGTAGGGAAGTTTTCTTGAGATAGGAGAGTCATTCTCTCTGAGTGGTAGGGCCTTAAATGCCTGAGTTGTAGGATCCTTCTATATATCTGAGGTAGGGCTTTTATTCTTGAGCTATCGGAGAGTCAACCTCTTTGAGTTGTAGGGTTAACCTCCTAGCCTGAGTTGTAGGACTATTAATTTAGTCTGAGGTAGGTGATCTTTGGATGACTAAGTTGTAGGAGCAAGCTTTCTCTAAGGTAGGGCTTTGTACCTGAAGTAGGTCTTGGAGGAGACTGAGAGATCCTGAGGGATCTGTGTTGTAAGCTCTTAGGATCCATGATTTGGAGAAGTGCCTAATCTAACACATTGTTAGAAAGGTGGGAGGGACAGTGGATGTACCCATAATCTAGGGAACCACAATTAATCTTGTCTGTGCTTTTGTGGTTTATCTTGAAAGCATAAAATTACTAACTCACAATACACTTAAAGATGGAAATACATAAAGAGACTGAAAAACCTATTCAACCCACCCCCTCTAGGTGTTTAGCTTTCCTTGAAACTAAAAACTTTCACGTTGGCTAATGAGGCTGAAGCCATGCTTTCCTTCCCAAATCTTACGTACCAAAATCTTAGAAACCGTCTAAATGGGAAACCGTTTGGTGTCTTTCGTATTCTCGATTAGAGAATACTTGCGGATTTTGGCATCGCCAATCTCATTCAAGGATTTCTCTCCACCCCTGGGTGGAGTGCCTTCTTTGTCATCACTGAACCTACATTTCTTGAGCTTTCGGTCAAATTTCTCTCTACTCTCGAGATTCGGAGTACTCGCACAGTGGCGTTCTTGACTTTCCGCATGGGCGGTGTCTAGCACGAGTTATTGCTTTGCCAGTTCATTGTTTTTGATGGAATTCTATGATGAAAATTTTGTTCACTCTCCTGCATATGATGATCTCCGCGTAAACCATTGGTAATACTTCAACTCCGCACAATTTTGGTTGGTGATCAATTCTGATACCACTGATCCCTACAATCCAAAGAAGCCTAAGTGGCATAATATCACTTCTCCTGCTCTTCGTATTCTTCATAATGTTTGACAAGTTCACTCACCGGTCAAGGGATCTCAAGGGAATCATCACTCAATACGACCTTTTCTTTCTTCATAGTTTAGTCCACTGGATCAAATCAATATAGGTTGGGAGGTCTCCCCTCTCTTCCGTTTTCAAGCAGAAAAAAGCGTCTTTATGTAGTGTATGGCGGAAATTTCGCCACCCACTTGGCCAAGCAGTTGGGAGTTTGGGATGCTCTTCCAGTTCTTCATTGTGTGCAAACACCTCTTCCTCTTTCGGTTGCAAACATCCAGGCACTTGGTGTGTCGCGCCGTGTTAAAGGTGAGTTTATGAGCGGCCCTCCGAAAGAAGTGATTGATGTAGATCTTAGGAGTATTCATCGCCTTCTGCCAACTCCTCCAACGCCACTACAACAATCACCCCCAGCTCTATGGCCATTTAGTCATTGGAATGTTTGTTTCAATTCACTTAGCACACAAATATATGAGATGGAGATATTCCTCGGTGCTAGAATTGACGATAATTTTGATGCTTTGGAGCAACGCCACGAGAACGCTATAGGACATATCAGACGACAATTCACAGAGCTCCTCATGTATATTCAGAAGACTAGCAGCGACAGTGATGAAGATTAGGCTGTCTCTTTAGTTTTTTCGCATTATCTTGTATCCATTTTTTTTTATTTATCATGTATTGGTTTTTATTATTGTATTTATTTTTAATTATCGGAACTATCATGTAATGTTTTTATTTAATTTAAACTTTTTTTATAAATCTATTTTGTGTGTAAGCAATTTTTCAGATCAATTCGGAGCTCCGCTTAACTCTTCTTTAGGGAAGTTCTCTTACATTTCTGCTTCTAAAATATTGGGGACAATGTTTTATTTTAAGTTTGGGTTGCGGGGGTACTATGGGTACTATTTTTAAAGAAAAAAAATTTATCTTCTTTTTTTATCATTCAAAAAAATAAAGCAAAAAAATGAAATATATATATATAATTATAACTTTTTTTGTCATATTTAAGATTATTTTGTTTTGAAATATCATTATTTTTATGCCTACTCATTTTCAAAATTCTTAGCCAAATTAACTTTCTTTTTAGTGTTTAGATAGTTTTCATGCTTTATTAGATTTTTGAATTTTGGAGTAGAACTGTTGGTCATGTTGTATTTCTATTCAAGCGCACGTGTTGGTAGAATTTTGTGTAGAAATAACTATTCAGCATACTATTAGATTTTTCTTTTTCTTAGTACGTAAATATAGTTTATTCTACTTAAAATTTGAAACCGATTGAATCTAAAATTGCTTAAATGAATATGTAGAAGTTAACTAAGAGAAATATTTACAAAGTCCAAAATGCAGTTTATTCTTTCTCGTTGTCTAAAACTTGTCCAAAGTGACTCTTAAGATATTTCCATAAGTTAATTCATTGTTATGAAAAGGATATAGACATTTCTTTTGGCTCTTTTGATCTTTTGCTACCCGCACCCAATACTTTATCTTTTCTTAGGCACTTTGAGCTTATCATTTCCTTTTGTTTTAGCCCCACCATAATAATTTAACCAAGGCCTAAATAGCATCCTATTTGCACACTTTTTCAAAAAAAGCTTAGAAGTTTAGAAATTTGTAGTGCATGCAAATCATGGTTATGATAATGATTACTGTCCTTCTCTTTGCTTGAAAAAAGAAAAAATCTTGAAAAAAAGAGAAAAAGAAAAATTAAAGCATGAGTAAAGAAAATAGAAAAAGAGTAGGTATGTGATTTTAAAAAAAAATCAAAGAGTTTGTACTATGCATTGATATTATTAAATGCTCGATGCTGGTCTACTGTGTGCTAGCCATCGTGTTTATCTTTATTTACCATACCTTCAACCTAAGCCTAACAATTCAAACTAAGTAAGCCCTATTGATTCATGTTTATGAATTATACTAGTGTCGTGGAGAGAGTGCGAAAGGGTAAGCCAATAGAAATCTTCATTGATGGATTTCTTTGGAGGGTATCTGGGTTCTAGGATTGCGTAATATTGATCTTAGTGAACTTGTTACTCTCTCCTTAAATACAATTTTTGGATTTATAGACATTTCTTTTTGAAAGTACAAATAATAAGTAGAAATATGCTCTTAAAATTTATAAGTTAATTTGTATGCTGAGTAGGTCTTTCTGCTAAAATCGGTATGCGCATAGGCGTAAGACTTCACATTTTACTCCTTAGGTTAAAAAAAATTATTTTATTGTTTTGAATTTTGTCTACTCCCTATAAGTGGTTGTTTGCTCGAGACTAGCAAACAGATAAGTATCGGGGTATTTGATAACTCTTATTTTTCTTATTTTTACTATAGTTTTATTTATTAATTTATCAAAATTTTTTTATCTTTCCTAATTTGAGTACCTAATTGTCTTCTTTTGAGATTCAGGAAATTTTGGGCTGCTAATATAAATTTGGAGCTCACATATGTGAATAGGGCAAAATTTTGAAGGTTTCCGAACAAATCAAGTTTTACATGCCCAAGCATGGGTGTGACCTGGGGGCATGAACTTAGTCATGAACCATGTCCCGCCTCCGCTTCCAGAAAGCTATTTCCACATCAGATAAATATTACATTCCCTGGTTATGGGCTTGACAAGGGGGCATGTCCACTATTCAGAATGTCATATCAGTTTTAATTTACATGCCTTTGTCACAGCCGTGAAAGGGAGGGTGTGCCATCCAGATCCAATGCGTGATCCAGAGTTATGAAAGTCACTTTTTGTCATCGATCGTTTCGTGTAGTCACGCCTGGGTCACAACGTGACTCTCAGGCTTAACCTCTACAGCAATTGCCACCATCACTCCAAATCAAGCCTTTTTCCCGCCGTTTTCATAACGATTCACTACACGCCCTAGTCACAGTGTGACCCATAGAGAAATAAATCTTGGCGGTTTGGCTTCCCAGCTTTTCCTAGGACTTTATTTCACCAGTTCCGTACTTTACACGCCCTAGGTCACGGGCGTGACCTAGGGGCGTAACTCCCATGCAAATCTTCCTATAAATAAAAATCTTCTCCTTGAGCTTAGGAGGGAGATATTGGTGGAGAAATTCTGTAATTTGGTACTATCTTTGCTTATTTTTCATTTCTAGTTTATATTTTTGTTTAGTTTAGTTAATTTCTTTTCAAAGTTGTAATTTAGCTTTATAGTTTGGTATTTCAAGTTTTTTCTTTGTAGTAATCTTGCATTTCTCTATCATTTTATGTAATTTCCTCATCATGATGACTAGTTAAACTTCCTTTAACACTTGATCATGATAAACTTTTAAATGAAATGAACTTTGGTTTTCTTTTAATCATCTAACAAGCTCTCTATTTTAATTTTCTTCGGGTTTTCTTTGATTATAATTTCTTCGAATTCTAGTGTAGCAAGTCTGATCCTAGATTTTACCGAGAGGTTGTGGATACAAGGAGATCACTTAAATGTATCTCTATATAGTCTTTGATCCTAGATCTGTATCCAATATTTTACCGAGAGGTAATGGATATGGGAAGATTGCTCAAAGATATAAGGAGTTGTCTTGCAATACTGATTAGAGGACAACCCAAATCTTTCGGATTGGTGTCAAACTCAATAGTGGGGTTCACCACCTAAAGAAAGCTTTGAGGATTTGACTTGCCGAGTGGGCTTAATAGTGCCACCTAAGGTTAGATTTTAGTGTATTCCAGAGAGGGGCGTTAACATAATTTAGTAGTCACTACGGTCGAAGACAAATCATTAGAACTTTAACTTTAATCTTTTAATCAATGTTCATTTTATCCAAAGGGATTCTAGATCAAGTGCTAACTTTTATCTAATCGAATTTCTCTTAATTAGTTTAAATCACATTTTGTCTTTTATTTTTTCAAACCAACCACTATTTTGTAAAGATAAAATAATAGCTCTTCCTTGTAAGTACAAGTTTTTGTTGGGTATTGCATCCACAATGTACCTGATTTGAAGAAGCCCCTGTGCAAGCCAAGGTAAATAGACAATGTATTTGATGAAATATTTCTAGTTGTACTTGCAGATATTCCATGCTAAGTACACACCAATGTCAGGGTGCAGTGGGTCAATATACACGGGTCTGTGCAACGTAATCCCTCGTTGAGCAGATCAGTGTGTTGGCCTACGCGTACTCTCTCTATTGGGGTGTACTTAATTTCAAGTACAGGGCTATGATAAAGCAAGAGCAGACAAGGAGCAAGGATGGGCCAAAGACCTGCTCACGGGTGGAAAGACGAAAATTCGTCTAAGTATAATTCGTCGAGAATCACTTAGTGATTCTCGCCGATTCGTCGAGAATCACTTGTGATTCTCGACGAGTCGACGAGAATCACTAGTTGATTCTTGCCGGGTTGGGCCGGCTGTCGCGACGCAGTCAGAAAAATTGTCTAAGGCAGAATCGTCGAGAATCACCAAGTGATTCTCGCCGATTCGTCGAGAATGACTTCGCATTATCGACGAGTCGGCGAGAATCCAAGGTGATTCCCACCGATTCTCCCCGGCCTCTATAACCTGTGCAGCCAGAATTCTCTAAGTAGAATTCGGCGAGAATCGTAAGTGATTCTCACCGATTCGTCGAGAATCACTCTCGATTCTCGCCGAATTTGACTTAGGCGATTTCCTGTTGTTCTCTGGACCGGTTCAAATTATCTAAACTGTTTCGAACCGGGCTCAAGTCTTCATATCGGTGGGACCCACAACGGTCATATACTTGACCTAATGTATATATACTCTGTATGTATGAACAGTAAAACACAAGAACACACGGGATTTCAAAAAGCACGAGCCGTCGACAAGCCCTAATGGTCCGCCGACCGTCTCCGCCGCTCGTGCACTTGTCGCCGCTGCTGATCTCAGGTTCTTCCAGATCTCCGGCGACCGAAGCTTAGGCTAGTATATCGTCTCACGCGTCTAACCAGAGATCCCTTGTCTCTTGATTCGTTGATCGGGAAAATCCTTCCCCTTCCGAATCGATCGAGACGATCGATCCTAGTGTGACCGTTGGAAGACCTTGCTTCCTTCGCTACGAAGTTTGAATCAAGTTGGCACTGCTGCTGCTCTCCGTCGCCGCCGCCGATTCCGAGAACCTTGCCGTCGCTTTAAGCCGCCGCCGGTTTCGGGAAGATTCTTTCCAAGAGAGATCTAGGGTTGTGGACTCTTCATTGACTTCAAGAACACGTCGTCGAACGAAGAGGGACACCTTACTCTCCAAACGTCGTTTGTATTTCTTACAAGCATTTTCAATTTCTTTGTAACGGACCGATTGGTCTTTAGTTGTAAGGGTTGGGTGCAACCCGGGTTGTGGGAGTGTGGACTCCTACGTGTGGAAGGGTTCCTTCCGTTAGTACAAGGATTGGATTTCAATCCTGTTGGTGAAGTGACCGAGTCGTCCCTTGTTGGGAGATAGGTGGAAGGGGGAAAGTGGACGTACCCAAATCGGGGAACCACTATAAATTGCCTGTGTATTTTCTGTGCTTGGTTGTTTTGTTTTCTTGTGCAGGTAAATCTTAATTCCGCAATTACGCTGCAGAGACACCTAATCCCCCCCCCATAGGTGAAGATAGTTGGCACTAGGTGAACTTTCAAGTGGTATCAGAGGGAGGTTGCTCATCAAAAAGGTTCACACCTTGAGTAGAATCCTGCCACCAGTGTCAAGAAGCAGACAGATATCCTCCATGGACGGACTCAAGCACTCCGGCAAAATCCCAGTATGCACCAGATTGAACTTTCCTATCTGGAAGGAAAGAATCAGATTCTACATGGAAGCAGTCGACCCCCGGCTCTTCATGATAGTGGAGGAGGGACCTTACATTCCCACTAAGGCCTCCACTATTGATCCCACCAAGAAAGTACCCAAGAAACTTTCGGAAATGGACAAGGACGAAATGGTGCTGTTCGGACTAGACAAGAAAGCTCAGAACATCCTGGTGAGCGCAGTTGACGACTCTATGATGCAGAACTTCAGCAACTGCAGGACAGCCAAGGATCTCTGGAGCTGTCTGATTGTCCTAATGGAGGGCACAGATGAAGTGAGGGACGATCGGAGATCCCTCCTCAATCAGAAATATGAGGCCTTCAGACAAGGGCCAAAGGAGGAGATCGGAGTCACCTTCGAAAACTTCCTCAAGATCGTCAATGCACTCAAAGGATATGGAAGAGTGTTCACTGACGGTGAACTCAATGATAAATTCCTTAGGTCACTCACTAAGGAATGGGACACAAAGATCTGCGCCATCCGCGAGTTTGGCAGACTTGCGAAAACCGACCCTCAGATTCTGTTCGGGAAGCTCATGTCCTATGAGCTTCAGTTGAACACAAGGAAGGCTGAAGAGGAAGCAGAGAAAGCCGCGGCCAAGGAAAAGACGGTGGCTCTGAAAGCCATTCAATCCAGAAAGGGTAAGGGTGTTGCTTCCTCCCGTGCGTGGAAGAGGGATGAAGAGGAAGACTCTGAGCCGAGCTCCTCCGGATCAGAGTTATCTGAGGAAGATTTATCCCTTATCACACGGGAATTCAAGAAGTTCCTCAAGCTGAGGAATCAGAGAAAGAGAAACGGCTCCTCCTCAAGGGATCAGAAGAAGAACTATTCTTCTGACAGGTATGTTTCCAAACCGAACAAACACCGCTCTTCTGACATTATATGTTTTGGTTGCAACAAGCCAGGACACGTCGTGGCCGACTGCCATCAAGGCAAGAGGGAAAAGGGAAAGGGAGAGGAGCATAGGTCCTCAAAAGACAAGAAGAAGGAGAGGATTTACATCGCAAAGAAGCCAAAGACGCTGAGTGAATCTGACACGTCAGACACCAGTGATGATGAGGAAGCCTACTTTGGGCTAATGGGTCGCTCTGACTCAGAAGGAGAATGCCCCCCATTTACTGGGAAGGTAAAAGCTCACACCCCTCTCTCCGACTCTAACTCTGATCCTGAGTCTCAGGATGATGATGCTGAGGATAGCCCCTCTGCCCTTGAAGCTGAACTCCTAGATAAGTATGAGCTTTTGCTCAATACATTCCTGAAATGTCGAAAGAAACTGAAGGCGGAGAAAAAGGAAGTTAAATTCCTTAAAGGTGAGAGTGTATCCCTGAGAGAAGAGATCACCAGTTTGATCTCCCTCCGACAGGAGCACTTGGACCTGACTTCAAAGCATTCAGAGTCTCTTAAGCTCCTTGATCTTAAGCAGGAGGAAGTCGACAAGTTGGAAGAACTACTTGCGGTAGAAAGGAAGATCGTCAAGAGCTTCTCTATGCCAAAAACTGTTCTTCTATTAGTTGATACCTTCTCTGCTCAAGCCAAAGGGGCTGGCTTGGGGCACGTAGGGGTATCTAGCTCCTCGTCCAGGAGAAACAGGAACAGGAGAAAGAATAAGGCTGCCAAGAAAGCCTCTGCTGATGAGAAAGGAAAGGCCCCACTCAGTCCTGTTGAGTTCAGAAAGCCTAGCTTTCCCTGTAACCAACATGACTTTGAGTCAACATATGGGCATCACTTCAGGCCCTCAGTTGCAAAGCCAAAGAGCCGATATGATGGGTGGACCTTTCCCCGTAACTTCAGTGAGAGTGTCTTCAAGGCACCTTATGAGGAAATCCATTTAAGAAATTATGGTCAATTCTCTAGCGGCCATAATAGGAAGCTGACACCTAAGGCCAAGCATGTTACACTAAAAAGCAAAGAGGTGAAGAAGTCATGTGACTGTGGTCATTATGTTGCCTCTACCTCCAGGTCTTCGGCCCCAGCTGAACCCCACGTTTCAAGGGTAAAGCAGGCGCCCAAGAGGAAGTATAACATGTTTGACTGCTGGTGCTGTGGCAAAATTGGTCACTTTGCCGGGAATTGTTGGTTTAATCCAAGGTATAACGAGACTCCTTATGTTAGCAATGCGAGGCCGACCACTCGTAGAGTTAACCAATCGAGGGGGAGTATGCTAACAAGGAATCTAGGACCCAAGTTTGATTGGGTTCCTAAGGCAAATTAATTCTGTTTTGCAGGGATGTCCAAACGCCAACAAAACTCCTATTTGGTATTTGGACAGTGGATGCTCCCGTCACATGACCGGGACAAGAAGCCTGCTGAGGGAGTACTCTCCAGTCGAGGATGGACCCAAAGTCATATTTGGGGGATCTGATCGGGGAGTCACCAGAGGTTACGGTACGATTTCCAACGGTATACTCTCTATCACTAACGTAGCTTATGTTGAAGGGTTAAATCACAACCTGATCAGCGTAAGCCAGTTATGTGATAAAGGGTATGACGTTAAGTTCTGCAAGGATAAATGCCTGATAATATCTTGTGACTCTTCGGAGACCGTATTAACAGGCATTAGGAGCAGAAATATTTTCTGTTTAGACTTTCTTAGTTTAGATTCTTCTACCCCAGTATGCCTCGTTGCTAAAGGCAGTGCATCTCTTTGTGAACAATGGCACAAGAGATTGGCACACATTAATTACAAGACGATTAATATGCTGTTTTCCAAAGACTTAGTAAGGGATGCTCCCCTTATTAAGTGCATCAAAGATAGTCCATGTCCTGCCTGTCAAATGGGCAAGCAGACTCGGGCTACCTTTAAGGGCATCCCAGACAAAGATTCCTCCAGATGTCTATATCTTTTGCAAATGGACTTGTTTGGTCCAATGCAAGTTCATAGCTTAGGGGGAAAGTCGTATACGCTAGTGATTGTAGATGATCACTCTCGGTTTACGTGGGTGTTCTTTTTAAAACGCAAGTCTGATACGTTTGACATCTTCACCCGTTTTGTCAAGCAGATACAGAACGAACTTAACTGCTCAGTGGTCAAAATCAGAAGTGACCACAGAACAGAGTTTGAGTCTGGGGCTATGACAGAGTTTTGTGAAGAGCTTGGTATCTTTCATGAGTTCTCCTCCCCTCGCACTCCTCAACAGAATGGAGTGGCAGAGAGGAGGAATAGAACACTCATTGAAGCATACACGACAATGTTGAATGACGCTTCTCTCCCAGAATACTTCTGGGCCGAGGCTGTCAACACGGCCTGTCATGTACAAAACCGGGCATTGATCAACAAGAGCCATCGTATGACGCCTTATGAGCTATTGAAAGGCAAGAAACCAACCATGTCCTATCTGAGGATTTTTGGCTGCAAATGTTATGTACTGAATAATGGGAAGTACCCGCGTACTAAGTTTGGTGAAAAATGCTTCGAAGGCATATTCATGGGCTATAGTAGCCACAGCCGGGCTTACAGAGTTTTCAACAAGAAAACTCTAGTGGTAGAGGAATCAATAAATGTTATATTTAATGAAGGAAGCTTGCTTATCTGCAAGACTTCTAGTTGTCTTCCTGAAGCTGCAGGTGCCAGACTCGAAAAGCTTAAACGGGATGATTCCGAGAAAGATGCAACTCCAAAGTATGTCAAAGTCTCCACATCTACGCCGATCGGAGAAGTTGAAGCTCAAAATGAGGCAAATCCTTTAGAAGAAGGAGATGCCCAAGAAATAGTTGAAGTTCCTGATGCAAGAGTTCTAGAGTTCAGACACGTGAGGGATCATCCCAGAAATCAAATCATTGGAGATCCCCGAGACGGTGTCAGAACTCGCCGAGGTACTCTTAACGAGATATTGCATCTTAGCTTTCTGTCGCAGGTGGAGCCAAAGAAGTTCGACGAAGCGAACAAAGACGCATCGTGGATTTTGGCCATGCAAGAGGAGCTGCATCAATTCGAAAGATGCGAAGTCTGGACGCTGGTTCCCAGACCAAAGACGCAAAATGTGATTGGCACCAAGTGGATCTTCAGAGACAAGTTGGATGAACATGGAGTCATCATCAAGAATAAAGCCAGACTGGTGGCTCAAGGATACAGACAGGAGGAGGGGATTGACTTTGACCAGACGTTTGCACCAGTTGCTCGGCTCGAGGCAATCCGGCTATTCCTAGCCTATGCCTCTCACAAAGGATTCACAGTCTATCAGATGGACATGAAATCGGCTTTCTTGAATGGAGATTTGAAAGAGGAAGTATACGTTGCTCAACCTCTAGGTTTTGTCAATCCTACTTATCCTAATCATGTATATTTTCTTAATAAAGCGCTATATGGCCTAAAGCAAGCTCCTCGAGCTTGGTATGAGACATTGTCTAGTTTTCTTCTTGAGAACAAGTTCTCTAGAGGAAAAATAGATAAGACATTGTTTCTCAGGGAAGTCAAAGGCAAGATTTTGCTGGTGCAAATCTATGTTGATAACATTATATTTGGCTCAATGGACAACAATCTTTGCAAAAAGTTTTCCAAACTTATGCAAGGAAAGTTTGAAATGAGCAGTATGGGAGAGCTGAAGTATTTCTTGGGACTTCAAGTGAAACAGTCGAAGTTCACAAATGAACTCCTCAAGAAATTCGGAATGGAGAATGCAACCTCTATGAGGACTCCAATGGGATCCACTATGTCTCTGGATAAGGATGAGAAAGGTAAACCTTTCGATGAAACCAAATACAGAAGCATCATTGGATCCCTGCTCTACCTTACTGCCAGTAGACCAGATATCATGTTCTCCACATGTGTTTGTGCCAGATATCAGGTGAACACTAAGGAATCTCATTATATCGCTGCAAAGCGAATTCTTAGATACCTTAAAGGTACTCCCAATCTTGGCTTGTGGTACCCGAGAAACAATGATGTCGAGCTAATAGGTTTTTCAGATGCTGATTTTGCAGGGAGTAGGGATGACAGGAAAAGCACTTCCGGGACGTGCCAATTCCTCGGAAGAAGGCTTATCTCCTGGAACAGCAAGAAGCAAAATTGTGTCGCAACCTCCACAGCAGAGTCTGAGTACATCTCACAGGAAGCTGTTGCGCACAACTCCTATGGATACGGAACCAGTTAGCAGACTATGATCTCCAGTTCAAGGAAGTACCAATGTACTGCGACTCCTCAAGTGCAATTGCTATCGCAAACAATCCAGTATCGCATAGCAGAACGAAACATATTGAAGTGCGCTACCACTTCATTCGGGAGCACGTGGAAAACAAGGACATCTCTCTCTGCTATGTCCCCACGGACAAGCAGATTGCAGATATTTTCACAAAGCCCCTAGACGAGGCCAAGTTCAGTCTCTTCAAAACTGAATTGGGGATGCTCAACTATGAGGAATGAAGACTCCAGACGCTCCTGGCTCGTGCATCTAGGGGGAGCATCTGCCAGAAACTCAAGTGAAAACATAAGTGCACGAATTGAGGGGGAGCATGGTGTCAGGTGCACCAGACCCAGATTTGCAGAAGCCGAAAAGGGGGAGATTACCCTCTCGGCTAAGGCTAAGGTAGCTCAATGTTCTAGTCTGCTCTCAAGTAACTGGTAATGCATATCCTTATCACCTCACTTTTAAGTTTCGGTTTTTCATTCCTATATGCTCTATTCACCTTAGCTTGTAGGGTTTAGGCTTCTTCAAATAGGGGGAGATTGTTGGGTATTGCATCCACAATGTACCTGATTTGAAGAAGCCCCTGTGCAAGCCAAGGTAAATAGACAATATATTTGATGAAATATTTCTAGTTGTACTTGCAGATATTCCATGCTAAGTACACACCAATGTCAGGGTGCAGTGGGTCAATATACATGGGTCTGTGCAACGTAATCCCTCGTTGAGCAGATCAGTGTGTTGGCCTATGTGTACTCTCTCTATTGGGGTGTACTTAATTTCAAGTACAGGGCTATGATAAAGCAAGAGCAGACAAGGAGCAAGGATGGGCCAAAGACCTGCTCACGGGTGGAAAGACGAAAATTCGTCTAAGTATAATTCGTCGAGAATCACTTAGTGATTCTCGCCGATTCGTCGAGAATCACTTGTGATTCTCGACGAGTCGACGAGAATCACTAGTTGATTCTTGCCGGGTTGGGCCGGCTGTCGCGACGCAGTCAGAAAAATTGTCTAAGGCAGAATCGTCGAGAATCACCAAGTGATTCTCGCCGATTCGTCGAGAATGACTTCGCATTATCGACGAGTCGGCGAGAATCCAAGGTGATTCCCACCGATTCTCCCCGGCCTCTATAACCTGTGCAGCCAGAATTCTCTAAGTAGAATTCGGCGAGAATCGTAAGTGATTCTCGCCGATTCGTCGAGAATCACTCTCAATTCTCGCCGAATTTGACTTAGGCGATTTCCTGTTGTTCTCTGGACCGGTTCAAATTATCTAAACTGTTTCGAACCGGGCTCAAGTCTTCATATCGGTGGGACCCACAACGGTCATATACTTGACCTAATGTATATATACTCCGTATGTATGAACAGTAAAACACAAGAACACACGGGATTTCAAAAAACACGAGCCGCCGACAAGCCCTAACGGTCCGCCGACCGTCTCCGCCGCTCGTGCACTTGTCGCCGCTGCTGATCTCAGGTTCTTCCAGATCTCCGGCGACCGAAGCATAGGCTAGCATAGCGTCTCACGCGTCTAACCAGAGATCCCTTGTCTCTTGATTCGTTGATTGGGAAAATCCTTCCCCTTCCGAATCGATCGAGACGATCGATCCTAGTGTGACCGTTGGAAGACCTTGCTTCCTTCGCTACGAAGTTTGAATCAAGTTGGCACTGCTGCTGCTCTCCGTCGCCGCCGCCGATTCCGAGAACCTTGCCATCGCTTTAAGCCGCCGCCGGTTTCGGGAAGATTCTTTCCAAGAGAGATCTAGGGTTGTGGACTCTTCGTTGACTTCAAGAACACGTCGTCGAACGAAGAGGGACACCTTACTCTCCAAACGTCGTTTGTATTTCTTACAAGCATTTTCAATTTCTTTGTAACAGACCGATTGGTCTTTAGTTGTAAGGGTTGGGTGCAACCCGGGTTGTGGGAGTGTGGACTCCTACGTGTGGAAGGGTTCCTTCCGTTAGTACAAGGATTGGATTTCAATCCTGTTGGTGAAGTGACCGAGTCGTCCCTTGTTGGGAGATAGGTGGAAGGGGGAAAGTGGACGTACCCAAATCGGGGAACCACTATAAATTTCCTGTGTATTTTCTGTGCTTGGTTGTTTTGTTTTCTTGTGCAGGTAAATCTTAATTCCGCAATTACGCTGCAGAGACACCTAATCCCCCCCCCCATAGGTGAAGATAGTTGACACTAGGTGAACTTTCAGTTTTCGACAGACCCGGAAAAATACGACACTTGATTTTATACTCTATAACGATAGGTGCACTTGCTTTCCTAAAGCATAATTAATAAAACCATATCATCAAAATTACATATCATATTTCACGTACTCATCAAGTTACAATTACGCATATCAGCCCTCAAAGAAAATATCAGAGAGAAAATCCAGCTCTACGTCCACTGTCTCTAAGGCCCTTGAATTTTTGAACAATAATCCTGAACCCGAATATTCTTACAGCACGAACCCTCTGGTTGAGAGCCATCAACCCACACTTTCCAGTACACAAAAAGAAAAATTTGAGCACACATATGCCGAATTCCAGTGAAGCTGCCATTCCTCTGGACACCACCCCTCCATCAAAGGGTACGAAGTTAGTTGTGAAAAAACTATCAGATCCCCTTATGATGTTGACCACCTTAAATGACTCGGACACTTTCCATCGCCAAGTCACATTGGTTGAAGCAAGCAAACAAAAACTAGCCATGGAGGTTGAAGAGTTATCGAAATACCCAAACTTTAAAGAACGAGGTACCTTGAACTATGGCTTCTTCCCTGCCAAGTCATTCTTACACTACACTCGCTTCATATCCAGCTCAAGGGAGCGGGCCATATTGACCAAGGTAAGAAAACCCATCGTCATCTGTCCTGAGAGAAGCAATCGCAAGTCATCTCTCAGCCCTTCATAGAACTGATTTATTTTTTGTTCCTCTTTTGCAAACATAATGCCAGCATATCATCCCAATCTCGTAAACTCATGCAAGTAGTCATCCACCGACCTCTCACCTTGAGTTAGCCTTTGAAATTGGTTCTCCATCGCAATCCGCTGTGCCGATGGAACATATTGTTGGATCTTACGGCGCCCTTAGAGGGCGGTGAATAAGGGTTGAACAAATTTATTTCTTAATCTTAATTTACTTGAAGAAATAATTAAAGAAATCAAAACTAATTTTTCATAAAAAATTAAACACTTAGAAATAAACACGAACAAAAATGATAATCTTTTATTTCATAAGTGATAAACTAATATACATGATATCTCTATGAATCTAGAGATTAAGGCTTATGAAAAATAAAGTTAACTTTTGATTTCGCTAGTCCTTCTACCAAGATCCGGCAGGCTAAAGAGTATCTCTCCCTAGATCTTGCTACTAGCCTCCACCTAGATCTAACCATGATCTAGACAATGCACACAAGGCAACGATTACTCCCTAAGCAGCACAAGGACTTGGACACCACGCACAAGGTGGTGATTTTCCCCTAAGCCACACAAGGACCTAGACGCCACGCATAAGGTGACGATTTCCTCCTAAGCCACGCAAGGACTTAGACGTGCACAAGGCGGAGATTTCACTACCGATTACAAAGATTATAAGATAAGTTACAAAATAGAAATTCAGAATAACAGCTCCCTCAAAATGAAGCTCTGAAGACAACGTCGAATCCTTGCAAAGATTGCCTGAGATGCTGCACACAGACCGTCTCTTCTTTGCTCTTGAATGTTCTTAGGAAAATGAGAGTTTTTTGAAGGTTGGAGCTCTCTAGATCAGTTGCACGGGAAGGAACACTCCAAATTCTATAATCCTTGATCTCCACGGAAAAATGAATCACTTTTATACTTTAGCGATATCTCTCGGCGACATTGACTGTCGCTGATCGGCGATATCCTATCTGGCTGCTACGTGTCCCACGATTCTGAGGTTTCCGTGCGATGACTCGATCGTGGAGCTATTGTCGGGCAATAGTGGATATCGCCGAGCGATAGTGGCTATCATCGGGCGACAGTGGCTATCGTCTAGCAATATCTCCTTTTTCATTTGCCGTCCAAACTATTTCCAGAGTGTATATGACTTCGTTCTCATTCCGGAATGGGGTGGCACATTCCGTAACTCCTCCCGGATTGAAAGTTATGGCTGTTTGAAGTTTAGCACACAAAACTCGTCATTTTGTTTTTTCTGAAGTGTACACACCCTTGGATCATGCCCATGACTGAGGACTTGTCTCCTCATTCAACCTGTACAACCTGCACACTATAAACACACAAAATATTAGATCAAATACATCACGGTATTTGTTATTCTCAAACTAAGAGATGCGGAACGCATGCTCCAACAATCTCCCCCTTTTAATAATAACAAATACCTATATGAGAAATTCATGAGTTTAAGACTATTTATGTTTATAGGTAAGTGTGGTAAAATATATGCATGAATAATAAGTTTATAATATGGTAGCTTTAAAGCAAATCGTACTCTTCATATATGAAGGCTCCCATACATAAGTGTTCCCTATATATTTTGCTCCCCCTAAATATAAGTTCCACTAGATTTCTCAGTTTATTCTCCCCCTTTTGTTATTAGCAAAAGTGGGTAGGGATGAATATATACCTTCTAAGATTGCTATGGATAACTTATTGGAAGATTAATCTTGATCGAGCAATAGGATAATATTTTTAATGTACTCCCCCTAAATAATTAGATTAATGCAATTCTTTCTCCTCTTTGGTAGTCTTAAAAGAGGGAATTAGGTGAGTGTATGCAATAATAATTAATGTGCTCTATGTTGGAGAGAAAAAAGTAATTTATAGTTTATTAAATACCACTTATTACAAATAAGCTTAATGGATCATTATGTAGTAAGCAATATCGATGAAATGATAGAGTAAGCATTTGTATTTCAAGATATCACTTGTTAAAAAAACATGAAAAAAGGCAAGTAATAATCACATCGAAAAGTATAATAAGAATTCTCAAGAATAGACATCTTTTTAGAAAATAAAAGCAGTTCCGGCGGTTTCTCTGTTTTCCGCAAACAGGTGCTGCGGGCGGGGGAAGAAGGTGAACAGGAGCGGTTTCTTTTATTTTAAGTCTAAACTATTCTATATATAGCACCCTTACTAATCTTAATTAGCTAATTAATTAATAATTAACAAAAAGACAGGGCAAAACCGCCAAGTACCCGCACCCTTTCAAAATAATATTTAATATAATATTTATTAAATAGTTTTATTTTTCATAAAATACAAAACGACGCTAAAACCGAAAATCCTCGGAATTCGACGAAATTCGCACCTTAGCTAAATATCCACGCTACGAACACATTGGCGAAGTCGAAATTAACTTTTGACGAACAGAACTTAAGTTATACCCACCCAAAGCCAAAACACAAGCATCCCCTGAGAGGTCACACCGGGTCACCCAAAACGACTCGGCTTGCTAGGGAGATCTTATCAATAGGCTACAAAATGGGCCACTCAGTTCTAAGGAGTTAAGACCACACTCCACAGATGGCACAAGCCAAGAAAACGCTTCGACGTAACTCCAAGCAAGAATTAAATAATCGCAGAAAAATCGGGGGCGTTACAGTCACTCCCCCTAAAAGAAAGTTTCGTCCCGAAACTTTACGCACAACACCTCAACTATAGAAGGAAGGGTAACAAGCCAAACATTACAAAAAAAACAAACCAATCTAATCAGGGAAACAGTTGAGGGTGAGCCTCCCTCATAGCCGACTCTAACTCCCAAGTCGTGCTTTCCAAACCCTAATTCTTCCATAAAACTTTGACCATCGGGATGGATTTCCTTCGCAGCACCCAATCTTGAGTATCCAAAATACGGACCGGCACTTCAATAAAAGAGAGGTTAGGCTCCAACTGGGGCACAAAATCAAAGACTTGCCCACTACTGCGCACACACTTTCGCAATTGGGTGACGTGAAATACATTATGAACACTTGGGAAGTTTGCTGGAAATTCCAACCTATAAGCTGACACGTCAATCCGTTCAACAATCTTAAACGGGCCCACATACCTCGGGTCCAATTTCCGATTCTTACCGAACCTCTTAACACCAACCATCGGGGAAACATTAAGAAACACAAGGTCCCCTACAGAAAACTCCAAGTCCAACCTACGTCGATTGGCGTTCTTTTCATATCTCTCCTGAGCTATACAAAGCTTTTCTCGAAAAAGCTTCATTGCGACTTCCATCTCCTCGAGTGCATCCAGACCCAACAAGGGTCTCTCACCTGCCTCAGCCAAAAATAGGAGGGTTCTGCAGCGCCTCCCATACAAAGCTTCAAACGGAGCCATTTGCAAACTTTCTTGATAACTATTATTGTATGCAAACTACATAAGTCGCAATCGCTCATCCCATGCTCCACCGTGGTCTAGAATGTAGCATCTGATCATATCCTCAGCTATCTGGTTCACTCGCTCCGTCTGCCCATTGGTCTGTGGGTGGTAAGTAGTAGAATACCTCAGATCTGTACCCAAACCCTCCTGTAGACTGTCCTAAAAACGAGAAGTAAACCGGGTGTCTCGATCAGAAATGATGCTAACAGGCACACCGTGCAATCTGATGACCTAATTCAAGTACAACTCTGCTATCTTCTTCATCGGATAGTCAATCTTATACGGCACGAAGTGAGCACACTTCGTCAGTCTATCCACTATAACCCAAACAGAATCAAATCCCCTTGGAGATTTCGGTAAGCCCGTGATGAAGTCCATAGAAATACTTTCCACTTCCAAGTCGGGATCTCTAATGGAGTCAACTTGCCACCAGACCTTCCGTGATCGGCCTTCACACGCTTGTAAGTGTGGCACTCAGCAACAAATCGGGCTATATCACTCTTCATCCCATACCACCAGGCAATCTGCTTCAAATCACGATACATCTTTGTAGATCCTAGATGGTAGGAAACACTGGATCCATGAGCCTCTCTGCATATCATACCCCTGATGTCTCTGACAGCGGGGATGCAAAATCTTCCGCGGTACTTCAAAGCACCCGCATCATCGATAGAAAAATCTGGCAACTCCCCCCTCTCAGTCCTAAGGTATAAGTGCAGAAGGTCCGGATCATCCTTCTGGTGCAACCTAGTAAGGGAAATCCAAGACGTCTCTTCCACTGCCAAACTACTCTGCATGACACAGCATCCCACTGAGATATCTATAAGGAGGAACTCTTCCACTAAATGATCGGCGAAGAGATTAAAGATCTTCCCCGTCTTCCGGCTCAGGGCGTCGGCCACCACATTGGCCTTGCATGGATGGTACTGGATCTCTATATCATAATCGACCACAAACTCTAGCCACCGCCGCTGGCGCAGATTCAACTCCTTTTGTGTGAACACGTACTTCAGTCTCTTGTGATCAGTGAAGATCTTGCACTGAGCCCCATAAAGTAGATGCCTCCACAGCTTCAACGCATAAATTACTGCTACAAACTCAAGGTCATGTGTAGGGTAATTTCTCTCAAGAGTCTTTAATTGCCTTGACCCATACGCAATCACTTTTCAAACTTGCATCAACACACAACCTAGACCAACATGCAAAGCATCCACGTAAACATCATACTCCACACCCTCAACAGGTAGGGTCAGGACGGGAGCAGAGCACAATCTGTTCTTTAGCTCCAGGAAGGCTTCTTCGCACTTCTCGCTCCAAACAAAGGCCGCATTCTTCTGAGTCAACCTAGTCAAAGGTGCAGCCAGGGTAGAGAAACCCTCCACGAACCTCCTGTAGTAGCCGGCCAACCCTAGGAAGCTTCTGATCTCCTTGGGCGTGCCCGGCCTGCTCCAATCCATCACTACTGTGATATTTTCTTGGTCGACCGAGATCCCATCCTTGTTCACCACATGGCCCAGAAACGAGACCTGAGGAAACCAAAATTTGCACTTGCTCAACTTGGCGAATAACTTTTGATTCCTCAACTCCGATAGAACCAAGCGCAGATGCTGCTTATGCTCCTCAGCGTTGCGGGAATAAACCAACACATCATCGATGAAAACCACAACGAACTTCTCTAGGAAATCCTTGAACACCCGGTTCATCATATCCATGAAAGCTGATGGTGCGTTGGTCAATCCAAACGACATCACCAAGAACTCAAAATGACCATGCCTCGATCTAAACGCAGTCCGTGGAATATCTGCCTCACGGATCCTGAGCTGATGATAGCCAGAATGAAGATCAATCTTGGAGAACACCGTGCTACCACGCAATTGATCCAATAAGTCATCGATCCTCGACAGAGGGTACTTGTTCTTAATAGTGACTTTATTCAACTCCCTGTAGTCGATGCAAAGCCGCATCGACCCATCCTTCTTCTTTACAAACAAAACAGGAGCACCCCAAGGCGACGAACTCTGCCTGATAAACCCTTTTGCCAACAACTCATCTAACTGGACTCGCAACTCCTCTAGCTCACGAGGGGCCATCCGGTACGGAGCCTTAGCAATAGGACGCGTACCCGGTTCCAAATCAATCACAAATTCGACATCCCGATCGGGAGGAAGACCAGGAAGGTCATCAGGAAACACATCAGCGAAACCACCAACAACGGGAATCTTCTCTAAGCGCGGTATACTAACAGCGGTCCCAACCACCGAGACTAAACAAGCAAAATAACTAGAAAGAAACAACTTCTGAGCACATATCACAGAAATGACAGGAGAATCTTGGCACGGATCAGCATACACGCTTCCCGGCTGACCATTGTCCTTGATGAATTCCAAGCGCTTCCCTTTGCATTGAATGACTGCATCATACCTAGACAGCCAGTCCATGCCTAGAATGACATTGAAGTCCTCCAGATCAATCATCTTTAAGTCTGCCTTCGCAAGAAAGTCCCCCAACAAAACAGGGCAATCTAGAATGCCCAAATCTGATAACACAGATTCACCAGAAGGGAACTTGACGCGGAAGGTATCACGAACTCGTTCTAGAGTTAACCGATGTCTCTCCAAAAAGGCTCTAGCCATAAATGAGTGGGTAGCGCCGGAGTCGAACAGAATGCGTGCCCAACGGTTCTTCATCTTAAATTTCCCTATAGGAGTATATACAACTAAGGATCTACCAAAACCCAACTGTAACCATTATAACAAATAATTCCTTTAGGTTGTAAGAACAACTAACCTGAGATGACCTGAGTCGAAGCTTGAGCCTTCTCGGAAGAGATCACGTTCAGCTTTTGTCGAAGTATGAGACCGGGCGGTCTGGCGGTTTGAGCTTGGCAGGTTGTAGACCGGGCGGTCTGGCAGTTTGTGTCCGGCGGGTTGATATCAAGACTGTTGCTGTGGTGTCTAGCGGTCTGACGGTTCATCTCCGGCGGCTTGGAAACCTGGCGGTCTAACAGTCTCCAATCGCATCTCTCTCCTGCTTCTGGTATTGCCGGGCGGTTAGAATATTGTCTAACCGCGCGGCTTGTTCCGGTCTGTTGTTCTAGCCGCTCGGAACTGTTGTATAGCTTTAGTCCCATATTGTTAGTTTGTATTCTATCCTCTCTCCTCCATTCTATAAAAGGGAGGTCATACCTTTATAAATGATATCTTTTTGGATAATAAAAATTTCAATTATTCAATGTTCTGGCTTGTTTTCTAGTCGTTTGTTCGCTACTCTAGTCGTTTGCTCGCTACTTTTAACATGGTATCAGAGGACTCGATCTTCTCCTGCTGAATCTCGCGACATGTTCTCGCGGTTTGTCCCTTCTGCCTGCTTGCGCCCTGTCCGCGCGGCTTGTCTTTTCCGCCTGCTTGCGCCCTGTCCTGCCTGTCGGTCACAGCGACCTGTTACTTTGATCGCTACGACCTGCTGCCTTATTCGCCGTGTTTGTTCCTCCCTTCTATTCGCGCGGACTATCTTCTAGCCATTCGACTTCTTTCCCTGCTTAGATCTGCGGCTTGGTCGTGGCTTCTCTGGCCGCTGGTGTCTGACATCGTGACCGCCGTAGCCCCTCTTCTTCCTATCCGCGCGGCTTGTCTTTTAACCGCGCGGCTTCTCGTTGTTTTCTCCTATGGCTCTTTCTGAAACCTCCACAACCACTACTCCTATCGCCACTCCGGCTCCGCATCCTACTTCCTCTGGCAACCTTGGCATGGTTTCTAAACTTGTTGGCTCCAACTATCCGGATTGGAGCGTTTCTTTCACCTTTCTTCTTCGCTCTCAGCGCAAACGTCATCATCTCACCGATGACCCTCCTCCTCCAGATTCTGCTGAATTTGATGACTGGGATGCCAGTGATGCGCTTGTCCGCACGTGGTTGGCTAACAGCCTCTCTGATGAATGTCTTCCTATCATACGCCATGATGAGACGGTTAAGACCGTGTGGCTTCACCTTGCTGCTCTCTACTCGAAGGGGGATCAGACATCCCGCATTTATACTCTCTATGCGGATCTCTTCGCTCGCCCTTCCATGTCTCCTGATGCGGCTTATCAGCAAGTTCAGGCTCTTGGAGCTGAAATCTTCCAGAATCGCCCTTTCTCCGCGGACTTGGCCGAGCAGCACAAACACTTCCAGGAACTCCTTATTATTTGTTATCTTCTACGACTCCCTGAGACATTTGATATGATCCGCCAGCAGATCTTGGGCGAAGCAGACTCTCCCACCTTGGATGCCACCGCAGCTTGCATCGCCGATGTCACTTCCCTGCTCCAACATCCTCTGTTGTCCTCCCCTCCTCCACAGGACTCCTATACTCACCAGGCTCAGCGGGATGGCAATAGTGGCCGCAGCCAGTCTGGCACGCGCGGTCCGTCAAGGTTTCTCTGCTCTCACTGTGGTCGTACCGGCCACTCTGTTGACCGCTGCTGGCAGAAACATCCTCATCTTCGTCCTTCCGGTGATACTTCTTCCTCAACCTCCGCCTCCTCCTGGCCATCTGCTTCTATGGCCACAACCTCAGGTAGTGCACACGTCGTTACCCAAGGTAAATGGCTGATTGACTCTAGTGCTACAAATCACATGACCGGAAACCCTCATTGCTTCTCTCTCCTAGAGACGCATGATCGGTTACCCCCGGTTCTTGTTGCGGATGGTTCCCCTTCCCCGATTCATGGGACGGGCATGGTTCAAGTCACTCCGTCGCTTCGCTTAGTGGACACTCTCTATGTCTCGAAGTTCCCTTGCAATTTGCTCTCGGTTACTACTTTATGCAAGCAACTTCAGTGCTCTGTATTATTTACTCCTACTTCTTGTTGTTTTCAGGACCCGAGGACCCAACGGACGATTGCTACTGGGACTGAAAGTGGCGGCCTCTACTTCCTCAACAATGTTTCCGCTCTGTCCGCCTTCTCCTCCACGTCTACTGATCTGCTTCAATGGCATCTTCGCCTTGGACATCCTCCTCCTCGGATTCTTCTTCAGCTTCTTCCCCACTTACCTCAGACCAGTCCTCCGCTCAACTGTGATGCGTGTCAGCTTGGCAAACATCATCGCTCCTCCTTCCCGCCGAAGCAAGGTCGTGGTTCCTCCCGCCCTTTTGATCTCAATCATTCTGATGTTTGGGGTCCTGCTCCTACTCTCACCGTTGGTCGGGGTAGTTCTTACTTTGTAACCTTTATTGATGATTTATCTAGATGTACCTGGGTGTATCTTTTAAAAGATCGCTCTGAACTATTATCTGTATGGCAATCTTTTTACTATATGATTCAAACTCAGTTTTCTTTATCTATTAAAGTGTTGCGCTCTGATAATGCAAAAGAATATCTCAGTCATGAGTTTTCCTCTTTTTGTATGCAACATGGTCTTATTCATCAGACCAGCTGTGTTTACACCTCCCAACAAAATGGGGTGGCGGAGCGTAAAAACCGTCACCTCCTTGATATTGCTCGCACTCTAATGACGCAGATGCAGGTGCCTCGCTCCTACTGGGGCTATGCTGTTCTTCTTGCCTGCTATCTCATCAATCGCATTCCCTCTTCGGTTCTCCACGGCAAGACCCCCTTCTCCATTCTCTACCCGGGCAAGGAACCCTTTCCTCTTCCTCTTCGTATCTTTGGGTGTACGGCCTTTGTGCATGCTCCGTCTGCTACTCGTGACAATCTTTCCCCCTGTTCCACAAAATGTGTCTTTTTGGGATATTCGACCACTCAAAAAGGCTATTGTTGTTTTGACCCCGTTCTGCGCAAACAGTTTGTTTCCGCGGACGTCACCTTCTTCGAAAATGCATCCTACTTTTCTTCTCCATCCCCGCTTCCTCCTGCGGTCTCTTACTCTCCACCATCTCTCAGTGATCCTTCCACACAGATCGACGTCTCCCCTCCTATATCATCTCCTCCTCCGTCTCCTTCTCTCTCTATTATATCCCCACCTTCTTCTCCGCAGCCATCTCTCTCTAGTCCCGGGCCAGCCTTCTCTGCCACGGACGCTCCGGTCCCTGAGGCACAAGACGACCTGGATCTTCCCATTGCTCTTCGCAAAGGGGTGTGGGCGTGTACCCAACACCCGCTTGCGGCTGTTGTTTCCTATGATCGGCTTACTCCCTCTCGCAGGTGCTTTGCTTTGGCTATCTCGGCTACTACAACTCCACGCACTTACCAAGAGGCTCTTGTTATTCCTCATTGGAAATCTGCCATGGATGAGGAAATTGCCACTCTTAATGAAAGGGGTACCTAGACCCTTGTTCCTCTACCGATAGGTACTGATGTGGTTGGCTGCCGCTGGGTGTTCGTTGTGAAGTTTCGCCCCGACGGCACTGTGGATCGTTAAAAAGCCCGGCTGGTGGACAAAGGCTTTACTTAGACTTATGGAGTTGACTACTTTGATACTTTCTCCCCGGTTGCTCGCCTCAGCACCATCCGGGTTCTTCTTTTAGTGGCCGTCAACAGGGAGTGGGCTATTTCCCAGCTTGATGTCAAGAATGCTTTTCTGTATGGGGATCTTCAGGAGGATGTCTATATGGAGCAACCTCTTGGGTATGTTGCTCAGGGGAGACACGAGTATGCCAGTTGAAGAAGGCCATCTACGACCTAAAACAAAGTCCTCGGGCATGGTTCGACAAGTTTAGTGGCATTGTGGCTGCCATTGGCTTTACAAGAAGTTCAGCCGATCACTCATTGTTTATTCGCAAAACCGCATCGGGCCTTGTGGTTTTGGCGGTGTATGTGGATGATATTCTTCTTACCGGCGATGACCAGGCTGGGGTGGACTTGACAAAAAAACACCTCCGTCAACACTTAGTCACGAAGGATATGGGATCCCCGAAATAGTTTTTGGGGATAGAAATCTCTCGGAAGCCTGACTCGTTGGTTCTCTCCCAACGGAAGTATGCTCTTGATCTTCTACAAGAGGCAGGATTGACCGGTGCCAAACCGGCCAGGTATCCCATGGCCACTGGTGAGGACAAAACCTGGACAGATGACTCACCTCTTATATCCGATGCCACCAGGTATAGACGTCTGGTGGGCAAACTCATTTATCTCACGGTGACCAGAACCGACATCGCCTATGCTGTAGGCAAGGTCAGTCATTTCATGCAAGCTCCCAGGGAATGTCATCTTCAATCTGCCTTGAAGATACTAGAGTATGTCAAAGCAGCACCAGGAAAAGGGCTACTCTTTTAGAAGCGTGGTCATCTGAGAGTTGAAGCCTACTCAGACTCAAGCTATGCGGATGATAAAGGTGACCCTAAATCTACATCGGGTTTTTGCACCTTTGTTGGAGGTAATCTTGTGAGCTGGAAGAGCAAGAAGCAGTCTGTTGTCTCAAGGTCCAGTGCAGAAGCTGAATACCGGAGTATGGCGTCAACCACGTGTTAGTTAAAATGGTTGCGGGCTCTCATGCTTGACCTAGGAGAGGTCTACGACTATCCTCTGCCTATGTTCTGTGACAACAAGGCCGCTATATACATATCCAAAAATCCGGTCTTCCATGAGAGAACGAAACATATAGAGGTCGACTGCCATTTCATCTGAGAAGAGGTCTTGAAGAGACAGATTTGCACTCCGTTCGTCATCTCCGACAAAGAGTTGGCAGATATCTTCACCAAGCCGGTTTCTACTTCCTTCTTCCATATCTGTGACAACCTGGGCATGATTAATATCTATGCTCCAGCTTGAGGGGGGAGTGTCGAAGTATGATACCGGGCGGTCTGGCGGTTTGAGCCTGGCGGGTTATAGCTTGGGCGGTCTGGCGGTTTGTGTCCGGCGGGTTGATATTCAGACTGTTGCTGTGGTGTCTAGCGGTCTGACGGTTCATCTCCGGTGGCTTGGAAACCGGGCGGTCTAACGGTCTCCAACCGCATCTCTCTCCTGCTTCTGGTATTGCCGGGCGGTTAGAATATTGTCTAACTGCGCGGCTTGTTCCGGTCTGTTGTTCTAGCCGCTCGGAACTGTTGTATAGCTTTAGTCCCATATTATTAGTTTGTATTCTATCCTCTCTCCTCCATTCTATAAAAGGGAGGCCATACCTTTGTAAATGATATCTTTTTGGATAATAAAAATTTCAATTATTCAAAGTTCTGGCTTGTTTTCTAGTCGTTTGTTCGCTACTCTAGTCGTTTGCTCGCTACTTTTAACAGCTTTCCTTTATCCTTGTCCACACGCTGAGGCGGAGGTAGTGCCTGAAGTGGAACTGCATGAAGAGCAGGCTAGACCTGAGGACACCTAGACATGATGTGACCTTTCTGCCCGTACTGATAGCAGACTTTATCCTTGGACCAGCACTAGGCAGCATCATGCTCGGGTCGCTTGAAAATAGAACAGGAAACATCCCTCCTAGGAGCACCCTGAATAGCATGAACTTGCTCCTTCTTCTGAGCTGCTGCCTTTTTGAAACACCTCTCAACAGGGTGGCCTGACCGACCATAGAAGCTACAAACCACCTTACTCTTCTTTCCCGAAGTAGCACCAGGTACCTGGGGTTTCTTCTCCTCAACAGACTTCCACTTGTCCTTCCTTATTTGCTGGCCTCTGCACTTTGCAGTCTCGATAGCCTCCACTTTCAGAGTAGCCTCCACTACCCCTGCATAAGTCTCTGATCCATAAGCACTGGTCAACTATTGCACCTCGCTCCTCAAGCCACCAAGGAATCGCTTGACTCGATCATCCTCAACACTTACCAACCCAGGAGCAAACCAGCTCAACTTGCTGAACTCTACCTCATACTCACCTGCTTCAGGTGGATGAAGTCGTTCATAGGACGGTCACGCTCGACCGAAGGCAAGAACTTCCTCAGCAGCATTTTCTTGAACACTTCCCAAGAGCAACCAGCTACCAAGCTCTCCTTTTCTCTAAGCCACTAACTCTTCTCCAAACCCTTGAGCTGATAGGCGGCTATCATCACTCTCTGATCATCAAAAATACCGGAGTACGAGAATATCTCCTCCATGGAGATCAGCTAATCGTCTATGACCATGAAATCTGCCTTCCCATCATAAGTAGGAGGGTTAAGTCTCTGAAACTGTGAGATAAATTCTACCTCCGCTGGCACCACCACTAGAGGTCTCAGGGGTGTAGGAGGAGGAGGAACAGCTAACCCCCCTGCAGGGCCTTGCACTCCCTGAGTCTGTCCTGCCACAACTGCTGCCAAAGACTGGATCTGGGCTCACACCTCCACCATCTTCCTGCTAAAGGAATCGCTACTCTATCATAGGCTCTCGATCACCACATCATTCTGCGCTCCTGATGACTCACCCTCAGATAGGGGGGTCGATCTAGTCGAAGGGCGTCTCGCCATCCTAAAATCATAGCAACATTAGTCAGATCCTAGTACGATAGCTGCAACTAACAACAAGTACAGACAATACATACATAAATATGAACTTAAAGCTGCTAAACTTGCTCTGGGAGTTTATTTTTTACAAGAACTAATGTTATGCCTTAACCTAGGATGGTTAACCACCACCATACTAACTTTTGTGCCTAGATCGGGAATGCATGACTTATATTATTTTTGACTCGAAAACTTATGTGTGTACATATGTCATCCAGCCAGTCTTTAGCTTGGCATGTTGTGCTTATGCAATGTTATACTATGCATGTTTGTGCTATGCATTCTAAAAAAGCCCTAATGCATGTTATGAGCGGCGTACACATGAAAATTTTATGCATCCCATACTACATAACATTTTCATGCAATGAAAAGAAAATGAGCTAGCCGCAACCATGTGGTGAGGTTATGCATCCCATACTACATAACCCTCATATGTTGCCTTTATGGTGGATCCATATACGAACACATATTATGCATCACATACTACATAATATGCCCTGTATACTTCGTGTTATGCTATGAGTGTAGTGTTCGTGCTGTTGCCAAGACGTGCTGATGACATATCAGTGTGTGAATGACATGATGGTGAACCACTAATGCAATCAAAAGGGAAGGTTGCCCGACTAACTTGTCAAGCAACCTCCCTCTGATACCAACTGTCACAACTCGCATTTTCTCCGAAGAAAACGGATTATCAGAGTAGGAGAAAACACGCGTAATGATGTCATGTCGAGCAGGGGATAACTGCCGACGCTCAGGCAAGCCACTAACAACTATACTTTATGAAAATTCATAAGTAATATGATTAGAAAATCAGTTATATTTTTAAAGGTTATATCCCTCAGCTCGGTGGATCACCTAGTCCACAATTTAAAAACTATACTTATACGCTGCGGAAAATACTTTATTCAGGTTCGACATCCTAAAAGAGTGCATAAGTGTCCCGAGAGGACAACTTATACTATGCAGTACCATACTTTTGATTTATACTATATATATAGGAAAATGATCTTTTTACGTTATTTGGAAAATAGTGATGAGTTTTATAAAACGTGTTGATCATGAGGTATACTTATAATAGTGTTTTTAGGTTTAAAAGTAACTAGCAACCTAGCATAAATCATCCCAAGAGCAAGTAGACTAACTCCAGAAAGGTAGCAGCAAAAAGTAACGCATCTAGTATCAAGGTAAAACTACCAGTGGGCGCCAACAAACTGACACGAACCCACTGGAAAATATGTATGTCTGTAAGAAAAACAGTTAAATACCTCACAAGACCAAGGAACTAATCTCCAAAGAATGAGAGACCACCAGCAACAGCATAACACAACTAGCCGCCTAATCGGCTACTAACCAAAACCTGAGGCATTCAAAGAAGAAAAGAATACCTCAGCAAGCTAAACAAGTAAGCTGTACGGAAATGTTAGGTTATAAGGTAAGCAAGAAGAGTAAGCAAACCGAAAACAAGCACCAATGTCTAAGGCAAGATAAAAGAAAAGCACTAAGTGCGAGGAAACAGTAACAACCCTGCCCAAAAATAAATCCTGGAGAGTTTACCAGGCTACCATGAGCCCAAACGTTGCAAATTTACAAAGGAAGAAACGTCTAACACCCTAAGCTGTGAGAGATGGTAGTAGCAAAAACAACGCGGATCCGGGTTGGAGGCAAACTCGGCCCCCCAACCACAATTTCCAAGAAACAAAGCTCAGGGGTCTACATGTGAAAGAACTAGGGACCTCCCACCCCCTTGCCCAGCCCGTACCTGGAGCAAGATAAAATAAAAAGGGTGGCCTTGGCTAAATTACACAACACCTTCCCCCATAAGAGCTTCAAACCACCACTACTAACCACGACCAACGATTCGACCTTTTTGGAAAAAAAGAAATCGCCGACAAGGAACCTCAAAATCAAGGAATTCACTCGGGGGAGAAAATCAAGGTAAGGGAATAACGTTGAGATGACTCAACACGGCATGGCATTGAGTGAGCCCAACTCACTCAACGCCTAAATAGACAGTGGCGTTGAGTGAGCTAGCCTCACTCAACGCCAAAACAGCAATGGTGTTGAGTGAGGTTCACTCACTCAATGCCTTCTACAACACTGGCTGTGGCGTTGAGTGAGGTCCACTCCCTCAACGCCTTCAGCAATACAGGCTATGGCATTGAGTAAGCTAACCTCACTCAATGCCAAAACAGCTATGGCATTGAGTGAGGTCCACTCCCTCAATGCCTTAGCACTTAACCGCAAAACCAACCTGTGGCGTTGAGTGAGTCCACCTCTCTCAACGCCAAAACAGCTTTGGCGTTGAGTGAGGTCGACTCACTCAACGCAAAGTACTTAGCTGCGAAAACAAACTGCGGCATTGAGTGCGCCCACCATTCTCAATAATAGAACAGCTTTGGCGTTGAGTGAGGTCAACTCACTCAATGCCAAAGTACTTACCCGCAGGAAAGGGCTGCGGCGTTGAGTGAGACCGCCTCACTCAGCGCCTAAACCGCCATGGCATTGAGTGAGGCCCACTCACTCAACGCCATCCGGAAGAGGTCGGCGGGAATACAGATTGATTCTTGCCGAATCGGCGGGAATCACTAACGATTCTCGTCGAAGTCGGCGAGAATAACTAAGTGATTCCCGTCGATTTTGACTTAGAAGAATTTTCTCACTCAACGCCACACTACTTAGCCGCAAAAGAACAGATCAAGGGGCAATGGCGTTGAGTGCGTGCACCACACTCAACGCCAAGTCCCAGCAGACCCGGCGTTGAGTGTGTGCACCACACTCAACGCCAAGCCCTTAATCCTCCATCGCTAAAATACAGTAACTTGAATATTAACTCTTACACTCATCCTATCACATCATACCACTACCATTAGCCCAGAATCTCTTTATTAGACAAGAATTAGGAGAGGAGAAATATTTCCTGCTGCTGCTACGTCTACTCTCAGGCCGAATCTACTCATCCCGAGCCTAATCAAGCAAAACTCGGCTTATATATTCATCAGCAACCTGGTAGTAGACTTAGCATCCGCTGAAACTACGTAATCCTACAAGTTTAACAGCAAACCCTAGTTTTAAGAGAAGGGAAGGCTTCTACTACAGCCACTACACAGGCAAGCAGACATACACCCCAACCCGAGTCTAAACAAGGCAATTTTTGTATAAAATAAAACTAAAGCTTTTTCTCTTCTACCCGGCTACAATTACTGCACAGAAAAAGTTAACTCCAACACACCTTACTCTACTCCAAACCCGAGAACAAGGTAAATCAACAGCAGGAATGAAAATAGGAAGACAAAGCTATTCTATATATAGCACCCTTACTAATCTTAATTAGCAAATCAATTAATAATTAACAAAAAGACAAGGCAAAACCGCCAAGTACCTGCACCCTTTCAAAATAATATTTAATATAATATTTATTAAATAGTTTTATTTTTCATAAAATACAAAACAATGCGAAAACCGAACATCCTCGGAATTCGACGAAATTCACACCGTAGCTAAATATCCACACTACAAACACAACGGCGAAGTCGAAATTAACTTTTGACAAACAGAACTCGAGTTATACCCACCCAAAGCCAAAACACAAGCATCCCCTGAGAGGCTACACCGGGTCACCCAAAACGACTTGGCTTGCTAGGGAGATCTTATCAATAGGCTACAAAATGGGCCACTCAGTTCTAAGCAGTTAAGACCACACTCCACAGATGGCACAAGCCAAAAAAACGCATCGACATAACGCAAAGCAAGAATTAAATAATCGCAGAAAAATTGGGGGTGTTACAGTAGCAGCCTCTCCCAAGGATTCCCCATATCTAATATGCATAATCTAAGCATGTCCTCCATAGTCCTATTTGTCTGCTCCGTCTGGCCGTCGGTTTATGGATGGAAGGCAGTGCTAAAGGTAAGTCGGGAACCTAAGTAAGCATGCACTACCCTCCACTCCGTGGAAGTGAATCGACCGTCGCGGTCTGAGATAATAGTCCTGGGGATGCCATGGTATCTGACGAACTATTGCACGAACAATCTCACCAAAACTACAACTGGAGCATCCTTCCTGACTTGGATAAATTGCGCTACCTTTGTCAGTCTATCGACTATGACCCAAATGGAATCGCGCCTAGAGTGGGAGCGAGGCAGTCCGTGTACAAAGTCCATAGCAATGTCCTCTAACTTCCACTCTGGGACTGGCAGTGGCTGTAATAAACCTCTCGGGCTCTTACATTCCGCCTTCACACGCTGACAAGTCTCGCAGTGTGTCACAAAATAGGTGATCTCCCTCTTCATCCTAGGCCAGCACATGGTCTTTCGTAAGTCTGCCCACATCTTGGTGATGCTGGGATGCACTAAATATCTGGAGCAATGTGCCTCTCTGAGTATGTCATCCTGGATACCATCTCCTGCTGGTATGTATACTCGTCCACGGAATCGAAGGAGATCATCTTGCAGTGTGTAGTCCTCAAACTTGCCCCCTTCTAGGGCACTGAAAATCGGCTCTAATGCAGCATCCAACCTCTAATGTGTAGTAATGTGCCCCCAAATATCATCATCACTAATCAATGAGCTCAGGTACTCTTGGTATACCACTGGTTCGGCCTCAGATACCATGGTAATATGCATGTCTTCCATCATCCGTATCAGCTCTATAGACATCAACCGAGGCTCCGGTCCAGAAGTGTCGGCTCTCCTGCTCAAAGCATCTACTACTGTTTTTGCCTTCCCCTGATGGTAGTGGATCTGATAATCATAGTCACAGAGGAATTCCAGTCATCTCCTCTATCGCAGGTTCAGTTCATTCTGCGTATCGATATATTTAAGATTCTTGTGATCCGAGTAGATATCACAATTAATCCCGTATAAGTAATGTCTCCACTTCTTTAGGGCGAATACCATAGCCCCGAGCTCTAAGTCATGTACCGGATAATTATTCTCATGCTTCTTCAACTGTCTCGAAGCATAAGCAATAACATGTCCATGCTGCATCAGGACAACGCCCATCCCCTAGTAAGAGGCATCCGTGTAGATCTGAAATCCTTCACTCCCGGATGGGTTCACAAAAAGAACTGGTGCTCCCCACGGCTATGAGCTCGGCCGCACAAATCCCGATTCCACGAGCTCCTGAAGCTGAGTCCGGAACTCTGTCAACTCTCTGGGAGCCATCCTGTAAGGTGCCCGGGACACTGGCCTCGCCCTCGGCACTAACTGGATCCTGAAATCCAAGTCCCGAACTAGTGGTAGTCCGGGAAATTTCTCCGGGAATACATCAGAGAAATCCCGAACCATCGGGATATCAGCTATAGAGCTCTCTGCTACTGCCATCTCGAAGCAGATGAGGTACACCTCCTCTCCCTGCTCATAGGCCTTGACAGCTTGTACAGAAGATAATGAAAGATGGGGTATAGGTCGTGTAATATCCTATTTCCGGCTAGACCCCTAGGAGTCGGTCTGTCGTGACAGAACCCTAGGAAGCCCAAGAATTGAAATACATCGACCAAGATTTCGGGTCACGGGTTGGTCACGCCCGTGACCGACCCGTCACGCCCATGACCTAGGGCATGACCCCTTCGACGATCGTCGATCTCAGAATGACGATCGGCGAGCGCAGAATTTGTAACCTAGGCCTGTCACACCCGTGACCTACGTGTCACGCCCGTGACCTAGGGCGTGACCCCCTTCGACGATAGTCGATCTCAGGAAGCCGATCATAGAGCGCAGAATTTGCAACCCGGGCCTGTCACGCCCGTGACCTACATGTCACGCCCGTGACCTAGGGCGTGACCCCCTTCGACGATCGTCGATCTCGAGAAGACGATCGACGAGCGTAGAATTTGCAACACGGGCCCGTCACGCCCGTGACCGATATGTCACGCCCGTGACCAAGGGCATGACCCCCCTTCGACGATCGTCGATCTCAGGAAGACGATCGGCGAACTCAGAATTTGCCACCTAGCCCTGTCACGCCTGTGACCTACGTGTCACGCCCGTGACAAATGCTGAAATATCGGTTCAGGCCCAAAATTATTCTAACACGCGTTATAAAAAATTCTAGTATGGAAAGTTACACCAGGAGTATTTATGGGCCGTTTCCTTCTCTAATAACTTAATAAGAAAGAGAAAGTGTTTGGTCCAATAGGAAATCGCCACCTGGTAAACACCTCTTCTTATTCCAGCGTTTACTTTCCTCCACCATAACCGAAATATTATTAAGAGAGAGAGCATTCATGGCCACGAATGCTTCACCCTTTCCCCTCCCCATATGGAGATCTATAAAAGCCCCCTTAGAGCAAGATGAGAAGGTTACACTCTTGACCAAACGGATTCAGATTATTGTTCTTGCTTTAGAAGAAGTTCGGGAACGCCACCACCGTGCCATGACAATCCGACATTCATCTCGCCTCCAAACCGCGAACAAGGTCCTCCTCTACTTCTTTTTTTTGTAGGTAGATCTTAGGATCTTAGAAAGGAGTTCGTGGTCAACGGAGCCGGACCTATCTCGCGTTTTCATGGAAAAACCATGAAAAATATATTTTCGGGTACGCCGAAAACCGCCACCTCCGGCAGCCAAACCACCGCCGACCGATAGCCATCGCCTCGACGGAGGTGGTTGTGGTGGTGGCTGGCCAGAGAAGTGACCGGACGTCCGGCGACAGATCGCGGGAGAGCTACAGGAAATATATGTTTCTGAGTTCAGTTTTTTGGTTCTGTAGAAGATGAACAGTAAAAGCATTTTATTATTTAAAAATTATGAAAAGATACATTAAATGGCCATATTCTAATGCTGCAAAACGAGGCACTTAAAGGCCTATTTAGGAAAAATAGCCAGTCACAAAATTTGTATCCCTTTGAGTCTAGATTAATTTAAAATTAATTTCAACTTGTTTGGGTAAACGGTTTGACCGCAGCACCCGTTTTAGTAGAGGTTGTACCTAGAGTTGGGCAGGAACTAAAATGAATGCCCACACTTCGTCCCTTGTCCAAATGACCTGAAATTTGGACAAGGGATTACCCTTAACCATACCTTGAGGCTGTCCAAAAATGGAAATTTTTGGAGACACTTTGCCTAAGGTTTTTGTTTTAATTTAATTAAGATAGAGGAATTTGTTTAAGTGGTCAAATGACTTCCAAACCCTCCCAATTTTCGGTGAGTGGCCGTTGGCAATAAAACCTAGCTCTGTACAAAATTTGAACTCATTTGGATGAGTTTTGGATAGGAAGTCACATGTTCTTAACTAGGCATTAACGAGACGTTTTTGAGTAAAAAGTTCACTAAGAGGTTGGAACGGTCAAATCACCTCAACAGAGGCTGATATTTTGACCACTGACTTAGAGGGGTTATTATAACCCACTTGGAGAAAATGGTGTGGTTTAGGGTTGGTTTACCCTAGGATCCAAACTCAAACCCTAAATGGAGGGTTTTGAGGGTTGTGAAGGACATGGGGGCAATTGCTCTCGTATTGCCTTGAAATTTAGTTGAGTTGACATTAGCATGATATAAATCATCTGGATGAAATCTTGGAGGAGTTGGAGATAGGTAGATACCTCAAAACCTTAACCTTAGCTTTAGGATAAAATACCAATCAAGTAAAATCTGTCACTAAACATTATCTAAAAGCTGTGAAACTCGGGAAGAGTAAGTTTTGGGGCAGGTAGAATCTAAAACAATTTTACTGGAATTTTATGATGTCTATTTCCAACACTTCATTTGTAACATTTATTATAGCCCTAATTGATGTTTTAATTATTTAAATCTTTCCGTTCATTAAATCCCCATGAAATCTTGGACGTAAATGTTTTAGGTCAGAATGGTTGCTCCTTAATTTTTGTATAATTGTTTGTTGAGTAAATCTAGTACTTCCTTCACAAATGTTAAAAAAAAGTTTTATGGTTTAAAAATTTATCATGGATTATATTGCTGCTGAAAAATTATGAAACTTGTCCAATGCTATTTTTAAGGTCATACCTACATTATTTAATTAATTTATAATTTTTGGATGGATATTCTCTGTACTTGATTCATAGATAATAAAAGATAGAAAATATTGCTAAAATGGTTTTAGTGCTCTTTTGATGAGAGAAAAAATTGTGATACTTTGGATTTACCATATTGAGATAGCAAAATATTTATAATAATTTTGTTGGACATCTTGCATGAGTACTTAGGGTAGTTCATGTTCAAACCGATAGCCCATGGAATTTTGAGGAAATTAATTAAATGCCAGATAAATTAGGAAAATTATAGTTTTCTGATTTTAGGCTAATCATATCATGATATACCTCCAGTAAATAATTTAGGGCATTTGGATGATTATCTAGATTATCTCCTATTCGGTTCGACATATAGTCTGGGTTGGTCTGCTTATAGCAAATTGTTAAATCTTAATAGGACATGATCTGGGGTAGTTGTTAGAGTTAGTCATTTTGTATGGGTGGATAGTTGTGGATGATTTCGCAATAGAATGATATGAAGAGTAGTGAGAAGTGGTGTTGACTAGAGTTAAGAGGTGCTCGGGTTCGACGAAAGATCGTCTTTCCCGAAGAGAGGAAGATTAAAAATCACCCTAGGTTAGTCTATCGTAATATGAGAAGGGAATGGGTAAAGGGAATCAACCAATAAAAATAAGTGTCTTGCGAAAGGGAACGATGGACTTCAACTACCATCATAGTTCCTAGTGCCCTTTGAGAGGCCTTCACAGGGAATACCGGGGGCAGTCCCGTGTTAACGTAAACTGCAATAACAAACTGAAAAGAGTAATATAGTAATTAGGATCTCACATTTCATAAACACTATTAGCACAGGAGGATTGTTGGGAGCTTCGGCTCGATTGGTTAAGATACGGATGGAATGGTCCGGGGAGCTTCGACTCGATTGGTTAAGAGACGGACGTTTTGGTCCGGGGAGCTTCGACTCGGTTTTTGTGTGATTACGATTGAACTTGCATGTGCATAAAAGGAAAGAAAATTAATGTGGTGGGTCTTCGGTATTGTAGGGTCGATGCACGTACACCAATACGCTGACTTGGCAAGTATAGTTAGCACTTCGCCAACAGAAGTCCGGTGCGCCAGCCGGCAAGAGTACGCAGGAGTCCGCTTCGTGCACCAAGCATTGAGGCATACGATAGGTCTTACCGGTAGTGCTTTACTGGTTTAGAGGTGGGCGAGGACAAACCCACCGCTTCCGTCTGCCACTACAGAGGTATCCTGGGAGATAACGGCTCCGAAAGGGGGAACTAAAGGTCTGTGTGCACATAGTCGGGTGTGTGAGTTGCACTTGCATGTTCCATCATACCATCTTGCATGTCATAGCATAATCGATTCATTTAACCCTGACACCTAAAGTATAAGTGGAGTGGGACACTTATACATTAGGACTTTCAAAATGACCCCTTGGTCTATAAGCTTGTGTGGGCAAGTTTATAAATTAAGGTTAAATTCTATAATTATATGCTGATGTTTGATAACTGACACCCCAACGTATAAGTGGTATGGGACACTTTATACGATGGGAGCCTTGCAGAAGATCCCTTGGCTTATGCGCTTCCGCACATAAGTTAAGGTTACTTTACCTACTTTCTGTTTCTGTCATATTTATTATAGAATTGCTAGATTAGTTCCGCTGCCACCTGTTCCTTTGATTTAATCTCCACCTTCATGTCCTTCCCTTTCTTCCTCTCCACTCGGTACCTAGGAGCCATGGGGGAAGGGGTAGGGGATGATAGGGCTTAGTATTTATGACTAACGGTTTTTGAACCGCATCATTTTAGGGAATCGTGGAGCCCAGCACGGGGGAGCAGCCCCAGAGATCGGTGCACTTGGAGATGGGGCAGTCTAGCTCCGGAGTTCATACAGCCAGGACCGTGAGTCTCGACCTTGAGTAGATGTTTTGTTTTTGCTTCCACATGAGTTATTTGTAGTGAGGACATGATGTACCGGGCATAAGCCCGTATTTTAGTACTCTGATATGTTGTTTTGTGGACACTCACTTCGTGGAGATTTTTTTTCTATATATGTGATTTTCTTGTGGACTTGTACTACTTCATTATGCTACCTTTCTGTGATGGAATTGGCCGACAGAATCGGCGCTTTGTGTTGATGACCCTTCTGTGCGTGAAGGTGTCACCGCAAAGGGGCGGTTCTGGGCCTAAGACCCCGGTGTTTTAAAAGAAAAAGGGGGGGGGGGGTCTTACAAGTGGTATCAGAGGAAACATCGATCTGAAAAAGGTAGCAGTCCACTAACCCTGGGTCACCCCCGCTCGAGTTTAGTTTGGGGACAAACTAAGCAGCGGAAGTAGTTGTGTGCCCATATGGGGATCATATATAAATTGTCCACTTTTAGTAAAGATTGAACGTTTTCTCAGTACGGGTTTTGTTATGCAGCCTCCAGCACAGCCTACGCCACAAGGTGGAGTTCAACAGGCTCAGGATGTTGCACTACCTCAACCGGTCCCCACTCCTTTCCTTCAGTCAGACATGGGACAGACTCTGACAGCCATTTCAGAGACTTTCAGGGCCCAGCAGGTTCCGGTCCCGCAGCCAAACCCGGGGGCCAACAAGTTGAGCATCTTCCGAGGACTTTCTCCCCCGTCCTACTTGGGGACAGAGTCGGTGGTTCGGACGGAAGAGTAGCTGGATATTATGTACGAGATGCTGACCGGGATACGGTGCCCCTAGGAGGAGAGGGTGGCTCTGGTTGTCTCTTGCCTGGAGTCCCATGCCAAGAGGTGGTGGAAGACTCTGCTGGACACGACGTTTGCCGATAGGGAGGTTGCGGAAGTTACCTGGGAAGAGTTCAGGGCTGTACTGCTGGAGCATTTTGTTCCGCAGTCGGCTAGGGATCAGTTGGAGGAGCGGTTCTTACAGCTGAAGCAGGGCACCCGGACGGTGGTGGAGTACCATCGAGAGTTCGACCATTTGGCTCGATATGCAGATTCTTACCAGCTGGATGAAGCAGGGTACATCAAGAGGTTCTATAAGGGCCTGCGGGAGGACTTGAGGGAGGCTTTGTTGTTTGTATCCGACGGGCCTATCTCCTTGATTTTGGATATTGCAAAAAGGATTGAGCCTGATTGGCACACCACTCGGGGCCGGAAACGGCAAGCGGAGGATCAGGGCCGGAGAGCCAGAAATGACTAGCGGCGAGGTGCTATATAAGAGGGGAGAAGGACAGAGGACCAGCCTCGTCAGGAAGTGAGGCAGGAGCCGAGGGAGCAGGTGATATTGGCCCCTCAACCTCTTCGGATGCAGGAGATGCTGAGACCCGGGGGAATGGCGTATCCCCCACCAGAGTGCTTCCATTGTCATCAGATTGGGCACCTCCGGAGGAACTGCCCCATGAGGGGGACACCACCTCCAGCACCACAGGGTGGCCCACCAGCTCAGCATTACGGAGATCGAGGATGCGGCTGAGGTCGTGGATACTAGGGGGGAGACCGTAGACAGGAAAGGGAGCAGGTATATGCTTTGGACCTTGCGCAACCTCGGAATCCAGAGCAAGTCATAGCATGTACGCTGCAATGCTTCGTTAATTTCATAGAATTTCTCTCTCAGTTGTTAAATCTTAGAATCACACTAGATAGATTAACAAGGAAAGAAAACTTGTTATAGAACCCTAAGACATCTAATCATACCAGGTATAGTCTTCATCAGCGGCAAGCCTGCCCGCACTCTTTTCGATACTGGAGCTACTCACTCCTTTGTATCAGAGACATTCGTAGAAGGACTGGAAGGCATGGAGCGATTCACAGGCTTGAAGATGAGGGTGCGATTACCTGATGGATCTGAACTCCTTTCCTCGGACCACTGCAATATGGAGGCAGAAATTGGTGGAAAGGCGTTCGAGGCTCAAGCGACGATTTTGAAGCTGACGGACTACGATCTGATCCTGGGCATGGCATGGCTGCACTGGAACCATGCCCAGATTGATTGCCAAGCGAAGAGGATCATCGTGAGACACGGGGACTCTTTCATTATCATCGAAGGTATAAGACCTGCCTCTCATATACTCTTATCTTCGGTACAGGCCGTTAAGGCCCATCTGCATGGAGAGGAGGTCTATCAGATTCTATTTGAGATGGCGGAAGTCAAGGAGTCTGTGATAGACATCCCGGTGGTGCGAGATTTCGCTGACATCTTTCCAGAGAAACTGCCAGGACTACCTCCGCACCGAGAGCAGGACTTCCAGATACAGCTTGTGTCGGGGGCCAAGCTGACATCTAGGGCCCCTTACCAGATGGCCCCGAAAGAGTTGACAGAGTTCCTAAGTCAGTTGCAGGAAGTAGTTGAGGCAAGGTTTGTCCGGCAAAGTTCTTCACCGTGGGGAGCCCCGGTGCTATTCGTCAAGAAGAAGGACGGAAGTCTCCGCTTGTGTATTGACTATCGAGCGCTGAATAGACTGACGGTCCAGAATACATACCCGCTGCCACGAATTGACGAGTTGTTTGATCAACTGGAGGGAGCACACTTCTTCTCGAAACTTGACTTGAGGTCAGGTTATTATCAGCTACGGATTCGAGAGGAGGGCATTCTGAAGACCGCCTTCAGTAGTATATACGGACTGTTTGAGTTTACAGTGATTCCCTTCGGGCTCACAAATGCGTCGTCAGCATTTACAAGCCTTATGAACAGAGTATTCGAGGAGTATTTGGATGTTTTCATCATAGTATTTATTAACGACATCCTCATCTACTCAAGGACGGAAAAGAATCATACACAACACCAGACATTAACTTTACAGAGGCTACGGGAGCATCAGTTGTACGCGAAGTTCAGCAAATGCCAGTTTTGGTTAAAGGAGGTGGCCTTCTTAGGTCATATTATCAGCGGTGCTGGATTGGCAGAAGACCCGGCCAAGATTCGTGTAGTTCAGGAGTGGCCACCGTTGAAGAAATCCACAGATGTACGGAGCTTTCTGGGACTTGCCGGATATTACCGGAAGTTCGTCGAAGGATTTTACCGGATTGCACTCCCTCTTACATCCCTGACAAAGAAGGAAACCCCTTTCGTTTGGACACCACAGTGCGAGGCGGCCTTCGTGGAGTTGAAAGGTCTGCTTACATCGGCTCCCATTCTCGCTCTTCCGTCGGGAAGGGAGGGATTCCAGGTGTATACGGACGCCTCCTACCAGGGGATGGGTGCCGTTCTGATGCAGAACGGGCACGTGATAGCCTACGCCTCCCGACAGCTGAAGATACATGAGAAGAACTATCCGGTGCATGATGTAGAGATGGGTGCAGTGATCTTTGCTCTAAAGATTTGGCGACACTACCTCTACGGGGTCCACTGTGACATCTTTTCAGATCACAAAAATCTGAAATACGTGGACACACAGAAGGAACTCAACATAGAATAGAGACGTTGGGTGGAGTTCCTATCGGATTACCAGTACACCATGCATTATCATCCAGGGAAGGCGAACGTGGTGGCAAATGCTTTGAGCCGGAGAGGAGATACCTCAGGGAAGGGACCACAACTGATGTCCATGGAGCTAGTCCGGTCCTTCAGAGATATGCAGATATCCCTAGTTTCCGAGAATGATCCAGAGTTGTATAGGGAGTATCTAGCATCTATGGTGGCCATAGATGATATTCGGGACCGCATCTGGGACGGACAGAAGACAGATGCATGGGCAGAGCCGATATTATGAGCCTTGGAGGAGGGATCGACGGGAGATTATTCACTGAGAGATGGATTGCTATATTTTAGAGGCAGGGTATATATACCCGCAGGAGGCCAGATTCAGGAGGACATCATGGCGGAGGCACATTGTAGCAGATATTATATACACCCGGGGATCACCAAGATGACGGCAGACTTGAAGAAGATGATGTTTTGGCCAGGGATGAAGAAGGACATTACGTACTTCGTGACTCATTGCGAGGCATGCCAGTTGGTGAAGGCGGAGTGCAGGAACCCCGCTGGATTGCTACAGCCACTCCCGGTGCCGGAGTTGAAATTTGAGGACATCGCGATGGATTTTATTCATGGACTCCCCCGATCACGGACGGGAAACGACTCGATTTGGGTCATCATCAATCGGTTGACGAAGGTGGCCAGATTCATTCCGATCAGGAAGGATGACTCTATGGGAGTACTAGTGCAGAGATTTGTGGAGCAGTTTGTTCGATACCACGGGGTGCCCAAGACGATCGTGTCGGATCGGGATGGCCGGTTCACTTCCAGGGAGTGGAGATCCGTGCAGGCTTACTTAGGCATGTGATTGACCTTCAGCACCGCATTCAATCCCCAGACGGATGGGCAGACAGAACGCACCAATCGGACGCTGAAAGATCTTTTGAGGCTATGCATTTTGGATCGCAGGGAACTATGGGAGAAGCTCTTACCCCTGGTCGAGTTCTTCTATAACAACAGCTACCAGTCCAACATCAGGATGACGCCTTATGAAGCCTTGTATGGAAGGAAATACAGGACCCTGCTTTCTTGGGTTCAGGACGAGGATCCGAAGGCGTTGGGATCGGATTTTGTTGAAGACACCGAGGCTCAGGTGAGACTGATCAGAGACAGGATGTTAGAGGCGCAGAGCAGGCAGGCTAAGTATTATGACTCCCGGCATAGTCAGGTGGAGTTTCAGGTGGGGGACCAAGTGTTTTTGAAGATCCGGCCCATGAATGGAGTTTCACGGGTGCGTGGTCGGAGGAAGAAGTTCGGCTCTAGGTATATGGGCCCTTACAGGATCCTGGAGCAGATCAGGGCCCTAGCTTACAGGCTGGAGTTTCCACCAGAGCTGGCAGCTCTGCACAATGTCTTCCACATTTCTTCACCTAGGGGGGCTCTACTACTCCCGGAGCAGCAGATTTTGACCACCGAAATATCGGTAGCTTCAGACCAATCTGTTCACTTGGAGCTGGTTCGGATCGATGACAAAGGAGTACAGATCTCTCGCCGCAAGAAGATCCCCTTAGTCAAGGTTCGGTGGAGGAACCATGGTATGGAGGAGCACACCTGGGAACCGCAGGACCTGATGAGTCAAAAATACCCGGAGTTGTTCAGTCAGGTATACCTCACCACCACTTTGTATACTATAAATTACCTTCTTGTATTGAATCGGTAGGACTAAATAAGGAAACTATGGACTAATATTTTGTTTATTGGGGATATTGCAATCGTTTATCAAACAAGTAATCTCGCTTCGACTCAATAGGAAAACCATATGGGATGTTACAAGTTTATTTTATTTCGGTAGAAATCCCTGTAGGCTCAACCTCAATTTCAGGGACGAAATTTTTGTTTTGTTTATTGGGATTTGTAACATCCCATTTCCGGCTAGACCCCTAGGAGTCGGTCTGTCGTGACAAAACCCTAGGAAGCCCAAGAATTGAAATACATCGACCAAGATTTCGAGTCACGGGTTGGTCACACCCGTGACCGACCCGTCACGCCCGTGACCTAGGGAGTGACCCCTTCGACGATCGTCGATCTCAGAACGAAGATCGGCGAGCGCAGAATTTGCAACCCGGGCCTGTAACGACCGTGACCTACGTGGCACGCCCGTGACCTAGGGCGTGACCCCCTTCGACGATCGTCAATCTCAGGAAGACGATCGTCGAGCGAAGAATTTGCAACCCGGGCCTGTCACGCCCGTGACTTACATGTCATGCCCGTGACCTAGGGTGTGACCCCCTTCGACGATCGTCAATCTCAAGAACACGATCGATGAGCACAGAATTTGCAACATGGGCCCGTCAAACCCGTGACCGATATGTCACGCCCATGACCTAGGGCGTGACCCCCCCCCCCTTCGACGATCGTCGATCTCAGGAAGACGATCAGCGAACTCAGAATTTGCCACCCAGCCCTGTCACGCCCGTGACCTACGTGTCACGCCCGTTACAAATGTTGAAACATCGGTTCAGGCCCGAAATTATTCTAACACGCGTTATAATAAATTATGGTATGGAAAGTTACACCAGGAGTATTTATGGGTCGTTTCCTTATCTAATTACTTAATAAAAAAGAGAAAGCGTTGGTCCAATAGGAAATCGCCACCTGGTAAACACCTCTTCTTATTCCAGTGTTTCCTTCCCTCCACCATAACCGAAATATTATTAAGAGAGAGAGAGCATTCATGGCCATGAATGCTTCACCCTTTCCCCTCCCCACATGGAGATCTATAAAAGCCCCCCTTAGAGCAAGATGATAAGGTTACACTCTTGACCAAACGGATTCAGATTATTGTTCTTGCAGTAGGAGAAGTTCGGGAACGCCACCACCGCGCCATGACAATCCGACGTTCATCTCGCCTCCAAACCCCGAACAAGGTCCTCCTCTACTTCTTCTTTTGTGGGTAGATATTAGGATCTTAGAAAGGAGTTCGTGCTCAACGGAGCCGGACCTATCTCGCGTTTTCATGAAAAAACCATGAAAAATATATTTTCGGGTAGGCCGGAAACCGCCACCTCCGGCGGCCAAACCACTGCCGACCGATAGACATCGCCTCGACAGAGGTGGTGGTGGTGGTGGCTGGCCAGGGTAGTGACCGGACGGCCGTCGACGGATTGCGGGAGATCTACAGGAAATATATGTTTCTGAGTTCAGTTTTCTGGTTCTGTAGAAGATGAACAGTAAAAGCATTTTTATTATTTTAAAATTATGAAAAGATACATTAAATGGGCATATTCTGATGTTGCAAAACGAGGCACATAGAGTCCGATTTAGGAAAAATAACCAGTCACGAAAGTTGTAGCCCTTCAAGTCTAGATTAATTTAAAATTAATTTCAACTCGTTTAGGTAAGCGGTTTGACCGTAGCACCTGTTTTAGTAGAGGTTATACCTAGAGTTGGGCAGCAACTAAAATGAATGCCCATGCTTTGTCCATTGTCCAAATGACCTGAATTTTGGACAGGGGGTTACCCTTAGCCAAACCTAAAGGCTGTCCAAAAATGGGAATTTTTGGAGGCAATTTGCCTAAGGTTTTGGTTTTAATTTAATTAAGTTAGAGGAAATTATTTAAGTGGTCAAATGACCTTCAAACCCTCCCAATTTTTGGTGAGTGGTCGCTGGCAGTAAAACCTAGCACTGTACAAAATTTCAACTCATTTAGATGAGTTTTGGATAGGAAGTCACGTGTTCTTAACTAGGCATTAACGCGACGTTTTTGAGTAAAAAGTGCACTAAGAAGGTTGGAACGGTCAAATCACCTCAACTGAAAGTGAGGATAGATACAACTCTAGAGGGGGGGGAGTGAATAGAGTATTCAAAAATTATGACACCCTACTCAACTCCCTTAGAGTTAATTTGCGGAATGAGTTTATAGATATTTGAAACCCTAGAGCCTAACACAAAGTGAAGTGCACTAGAGAAAGCTAACTGTAATTACAGTCGAACTTTGATCCTATCACAGCAACTAGCAATCCTAGTTATTTCTACTCACAACCACAGTGCAATAAATTAAATAAAGCAACACAGAGGACACAAGAATTTTATAGTGGTTCCCTCTAAATAGGTACGTCCACTCTTCTACCACCCTGGTAGGAATCCACTACAGGTTTTTGTTCAGGTGCCCTGCCACCAACTGATCTGCTTCAGGTAGATCAAGTAGACCCTTTGAGCTTTTGATCAGGAGCTCAAAATCCAACACAGGTTTTTGCTCAGGTGCCCTGCCACCAAGGTTCACTTTTGAAGGGAGTAATAACCCTTTATACAGGAGGTTGAGAGAGTTAAAGTTTCTTCTCTATTGTTAAAACAGATTAGAGAAGCTAGTGGATTGCATAGAGCTAGAAAGCTCTAAAGAATCAAGGCTCCCCCTGGCTTAGAGAATATCCAGGAAGAAGTCTTGCTTTAGGGTGCAGGAACTCTTCTGAACTTGAGACAAAGAACTGTCTTGAAGTTCAGAAGGAGAAGCTTGAAGAAGACTCTTGATTGTAGAATGATTGTTCTTCTTCAATAGCTTTTCTATCTTCTTCTTCTTCTTGAGGCACTGAGTGAATGTTCCTTGCAGCAGGACGAACTCAGGATTGAAGAAGAGAGAGTTGAAGAAGGATGATCTTCTCAGTTGAATGTATCAATGAATGAGAGCTGTATATTTCTTCTTTCTTTGAATTTGTATATGAATCTATGTATTGAATCTGTGTGTTCTTCTCTTGTTGTTGTATGGTTGTTATTTGCTGTCTTTTGAAAGCACTTTATATATTGGCCTTTCCAACGGCTCTAATCTTGGTTTGAATTTTGTCTTCTTCTGAGATCTTCGATCTGGGCTGCAAGTAGCACAAAACAAAACATATCCTTCAGGAAGACATGTTATAAGGGGATAAAGCTTTCTAAGAAGCTGCATATCCATTCTGATAAAATGAGTACTAAAGAAAGTCACATCATACTAAACTCTTTATGGCCAAAGAAGACTTTCTGTGTCTAACGGCTATAAAGGACAGCATGGAAGAATAAAGCAAAAAGATATTTCAACTAATAAGACAAAAAACTTTGTCAGAAAAAGCTTGACTTATGCACAAAGGATGGGGCAAAGATTGCCTTGAGATGTATGCACAAAATCAATGAAATAATCTTTAATAAAATATGCTAAATAAATAGGAAATAAATCATAGAATAGAAGGAGTACAAAATTACTAAAGACAGACAGAAGAACGTCGAACGACCCTCGGAGATCGTCGACCGAAGCACAGAGATCGTCGACCTATCAGAATAGATAGTCGAACGACACAGATAGTCGACCTATCAGAGCAGATAGTCGAGCTATCAGATAGTCGACCTATCAAGGCAGATAGTCGAACTATCAAACAAGACAGATAGTCGACCTATCAAAACAGATAGTCGAACTATCAAGCAAAACAGATAGTCGACATATTAAGACAGATAGTCGAGCTATCAGATAGTTGAACTATCCAAGCAGATAGTTGAACTATCAAACAGAACAGATAGTCGACCTATCAAACAGATAGTCGAGCTATCAGATAGTTGAACTATCCAAGCAGATAGTCAAACTATCAAACAGAACAGATAGTCGACCTATCAAACAGATAGTCGAGCTATCAGATAGTTGAACTATCCAAGCAGACAGTCGAACTATCAAACAGAACAGATAGTCGACCTATCAAACAGATAGTCGAGCTATCAGATAGTTGAACTATCCAAGCAGATAGTCGAACTATCAAACAGAACAGATAGTCGACCTATCAAACAGATAGTCGAGCTATCAGATAGTTGAACTATCCAAGCAGATAGTTGAACCATCAAGAAATCTGTCTAGTCAAAAGAAGTCGAGCGGGGTTCGACGATCGACGAGGCAGATACCACAGAACGTCGAGCTAACAAGAGTTGAACTAACTTAGAGATAGACGATCTGCTGACTGACGATAGTCGACCAACTGATAGACGATCGTTGAATAGTTGATCGACGATAGTCGAGTGGCGTTCGACCATAGTCGAACCAAAAACAACTTAACCAAATTTTCATCTGGATAAGTGACAACTCTACAACTAGAGCAACCTAACTAAACAACTAACCTTTGACCATAGATAAATCTTGGGTCAAGAGACTAAATGAGAAGACTAAACTCAAATCCAAACTAGGGTACCAACAATCTCCCCCTATTTGGGTTAAGTCTCTCAAAACAAAACAAACTACTGGAAATAAATATAATACAGGAAAGGAAATATCTAAGCAGCAGATAGCATCAATCAAACAGGCAAATAAACAACTGTCAATCAATGAAATTTAAGAAGCATCAGAATCTGATTTAGATACAGAGGAACCAGGAAGAAAAGAAATTTTTCTGAAAGGGTCTAAAGCTTCTTTCTTTGATAACTTTAGATCTTGTTCTCCAATAATTCTAGATTCTCATGTTCTTGGTACTACTGCTTCAGGATGTTTTTCCATATATTTTGAAGGATCAAAGACCTCAGGTCTAACCTGAAATTTATCTATCTCCTTCTTTCTGAATTTAGACATAGTAGTTAATCTTGTAATATCTTTTCCTTCTGCTTCAGCTTTTCTGATCAGGGCTGATCCAACTAGTTCAAGAAATCTAGCCATCCTGAAATCAGGATTAAGCTTTTGACTTTCATATTCATTTTAACAAGTTGGATCTAAAGGTTTTACAGCTTTAAATTTTGTAGATAGTTCTAACATGCTTGCAGCTGGCTCTCTATTTTCTTGAATAACTAATGAAGATGGAGGAGCAAACTCAGCATATTTCTTATTTGATTTTTCAGAGAAAATAATCCTTTTACCTTTTGAATCAGTTTTCTTTGCATGAGCTGGCTTTGAGGAAGATATGCTCTTGGTTTCTTTGGAAGGAGATGATCTTCTCCTGGGAGAAGGAGGAGGAGAAAAAGTTGGCTTCTGATAAACTGCCTCCTTTACTTGCTCTCTTCTATCAGCATCTTGTCTTTGATATCCAGATTGGGATCTGCTTTGATATCCTGGATTGCTTTTCCTTTGATGAGAATGAGATGGAGTGAATCTAGCAGACGGGGCTGAAGGATTTGCAGACATATTACCAGAAGCTCCTGCACTGGGAGGTGGAGGAGGAAGACCTCTAGGGGTCCATTTAGGTGCTGGACTATCATACCTTTTGGATTTCTTTCTTTGCTTTTGCTGATTCTTGGAAAATCCCATCCAGTGCTGATATTCTTTGGACTTGGGATCTATTCCTTTCAAGATATAATAAGGAATATCATGGGCAGGATTAGGTGGAGGAGGAGCAACAACTTTCCTTTTCCTTTTAGCAGATTTATTTTTCTTAGACTCTTCTGAATAATCAGAGTCATCCTCATCCTCAGAATTAGATGAAGGAGGTTGATCATAAGGATCAAAAGCTTCTTGCACAGCTTTTTCTTTATCTTTTAAAGCAGCTTTTTCTTTCTCTTCTTCTAGGGCATCCTGTGCCAGAAGAGTATCCAGATCCAGTCCTGGGATGTCATCCCAGACTGTAGACTTTTCTTCTTGAATATCTGAAACTTTTTCTATCTTAGCTGCAACTGTCATGAGGACCAGTTCATCATTCACAGCTACCTGAGTTGGAGGAGAAGATACAGGCTCTTGAATAGCAAGTTCTTGCACTGGTTCTTGAGCATGTTGTTGAGCAGGTTCTTGGACAGCTTGAACTACTTCCACTAGATCTGTAGTATCAGGAACACAGATTTGCTAAATGAAATTGAAACATCCCTTCTAGGTATTCATAGACTAGTATGTCAGTTAACATGTCAAGAAAATGAGTAAATGAATTACCTTCAGGATTTTCCTCAGAATTTCCTAACTCCCACAAGTCATCTAGAAAGGAGGTAATGACTCCTTCTAGGAACAGAGCAACTAAGGGAGTAGAACCTTCTTCAAGGCATACTTTGAATGCAAATTCTGCTTCCATTATGATATCGGAAGGCTTCTAGACTGGTGCTAGAACTGCAGAAGATGATGCAATGACAACTGGAGCTGCTGTTACTTCTTGAATCATGTCTTGGGGCTCTGTTGGACGAGAAACAAGGGGCAGTCCTGAGGCATCTTCCTCGAACATCTCCCCCTGCCTGATTTCAGTAGAAACTGAAGTACGGCCCCTAACTGAAGATGGCTCAGCAGATTTTGAGAGGGCTAGGATGGAAGATGACAAGGTAGAGATGGAAGAAATGAGAGGAGCAATTGCTTCTTCAATCATGATTTTGATTGAAGGAGTAATTAGCTCCAATATGTTTGCAATGAAGGCTGGTGTGATTTCAAATGAAGGTGGGGGAATCACAGTATATGGATGATCATCAGGGATGGTGTTCTCCTGATGAGATGGAGAGTGAACTGGTGATTGATGGGTGGATGCATGCAGATCAATATGATCTGAATCAGGAATTGGTGACTGAGGAGGAGTGGATAGCTCAGAAACTAATAAATCAAAACTAGGATGAGAAATCCTAGCAAGATGAGAAGGGAGTGGAGATGCTGGTGGTGATGCATGGAGAATTGTGGAGGAATCAAGAAGAAGAGAGGCAGAAGAAGGTACTTCAATTAAAGTAGATGGAACTTCAATTGAAGTAGATGGTAAAGCAGATGTGGATGGCACTTCAGTAGAAGTGGATGGTAATGCAGAAGAAGAGGATGGAATGGAGAGAATGGATGAGCCTGCTTCATGTAGGTGGAGAGTGACTGAAACAGTACTTGTGCTCTCAGACACAACTGGAGCTACCCCTGCTGGAGAAGGCTTCTGAAAGCTCATTTTCCACTTAACAAACAATGTTGGATCCATCTTCTTGCTGGCATTGATGGATGTAGAGACTGTGACCAACAGATGGGGATATTTCTCTCTTAGAAATATCCCAAGTACCCAACCCAGAGTTACTTCCTTCTTGCTATTCTTCTTTCTTATCAAATCAAACATAATTCCTGCCCAATTTATCTGTTTCTTATTTACTATTGCACACATAAAATCAAACTGTTGCCTGGTGATGTTATCATGAACAGAGTGCTTTCCCAGAAGCACTTTTCCAACTAGTTCAGCCAAGAACTTTATCCTCAATGGAAAATTAATCTTTAGCAGTTTAGAAGGAATGCCTTCGGCATGTCCTAATTCGATCAACATCCTCCCAAACTCTAGAGTATCTTGTTCATATTCCTCTTCACCATTCAGTAATCCAAAAATATCAGTTAATACGGCGGGAGTCAGAATTACCTCTTCGCCGATAATCGTTCCAGTCATAGATTCGTCACTAAAAGACGAAGTGAAAGCCCACTCTTTAATCTCTAGGATGTTTATCTTGATCCTTGTGGACATTAGCTTTTCCAATCCTTGTTCCTTGTAGAGCTGGAGGATTTCTACTATCTCAGAATCACAGGTGCTGAAGGAGTCAAAATCTACGCTGAAGCTGGTGTCGAACTTCATCACTAACAAAAGGGCTGGAGCAATCGCCATTGATTGGGTTGGGGAAGATGAGAGAGACGACGAAAGCGAAACGGTAGAGAGCGCGAGGCAGATCTCAAGCAGAAAGACGGAATACGAAAAGACGATCTCCGTCGACTACAAAAAGAACGATCTCTTAACCTAGGTCGACCATCGGTTTTATATTAAAACAGCAATCGTCGATCTATTTTAACAGATACTGGAGACGATAGTCGAACGGTCGTTCGACGATCGTTTCCTGAAGTAGAGTAGTTGATCAATCGTTCGACTATTTCTGTCTTCACAAACAAATAAGCTGTCGTCGCCCTTAGGTCGACGATAGGCTCGACCTGTTCGACTATCGTCGAACGTCGTTCGACGATCTTCAAACAGATTTCAACAAAGGCAGAAGTCACACTTAGTCTTTTCCATTAATCATGCCTAGTTGAACCAAAAAGAACAGATGATTCTGTTCATCTAAGGGCTTGGTGAAAATATCACCTCTCTGAAGGTCAGTGGATATGAACTCAAGGATGATCTTGTTCTTTTCCACACAATCTCTCAGGAAATGGTGTCTAATCTCAATGTGCTTGGTTCTAGAGTGGTGCACAGGATTTTGTGCAATGGAGATAGCACTGGTACTGTCACACATGATTTTTGTGTTCTTGTGTGTGTACCCATAATCCAAAAGCTAGTTTTGAATCCACAAGATCTGTGAACAACAACTTGCAGCTGCTATATATTCAGCCTCTGCAGTTGAAGTTGAGATAGAAGCCTGCTTCTTACAGAACCAAGAGACCAATCTCTCTCCCAGGAACTGACAAGTTCCTGAGGTACTTTTCCTGTCAACTCTACAACCAGCATAGTCAGAATCAGAGTATCCAATTAACTCAAATTCTGATTCAGCTGGGTACCATTGTCCTAAATTTGAACAACCCTTCAGGTATCTCAAAATTCTCTTGAGAAGAATCAAATGAGATTCCTTGGGGTTGACCTGGAATCTAGCACATAGGTATATAGCAAACATTATATCTGGTCTACTTGCAGTTAAGTACAATAGGGAACCAACAATGGCCCTATAGTTCTTCTGATCAACTGGCTTACCCTGATCATCAGAATCTATAACTACATTAGTAGTCATAGGTGTATGCATTGCTGAAGCATCAGCCATCCCAAACTTCTTTACCAATTCCTTGGCATATTTGGATTGGGAGATGAAAATGCCATCAGAATCTTGCTTTACTTGGAGACCAAGAAAGTATGACAGCTTACCCATACTACTCATCTCAAACTTAGAATGCATCAAGTCAGAGAACTTTTTGCATAGTTTGGGATCAGTGGAGCCAAAAATAATATCGTGCACATACACTTGAACTAACAGGATTGTGTCCTTGTGATGCTTAATGAAAAGGGTTCTATCAACTACTCCCCTAACAAAGTTGTGCTCTAACAGGAAACTAGCTAGAGTCTCATACCAGGCTCTGGGTGCTTGTTTAAGTCCATAAAGAGCTTTTTGCAACTTGTACACAAATGAGGACTGAGTTGAAGAGACAAACCCAGGAGGTTGTTCAACAAATACCTCTTCCTTTAGCTCACCATTTAGGAAGGCACTCTTGACATCTATCTGAAAGACTTTAAACTTCATATAGGCTGCATAGGCTGGAAAGATCCTTATTTCCTCTAGCCTTGCAACAGGATCAAAGGTTTGGTCATAATCTATACCTTCTTCCTGTCTGTAGCCCTGAGCTACAAGCCTAGCTTTGTTCCTTACAATAATTCCATTTGCATCCAACTTGTTTCTAAACACCCACTTGGTTCCTATGATCAGTTGGCCTTTAGGTATTGGAACCAAAGTCCATACTTTACATCTTTCAAACTGATTAAGCTCCTCTTGCATAGCAATGATCTAGTGGGGATCTAGCTCAGCATCTTTTATGGTGAGGGGCTCAACCTGTGAAAGGAAACAAGCATGCATCACATCCTGTCTTAATTGATGTCTTGTTTGCACACCTACTGATATGTCACCAATCACTTGAGATGTAGGATGATCTCTAAGTGTGACAAGATCAGTAGGTGGGATGTGATCTTTAGTAACAGTTGGGATTAATTCCTCAGGTGGAATTTGTTGGGTACATTGGAAAATGTGTACCTGATTTGAAGAAGCCTAACTTAGCATAATGATATACATCAAGGTGTATTTGATGTTGTTTAAGTTGAATGTGTGCAGGTTAAAAGTATGGGAAAATTTCTAAGTCCATGTGTCGACACCAGAAGAAGATGTGTCGACACTTCAGGAAGATTGTGTCGACACTTGAAGGAGGCTGTGTCAACACAGAGATAATGAGTCGACATCAACTGTGTCGACACCAGGAGGCTGTGTCGACACACAGAGGCAGAGTTGACAATACTTGTGTCGACTCCAGAAGACTGAGTCGACACATATAAGCAGAGTTGACAAAAGCTGTGTCGACACCTGAAGGCAGTGTCGACACATACTATGTTCTGAATCTACATTAACTGTGTCGACACACAGGACTTGTGTCGACACATTGCCAAGTCTGGACCAAGTCATTTGCTGAAGTATGATGAAGTGTTTGAGTCAACACAAATACTCAGTGTCGACTCATTCTCAAGTTGTAGTATGCAGAAGCTTAGTCGACTTAAAGGCAAACTTGTCGACTTTACCAGAGGCAGTGTCGACACCGAAGTTACTTGTGTTGACACATATAGACAGATGGTCTCGACACTTTCTGACAGACAGTCTCGACACTTTGCTGTCCAAGACAAAGGCACAAGATCTGTTTGAAGACTTGACAGCTGTGGGTTACAACAGGTTAACTGAAGCTGTCAGACTTGTCAGAAGACAGTTAGAAACCTGATCAGCCGGTCATCAAAAAGAAGGTCTATAAATAGACAGATTCAGAAGTAGAATAAAAAAAAGAAGAGGTTTTTCATTGAGAAGTAACATACATAAAAACTGATTAAGGAATCAAATCAAGAAAGTACAAGACACTGAAGAAGATCTTCATCAGAAGATCTAAGAAGACATTCTGAAGGGTTCAACCTCTCAGGATCAGTCTAAGGTGAATTCGTCCTAGAATTCTGAAGAATTTTCAAAGGGATTGGATAGAGAGGGATCCAGCCGTTTGAAGATCAAGAAGGAAGCTGTTACAGGTTTCTCAAGAAGCTGTTTGGAAATCAACTCAGCTAGTTCAGATTCAAGAAGCTTTGAAGAAAGCTAAGATTCAGTTGATTTCATCCTTCAGCTGATCAGGTGTTGTCTTGTCCTTTCTCTCTCAATAAGGGCAAGATTCTATAAAACTCTTTTCTAAATTCTGTAGAATCTATTTTTATAGATCTGAGTTGTAAGCCTATGTTATAAAGGCTGAGTGTAGGAGAGATAATCTCTGAGTGGTAGGTCTTGGATAAAGACTGAGTTAGAGCTGAATTGCCTGAGCTGTAGGAGTGTGGTATCACTCTTAGTTGTAGGAATCCATTTTGGATTCTGAGCTGTAAGATCTGAGGATCTGAGTTAAGGAAGGGAGTTTGGCTGAATCTAGCACACTGCTAGATAGACGAAGGGGGAAAGTGGATGTACCCAGATCTTGGGGAACCACTATAAATACTTGTTGCAATCTGTGATGTATAGTTTTAGATTGTGTGATTGTGATTGCTAAAGTAGCTGCAGGACTCATAGAAAATAGTCTTTAATTACTTAATCATTCTGCCTTAAGTTTGAAAAGAAAATAAGAACCTATTCACCCCCCCCCCCTCTAGGTGTCTAGGTAATCTTGAAAGTAAAACTATCAAGTGGTATCAGAGGGAGGTTACTCAAAGTAAGACTTAACAGTCTGAGTTAGATCTAAAGGCAAAATCAAGAATCAAGAAAATGGGTTCTGAATCACAAGGAGTTGGGATCTATGAAGCTTCCCATCTGCAGAAAAGAAATCTTTGGAATTTGGAAGGAAAGGGTTAGGCTGTTTATGGAGGCCTCAGACCCAAGAATCTATATCACAGTGAAAGAAGGTCCATACATTCCAATAAAGACTTCTGTGTTAGATGCAAATGAGGAAACTCCTAAGGATTTTTCAGAAATGACAAAGGAGGAAATCATCTAAGCCACTATGGACAAGAGAGCTCAAAACATCATAGTAAGTGCAATAGATGATTCCACCTTCTGAAATCTGATACATTGCAAGACTTCCAAAGAGATGTGGGACACCTTGATTGTCTATATGGAAGGATCTGAAGAAGTAAGACAAGACAGAAAATCAATGCTCAACCAAGAATATGAAAGCTTCAGACAAGGAAAGTCTGATAGCATAACTGAGTGTTATAAGAAATTCTATAGGATTGTGAATGAACTGATGTCCTATGGAAGAGTCTTCAGTACATATGAGCTGAATGACAAGTTTCTCAGATCTTTAACAAAGGATTGGGATACCAAAATATGTGACATTAGAGAAGTGGCCAAGTTAGCTGATATTTCTCCTCCAACCTTGTTTGGAAAATTGCTTTCATATGAAATGCAATTGATGGCTAGGAAGGAGGAAGAAAGAAGTTCAAAAGGTGAGCATAGATCTGTGGCTTTCAAAGTTGAAGCCACTAGAAAGAAAGGGAGGATGTCTTCATCTCCTCTCAAGGAAGCTATAGAAGAGATAATAGAAAATTCAAAAAGTCAGAAATCAGGGAGCAGTGAATCAGATACTGACTTTGCTGCCTTTACAAGACAGTTTCAAAAGTTCTTGAAAAAGAAGCAGTGGAAGTCCAGGCCCTCCACATCACAGCTAGTAGATGAGTACTATCAGAAGAGAAAATCCTCAAGAAATGAGAGAAACAGAACTATGCCTAGCAAAGCCATAACTTCTAAGATTGTTTGTTATTGCTGCAATAAGACTGGACATATGGTAGCTGAATGTCCAAAAAAGAGAAAGGAATCAGTAGACAGAAAAAGGACTCAATACAAGGGCAAGAAGGAGAAATCTTTTATTGCAAAGAAGGATAAGAGTCTCTCAGATCAGTCCTCATCAGAGTCAGAATCTGAAGCAGAAGCATACATAGGATTGTATGCAGCCAATGAAGAAGAGGAATTTCTGCAACTGATGGATTCAATTCATGATCAAGAAGACAAGGAATGCATGGGTCTGATGGCTAAGTTGGAAGATAACCAATGCCAGGATCAGCCTGGTCCTAGTAAGGTACAAAAGGTTTCTAGTTCTTCTGATTTTAGTACTGGTTTAGAGTCAGATTCATCTACATCAAGTGATGTGAATGGATCTGAATCTGAAGGTGATATTCATCAGTTGATGGATGAATATAGGGTCTTATTACAGGCTCTTAAGAAAAGCAAGAATCTAGTCAAAGTTCAGGCTCAGGAAATTGCTAATCTTAAGGTGGCTGCAACTGAGTTTGAAAAAGTAATGGATCAAAAGTTAAATGAGATTGCCAAACTGAAAAATATAACCTATATTCAGATGGGCACAATCAAATATAATAATGATCAAATTAAGAGTCTAGATGCCAGACTAAGAATAGAGAAAGATCTAGTGGCTAGTTACTCTAAGCCAAAATCTGTCTTACCTTTAATAGATGAGTTTGTGGCTCAAAAGGGTAAGGTAGGATTAGGATTCAAAGGTAACCCCAGGGCTACCCAATTCAAAAGAAAAGGCAAAGCTCCTGTCCAGCCTCTAAACCTTTCAGTCCCAGTTAAGTTTAGAAAGATGCAATTGCCTTCTAACAAATATGATCTTGAGAATATTCATGGTCATATTAAGAGTAATGTTCAGATAAACAAGGGTGCAAATGCCAATAGGTCTACCCATGTTCATAAACCCCATGGTTATAAGAAATCTATGGGTGAAGCTGCAACAGCACCAGCACTGGACAGAAATTCTTCTATCAAGGGTGTATCAAGACCTAGATACAACAAGTTTGAATGTTGGTTTTGTGGCAAGAGAGGCCATTTTGCCTTAGACTGCTGGCATAACACAAATGTAAGGAAGAACAATAGTCTACCAGTTAGAAGAGCTGCCGGTAGTCTTAATATGAATGGTGCTAACCTGAACCAAGGACCCAAGACTTACTTGGGTTCTAAGGGAAAGTAATTCTGTATTGCAGGAAAGTCCAAGTTGTCATACCCCTATATGGTACTTGGACAGTGGATATTCCAGGCACATGACTGGAACAAAGGGGCTGCTGAAGGAGTACACATCTGTCAAAGATGGACCTAAAGTAATCTTTTGTGGATCTGAAAGAGGAATCATCAAAGGGTTTGGTAACATTTCTTCAAACCAAATTACCATCACCCAAGTGGCTTATGTAAAAGGTTTGAAACATAATCTGATTAGCATAAGTCAGCTGAGTGATCTTGGATATGACATTTCATTTGTTAAGGATGGATGTCATATCAAAAGGTCAAGTGATCAAAAGATCATATTGACTGGGTATAGAAAGGGAAATGTTTATTGTCTTAATTTTGTATGTGAGAACAAGGCTTCTCCCATCTATCTTGTAGCTGATGATAATGCATCTCATTGTGTCAAGTGGCACAAGAGGTTGGCTCATCTTAACTACAAGATAATTGGCCAACTCTTCAGCAAAGAGTTAGTGAGGAATGGTCCTCAAGTTAAGTGTATAAAGGAAGGGATATGTTCAGCCTGTCAAAAGGGCAAGCAGACTAAATCCTCCTTTCATAGTCTTAAAAACAAGGATTCTGTGAGGTGCTTATACCTCTTACATATGGATCTTTTTGGTCCTATGCCAGTTCATAGTCTAGGTAGGAAGGTCTACACTTTTATGGTTGTAGATGACTATTCTAAATATACATGGGTGTTCTTTCTGAGACAAAAATCAGAAACCCCAAGTATCTTACTTAGTTTTGTGAAAAAAAATTCAGAATGAACTAAATAGTACATTGGTCAAAATCAGAAGTGACCATGGCACTGAATTTCAATCTGAAAGTATGATAAAATTATGTGAGGACTTTGGGATTTTTCAAGAGTACTCCTCACCTTGAACACCTCAGCAAAATGGTATTGCTGAAAGAAAGAATAGGACATTGATTGAAGCTGGTAGAACTCTATTGAGTGACACCTCTCTTCCAGAATATTTCTGGGCTGAGGCAGTAAACACTGCATGTCATGTGATCAATAGGGCTTCTATCACCAAGTGCCACAAAAAGACTCCCTATGAAATTATGAAAGGTAGAAAACCAAATCTATCCTACTTTAGGATCTTTGGTTGCAAGTGCTATATACTTAACAATGGCAAGTCATATCTAACTAAGTTTGCTGCCAAATCCCAAGAAGGGATATTTGTTGGGTACAGCATAAATAGTAAGGCCTATAGAGTCTTCAACTTGACTACTCAAGTTGTAGAAGAATCAGTACATGTTGTGTTTGATGAATCAAGATTAATCAACTGTGAGTTGCCTTGTAGTTCATAATGTCCAACAGGTATAAGCAAAAGGATGGACAAGCTCTCCATTGAAGAAGGTACAATAACAAATGAACAGATGGAAAATGTTGACTACAGTCCAAGGGGAGTACATGATTCTATAGAAGCTGATGACTCCCAGGAAGTGCAGCATAATGAAAGGACTGGAACAAATCAACCAGAAGGAAATCTACCTCCTGCTATCAGACATCTTAAAGACCATCCATCAAATCAAATAATAGGTGATCCAAGTCAAGGAGTGCTGACTAGAAGCAGAAATCTGAGCACAGTCCTGCACTCAAGTTTCCTATCCCAATTGGAGCCTAAGAAATTTGAAGAAGCCATCCAAGACCAACATTGGATTAATGCTATGCAAGAGGAGCTTAATCAATTCAGAAGGTGCAAAGTCTGGGAACTTGTTCCTAAACCAAAAGACCACAACATCATTGGAACAAAGTGGATATTTAGGAACAAGTTGGATGAGAGTGGAGTAATAATAAAGACAAAGAAAGACTGGTTGTTAAAGGATATAGGCAGGAAGAGGGAATAGATTTTGATCAGACATTTGCCCTAGTAGCAAGACTGGAGGCAATCAGGATGTTTCTTGCCTATGCTGCATACCAAGGATTCAAGATATACCAAATGGATGTGAAATCAGCATTTCTGAATGGAGATCTAAAAGAAGAAGTCTATGTGGAACATCCATCAGGCTGTAGAGAGGATAGAAAGAGTACTACAGGTACTTGCCAATTTTTGGGAGGAAGATTGATATCATGGAGCAGTAAGAAGCAGACCAGTGTGGCAATATCCACAGCTGAGTCTGAATATTTTGCTGCTGGAAATTGTTGTGCACAGCTATTGTGGATTCAGCATCAATTAAAGTACTATGGTATTCAAGTAAGTAGAACACCTTTATTGTGTGATTCTAACAATGCTATTTCTATTGCTAACAATCATGTTGCTCATAGTAGAACTAAGCATATAGAAATAAAATACCATTTTCTTAGAGAGCATGTAGAAAGAGAAGATATCTCATTGGAATTTGTTAAAACAGATTATCAAATTGCAGATGTATTTACTAAGCCATTGGATGAAACAAAATTCAATAAATTTAAAATTGAATTAGGTATATTGACCATTGATTAGTATGTCAACAAACAGAAATTGACTAAGAAAAATGATGTCGACACTTTCAATGATAAAGTGTCGACTCTGTATAGTTATGTCGACTTGTCAGAGAATTTGTGTCGACACAGAGAATTTGTATCGACACTTAAGGGTCAAATAGTCGACTAATCCAGAAATGTAGTGTCGACTTCACCAGAATAATGATGTCGACACTTACAAATTTTGTGTCGACACTTGTACTAAGAGTCAACACAGAATTTCTGATGCTCTACTGTCTTTCTTATGTCGACATATCCTCAATTGGTGTCGACGCACAATAGTCAACATTGATGTCGAGACAGTAAAAGTTTGTGTCGACACTTTTCATCTATGTCGACACATTTTGTCTGTTTTGCCCGCCTTTTGACCTTCTTTAATTAGAGGGTATAAATAGGTCAAGAACGTATTCTGTCGACACGCTCACAAGGTTTTCGAGACTAAAACCCTGTGTCGACATTCTCTCTCTTCTCTTCTCTCCTGTTTTCTCATCTTTCCAATGGCGCCAAAGGTTGAGGATAACGTCAATGTGGGATATGAGCTAGTTAGGGCTGCGTTCAACAATGCCACGCCTGAAATAAAACAAGTGATATCTTATCTTGCTGATAATGGATTGGAATATCTGGTTTCTGAACCCACCAAAATCTGGAAGAAGGAGGTACTTGAATTTTACACTTCAGCATCAGTGGATTCTTCTGGACTCAAGATCAAATCCACAGTTCATGGAACCAAGGTGAAACTTACTCTACGGAGTTTAAGAAAGATTCTTCAATTACCAAGCATTGAGAATGTAGAAGAGGTCCCAGCCTCTAAGACAAGGGAGGCTCTTCAATGGTGTGGATTGGATCCAACCATCAAAATTGGAACAGCTATCAACAGAAAAGGAATGAATCCACAAGGCAAATTTCTATCTGAAGTGGTTGGGAAGGTGATCTTGTGTAAACCTGGCGGCCATGATAGGATTTCGGCCTTAATGTTTAACCTCATGACAAGGATAATCTTCAGGGTTAACACAGACTGGTCAGCAGTTGTGTTTGATAAAATCAAGGAAGGACTTAAGAAGCCAAATCTGGCTAGGATTTTGAGTCTATATCTGGCTGGACTCATCCCAGAGGTCATGCAACAAATTCCTGGGACTAAGATCAATCACATGAGAAAAATGGACATGAGATTATTCTCAAGATGGGATAGAGTTCTGTCCAAAGAGTTGCCTGATGTGGACAGGCAGGACACACCAGAGAAATCCCTAGGTCATGATCAAAATACTGAACAACTTCCAGGAGATCAAGTGAGAGAGCAGGCTGAAGACCAGCCTGAGTCTACTCAAGTCTAGGATGAATCTTTACCTGCACAGGTGCAGGGGGAGCAAGTTTATTCTTCTACCCAGGACATTCCTAACACTGAACATGTGCAGGGGGAGCAGATTTCTGAACAAGTGCAAGAGGAAGAACAAATAGATTTATCAAAAGAGTTGCACACTGCTGGCCTAGATGACTCATCTTCTGCTCTAGCACAAAAGGAATTCACTCTTGATGAGTTGTTTCCTGATGTTGAAATTGTTACTGATAGAATTGAGGAGGAGCAAGAAATTGAGAAGGAGCTCGAAATTGAGGGGGAGCAAGTAAGTGTTGACAAAGATCAACATATCACTGAGACAGATATTCCTTCTTCACCTCCTGAAAGAGTTCATATTGAAAGCTCTTCAGAATCTGAGTCTGCAGAAGCCAGAGTGGCAAAGAAAAGGAAGCTCATGGTCTTCAAAAGAAGAAGCCATAGCTACAAGCAGGCTCTACAGACTTCAACTCACCAATCTCCAAAAGATTTTAATTACAACAAGTTCATGGTAGATTTGTAGGTGAAGCTAGATAATCAAAGATTAGCCTTGGAGAAATATGTTGATGAGAGTCATAAAAATCTTCAGTTTGATCTGGCTCAAGATATAAAGTCTATAAGATTTGAAGTCAATCAACACAAAAGAGACATGACTGATTGTTTTACAAAAGGGGCACATGCTGTTGTATATCTGGCCCAACAACAAGGGAAAATGAAGAAAGAAATAGATGCTCAATCTATTAATCAAGGATACATTCTTGAAAATCAGACACGGCTAAATGACAATCTAACAACTGCCAACACAGATATTCTTGCTCAATTTCAAACAACCTTGTCTAAATTGACTGAAGCTAGGGCAACTGAAATGCTAGCATATGACACTAAATTCCAAACTGCTTTAGACTCAGTTCAGTCAGCCATAACCACTTCCCAGAAGAAAATTACTGCAAAACTTAACAAGTTGAAACCCTTCTTCAAAGATGGCATTAATTATCTAGATGGTCAGATCAGGTTTCAGAAGGAAGATCTCAGAGATCATATAGCAAGAGAAGTCCTAAAGGGGGAGAGGGTACTTATTTCTGCTAGCTCAGAACATGCCAAGTGGGTCACTAACAGTGTCAGAGCCACATTGGGATATCCACCCCTTTGTGATGATGATAATATGGCAGAGTCAGGAGTATAGCCAAAAGGACTACTTAAAGGCAACCAACCAGAGGTTGCTCAAGTCATATACCCCCCTGTAGATTTTGACTTGATTCATCAGATGGTGCAAACTATGTATAGTCCTCCTGAGGAGGTTTCAAATATTATACTTGGAAAATTCGACATGCCTGAAGCTGCAATCAAGGCTCAGCAAGAGGCTCAACTGTCAAAGAAGAGGTTTAGGGAGCAAGCTGAACTAAAACCTAATTTTGAACAGTGGAGCCCTACCTCTAGAAACATCATACTAATTGCCTGGAAAGCTGCAAAAGATCAAGTCCATGAAAGGGGCAAGTGGTACAATGAACAAGAATGGCAGAAGCATGAAGCCAGACAAGAGGCTATTGTTCAGTATAGAAGGAAAGCTAAGATGGGAAAGCTACCTCCTAATGCTGTGGAGCCTAGAAAATACTTTCCCAAGCCGTATCACTACTTTGAGAGACAGAGATTGAAGGCTGAGGCTCAGGAGAAGGCTAATCTTAAAGGCAAAAAGCCCATGGAAGAAACTGAACCTTCTGTGCAGGCACAAGTACAACCTGGAAGAGGGATTGTTATAAAGGAGCCTGATATGTCTTAGTCTAGAGATGTCTTAGTCTTAGTTTAAAAAATGTGTAATGTGAAACATTCAGTGTTAAACATTTTGTAAACAATCATTTTGACATAATACACAAAAGCTTGCTCTTTAATTAATTTTTGTGTATATGCTTTTATCTCTGTGATGAATCTGTGCAAGTGTTTTGATTGTTAATATTTCCTGCAATATTAAGCTTATATACATCATCATCATTTTGTTTATTATTATCATAAGTGGTGTATATCATTAGCTAATATGGGTTATGACTTCTCCAAATAGGGGGAGATTGTTGGGTACATTGGAAAATATGTACCTGATTTGAAGAAGCCTAACTTAGCATAATGATATGCATCAAGGTGTATTTGATGTTGTTTAAGTTGAATGTGTGCAGGTTAAAAGTATGGAAAAATTTCTAAGTCCATGTGTCGACACCAGAAGAAGATGTGTCGACACTTCAGGAAGATTGTGTCGACACTTGAAGAAGGCTGTGTCGACATAGAGATAATGAGTCGACATCAACTGTGTCGACACCAGGAGGCTGTGTCGACACACAAAGGTAGAGTCGACAATACTTGTGTCGACTCCAGAAGACTGAGTCGACACATATAGGCAGAGTTGACAAAAGCTGTGTCGATACCTGAAGGTAGTGTCAACACATACTATGTTCTGAATCTACATCAACTGTGTCGACACACAGGACTTGTGTAGACACATTGCCAAGTCTGGACCAAGTCATTTGCTGAAGTATGATGAAGTGTTTGAGTCAACACAAATACTCAGTGTCGACTCATTCTCAAGTTATAGTATGCAGAAGCTGAGTCGACTTAAAGGCAAACTTGTCGACTTCACCAGAGGCAGTGTCGACACCGAAGTTACTTGTGTCGACATATATAGACAGATGGTCTCGACACTTTCTGACAGACAGTCTCGACACTTTGCTATCCAAGACAAAGGCACAAGACTTGTTTGAAGACTTGACAGCTGTGGGTTACAACAGGTTAACTGAAGCTGTCAGACTTGTCAGAAGACAGTTAAAAACCTGATCAGCCGGTCATCAAAAAGAAGGTCTATAAATAGACAGATTCAGAAGTAGAATAAAAAAAGAAGAGGTTTTTCATTGAGAAGCAACATACATAAAAACTGATTAAGGAATCAAATCAAGAAAGTGCAAGGCACTGAAGAAGATCTTCATCAGAAGATCTAAGAAGACATTCTGAAGGGTTCAACCTCTCAGGATCAGTCTAAGGAGAATTCGTCCTAGAATTCTGAAGAATTTTCAAAGGGATTGGATAGAGAGGGATCCAGCCGTTTGAAGATCAAGAAGGAAGCTGTTACAGGTTTCTCAAGAAGCTATTTGGAAATCAAGTCAGCTAGTTCAGATTCAAGAAGCTTTGAAGAAAGCTAAGATTCAGTTGATTTCATCCTTCAGCTGATCAGGTGCTGTCTTGTCCTTTCTCTCTCAACAAGGGCAAGATTCTATAAAACTCTTTTCTAAATTCTGTAGGATCTATTTTTATAGATCTGAGTTGTAAGCCTATGTTATAAAGGCTGAGTGTAAGAGAGATAATCTCTGAGTGGTAGGTCTTGGATAAAGACTGAGGTAGGGCTGAATTGCCTGAGCTGTAGGAGTGTGGTATCACTCTGAGTTGTAGGAATCCATTTTGGATTCTGAGCTGTAAGATCTGAGGATCTGAGTTAAGGAAGGGAGTTTGGCTGAATCTAGCACACTGCTAGATAGGCGAAGGGGGAAAGTGGATGTACCCAGATCTTGGGGAACCACTATAAATACTTGTTGCAATCTGTGATGTGTAGTTTTAGATTGTGTGATTGTGATTGCTAAAGTAGCTGCAGAACTCATAGAAAATATTCTTTAATTACTTAATCATTCTGCCTTAAGTTTGAAAAGAAAATAAGAACCTATTCACCCCCCTCTAGGTGTCTAGGTAATCTTGAAAGTAAAACTATCAGAATTGGATCAACTGTTGGTGGTACAGCAACTGCTTCCACAAAGTCTTCATCACTGTCTGAATCAGTGATATGAAGAGTTGATAGATGGAGAATCTCTTGAGTGACATCTTTATTAGATTCTGGTACCTGCAATGAACTTGAGGAAGGGGAAGTTTCCTTCTCCTTGTAAAACATCTTTGACTCATCAAAAGAAACATGTAAATACTCCTCAATTTTAGAAGTTGATTTATTAAATACACTATAAGCTTTGCTTACTTGGGAATATCTGTTGGAACACCCTATTACTAATTTGGGTAAGGATCACTATGTTTTTCTTAGGAAACCAGGTTGACCTAGATGTATAGTTGAAAAGATCAACATTGGAATGTGTCTAGGGCTTAGAACTTAGGTTTGAAGCTGCCCCCAGGACCATTCCAACATTTCAGAAATAGAGCCAAGAATAAGACATCTTTCGTCGAGCTCAGGTCGACGAAACGTCGAACTCCGTTCGACATTCTCTGAACTCAACTATGATAAACCGTCGAGCCCCATTCGACGATCTTCGAGCTTAGACCGGCGATCTTCCTTCAGTCAGTTTTGCTTAGTTGTCGAACTCCAGTCGACGATCTTCTAGCTCAGGTCGACGATCACTCTTCTCTTATTCTCCAGGTCGCTGAGCTCGGTTCGACGATCTTCGAGCTCAGTTCGACGTTTTCTGTCTGTTGATCTTATTCCATCTCTGAGCTCAGTTCGACGATCGTAGAGCTCAGATCGACGATTTTCTAAGAGATCGACGTTTTTAAGGATTCAAATTCTGTCAGTCTTTGGAATGTTTTTGAATTCTCTCAGCATTTATATCAAGAAGATCTGCCGGCCATTTTCATCCATTCTGGAGCAAGTTTCAAGGAATTATCAAGAGAATGTTTTGCTGGACTTTCCTCTAAAGACAAATTCTTTATGGAAGGCATTTAATGCCTGATAACGGCTATCTTGGAGGAAGAACCTTCAGGGAATAAGAACTTCTTCTCTTTTCTTCTCTCAACAATCAATCAAGAGTCAATACAATCAATAGAATCAAGAGACACACATACTGTTATAGAAAAAACGAGAATTAGCTGAATAATTTTGTGTACTCAAAAAGTGATCACAGCTTCATCTCAAGGACTCCAGACAACTCATCTTTCAGCCTCTGCTGAAACAATCTTCTGCTGGAGATCTGAAGTTTCTGAAGACCTATCACCCTAGAGCAAAGCTTCCATTCCTGATTCATTCAACATCTCAGGGGGAGCTTTGACAACAAAAGATCCACTAGTGCTTCTCTCTTTGATTGAGACAGAGAAGACAACTTCACCCTTTTTCTTTTCCTTTTCCTTTCCTCCTGTAAAAGGGTTTTCAAAACTCCCTTCAAAATTTTTGAGTCTGGTTCTGAGAACCTTGTCAAAACTTAGTGGTGGCAAGACACCTGATCAAAAAATCTAGTTTGGTTTTTGAGCACCTGATCAAAAGCTCATTGGTGCCCAGGACACCTGATCAACTCATCCTGCAGTGGATTCCTACCAAGGGTGGTAGAAGAGTGGATGTACCCAGGTTTTTGGGGAACCACTATAGCTCCTTGTGTTTTCTGGTTTGCTTGTGTGTTCTCTTTGCTTTGTGCTATGCTCTTCTTTTTTACTGTCTTTTTAACTCTATAGCTAGGCACCCTACACATATATATAAATCAAATCTTAAAAGCTTTGCTAAGTTTAAAATTGTGAATTTACTTTAATTAAACTCTATTCACCCCCCTCTAGAGTTGAGATAGATCTTACCCTCACTTTCAATATCTAAGAAAAATTCTCATTGAAGCTTTTGCTTCAAACTTTCTAAGGTATTCTTTGTTATTGTTATGAATGTATACAACACAACAAAATACTCTAAAATAATTAATTTTAGGTTTCTTTCCTTTTAGCAACTCATAAGGAGTTTTACTCTTAAGCTTGTGTATAAGACATCTGTTTAAGACATAATTAGCTGTGCTAACAGCTTCTGCCCAATAAGAAAGAGGCATGTTAGCATCTGCCAATAATGTACCAGCAGCTTCAATCAGGGTTCTATTCTTCCTTTCCACTACCCCATTTTGTTGGGGAGTTTTAGGAGCAGAGAAGCTATGTTTGATACCTTCTTTCTCACAGAATTCTTGCATGAGAAGAGAATCAAACTCAGTACCATGATCACTTCTGATCAAGGCAACATGAGTAGAATACTCAGTCTGCACACATAGCAGAAAATCTGTAAGAACTTTGAAGTTATCAGCCTTAGTTCTCAAGAAGAACACCCAAGTGAACCTAGAGAAGTCGTCTACAATTACTAAAGTATAATACTTCCCTCCTAGACTCTATACATTTATTGGGCCAAAAAGGTCCAAATGTAAAAAATACAGGATTCTAGGTGAATCACTTTTATTTATAGATTTAAAGGAGTTTTTGGTTTTCTTGCCTAATTGACAAGCCTTGCATAGGCTCTCCTTCTTGTAGGGGCAAGAAGGTAAACCTCTAACAAGGTTGTATTTAGATAACCTAGATATGTTCTTGAGGTTAACATGGCTAAGCCTCCTATGCCATAAGGTGTTGTTATTTGTTACTTCATTAAATAAGCAGATTTCAGAATGGGTTGAATTAAAATCTACTAAATAAATATTACCTTGTCTAATACCTACTAACACAACATTACTATTTAAAGTAATATTACAGAGAGTGTTAGTGAAAGATACCTGATATACTGCATCACATAACTGGCTTACTGAGATAAGTTTGTGCTTCAGTCCAGTTACATATGCAACCCTTTTGAAAGTTACTGCTCCAATGGTAGTCCTACCATATCCTTCAGTTTGACCACAGCTGGAATCCCCAAAGATCACCTTTGGTCCAAGCTTGGACTTGTATCTTGACAGATTTTCTTTGTTTCCTGTCATGTGTTTGGAACAGCCACTATCCAAATACCATTTATCTTAGTAATTGGATAGGTCTTCACCTGCAAATTAAACAGTTAGACATTGTGGACCCAGACAACCTTGGGTCCATTATTCTTCACATAATGAAAACTTGAAATAAAAGAATAAGCAGGTTGGGGTTTATATCCTAAATGGTAAGATCTCCTAAGTGGGATGCTCCATGTAGTTAATGGGTCCACAAACCTAGGGTTTCTATTTATATTAGGGTTTCTAAGGTTCTGGTTGTAATTTTAAAAGTCAAATTGAAATCGTCGATCAGCGTTCGACGATTGATGCTCAGATCGTCGAGCTTCGTTCGACCATTGAGCCTTCGATCGTCGAGTAGCGTTCGATGCTTTTGGTAGTTCTTTAAACTTTTGTTTTCTCTTTTCTCTCTTAGCTTTATTTTAGGCTTGATTAACTTGTTTTACTTGCTCAGTGTTCTTTATTCCATCAGCTGAAATAAAGTTCACTGGAGTTGAAAGATGATTTTTAAGAACCAATGGGGGTTCACTTGATGAGGCTCCTAAGCCTAGCTTGTTATTGCCTGACCTAGTGTTTGTCATGCTAGTGATTTCTAGCAGCTTAAGGCTTCTACCATTTAAAGATTCTTATAATCTCTTGGACTTTGCTAGTTCATTTTTAAGAAACTTTATTTCTTCACTAGACTTAGTGAGTTCTGCTTCTAACCTAGCATTTTCAATAGAAAGGATTTCTGATTCTGCTAACTTATTTCTAAGTTCCTTAATTTCTTTTTCTGAACTAATTAAATCTAAGCAAAGAGATTTAAATTCAGATTTAAATTTAGTAGAAGAAAAATCATAAGAAGATAATACCTGATCTTCTGTAGGCATTTCCTCCTCATCATCAGAACTCTCTACAGCTGAGTGGTTGTTGTAGGCATCAATTTCCATAAGGCAGATTTCCTTTGCCTTCTTTTCTTCCTCATCTTCACTGGAGCTTGAGGAGGAAGATTCCTCATCTGAATCACTCCAGGTCTCAGCAACAAATCCTTTCTCCTTCTTCTTATTTTTGTAGGAGGAGGACTTGGAGTGTTTCTTGTGATGTTCTTTTTCTTTTCTCTTTTCTTTGCTCTTTTCTTCTGGACACTCTGGTAGAATGTGTCCAGGTTTCCTGCAACCATAACAAATAATTTCTTTAGCAGGAGATCTGTCATATCTTGGTTTATCTTCATATCTTGAAGATTTCTTTCTGAAGTCTTTTCTTCCCATCTTGAGAAACCTTTTGGCAAAGAGTGCCATCAGCTCCTCATTGGATTGGCTTCCTTCAGAAGCATCAGTAGCTTTAAGAGCAAGAGTTTGCTCTTTCCTTGCTGGAGTTGGAGTCTTGGCTTCAGCCTCAGCTTCCCTGGTCTTCAGCACTTACTCAAAAGACTTGAGCTTGCCAAGAAGAGCTTCAGTTGAGATCTCAGTAGTACTTCTAGCCTCCTTGATAGGCCAGATCCTAAGATCCCATGTGCTGGGGAAGCACATCAGTATCTTATCATTGACCTCTGTCAATGTAATCTCCTTATCAAGGGTTATCAGCTCATTGATGAATTCGCTGAGCCTTGTGTACATGGCTTCAACTGATTCAGCTTCAGTCTTCTTGAAGTTTTCATATTGGGATATAAGGTTGGACCTTCTGTCCTTCCTTTCATCAGCTGAACCAGCTATAATCTGGTTCAGTGAGTCCCACATGGCTTTTGCAGAGGTGCAATCAGCCACTTTCTGGAAGATTTCATCAGACATAGTCTGAGCCAGAATGTTCATAGCTTTGGCATCAGCTATCTTTGCCTTCTTGTAGGCATCATTTTAGTCTAGAGGAGGCACTGCACTGAAATTTGTAGATGTTGTAGCAGTGGCTGTAGCAGGAGGTGTTGGAGGTCCTGTCAAAATAGAAGAGAAAATATCTTCATCAATAGAGTTCATATATAATTTGATTCTTGCCTTTCAGATGCTAAACTTAGCTAAGTTGCAAGCTGGAGGTATGGTGCTAGAGTAATCCTTGGACTGGGCCATGAAGTGAATATCTATAAGCTTGGTATCTATAAGGATCTTGTGACTCAGGTGTTAGCCTGTAAAGTCAGTCAACCTCCCTCTGATACCAATTGAAAGTGAGGATAGATACAACTCTAGAGGGGGGTGAATAGAGTATTCAAAAATTATGACACCCTACTCAACTCCCTTAGAGTTAATTTGCGGAATGAGTTTATAGATATTTGAAACCCTAGAGCCTAACACAAAGTGAAGTGCACTAGAGAAAGCTAACTGTAATTACAGTTGAACTTTGATCCTATCACAACAACTAGCAATCCTAGTTATTTCTACTCATAGCCACAGTGCAATAAATTAAATAAAGCAACACAGACGACACAAGAAGTTTATAGTGGTTGCCTCTAAATAGGTACGTCCACTCTTCTACCACCCTGGTAGGAATCCACTACAGATTTTTGTTCAGGTGCCCTGCCACCATCTGATCTGCTTCAGGTAGATCAAGTAGACCCTTTGAGCTTTTGATCAGGAGCTCAAAATCCAACACAGGTTTTTGATCAGGTGCCCTGCCACCAAGGTTCACTTTTGAAGGGAGTAATAACCCTTTATACAGGAGGTTGAGAGAGTTAAAGTTTCTTCTCTATTGTTAAAATAGATTAGAGAAGCTAGTGGATTGCACAGAGCTAGAAAGCTCTAAAGAATCAAGGCTCCCCTTGGCTTAGAGAATATCCAGGAAGAAGTCTTGCTTCAGGGTGCATGAACTCTTCTGAACTTGAGACAAAGATCTGTCTTGAAGTTTTGAAGGAGAAGCTTGAAGAAGACTCTTGATTGTAGAATGATTGTTCTTCTTCAATAGCTTTTCTATCTTCTTCTTCTTCTTCTTCTTGAGGCACTGAGTGAATGTTCCTTGCAGCAGAATGAACTCAGGATTGGGGAAGAGAGAGTTGAAGAAAGATGATCTTCTCAGTTGAATGTATCAATGACTGAGAGCTGTATATTTCTTCTTTCTTTGAATCTGTATATGAATCTATGCATTGAATCTGTGTGTTCTTCTCTTATTGTTGTATGGTTATTATTTGCTGTCTATTGAAAGCACTTTATATATTGGCCTTTCCAACGGCTCTAATCTTGGTTTGAATTTTGTCTTCTTCTGAGATCTTCGATCTGGGCTGCAAGTAGCACAAAACAAAACATATCCTGCAGACAGACATGCTATAAGGGGATAAAGCTTTCTAAGAAGCTGCATATCCATTCTGATAAAAGGAGTACTAAAGAAAGTCACATCAGACTAAACTCTTTACGGGCAAAGAAGACTTTCTGTGTCTAACGGCTATAAAGGACAGCATGGCAGAATAAAGCAAAACGAGATTTCAACTAATAAGACAAAAAACTTTGTTAGAAAAAGCTTGACTTATGCACAAAGGATGGGGCAAATATTGCCTTGAGATGTATGCACAAAATCAATGAAATAATCTTTAATAAAATATGCTAAATAAACAGGAAATAAATCATAGAATAGAAGGAGTACAAAATTACTAAAGACAGACAGAAGAACGTCGAACGACCCTCGGAGATCGTCGACCGAAGCACACAGATCGTCGACCTATCAGAGCAGATAGTCGAACGACATAGATAGTCGACCTATCAGAGCAGATAGTCGAACGACATAGATAGTCGACCTATCAGAGCAGATAGTCGAGCTATCAGATAGTCGACCTATCAAGGCAGATAGTCGAACTATCAAGCAAGACAGATAGTCGACCTATCAAAACAGATAGTCGAACTATCAAGCAAAATAGATAGTCGACCTATCAAGACAGATAGTCGAGCTATCAGATAGTTGAACTATCCAAGCAGATAGTCGAACTATCAAACAGAACAGATAGTCAACCTATCAAACAGATAGTCGAGCTATCAGATAGTTAAACTATCCAAGCAGATAATCGAACTATCAAACAGAATAGATAGTCGACCTATCAAACAGATAGTCGAGCTATCAGATAGTTGAACTATCTAAGCAGATAGTCGAACTATCAAACAGAACAGATAGTCGACTGATGTGTGTAAATACGGCAAGCGCACCGGTTGCACAAGTAATAAAGTTTGGGAATAAATCCCCGAGTGTCGGTCTCTTGAGGAACACAGTAAGGTGGAGTTAATTTCGAGGAGGACTTGAGATTGAATTCCTCGTGTCAGAGGTAATGAAATGGGGGGTTTTGATGGTTGCGGAAACAGAAAATAAATGCTACAAACTACTCCTATGCAATGCCTCTATGTAAAGCTTCGCCAGGCGGGATGGAAGACTAGTCGGACCGCTATGCGCCGAATCGCTAGGCAGATGGAAGAGTAGGCTAACGGATGAGGTGGAGAGAACGGCGGAATGAGGGTCATAAGCACCTCTTCGCAACGCATGCAACTAGCAATTGCTAGTGCGGCAAGGATGGATGGTGGTGGATGGAATTTGGCGCACCTCAAGCAAATATAACAAAATTACACTAACTCACATAGTCATGAATAAGTGAAAGTTGTTTATCAAATGTAATAATACTTCATCAATACATGGAAATTAAACTAAACTAACAACAACAAATTAAGAGAAGTGTGCGAAATCGACCGGGTCCGAAGCCTTATTGAGGGTTCACGGTTGGAATCCCGGGTTGTCAATCCGAGTCCAAGCTCTGTCCTCAACTGCGCCCGGGGTAGAGGAGGCTGTCACTCACTCCCAGTGGCCCGTCTTCTTCGTATCACGCTGCGGAAGATGGAAGCACATACTCCTCCTAGCTTAATGGAGAAAGCTAGGTCAAATCTCCCTTGAAGCTCGAGGATGAAGGAGGAGGTCGAGAGGAAGCTCCGGCTATGATTTGGCGTTGAAAGCTTGACCGAAGCACCTCCCTTTGGTGGAAGATGAAGGGGGACGGTGGAAACCCTCCTTGGAGAGGAAAATGGCGGGAAAACGGCGTACTTTTGCGATCTCCCGAAATTAGGGTGGAACCTGCGTATTTATAGATTGCAGAAATTACAGTGTGCCCGATCACTAGCGCACGACTAGTGATCGTGCGCTCTGTGGTCAGTGATAGTGCGCGAAGGCCAGGCAGAACTCCAGGAAAAAGTGGAATCAATGCGCACGATCAGTGGCACACGACCAGTGGTTGTGTGTACTGAAGTCAGTGGTCGTGCGATTGCCCCGACAGAACTTTAGAAAATGGGGAATAGTACGCACGATCAGCGGCGCACGACCAGTGGTCGTGCGCATTACAGCCGATGATCGTGCGCAGTAAACTTGTTTCCAAATAATCTCGGAACATGCACACGACCCCTAAACCCAGCATTGATATGTGCAGACATTCCAAACAAGCACAGAACGGAGTACAATAATAGAAGAACACAAAATAAACACAACCACGGGGCAAAAGTGCACTTCCTAAAGAAAAAGGATAATATTAAATATGAGCGATAACGAACTAAAAGTGAAGTGCAAGCATACGAAAACAAGCCCAGATGAGTCCGAAAATCATTATATAAATAGGACTCATCACACCCCCTGACTTAACCGTTTGCGCGTCCCGAGCAAACACAACCTAAGCATACAAGGAAAAAGAAATAGCTAACAAAAAAATTGCAGAACAGAGTACCATGCGAAGTCGAATGCCCGTGTGCATAAAAATATAGTAGAGGAAATTCTTAAGTATACAAAATATTTTATATTTTTCACAATGCGTATCAAAAAGTTATTACTACTCAAAAATAGAATCACGGTGAATCATCCGGTCCTACGTAGGAAGAAAGTAGGCCGGCCACTAAGGTGAGCATTGCCGAAGACCGGGGCTTGGGATCACCTCCAAAGGAATCCACCAATGTCGGGGACCATACGCTTGCCCGTTCACACTCTCTCCACGGCACTAGTTAGACTCAAGCGCAAATCTGTAGGACTTTAGGATAATCAAGGGGCTTGGGTTACAGTGAGGTAAACAATGATAAAAATAAAGGCTATGCACCTAACCCAAATGAGCTAGCCTAAAAGAATCCCTCAGCAAACCACAATATAACCAGTTGCACCACACCCCCAGACTTGATTTTTGCAACATGGGTGTGTGCACCGCCTACTCCAAATCAAAATCATCTCCAAAAAGATTTTCAATTAAACTCGTACTTTTCACTTTTCTTTTTCACATATTTTTTTTTTACAAATAATTTTCTTTTCTTTAACAATTTTTTTTTCTTTATCAATATCAACAAATATGACTTTGGAGCACAACCACATATCCACCTGAAAAATCACCACATCAACACCCCAATCATGAAAATATAAAATACTAAAGCTCGACTTGGGTGTGCGACTAGGATCGGCTATGAGGCTTTGGTGAAATACTAGTGGAGCTGAATCAAAAGAAGGGTAGGCACAACGGGGCTTAGAGAGGACAAGACGTTCGGAATGGTACAAAGCTCAACCGGGCCAAAATGATGGCCTACATCACGCTCACGCTAGACTAACCATGTACCAATGCTTCGAGAGTAGCTTAGGGCAAGTTCATAGCCACCGAGAAAGATAATCCTTCCCCCCGACTCAAGCAAAACGAGTCTAGTAGCGGCTACACACATTCCTACGCTACCGTTTGATTCACACCGGATTCACCAACTTTTGAGTAGAATAATAAATATTTACGCAAATAGAAAAATATAAAACTATAAGCATACAGAAAAATTAAATCTACACAAATTTCTACACAAAACGAGAGCAATTGACTAGGAACACAGCAAGGCCAACATTTTACTCTATCGTGCAATCCTAAACTAGCACAATAATTTTTCCAAATCAAACAAAAGAAATGAGTTTAACTCGCGGCACGCTAACAGCTAAGCACGCGCTCATGTGGGTGTAGTGGAGTGCAAAGTAATGAACTAAATAAAATAAAACTACAAAAGCTTCTAGTATGCACATGATATGTGCACGTGCAAAAGGTAACAAGTAATAGCTCTCCCCCAGACTTAGACTAAACAACACATCATAAGATATTGAAATTAAAATCAAAAAGGGCTAAGGGAATAGGTTACCCAATGCTCAGCTAGTGAGCATACCAGAAGACGCATGAAAAGCTAAAACAGGCTCGCCATACGAAGAATCACAACCCCGCCAATACAAAGTTGCCAAAAATACCTACAGGGGTGAGCTCCGCAAAAGCAAAAGAAAAATATACAAAAAGAAATGCTAAAATAAAATAGACATGGAAATAAAAATGCAAAAAATGAAAGATAAGTACTGGGGTTATTGTCATCCCAGCACGACTTATTAAATTCTAAACAGTTCTAGCTAATGGGCCTATGAAAAGAAAAATGCACAGGTAACTGGCCTAATATCCGTTGCGGTAATGGGTACCGATACGGACATAGAGCAGTTACCCCTCTGCCTAAATAATCATACTTGCTCCTCGCAGGCAGAGGAAATAGGAAGTAAGATGAGGAGGAGCACTGGTCCTCACTCAACTCACCACAAAACAAATCCTTGCCTAGCAAGGTATCGTCCACCACAGGTTCGTAGGAAGCGACGGTAACGGAAAAAATGCCAGGCACATCGACAACCTCACATACCCGTGGAGATTCCACCTACACAGGCTCAGATAAAGAAGGGGGATCAAGGAATAAAGGAGACGAAGAACATAAGGAACTAATCGGGGGAGTGGTCCCAGTCTCACTCCCAGCAGGATCCAAGCATAGATCACTGTCGGCGTCATATGAGTCATGACGATGGGGATCTGAGAATAGGAGGTCCTCGGTGGTGGTTTGGATCCCCTCATCCAACAAGGAAGTGGAAACTTCCGCATCAGAAAGGATCTCCTCATCAACACACCTCGGTGCGGCATTATGTTCCAAGACGTAATACTCTCCATTAAAGAGAATAATGTCCTCGTCACACCATGGAGCATCCCCATATTCCCAATCTCCAAAGGGCACAACATCATCAACCAACTCACTAAAAAGAGGAGTAGATGATTCTTGCAAAGAAAGCGGAGGAACAATAACATCAGAGAAAGTAGGTACAGGTTCCTCCGGGGGTGAATCAAGAAGAGGGGAAGAAGGTATAGAGGGCGACGGTACCGCAATGTCATCACATCGATCAGTAGAAAGTCTGATGGGTGTATCCACAGCAGTCCCCCATAGACAAGGTGGTACTGCGGATATATCATCAGAATCAGAAGGAGCAGTCCTTTGAGAGGTGGATGAGACAATCCGGATATCCGGTTCATCATCCGCCTCCAACTGGCGCTGAAATTCTGTGCAATCTTTCAACACATGGTCGGTGCTACGACAACACAAACACCATTTTCCATTACTCCTTGGTCCAGGTGGGACCGGAGAGGAATATGAAAAAGGTGAAGGCGGAGAAGAGTAGTGACCATAAGACTGGGGTACGGTGTATGAAGTACCATAAGACAATGGTGCTCCATACACTGAACCACAATAATTATGCTCCCATACACTGAACCACGAGAATTACGATCCCCGGCAACGGCGCCAAAAACTTGATGCGTGTAAATACAGCAAGTGCACCGGTCGCACAAGTAATAAAGTTTGGGAATAAATCCCCGAGTGTCGGTCTCTTGAGGAACACAATAAGGTGGAGTTAATTTCGAGGAGGACTTGAGATTGAAGTCCTCGGGTCGGAGGTAATGAAATGGGGGGTTTTGATGGTTGCGGAAACAGAAAATAAATGCTACAAACTACTCCTATGCAATACCGCCATGCAAAGCTTCGCCAGGCGGGATGGAAGACTAGTCGGGCCGCTATGCACCGAATCGCTAGGCGGATGGAAGAGTAGGCTAACGGATGAGGTGGAGAGAACGGCGGAATGAGGGTCGTAAGCACCTCTTCGCAATGCACGCCACTAGTAATTGCTAGTGCGGCAAGGATGGATGGCGGTGGATGGAATATGGCGCACCTCAAGCAAATATAACAAAATTACACTAACTCACATAGACATGAATAAGTGAAAGTTGTTTATCAAATGTAATAATACTTCATCAATACATGGAAATTAAACTAAACTAACAACAACAAATTAAGAGAAGTGTGCAAAATCGACCGGGTCCGAAGCCTTATTGAGGGTTCACAGTTGGAATCCCGGGTTGTCAATCCGAGTCCAAGCTCGGTCCTCAACTGCGTCCGGGGTAGAGGAGGCTGTCACTCACTCCCAGTGGCCTGTGTTCTTCATATCACGCTGCGGAAGATGGAAGCACATGCTCCTCCTAGCTTGATTGAGAAAGCTAGGTCAAATCTCCCTTGAAGCTCGAGGATGAAGGAGGAGGCTGAGAGGAAGCTCCGGCTATGATTTAGCGTTGAAAGCTTGACCGGAGCACCTCCCTATGGTGGAAGATGAAGGAGGATGGTGGAAACCCTCCTTGGAGACGAAAATGGCGGAAAAACGGCGGACTTTTGCGATCTCCCGAAATTAGGGCGGAACCTGTGTATTTATAAATTGCAGAAATTACAGCGCGCACGATCACTGGCGCACGACCAGTGATCGTGCGCCCTATGGTTAGTGATAGTGCGCGAAGGCCAGGCAGAACTCCAGGAAAAAGTGGAATCAATGCGCACAATCAGTGGCACACGACCAGTGGTCGAGCGCACTGAAGTCAGTGGTCGTGCGATTGCCACGACAGAACTTTAGAAAATGGGAAATAGTACGCACGATTAGCGGCGCACGACCAGTGGTCGTGCGCATTACAGCCGATGATCGTGCGTAGTAAACCTGTTTCCAAATAATCCCGAAACACGCACACGACCCCTAAACCCAGCACTGATATGTGCAGACATTCCAAACAAGCACAGAACGGAGTACAATAATAGAAGAACACAAAATAAACACAACCACGGGGCAAAAGTGCACTTCCTAAAGAAATAAGGATAATATGAAATATGAGCGATAACGAACTAAAAGTGAAGTGCAAGCATACGAAAACAAGCCCAGATGAGTCTGAAAATCATTATATAAATAGGACTCATCATCGACCTATCAAACAGATAGTCGAGCTATCAGATAGTTGAACTATCCAAGCAGATAGTCGAACTATCAAACATAACAGATAGTCGACCTATCAAACAGATAGTCGAGCTATCAGATAGTTGAACTATCCAAGCAGATAGTTGAACTATCAAGAAATCTGTCTGGTCAAAAAAAGTCGAGCGGGGTTCGACGATCGACGAGGCAGATACCACAGAACGTCGAGCTAACAAGAGTTGAACTAACTCAGAGATAGACGATCTGCTAACTGACGATAGTCGACGAACTGATAGACGATCGTCGAACAGTTGATCGACGATAGTCAAGCGGCGTTCGACCATAGTCGAACCAAAAACAACTTAACCAAATTTTCATCTGGATAAGTGACAACTCTACAACTAGAGCAATCTAACTAAACAACTAACCTTTGACCATAGATAAATCTTGGGTCAAGAGACTAAATGAGAAGACTAAACTCAAATCCAAACTAGGGTACCAAAAATCTCCCCCTATTTGGGTTAAGTCTCTCAAAACAAAACAAACAAAACAAACTACTGAAAATAAATATAATACAGGAAAGAAAATATCTAAGCAGCAGATAGCATCAATCAAACAGGCAAATAAACAACTGTCAATCAATGAAACTTAAGAAGCATCAGAATCTGATTTAGATACAGAGGAACCAGGAAGAAAAGAAATTTTTCTGAAAGGGTCTAAAGCTTCTTTCTTTGATAACTTTAGATCTTGTTCTCCAATAATTCTAGATTCTCCTGTTCTTGGTACTACTGCTTCAGGATGCTTTTCCTTATATTTTGAAGGATCAAAGACCTCAGGTCTAACCTGGAATTTATCTAGCTCCTTCTTTCTGAATTTAGACATAGTAGTTAATCTTGTAATATCTTTTCCTTCTGCTTTGGCTTTTCTGATATGGGCTGATCCAACTAATTCAAGAAATCTAGCCATCCTGAAATCAGGATTAAGCTCTTGACTTTCATATTCATTTTCACAAGTTGGATCTAAAGGTTTTACAGCTTTAAATTTTGTAGATAGTTCTAACATGCTTGCAGCTGGCTCTCTATTTTCTTGAATAACTAATGAAGATGGAGGAGCAAACTCAGCATATTTCTTATTTGATTTTTCAAAGAAAATAATCCTTTTACCTTTTGAATCAGTTTTCTTTGCATGAGCTGGCTTTGAGGAAGATATGCTCTTGGTTTCTTTGGAAGGAGATGCTTTTCTCTTGGGAGAAGGAGGAGGAGAAAAGGTTGGCTTCTGATAAACTACCTCCTTTACTTGCTCTCTTGTATCAGCATCTTGCCTTTGATATCTAGATTGAGATCTGCTTTGATATCCTGGATTGCTTTTCCTTTGATGAGATTGAGATGGAGTGAATCTAGCAAACGGGGCTGAAGGATTTGCAGACATATTACCAGAAGCTCCTGCACTGGGAGGTGGAGGAGGAGGACCTCTAGGGGTCCATTTAGGTGCTGGATTATCATACCTTTTGGATTTCTTTCTTTGCTTTTGCCGATTCTTGGAAAATCCCATCCAGTGCTGATATTCTTTGGACTTGGGATCGATTCCTTTCAAGATATAATAAGGAATATCATGGTCAGGATTAGGTGGAGGAGGAGCAACAGCTTTCCTTTTCCTTTTAGCAGATTTATTTTTCTTAGACTCTTCTGAATCATCAGAGTCATCCTCATCCTCAAAATTAGATGAAGGAGGTTGATCATAAGGATCAAAAGCTTCTTGCACAGCTTTTTCTTTATCTTTTAAAGCAGCTTTTTCTTTCTCTTCTTCTAGGGCATCCTGTGCTAGAAGAGTATCTAGATCCAGTCCTGGGGTGTCATCCCAGACTGTAGACTTTTCTTCTTTAATATCTGAAACTTTTTCTATCTCAGCTGCAACTGTCATGAGGACCAGTTCATCATTCACAGCTACCTGAGCTGGAGGAGAAGATACAGGCTCTTGAATAGCAAGTTATTACACTGGTTCTTGAGCAGGTTGTTGAGCAGGTTCTTGGATAGCTTGAACTACTTCCACTAGATCTGTAGTATCAAGAACACAGATTTGCTAAATGAAATTGAAACATCCCTTCTAGGTATTCATAGACTAGCATGTCAGTTAACATGTCAAGAAAATGAGTAAATGAATTACCTTCAGGATTTTCCTCAGAATTTCCTAACTCCCACAAGTCATCTAGAAAGGAGGTAATGACTCCTTCTAGGAACAGAGCAACTAAGGGAGTAGAAGCTTCTTTAAGGCATACTTGGAACGCAAATTCTGCTTCCATTATGATATCGGAAGGCTTCTGGACTGGTGCTGGAACTATAGAAGATGATGCAATGACAACTAGAGCTACTGTTACTTCTTGAATCATCTCTTGGGGCTCTGCTGGATGAGAAACAAGGGGCAGTCCTAAGGCATCTTCCTCGAACATCTCCCCCTGTCTGATTTCAGTAGAAACTGAAGTCAGACCCCTAACTGAAGATGGCTCAGCAGATTTTGAGAGGGCTAGGATGGAAGATGACAAGATAGAGATGGAAGAAACGAGAGGAGCAATTGCTTCTTCAATCATGATTTTGATTGAAGGAGTAATTAGCTCCAATATGTTTGCAATGAAGGCTGGTGTGATTTCAAATGAAGGTGGGGGAATCACAGTAGATGGATGATCATCAGGGATGGTGTTCTCCTGATGAGATAGAAAGTGAACTGGTGATTGATGGGTGGATGCATGAAGATCAATATGATCTGAATGAGGAATTGGTGACTAAGGAGGAGTGGATAGCTCAGAAACCAATAAATCAAAACTAGGATGAGAAATCCTAGCAAGATGAGAAGGGAGTGGAGATGCTGGTGGTGATGCATGGAGAAATGTGGAGGAATCAAGAAGAAGAGAGGCAAGAGAAGGTACTTCAATTGAAGTAGATTGAACTTCAATTGAAGTAGATGGTAAAGAAGATGTGGATGGCACTACAGTAGAAGTGGATGGTAATGCAGAAGAAGAGGATGGAATGGAGAGAATGGATGAGCCTGCTTCATGTAGGTGGGGAGTGACTGAAATAGTCCTTGTGCTCTCAGACACAACTGGAGCTACCCCTACTGGAGAAGGCTTCTGAAAGCTCCTTTTCCGCTTAACAAACAATGTTGGATCCATCTTCTTGCTGGTATTGATGGATGTAGAGACTGTGACCAACAGATAGGGATATTTCTCTCTTAGAAATATCCCAAGTACCCTACCTAGGGTTACTTCCTTCTTGCTATTCTTCTTTCTTATCAAATCAAACATAATTCCTGCCCAATTTATCTGTTTCTTATTTACTATTGCACACATCAAAACAAACTGTTGCCTGGTGATGTTATCATGAGCAGAGTGCTTTCCCAGAAGCACTTTTCCAACTAGTTCAGCCAAGAACTTTATCCTCAACGGAAAATTAATCTTTAGCAGTTTTGAAGGAATGCCTTCGGCATGTCCTAATTCGATCAACATCCTCCCAAACTCTGGAGTATCTTGTTCATATTCCTCTTCACCATTCAGTAATCCAAAAATATCAGTTAATACGGCGGGAGTCAGAATTACCTCTTTGCCGCTAATCGTTCCAGTCATAGATTCGTCACTAGAAGACGAAGTGAAAGCCCACTCTTTAATCTCTGGGATGTTTATCTTGATCCTTGTGGACATTAGCTTTTCCAATCCTTGTTCCTTACAGAGCTGGAGGATTTCTACTATCTCAGAATCACAGGCGCTGAAGGAGTCAAAATCTACGCTGAAGCTGGTGTCGAACTTCATCACTGACAAAAGGGCTGGAGCAATCGCCATTGATTGGGTTGGAGAAGATGAGAGAGACGACGAAAGCGAAACGGCAGAGAGCGCGAGGCAGAGCTTAAGCAGAAAGACAGAATACGAAAAGACGATCTCCGTCGACTACAAAAAGAACGATCTCTTAACCTAGGTCGACCATTAGTTTTATATTAAAACAGCAATCGTCGATCTATTTTAACAGATACTGGAGACGATAGTCGAACGGTCGTTCAACAATCATTTCCTGAAGCAGAGTAGTCGATCAATCGTTCGACAATTTCTGTCTTCACAAACAAATAAGCTGTCGTCGCCCGTAGGTCGACGATTGGCTCGACCTGTTCGACTATCGTCGAACGTCGTTCGACGATCTTCAAACAGATTTCAACAAAGGCAGAAGTCACACTTAGTCTTTTCCATTAATCATGCCTAGTTGAACCAAAAAGAACAGATGCTTCTGTTCATCTAAGGGCTTGGTGAAAATATCACCTCTCTGAAGGTCAGTGGATATGAACTCAAGGTTGATCTTATTCTTTTCCACACAATCTCTCAGGAAATGGTGTCTAATCTCAATGTGCTTGGTTCTAGAGTGGTTCACAGGATTTTGTGCAATGGAGATAGCACTGGTACTATCACACATGATTTTTGTGTTCTTGTGTGTGTACCCATAATCCAAAAGCTGGTTTTGAATCCACAGGATCTGTGAACAACAACTAGCAGCTGCTATATATTCAGCCTCTGCAGTTGAAGTTGAGATAGAAGCCTGCTTCTTACAGAACCAAGAGACCAATCTCTCTCCCAGGAACTGACAAGTTCCTGAGGTACTTTTCCTGTCAACTCTACAACCAGCATAGTCAGAATCAGAGTATCTAATTAACTCAAATTCTGATTCAGCTGGGTACCATAGTCCTAAATTTGGACAACCCTTCAGGTATCTCAAAATTCTCTTGAGAAGAATCAAATGAGATTCCTTGGGGTTGACCTGGAATATAGCACATAGGCATGTAGCAAACATTATATCTGGTCTACTTGCAGTTAAGTACAATAGGGAACCAACAATGGCCCTATAGTTCTTCTGATCAACTGGCTTACCCTGATCATCAGAATCTATAACTACATTAGTAGTCATAGGTGTATACATTGCTGAAGCATCAGCCATCCCAAACTTCTTTACCAATTCCTTGGCATATTTGGATTGGGAGATGAAAATGCCATCAGCATCTTGCTTTACTTGGAGACCAAGAAAGTAAGACAGCTCACCCATACTACTTATCTCAAACTTAGAATGCATCAAGTCAGAGTGCTTTTTGCACAGTTTGGGATCAGTGGAGCCAAAAATAATATCATCCACATACACTTGAAATAACAGGATTGTGTCCTTGTGATGCTTAACGAAAAGAGTTCTATTAACTACTCCCCTAACAAAGTTGTGTTCTAACAGGAAACTAGCTAGAGTCTCATACCAGGATTTGGATGCTTGTTTAAGTCCATAAAGAGCTTTTTGAAACTTGTACACAAATGAGGGCTGAGTTGAAGAGACAAACCCAGGAGGTTGTTCAACAAATACCTCTTCCTTTAGCTCGCCATTTAGGAAGGCACTCTTGACATCCATCTGAAAGACCTTAAACTTCATATAGGCTACATAGGCTAGAAAGATCCTTATTGCCTCTAGCCTTGCAACAGGAGCAAAGGTATGGTCATAATCTATACCTTCCTCCTGTTTGTAGCCCTGAGATACAAGCCTAGTTTTGTTCCTTACAATAATTCCATTTGCATCCAACTTGTTTCTAAACACCCACTTGGTGCCTATGATCAGTTGGTCTTTAGGTCTTGGAACCAAAGTCCATACTTTACATCTTTCAAACTGATTAAGCTCCTCTTGCATAGTAATGATCCAGTGGGGATCTAGCTCAACATCTTTTATGGTGAGGGGCTCAACCTGTGAAAGGAAACAAGCATGCATCACATACTGTCTTAATTGATGTCTTGTTTGCACACCTACTGATATGTCACCAATCACTTGAGATGTAGGATGATCTCTAAGTGTGATAAGATCAGCAGGTGGGATGCGATCTTCAGCAACTGTTGGGATTAATTCCTCAGGTGGAATTGGATCAACTGTTGGTGGTACAGCAACTGCTTCCACAAAGTCTTCATCACTATCTGAATCAGTGATATGAAGAGTTGATAGATGGAGAATCTCATGAGTGACATCTTTATTAGATTCTGGTACCTGCAATGAACTTGAGGAAGGGGAAGTTTCCTTCTCCTTGTAAAACATCTTTGACTCATAAAAAGAAACATGTACAGACTCCTCAATTTTAGAAGTTGATTTATTAAATACCCTATAAGCTTTGCTTACTAGGGAATATCTAAGAAAAATTCTCATTGAAGCTTTTGCTTCAAACTTTCTAAGGTATTCTTTGTTATTGTTATGAATGTATACTACACAATCAAATACTCTAAAATAATTAATTTTACGTTTCTTTCCTTTAAGCAACTCATAAGGAGTTTTAATCTTAAGCTTGTGTATAAGACATCTGTTCAAGACATAATTAGCTGTGATAATAGCTTCTGCCCAATAAAAAAGAGGCATGTTAGCATCTGCCAATAATGTACCAGCAGCTTCAATCAGGGTTCTATTCTTCCTTGCCACTACCCCATTTTGTTGGGGAGTTCTAGGAGCAAAGAAGCTATGTTTGACACCTTCGTTCTCACAGAATTCTTGCATGAGAAGAGAATCAAACTCAGTACCATGATCACTTATGATCAAGGCAACATGAGTAGAATACTCAGTCTGCACACATAGTAGAAAATCTATAAGAACTTTGAAGTTATCAGCCTTAGTTCTCAAGAACACCCAAGTGAACCTAGAGAAGTCGTCTACAATTACTAAATTGTAATACTTCCCTCCTAGACTCTGTACATTTATTAGGCCAAAAAGGTCCAAATGTAATAAATATAAGATTCTAGGTGAATCACTTTTATTTACAGATTTAAAGGAGTTTTTAGTTTGCTTGCCTAATTGACAAGCCTTGCATAGGCTCTCCTTCTTGTAGGGGCAAGAAGGTAAACCTCTAACAAGGTTGTATTTCGATAACCTAGATATGTTCTTGAGGTTAACATGGCTAAGCCTCCTATGCCATAAGGTGTTGTTATTTGTTACTTCTTTAAAAAAGAAGATTTCAGAATGGGTTGAATTAAAATCTACTAAATAAATATTACCTTGTCTAATACCTACTAACACAACATTACTATTTAAAGTAATATTACATAGAGTGTTAGTGAAAGATACCTGATATCCTGCATCACATAACTGGCTTATTGAGAAAAGGTTGTGCTTCAGTCCAGTTACATATGCAACCCTTTTGAAAGTTACTGCTCCAATGGTAGTCCTACCATATCCTTCAGTTTGACCACAGCTGAAATCCCGAAAGATCACCTTTGGTCAAAGCTTGGCCTTGTATCTTGACAGATTTTCTTTGTTTCCTGTCATGTGTTTGGAATAGCCACTATCCAAATACCATTTATCTTTAGTAATTGGATAGGTCTTCACCTGCAAATTAAATAGTTAGACATTGTGGACCCAGACAACCTTGGGTCCATTATTCTTCACATAATGAAAACATGAAATAAAAGAATAAGCAGGTTGGGGTTTATATCCTAAAGGGTAAGATCTCCTAGGTGGGATGCTCCATGTAGTTAATGGGTCCACAAACCTAGGGTTTCTATTTATATTAAGGTTTCTAAGGTTCTGGTTGTAATTTTGAAAGTCAAATTGAAATCGTCGATCAGCGTTCGACGATTGATGCTCAGATCGTCGAGCTTCGTTCGACCATTGAGCCTTCGATCGTCGAGCAGCGTTTGACGCTTTTTGTAGTTCTTTAAACTTTTGTTTTCTCTTTTCTCTCTTAGCTTTATTTAAGGCTTGATTAACTTGTTTTATTTGCTCAGTGTTCTTTATTCCATCAGCTGAAATAAAGTTCACTGGAGTTGAAAGATGATTTTTAAGAACCAATGGGGGTTCACTTGATGAGGCTCCTAAGCCTAGCTTGTTATTGCCTGACCTAGTGTTTGTCATGCTAGTGATTTTTAACAGCTTAAGGCTTCTACCATTTAAAGATTCTTCTAATCTCTTGGACTTTGCTAGTTCATTTTTAAGAAACTTTATTTCTTCACTAGACTTAGTGAGTTCTGCTTCTAACCTAGCATTTTCAATAGAAAGGATTTCTGATTCTGCTAACTTATTTCTAAGTTCCTTAATTTCTTTTTCTGAACTAATTAAATCTAAGCAAAGAGATTTAAATTCAGATTTAAATTCAGCAGAAGAAAAATCATAAGAAGATAATACCTAATCTTCTGTAGGCATTTCCTCATCATCATCAGAACTCTCTGCAGCTGAGTGGTTGCTGCAGGCATCAATTGCCATAAGGTAGATTTCCTTTACCTTCTTTTCTTCCTCATCTTCACTGGAGCTTGAGGAGGAAGATTCCTCATCTGAATCACTCCAGGTCTCAACAACAAATCCTTTCTCCTTCTTCTTATTTTTGTAGGAGGAGGACTTGGAGTGTTTTTTGTGATGTTCTTTTTCTTCTCTTTTCTTTGCTCTTTTCTTCTAGACACTCTGGTAGAATGTGTCCAGGTTTCCTACAACCATAACAAATAATTTCTTTAGCAGGAGATCTGTCATACCTTGGTTTATCTTCATATCTTGAAGATTTCATTCTGAAGTCTTTTCTTCCCATCTTGAGAAACCTTTTGGCAAAGAGTGTCATCAGCTCCTCATTGGATTGGCTTCCTTCAGAAGCATCAACAGCTTTAAGAGCAAGAGTTTGCTCTTTCCTTGCTGGAGTTGGAGTCTTGGCTTCAGCCTCAGCTTTCCTTGTCTTCAGCACTTGCTCAAAAGACTTGAGCTTGCCAAGAAGAGCTTCAGTTGAGATCTCAGTAGTACTTATGGCCTCCTTGATAGGCCAGATCCTAAGATCCCATGTGCTGGGGAAGCACATCAGTATCTTATAATTTACCTCTGTCAATGTAATCTCCTTATCAAGGGTTCTCAGCTCATTGATGATTGAGCTGAGCCTTGTGTACATGGCTTCAACTGATTCAGCTTCAGCCTTCTTGAAGTTTTCATATTGGGATATAAGGTTGGACCTTCTGTCCTTCCTTTCATCAGCTGAACCAGCTACAATCTGGTTCAGTGAGTCCCACATGGCTTTTGCAGAGGTGCAATCAGCCACTTTTTGGAAGATTTCATCAGACATAGTCTGAGCCAGAATGTTCATAGCTTTGGCATCAGCTATCTTTTCCTTCTTGTAGGCATCATTTTAGTATGGAGGAGGCACTGCACTGAGATTTGTAGATGTTGTAGCAGTGGCTGCAGCAGGAGGTGTTGGAGGTCCTGTCAAAATAGAAGAAAAAATGTCTTTATCAATAGAGTTCATATATAATTTGATTATTGCCTTCTAGATGCTAAACTTAGCTAAGTTGCAAGCTGGAGGTCTGGTGCTAGAGTAATCCTTGGACTGGGCCATGAAGTGAATATCTATAAGCTTGGTATCTATAAGGATCTTGTGACTCAGGTGTTAGCCTGTACAGTTAGTCAACCTCCCTCTGATACCAATTGAAAGTGAGGATAGATACAACTCTAGAGGGGGGTGAATAGAGTATTCAAAAATTATGACACCCTACTCAACTCCCTTAGAGTTAATTTGCGGAATGAGTTTATAGATATTTGAAACCCTAGAGCCTAACAAAAAGTGAAGTGCACTAGAGAAAGCTAACTGTAATTACAGTTGAACTTTGATCCTATCACAGCAACTAGCAATCCTAGTTATTTCTACCTACAGCCACAGTGCAATAAATTAAATAAAGCAACACAGACGACACAAGAAGTTTATAGTGGTTCCCTCTAAATAGGTACGTCCACTCTTCTACCACGCTGGTAGGAATCCACTATAGATTTTTGTTCAGGTGCCCTGCCACCAACTGATCTGCTTCAGGTAGATCAAGTAGACCCTTTGAGCTTTTGATCAGGAGCTCAAAATCCAACATAGGTTTTTGATCAGGTGTCCTGCCACCAAGGTTCACTTTTGAAGGGAGTAATAACCCTTTATACAGGAGGTTGAGAGAGTTAAAGTTTCTTCTCTATTGTTAAAACAGATTAGAGAAGCTAGTGGATTGCACAGAGCTAGAAAGCTCTAAAGAATCAAGGCTCCCCCTGGCTTAGAGAATATCCAGGAAGAAGTCTTGCTTCAGGGTGCAGGAACTCTTCTGAACTTGAGACAAAGAACTGTCTTGAAGTTCTGAAGGAGAAGCTTGAAGAAGACTCTTGATTGTAGAATGATTGTTCTTCTTCAATAGCTTTTCTATCTTCTTCTTCTTCTTCTTCTTGAGGCACTGAGTGAATGTTCCTTGCAGTAGGATGAACTCAGGATTGAAGAAGAGAGAGTTGAAGAAGGATGATCTTCTTAGTTGAATGTATCAATGACTGAGAGCTGTATATTTCTTCTTTCTTTGAATCTGTATATGAATCTATGTATTGAATCTGTGTGTTCTTCTCTTGTTATTGTATGGTTGTTATTTGTTGTCTTTTGAAAGCACTTTATATATTGGCCTTTCCAACGGCTCTAATCTTGGTTTGAATTTTGTCTTCTTCTGAGATCTTTGATATGGGCTGTAAGTAGCACAAAACAAAACATATCCTGCAGGCAGACATGCTATAAGGGGATAAAGCTTTCTAAGAAGCTGCATATCCATTCTGATAAAAGGAGTACTAAAGAAAGTCACATCAGACTAAACTCTTTACGGGAAAAGAAGACTTTCTGTGTCTAACGGCTATAAAGGACAGCATGGCAGAATAAAGCAAAAAGATATTTCAACTAATAAGACAAAAAACTTTGTCAGAAAAAGCTTGACTTATGCACAAAGGATGGGGAAAAGATTGCCTTGAGATGTATGCACAAAATCAATGAAATAATCTTTAATAAAATATGCTAAATAAACAGAAAATAAATCATAGAATAAGAGGAGTACAAAATTACTAAAGACAGACAGAAGAACGTCGAACGACCCTCGGAGATTGTCGACCGAAGCACAGAGATCGTCGACCTATCAGAATAGATAGTCGAACAACACAGATAGTCGACCTATCAGAGCAGATAGTCGAGCTATCAGATAGTCGACCTATCAAGGCAGATAGTCGAACTATCAAGCAAGACAGATAGTCGACCTATCAAAACAGATAGTCGAACTATCAAGCAAAACAAATAGTCGACCTATCAAGACAGATAGTCGAGTTATCAGATAGTTGAACTATCCAAGCAGATAGTCGAACTATCAAACAGAACAGATAGTCGACCTATCAAACAGATAGTCGAGCTATCAGATAGTTAAACTATCCAAGCAGATAGTCGAACTATCAAACAGAACAGATAGTCGACCTATCAAATAGATAGTCGAGCTATCAGATAGTTGAACTATCCAAGCAGATAGTCGAACTATCAAACAGAACAGATAGTCGACCTATCAAACAGATAGTCGAGCTATCAAATAGTTGAACTATCCAAGCTGATAGTCGTACTATCAAATAGAACAGATAGTCGACCTATCAAACAGATAGTCGAGCTATCAGATAGTTGAACTATCCAAGCAGATAGTTGAACTATCAAGAAATCTGTCTGGTCAAAAGAAGTCGAGCGGGGTTCGACGATCGACGAGGCAGATACCACAGAACGTCGAGCTAACAAGAGTTGAACTAACTCAGAGATAGACGATCTGCTAACTGACGATAGTCGAGCAACTGATAGACGATCGTCGAACAGTTGATCGACGATAGTCGAGCGGCATTCGACCATAGTCGAACCAGAAACAACTTAACCAAATTTTCATCTGGATAAGTGACAACTCTACAACTAGAGCAATCTAACTAAACAACTAACCTTTGACCATTGATAAATCTTGGGTCAAGAGACTAAATGAGAAGACTAAACTCAAATCCAAACTAGGGTACCAACATCAACAGAGGCTGATATTTTGACCACTGACTTAAAGGGGTTATTATAACCCACTTGGAGAAAATGGTGTGGTTTAGGGTTGGTTTACCCTAGGATCCAAACTTAAACCCTAAATGGAGGGTTTTTATGGTTATGAAGGACATGGGTGCAATTGCTCTCGTATTGCCTTGAAATTCAGTAGAGTTGACATTAACATGATATAAATCATCTGAATATAATCTTGGAGGAGTTGGATATAGGTAGATACCTCAAATCCTTATCCTTAGCTTTAGGGTAAAATACCAATTAAGTAAAATCTGTCACTAAATATTATTTAAAAGCTGTGAAACTTGGGTTGAGTAAGTTTTGGGGCAGGTAGAATCTAAAGCAATTTTACTAGAATTTTATGATGTCTATTTCCAGCACTTCATTTGTAACGTTTATTATAGCCCTAATTGATGTTTTAATTATTTCGATCTTTCCGCTCAATTAATCCCCATGAAATCTTGGAAGTAAATGTTTTAGGTCGGAATGGTTGCTCCTGAATTTTTGTATAATTTTTACTTGAGTAAATCTAGTACTTCCTTCACAAATGTTAAAAAGGGGTTTTATGGTTTAAAAATTAATCATGGATGATGTTGCTGCTAAAAAATTATGAAACTTGGCCAATGCTATTTTTAAGGTTGTACCTGCATGATATAATTAATTTATAATTTTTGAATGGATATTCTTTGTACTTGATTCATAAATAACGAAAGATAGAAAATATTGCTAAAATAGTTTTAGTGCTCTTTTGATGAAAGAAAAAATTGTGATACTTTGGATTTACCATATTGAGATAGTAATATATTTATAATAATTTTGTTGGACATCTTGCATGAGTACTTAGGGTAGTTCATGTTCAAACCGGTAGCCCATGGAATTTTGAGGAAATTAATTAAATGCAAGATGAATTAGGAAAATTATAGTTTTCTGATTTTAGGCTAATCATATCATGATATACCTCCAGTAAATAATTTAGGATATTTGGATGATTATCTAGATTATCTCCTATTCGGTTCGACATATAGTCTAGGATGGTCTGCTTATAGCAAATTGTTAAATTATAATAAGACATGATCTGGGGTAGTTGTTGGAGTTAGTCATTTTGTCTGGGTGGATAGTTGTGGATGATTTCGCAATAGAATGATATGAAGAGTAGTGAGAAGTGGTGTTGGCTAGAGTTAAGATGTGTTCGGGTTCGACGAAAGATCGTCTTTCCCGAAGAGAGGAAGGTTAAAAATCACCCTAGGTTAGTCTATCGTAATATGAGAAGGGAATGGGTAAAGGGAATCAACCAATAACAATAAGTGCCTTGCGAAAGGGAACGATGGGCTTCAGCTACCATCATAGTTCCTAGTGCCCTTTGAGAGCCCTTCATAGGGAATACCGGGGGCAGTCCTTGGTTAACGTAAACTACAATAACAAACTGAAAAGAGTAACATAGTAATTAGGATCTCACATTTCATAAACACTGTTAGCAAAGGAGGATTGTTGGGAGCTTCAGCTCGGTTGGATAAGAGACGGACGGAATGATCCGGGGAGCTTCAGCTCGATTGGTTAAGAGACGGACGTTTTGGTCCGGGGAACTTCGGCTCGGTTTTTGTGTGATTACGATTGAACTTTAATGTGCATAAAAGGAAAGAAAATTAAGGTGGTGGGTCTTCGGTATTGGAGGGTTGATGCACCGACACCAATACGTTGACTCGGCAAGTGTGGTAAGCACTTCGCCAACAGAAGTCCGGTGCGCCAGCCGGCAAGAGTACGCAAGAGTCCGCTTCGTGCACAAAGAGTTGAGGAGTACGATAGGTCTGACCAGTAGTGCTTTACTGGCTTAGAGGTGGGCGAGGCCCAACCCACCACTTCTGTCTGCCACTACGGAGGTTTCCTGGGAGGTAACGGCTCCGAAAGGGGGAACTAAAGGTCTGTGTGCACAGAGTCGGGTGTGTGAGTTACACTTGCATTTTCCATCATACCCTCTTGCATGTCATAGCATAATCAATTCATTTAACCCTGACACCTAAAGTATAAGTGGAATTGGATGCTTATACATTAGAACTTGCAAAACGACCCCCTTGGTCTATAAGCTTGTGTGGGCAAGTTTATAAATTAAGGTTAAATTCTATAATTATATGCTGATGTTTGATAACCGACACCCCAACGTATTAGTGGTATGGGAGACTTTATACGATGGGAGCCTTACAGAAGATCCCTTGGCTTATGCGCTTCCGCACATAAGTTAAGGTTACTTTACCTACTTTCTGTTTCTGTCATATTTATTATAGAATTGCTAGATTAGTTCCGCTGCCACCTATTCCTTTGATTTAATCTCCACCTTCATGTCCTTCCCTTTCTTCCTCTTCGCTCGGTACCTAGGAGCCATGGGGGAAGGGGTAGGGGATGATGGGGCTTAGTCTTTATGACTAACGGTTTTCGAACCGCATCATTTTAGGGAATCATGGAGCCCAGCACGGGGGAGCAGCCCCAGAGATCGGTGCGCTTGGAGATGGGGTAGTCCAGCTCCGGAGTTCATACAGCTGGGACCGTGAGTCTCGACCTTGAGTAGATGTTTTGTTTTTGCTTCTGCATGAGTGATTTGTAGTGAGGACATGATGTACCGGGCATAAGCCCGTATTTTAGTACTCTGATATGTTGTTCTGTGGACACTCCCTTCGTGGAGATTTTATTTTTATATATGTGATTTTCTTGTGGACTTGTACTACTTCATTGTGCTACCTTTCTGTTATGGAATTGGCCGGCAGAATCGGTGCTTTGTGGTGATGACCCTTCAGGGCGTGAAGGTGTCACCGCAAAGGGTCAGTTCTAGGCCTAAGACCACGTTGTTTTAAAAGAAAAAAAGGGGTCTTACAAGTGGTATCAGAGGAAACATCGATCTGAAAAAGGTAGCAGTCCACTAACCCTGGGTCACACCCGCTCGAGTTTAGTTTGGGGACAAACTTAGCAGCGGAAGTAGTGGTGTGCCCATATGGGGATCACATATAAATTGTCCACTTTTAGTAAAGATTGAACGTTTTCTCAGTATGGGTTTTGTTATGCAGCCTCCAGCACAGCCTACGCCACAACGTGGAGTCAACAGGCTCAGGATGTTGCACCACCTCCACCGGTCCCCACTCCTTTCCTTCAGTCAGACATGGGACAGACTCTGACAGCCATTCTGGAGGATTTCATGGCCCAGCAAGTTCCGGTCCCGCAGCCAAACCCGGGGGCCAACTGGTTGAGCATCTTCCGAGGAATTTCTCCCCCGTCCTACTTGGGGACAGAGTCGGCAGTTTGTACGGAGGGGTCGCTGGATATTATGTACGAGATGCTGACCAGGATACGGTGCCCCTGGGAGGAGAGGGTGGATCTGGTTGTCTCTTGCCTGGAGTCCCATGCCAAGAGGTGGTGGAAGACGCTGTTGGACACGACGTTTGCCGATAGGAAGGTTGCGGAAGTTACCTGGGAAGAGTTCAGGGCCGTGCTGCTGGAGCAATTTGTTTTGCAGTCCTCCAGGGATGAGTTGGAGGAGCGGTTCTTACAGCTGAAGCAGGGCACCCAGACGGTGGTGGAGTACCATCGAGAGTTTTAACATTTGGCTCGATATGCAGATTCTTACCAGCTGGACGAAGAAGGGTACATCAAGAGGTTCTATAAGGGCCTGCGGGAGGACTTGAGGGAGGCTTTGGTTTTTGTATCCGACGGGCCTATCTCCCGGATTTTGGAGATGGCAAAAAGGATTGAGGCTGATTGGCACACCACTCGGGGCCGGAAGCGGCAAGCGGAGGATCAGGGCCAGAGAGCCAGAAATGACCAGCGACGGGGTGCTATACCAGAGGGGAGAAGGACAGAGGACCAGCCTCATCAGGAAGTGAGGGAGGAGCCGAGGGAGCAGGTGATATTGGCCCCTCAACCTTTTTGGATGCAGGAGATGCTGAGACCTGGGGGAATGGCGTATCCCCCACCAGAGTGCTTCCATTATCATCAGATTGGGCACCTCCGGAGGAACTGCCCCAGGAGGGGGGAACCACCTCCAGCACCACAGGGTGGCCCACCAGCTCAGTATTACGGAGGCCGAGGACGCGACCGAGGTCGTGGATACTAGGGGGGAGACCGTAGACAGGAAAGGGAGCAGGTATATGCTTTGGACCTTGCGCAGCCTCAGAATCAAGAGCAAGTCATAGCAGGTACGCTGCAATGCTTCGTTATTTTCATAGAATTTCCCTCTCAGTTGTTAAATCTTTGAACCGCACTAGATAGATTAACAAGGAAAAAAACTTGTTATAGAACCCTAAGACATCTAATCACCCCAGGTATAGTCTTCATCAGCTGCAAGCCTGCCCGAATGCTTTTCGATACTGGAGCTACTCACTCCTTTGTGTTGGAGACGTTTGTAGAAGGACTGGAAGGTGTGAGCGATTCACGGGCTCGAAGATGAGGGTGCGACTACCTTATGGATCTGAACTCCTTACCTCAGACCACTGCAATATGGAGGCAGAAATTGGTGGAAAGGCGTTCGAGGCTCCAGCGAATATTTTGAAGCTGACAGACTACGATCTGATCCTGGGCATGGCATGGATGCACTGGAACCATGCCCAGATTGATTGCCAAGCGAAGAGGATCACCGTGAGATACGGGGACTCTTTCATTGTCATCAAAGGTATAAGACCTGCCTCTCGTATACTCTTATCTTCGGTACAGGCCGTTAAGGCCCATCTGCAGGGAGAGGAGGTCTATCAGATTCTATTTGAGATGGCGGAAGTCAAGGAGTCTGTGATAGACATCCCGGTGGTGCGAGATTTCGCTGACATCTTTCCAGAGAAACTGTCAGGACTACCTCTGTACAAGAGCAAGACTTCTAGATACAGCTTGTGTCGGGGGCCAAGCCGGCATCTAGGGCCCCTTACCGGATGGCCCGAAAGAGTTGACAGAGTTTCGAAGTCAGTTGCAGGAACTAGTAGAGACAGGGTTTGTCCGGCCAAGCTCTTCACCGTGGGGAGCCCCGGTGCTATTCGTCAAGAAGAAGGACAGAAGTCTCCGCTTGTGTATTGACTATCGAGCGCTGAACAGACTAACGGTCCGGAATACATACCCGCTGCCACAAATTGACGAGTTGTTTGATCAACTTAAGGGAGCGCACTTCTTCTCGAAACTTGACTTGAGGTCAGGTTATTATCAACTATGGATTCGAGAGGAGGACATTCCGAAGACCTCCTATAGTAGTAGATACGGACTGTTTGAGTTTATAATGATGCCCTTCGAGCTCACAAATGCGCCGTCAGCATTTACAAGCCTTATGAACAGAGTATTTTAGGAGTATTTGGATGTTTTCGTCATAGTATTTATTGACGACATCCTCATCTACTCAAAGACGAAAGAGGAGAATATACGACACCTGACATTGACTTTATAGAGGCTACAGGAGCATCAGTTGTATGCGAAGTTCAGCAAATGCCAGTTTTGGTTAAAGGAGGTGGACTTCTTAGGTCATATTATCAGCGGTGCTGGGTTGGCAGTAGACCCGACCAAGATTCGGGCAGTTTAGGAGTGGCCACCGTTGAAGACAGCCATGGATGTATGGAGCTTTCTGGAACTTGCCGGTCTTTACTGGAAGTTCGTCGAAGGATTTTCCCGGATTGCACTCCCTCCTACATCCCTGACAAAGAAGGAAACCCCTTTTGTTTGGACACCATAGTGCGAGGCGGCCTTCGTGGAGTTGAAAGGTCGGCTTACCTCGGCTCCCATTCTCGCTCTTCCGTCGGGAAGGGAGGGATTTCAGGTGTATACAGATGCCTCCTACCAGGGGATGGGTGCCGTTCTGATGCAGAACGGGCACGTGATAGCCTACGCCTCCCGACAGCTCAAGATACATGAGAAGAACTATCCGGTGCATGATCTAGAGATGGGTGCAGTGATCTTTGCTCTGAAGATTTGGCGACACTACCTCTACAGGGTCCACTGCGACATCTTTTCAGATCACAAAAATATGAAATACGTGGACACACAAAAGGAACTCAACATAGCACAGAGACGTTGGGTGGAGTTCCTATCGGATTACCAATACACCAAGCATTATCACCCAGGGAAGGCGAACGTGGTGGCAGATGCTTTGAGCCGGAGAGGAGATACCTCAGGGAAGAGACCACAACTGATGTCCATGGAGCTGGTCCAGTCCTTCAGAGATATGCAGATATCCCTAGTGTCCGAGAATGATCCAGAGTTGTATAGGGAGTATCTAGCATCGATGGTGGCCAAAGATGATATTCGGGACCACATCCTGGACGGACAGAGGACAGATGCATGGGCAGAGCCGATATTCTGAGCCTTGGAGGAGGGATCGACGGGAGATTATTCACTGAGAGATGGATTGCTATGTTTTAGAGGCAGGGTATATATACCCGCAAGAGGCCAGATTCGGGAGGACATCATGGCGGAGGCACATTATAGCAAATATTCTATACACCCAGGGATCACCAAGATGACAGCAGACTTGAAGAAGATGATGTTTTGGCCAGGGATGAAGGACATTACGTACTTCGTGACTCATTGCGAGGCATGCCAGTTGGTGAAGGCGGAGTGCAGGAACCCCGCTGGATTGCTACAGCCACTCCCGGTGCCGGAGTTGAAATTTGAGGACATCGCGATGGATTTTATTCATGGACTCCCCCGATCACGGACGGGAAACGACTCGATTTGGGTCATCGTCGATCGGTTGATGAAGGTGGCCAGATTCATTCCGATCAGGAAGGATGACTCTGTGGGAGTACTAGTGCGTAGATTTGTGGAGCAGTTTATTCGATACCACGGGGTGCCCAAGACGATCGTGTTGGATCGGGATGGCCGGTTCACTTCCAGGGAGTGGAGATCCGTGCAGGCTTACTTAGGCATGCGATTGACCTTCAGCACCGCATTCAATCCCCAGACGGATGGGCAGACGGAACGCACCAATCGGACGCTGGAAGATCTTTTGAGGCTATGCATTTTGGATCGCGGGGAACCATGGGAGAAGCTCTTACCCCTGGTCGAGTTCTCCTATAACAACAGCTACCAGTCCAATATCAGGATGACGCCTTATGAAGCCTTGTATGGAAGGAAATGAAGGACCCTGCTTTCTTGGGTTCAGGACGAGGATCCGAAGGCGTTGGGATCGGATTTTATTGAAGACACCGAGGCCTAGGTGAGACTGATCAGAGACAGGATGTTAGAGGCGCAGAGCAGACAGGCTAAGTATTATGATGCCCGATATAGTCAGGTGGAGTTTCAGGTGGGGGACCGAGTGTTTTTGAAGATCCGGCCCATGCATGGAGTTTCACGGGTGTGTGGTCGGAGGAAGAAGCTTAGCCCTAGGTATATGGGCCCTTACAGGATCCTGGAGCAGATCAGGGCCCTAGCTTACAGGCTGGATTTTCCACCAGAGCTGGCAGCTCTGCACGACGTCTTCTACATTTCTTCACTGAGGAGGGCTCTACTACGCCCGGAGCAGCAGATTTTGACCACTGAAAGACCGGTAGCTTCAGACCGATCTGTTCACTTGGAGCCGGTTTGGATCGATGACAAAGGAGTACGGATCTTGCGCTGTAAGAAGATCCCCTTAGTCAAGGTTCGGTGGAGGAACCATGGTCAGGAGGAGCACACCTGGGAACTGCAGGACCTGATGAGGCAAAAATACCCGGAGTTGTTCAGTCAGGTATACCTCACCACTACTTGGTATACTATAAATTACCTTCTTGTATTGAACCGGTAGGACTAGATAAGGAAAGTAGGGGCTAATCTTTTGTTTATTGGGGAGATTGCCTTCGTTTATCAAATAAGTAATCTCGCTTTGACTCAATAGGAAAACCATATGGGATGTTACAAGTTTATTTTATTTCGGTAGAAATCCCCGTAGGCTCAACATCAATTTCGGGGACGAAATTTTTGTTTTGTTTATTGGGATTTGTAACATCCCATTTCCGGCTAGACCCCTAGGAGTCGGTCTGTCATGACAGAACCCTAGGAAGCCCAAGAATTGAAATACATCGACCAAGATTTCGAGTCACGGGTTGGTCACGCCCGTGACCGACGACCCGTCATGCCCGTGACCTAGGGCGTGACCCCTTCGACGATTGTTGATCTCAGAATGACGATCAGTGAGAGCAGAATTTGCAACCCAGGCCTGTCATGCCCGTGACCTACGTGTCACGCCCATGACGTAGGGCGTGACCCCCTTCGACGATCGTCGATCTCAGGAAGACGATCGTCCAGCGCAGAATTTACAACCCGGGCCTGTAACGCCCGTGACCTACGTGTCATGCCCGTGACCTAGGGCGTGACCCCCTTTGACGATCGTTGATCTCAAGAAGACGATCGGCGAGCACAGAATTTGTAACATGGGCCCGTCACGCCCGTGACCGATATGTCACACCCGTGACCTAGGGCGTGACCCCCCCCCCCTTTGACGATCGTCGATCTCAGGAAGACGATCGGCGAACTCAGTATTTGCCACCCAGCCCTGTCACGCCCGTGACCTACGTGTCACGCCCGTGGCAAATGCCGAAACGTCGGTTCAGGCCCGAAATTATTCTAACACGCATTGTAATAAATTCTGGTATGGAAAGTTACACCAGGAGTATTTATGGGTCGTTTCCTTCTCTAATTACTTAAAATACCAATTAAGTAAAATCTGTCACTAAACATTATCTAAAAGCTGTGAAACTCAGGTAGAGTAAGTTTTGGGGCAGGTAGAATCTAAAGCAATTTTATTGGAATTTTATGATGTCTATTTCTAGCACTTCATTTGTAACGTTTATTATAGCCCTAATTGATGTTTTAATTATTTGGATCTTTCCGTTCATTAAATCCCCATGAAGTCTTTGAAGTAAATGTTTTAGGTCAGAATGGTTGCTCATAAATTTTTGTATAATTTTTAGTTGAGTAAATCTTGTACTTCCTTCACAAATGTTAAAAAGGCATTTTATGGTTTAAAAATTAATCATGGGTGATATTGCTGCTGAAAAATTATGAAACTTAGCCAATGCTATTTTTAAGGTTGTACATGCATGATATAATTAATTTATAATTTTTGGATGGATATTCTCTGTACTTTATTCATAAATAATGAAAGATAAAAAATATTACTAAAATAGTTTTAGTACTATTTTGATGAGAGAAAAAATTGTGATACTTTGGATTTACCATATTGAGATAGCAAAATATTTATAACAATTTTGTTGGACATCTTGCATGAGTACTTAGGGTAGTTTATGTTCAAACCGGTAGCCCATGAAAATTTGAGGAAATTAATTAAATGTCAGATAAGTTAGGAAAATTATAGTTTTCTGATTTTAGGCTAATCATATCATGATATACCTCCAGTAAATAATTTAGGGCATTTGGATGATTATCTAGATTATCTCCTATTCGGTTCGACATATAGTCTAGGTTGGTCTGCTTATAGCAAATTGTTAAATTATAATAGGACATGATCTGGGGTAGTTGTTGGAGTTAGTCCTTTTGTCTGGGTGGATAGCTGTGGATGATTTTGCAATAGAATGATATGAAGAGTAGTGAGAAGTGGTGTTGGCTAGAGTTAAGAGGTGCTCGGGTTCGACGAAAGATCATCTTTCCCGAAGAGAGGAAGGTTAAAAATCACCTTAGGTTAGTCTATCGTAATATGAGAAGGGAATGGGTAAAGGGAATCAACCAATAACAATAAGTGCCTTGCGAAAGGGAATGATGGGCTTTAGCTACCATCATAGTTCCTAGTACCCTTTGAGAGCCCTTCAGAGGGAATACCGAGGGCAGTCCTGTGTTAACGTAAACTGCAATAACAAACTGAAAAGAGTAACATAGTAATTAGGATCTCACATTTCATAAACATTGTTAGCACATGAGGATTGTTGGGAGCTTCGGCTCGATTGGTTAAGAGACGGACGGAATGGTCCGGGGAGCTTCGGCTCGATTGGTTAAGAGACGGACGTTTTGGTCCTGGGAGCTTCGGCTCGGTTTTTTTGTGATTACGATTGAACTTGCATGTGCATAAAAGGAAAGAAAATTAAGGTGGTGGGTCTTCGGTATTGGAGGGTCGATGCACCGACACCAATACGCTGACTCGGTAAGTGTGGTTTGCACTTCGCCAACAGAAGTCCGGTGCGCTAGCCGGCAAGAGTACGCAGGAGTCCGCTTCATGCACCAAGCATTGAGGCGTACGATAGGTATGACCGGTAGTGCTTTACTGATTTAGAGGTGGGCGAGGCCCAACCAAACTCTTCCGTCTGCCACTACGGAGGTATCCTGGGAGGTAACGGCTCCGAAAAGAGGAACTAAAGGTCTGTATGCACAGAGTCAGGTGTGTGAGTTGCACTTGTATGTTCCATCATACCCACTTGCATGTAATAGCATAATCGATTCATTTAACCCTGACACCTAAAGTATAAGTGGAATGGGATGCTTATATATTAGGACTTGCAAAATGACCCCTTGGTCTATAAGCTTGTGTGGGCAAGTTTATAAATTAAGGTTAAATTCTATAACTATATGCTGATGTTTGATAACCGACACCCCAACATATAAGTGATATGGGACACTTTATACGATGGGAGCCTTGCAAAAGATCCCTTGGCTTATGCGCTTCCACACATAAGTTAAGGTTACTTTAACTACTTTCTATTTCTGTCATATTTATTATAGAATTGCTAGATTAGTTCCGCTGCAACCTGTTCCTTTGATTTAATCTCCACCTTCATGTCCTTCCCTTTCTTCCTCTCCACTCGGTACCTAGGAGCCATGGGGGAAGGGGTATAGGATGATAGGGCTTAGTCTTTAAGACTAACGGTTTTCGAACCATATCATTTTAGGGAATCGTGGAGCCCAGCACGGGGGAGCAGCCCCAGAGATTGGTGTGCTTGGAGATGGGGCAGTCTAGCTCCGGAGTTCATACAGTCGGGACCGTGAGTCTTGACCTTGAGTAGATGTTTTGTTTTTTCTTCCGCATGAGTGATTTGTAGTGAGGACATGATGTACCGGGCATAAGCCCGTATTTTAGTACTCTGATATGTTGTTCTGTGGACACTCCCTTCGTGGAGATTTTTTTATATATATATGTGATTTTCTTGTGGACTTGTACTACTTCATTGTGCTACATTTCTGTGATGGAATTGGCCGACAGAATCGGCACTTTGTGGTGATGACCCTTCAGGGCATGAAGGTGTCACCGCAAAGGGGCGGTCTTGGGCCTAAGACCCCTGTGTTTTAAAAGAAAAAAGGGGCGGTCTTACAGTTCGGATACCTTCAATAGTGACATAAGAGTCTCCATGTATGAGCGTGATCCTTTTGGAGGGGCAGTTGATCTGAGCATGGTTCCAATGAAGCCAAGTCATGCCCAAAATCAAATCAAAGTCCGGTAATCGCAAGACTGCTGTCGGAGCTTCGAATGCCTTGCCTCCGATCTCGGCCTCCATGTTGTAGCAATCTGTGGTCCATAGATCCGAGCCATCAGGAAGACGCACCCTCCTTTCTATGCCAGGGGACCTTTCCACGTCCTCTAGTCCTTCAATAAAAGTGTCTGACATGAATGAGTGTGAAGCACCCGTGTCAAAGAGGGTATGAGCGGGCTTGCTGCTGATCATAACTATGTCTGGGGTTTATTTGAGTTAAAAGAGAGATTATTTTTTTTATGGTTTTCAAGGTACTATTAAGGTTGAAAATTCTAAATTACAATAATTTAAGTACCTGTAATCACTTCTTCGGTGTTCCTTTGCTCTGTGAGGTCTAGTGCATACATCTGTTCCTAGCCACGTCCTCGGCCATGATGTCCACGACCTCGACCTCGACCTCGTCCTCGTCCTCGGCCCTGGTGTGCTGGAGGGGCCACTGGAGGTGGAGGAGGAGGAAGATGGTGGATCTGATGTGGGCATTGCGACCTGATATGCCCAGGCTGGCCGCATCCAAAGCATATGATTTATCTCTAGCCCCGATCATCCTGTCTCTAACCACGATTATCTTGCCTCATCGGTCCTTGCATCTGTAGAGGTGGGGGAGCTAGGACTGTAGGAGGCCCCTACTCTTACCTGATGTTGGGACGACGACGTCCCCCACCCCTCCTGTATCCAAAAACCTTGCCTCTCTGGGATTCCTTGCTACCTTCTCCGGATGATGACCCCTCTAGCGGCCTCTTTCCTCTGCCATGCACCATTAGCTGGTCAGCCTCCAGCTTCTTTGCCATCTCAATAATCTGTGTAGTGGTGCCATGAGATATGAACAATAAGGGCTACCTCAAGGAGTCCCAGAGCCCGTGGTAGAACCCTTTAGCATACTTCCGGTCATCCCAGTCATGGAATCCCGCAAACCTGGCAAGATGGGAGAACTCTCTTTGGTATTCGATGAAGGATCTACTCCCTTATTTGAGGTTTAGAAACCTCTCCTCCAACGCATCCCTGTCTGTGGTGGATACGTAATGCTCTAAGAATGTCTCGCTGAATTCCTCTAATAAATATCCATCAGCTCCCTATCAGCATATGCAGAGTCTCGTACAGACTTCCACCACCTCTTCGCATGCGCCTCCAGTACCGAGGTGGCAAGAGGGACTGCATGGCTGACTGGGAAGCATATGCCAGCCAACAACTCCTGAATAGTCTCCAGCCACTCCTCCGTCTTCACAGCATCCTCTGTCCCGCGGTACACCGATGGAGACAGACTCTTAAAGGTACTCAACCAGTTCGACCCCTGATTTGGCTATGGGGCGGGGACCTGCTGGGCTCTGAAGGCTTCCAGGATAGCCGTCAAAGTTTGCCCCATCTTAGTCTGCAAAAAGAGAGTGGGAGCTGGAGGGGGAGGAATCATATTCAGCTGCGGAGCGACCTGCGGAGGTTGCAAAATACGTAAGGTTTAATTTGAATTAGCCTAACTCATTGTTTTAAATGGACTGTTTACGTGACTTTTACACATGGGCACACCATTGCTTCTGTTGCATTGTTTGTCTGCAAACTAATACTCGAACGAGATGTTCCAGTGTTGTGGACTTTTTTCTCATATGATCGTTTGTTCAAGTGATACCAGTTTTTAAAATCTGACTCCCTCTTCCGGGGAATTAACCCGGATCTTATGCCCAGAACCGCCGACTTACGGTGACACTAACGCACGGGTTAGTCGATACTGCAAGACGCCGATTCTGCCGGCTAGAACGATCATAACCTGTTCAGCCAATATAAGAAACAGAAGTAAAACTAATCAGAGTATAACAATATCCAGTCCACAGTCACAGTACAAAACATATGTATATGAATGAAAAGTACAAGTCCATAATGAATATAATAAAGAAGATTAATAAGGGCTTATGCCTGGTACATTGTAAGACCCCCATTTTTTTTCTTTTTCGACACCGGGGTCTTAGGCCCAGAGTCGCCGCCTTGCAGTGATACCTTCGCACTCGGGAAGGTCGTCACTACAAGACGCCGACTCTGCCGGCCAATTTCGATCATAACTGTAGCATAAGAAGAGATGCAAGTCCACAGAAATCATATATATAGAAATAAACTCCACAAAGGGAGTGTCCACAGATAGTACATATAATAAAATCTCGGGTTTATGCCCGGTACATCAAGTCCTCACTACAATTCTCTCATCGCGGAAGCAACTAATACAACTACTATAGTTTGGGACTCACTGTCCCTGCTGTCTGGACTCCAGTGCTAGACTGTCCGATCTCCAAGCGTGCCGACCTCTGGGGCTGCTCCTCCATGCTGGGCTCTGTGGTCCCCTAGATGATGTGGTTCGAAAACCGTTAGTCTAAAAGACTAAGTCCTATCGTCCCCCACCCCTTCCCCCATGGCTCCTAAGCACCGAGCGGGGAGAAGGAAAGGGAAGGACATGAAGGTGGAGAATAGTCAAATTCCAAATGGCAGCGGAATTAAACTAACAATGTTAAGTGTGATACAAAATTTAAATAAGTAACCTTAACTTATGTGGGTACACATAAGCTAAGGGATCTTTTGCAGGGCTCCTATCATATAAAAAGTCCCATACCGATTTATACGATAGGGTGTCGTTTCTATTAGCAGGCTTATAATATTTAAAGAGAACCTTGACTTATAAGCACGCTCACACGAACTTATAGGCCAAGGGGTCGTTTTGCAAGGCCTAATGTATAGAGCGTCCCATACCGCTTATACATTAGGTGTCAGGTTATATGCAATGACGATGCTATGAAATGCAAGTATGCTATGATGTGAACAGACAAGTGCAACTCACCCACTCGACTCTGTGTACACAGACCTTTAGTTCCCCCTTTCGGAGCCGTTACCTCCCAGGATACCTCCGTAGTGGCAGACGGAAGCGGTGGGTTGGGCCTCGCCCACCTCTAAACCAGTAAAGCACTACCAGTCAGACCTATCGTACGCCTCAACGCTTGGTGCACTTAAGCGGACGCCTGCGTACTCTTGCCGGCTAGCGCACCGGACTTCTGTTGGCGAAGTGTTTGCCACACTTGCCGAGCCAACGATATTGGTGTCGGTGCATCGAACTCCCCAATATCGAAGACCCACCACCTTAAACCTTTTATGCACATGCAATAGTTATGAGTCAACCAACCAACCGAGCCGAAGCTCACCGGACAATCCAGTCCATCATAATCTACAACCGAGCCAAAGCTCCCCGGACTATCCCGTCCGTCATAACCGTCAACCGAGCCAAAGCTCGCCAGACTACCATACCCAATAACTACCGGGCTTATTGCCCAAGTAACCCATACTAACTCCCGGGACACTGGGGTGTGAGAGTGTGAAATCCTAAGTTTACTATCTACTCCTATGCCTACGACTTAGGTTTTACCCATTCCATTTCCAGATTATAATAACTAGACCTAAGGTGAATTGACCTTCCACCTTATGGGGGGAGACGATCTTTCGTCGATCCCAAACATCACTCATCATTTAGTCAAACTCATTCCTATCTCACCCCACCCAGAGTGATGAACTCATTCCACCAATTTTTGACTTATGAACCTAACTTGCACTCCAGATTGTTTTTGAAGAATTACTATATGCAGACCATCAAGGTTTAATGTTAAGTAAAAAGAGAAGTATGTCAAATAATCATTCGATACTCCTATAATAATTTATGGAGGTCCATTATGACCTTTATTGCCCAAATCCAGAGTTTTACAATTTTCCTATTTATTTAGGAATTTATTAAATATTTATAGTGGCCAAAGTCTCCAAGATTGAACTGAAGGTACCAAATTTTGAGAAGATAAAGTCTCCCCAGATTTATGCTATACTCAATATAAACAATTAACCTATTATCCAAGATCTCTTGATTTTTCAGCAAGGTTTTGGCCACTAATTCTATTTTTAAATTATCCCACAGTATCTCGTTAAAATAAATAAATAGGGTAATATTACTCCTAAAATTTCAAGTAAACTTCCAACATGATGACAAAGGCATATAAGTGCTCTTGGATAAATATCATAAGTGAATTAAGGAGTGATAAACTGCAAATGAATTATATAAACAATTTTCCAAAATTGCTAAATGCAGACCACCAAGCCAAACTTCAGGTAAAATGGGAAGTATATCAAATAATCATCCAGAACCCCTATAACAATTAATGGAGGTCCATTATGACCTTTAAATCCTAAGTCCAGAGTTCCAAAATTTTCCTTACTTATTTGATAATTTATTTAATTATTCAGATGTCTAAAATTTCCAATAATGAACATGAAGTACTATTTTCATTCAAGGTATCATTCTACAAATTTTATATGTTACTCAAAATAGTGATATAACTTATCTTCCAAAATATATAATTCTTTTCAGTAAGGCTTTATCCTTAAATCAATAATTCATTTAAATCCTTGGAAATTCATTTAAGAAATATAAAATACCATATTGCTTCCAAAAATTCAGAGAAATTTCAATTATGAATCTAATGGCATATAAATGGTTTGGGACAAATTTTCATAATTTATTTATCAGTAAATGGGCTTAAATAAATTTGTGAATAATTCCATCAAATGACAGGCTTGTGAACTAACTACCTCATATACTTGTCCAAGAATTTTTATAAAATTTATATAAACTCATTATGCTTCAAAACATCCTCTGCCAAAAGTTCATGACCTCTCAAGGGTTAGAGGTAGCATAATAATTTATTTACTTAATTTAAGAATCTCTTGTGTTACAAATGAAATGCCATAAATAATACTCCAAAATTCCTAAATAAATTACCAAGGCTTCTTAATATCCTTATGACCATCCTACCAAAATTTTATATCATTTTAAAGGGTTTAGCTAACCCATTCCTAACCCACCACATTTGTGCCCTGAGCTAGGGTTAGGGATTTGAGGGTCCTAAACCCTCCAAAATACCCTAATATTTTCACCAGAGGATTAAAGTAACTATAATACCATCCCTACAAAGTTTCATAGCCATACAAGGTGATATGGCCACATGCCCTTCACAAGGTACAAAAGCCCTTCCTTAGGGTTTGACCTAGGATCTTGGGCCAAACCAACTCCAATGCCCCCAATTTTTCTTTGGGAGGTGTATATTGTCATGCAAAACCAGTGTACCAAATTTGAACCTCTGTTGAGGTGAATTGGGCACCATAAGCCCAAAATACATTTTGGACCAAAATACCCTTCTTAGGGCAACGCTAGGGTTTGCTTGAATCCCAATAAAATCAATTCCAAACTTAATGAAATTTTAACCAGAGGTCTATATTGACCTCATATCCATCCCACCAAAATTTAGGTGAATTTGGATTTCATTTGACCCATAATTTAATTTACCCTAGCATAATTAAATGTTTTACAAAACTATAAGAAAATTATTCCCAAAAACTCCCATTTTTGGGCAGGGTCTAGGTATAGGGTAGGGTGACCCCCTGCCAAACTTTCAGCTCATTTGGACCAAAGATGAAGTGTGGGCATCTACTTTAATGACTGCCTATTCATTTGTATAGACCCCACCAAAATGAGTTCCCTGGTCAGACCAGTCACCCAAGTTGGTTCAAACCAATTTTGTCTGCAAGTAGACTCATAGGGCTACATTTTTGATGTTAACCACTTTTTCTGAAATTAGCTCTAAGTATTTTTAATAATTAAATCAAATAAATAGGATTACTGTGACAGAATATGAAATTAATCAAATCATATCATATAGTTTAAGATTATCATCCTGCACGAATCTTGGCGCGTGATGGACGGGATCTGGTCATCTCCTTCCTCCAGCAGACGGCCAGGATTTATCCTACCTGGGCCGACTTCCAGTGGCTGCCGCCGGCGCTCCGGCCACCTCCCCGGCCTGCCACCGCCGCCGACACCTTCGTGGTGGTCGGGGCTATCTCCAGGCGGCGGCTGGGTCGCCGGGAAGCACTGTTCCGACGGTTCCACCAATCGGATAATTCGGCCGAAAACCATGAAAATCAAAATCAGATTGGGCTCGATTGAGCCCCAACCTTGGCCCTAATGATGTCTACGATCTACCCATGCAAGAAGGGATGGAGGAGGACCTGAGTGGGCGGCTGTAGCCGGGCTGAACGTCGGATTGGCATGGTGGTGGCTGGTGGTGGTCGGCCTCCTTCAATTATGCAGTAGAGTGCTTGGCCCCTTCAGGTAAAGTGTGGGAATTACTCCTCTGAGTCCAGGGAAGCTTTTAAAAGGAAGTGGGGAGGTGTTAGGTAGCTGAAAACACTTTGGCCATTTTTGGCCAAATTCAAACTTGGCGGCTTGAGGATATAGGGGAGATGGCATGGCTGTATCCAGTCAAAGATTGCATGGTTGGATTGGGGCTGCCTTCCTTGTCCTATAGGAGTGAATAAAGGGGGTTGGGGAGGGGGAGGATGAGCCCAAAGTCTTCCTCCCTTTTCTTCCTTCTCTTTCTCTCTCCTCCATGGATGACTTTCTCTCTCCTAGTCACTAAGCCTGAAAATTTGGCTCCTAACTAACCCATGGCAGCCCACAAGCCCATCTCATCCATCAAAGCAAGGTTGGCCCAAGTGAATTGGACTTGAGCTTGAGTTAGCCCATTTGGGCTAGCTTGACCTAAACCTTGACTATGGTTGACCTTAATCAATTTGGTCTTTGAGGTTTCCCCTAATGGGACTTTGGTGACCCATTGGCCTCCCCCTTGGGTCAAGGTGGGGTTGGATTGGCTCTTGGAGGTCACTTGACCCTTAACTAGGGCACTTTGACCATTTTAGGGTTAGAGTTGACTTTGGTCAACTCAGCCTTTTTGATTGGTCCCAATGGGTCCTTGGTGACCCATTGACCTCTCACTAGGGTTATGGAGGTATGGGTGGGGTCCACTTGGCTAAGAGACTTCAATTGGCCCTTAAGAAGGTTAGATTGACCTAATTAGGGTTAGAGTTGACTTTGGTCAACTTAGCCCCTTTGACTGCCCTCCATGGGTCCTTAGTGACCCATTGACCTCCCCTAGGGTCAAGGTGGGGTTGGATTGGCCCTTGGAGCTCACTTGGCCCTTAACTAGGGCATTTTGACCATTTTAGGTCAAGGGTTGACTTTGGTCAAACTAGCCCTGTTGATTGGTCCCAATGGGTCCTTGGTGACCTATTGGCCTCTCACTAGGCTTATGAGGGTAGGGGTGGGGTCCTGGAGTCTTGGTGAAGTCCCATGATCACTTTTAACCAAGATTTAGAGATCTGCTAAGTGCAGACCATAGTGGCCTTATCCACACCACCAGGTCCACTTGAACCCTTTCTTGGGCTTCCTAGGGTTTTGTCATGACAAAACCACTCTTAGGGGTCTAGTTGGAAATGAGATGTTACAAATCCCAATAAACAAAACAAAGATTTCGTCACCGAAATCAAGGTTAAGCCTACGGGGACTCCTGTCAGGGAGCGAAAAACTTGTAACATCCCATGAGAGTTGAAAGTTTTACGTCACGACACCATGTTTATTATGTGAGGTTCAAAAGTGTTTGTCAATTTTTAAAACCAACTTGCCCAATTGGCAAAGTCTAGACCCCAATAAACAAAAGATTAGCCCATATTCTTGAAATTTCAGTTCTACTTAAAATAGGAAAGTAAATTGAACATCTTGCGTGGGTTTGAGGGATACCTGACTGAAGAGTTTCGGGTATCTTTGTCGCATCAAGTCCTGGGGCTCCCATGTGTGCTCCTCTCTTCCGTGATTTCTCCACAGGACCTTGACTAACGGAACCTTCTTGTGGCGTAAAACTCGTACCCCCTTGTCGTCAATCCGGACCGGTTCTAGGTGAACTGACCGATCAGATGCTATCGGTCCATCTGTGGTTGTAACTTGCTGCTCTGGACGTAGTAGAGCTCTCCTAAGAGAGGATATATGGAACACGTCGTGCAGACTCGCCAGCTCCGGTGGCAGTTCCAGCCTGTATGCCAAGGGACCGATCCGCTCCTGGATCCTATAAGGCCCCATGTACCTTGGGCTGAGCTTCTTCCTCTGTCCGCGTACCCGAGTAACTCCATGCATGGGTCGGATCTTTAAGAACACCTGATCTCCTATCTGAAATTCCACCTGACGGTGCCGAGCGTCGTAATACTTAGCCTGCCGGCTTTGTGCTTCTAGCATCCTGTCCCGTATCAATCTCACCTGAGCCTCGGTGTCCTCAACAAATTCCGAATCCAATGCCTTAGGGTCCTCGTCCTGTATCCATGACAGTGGAGTCCTGCACTTTCGTCCATACAACGCCTCATAAGGAGCCATTTTAATACTGGACTGGTAGCTGTTATTATACGAGAACTCGATCAGTGGTAATAACTTCTCCCATGGTTCACCGCGATCTAATACGCAGAGTCGTAGTAAATCCTCCAAAGTCCGGTTGGTCCGTTCTGTCTGTCCATCTGACTGGGGATGAAAAGCCGTACTGAAGGTTAGTCGAGTGCCTAAGTAAGTTTGCACTGACCTCCACTCCCTGGATGTAAATCGTCCATCCCGGTCTGACACAATCGACTTGGGTACACCATGGTAGCGGACGAACTGCTCCACAAATTTCCGGACTAACACTCCCACCGAGTCATCCTTCCTGATTGGAATAAACCTCGCCACCTTCGTTAGTCGGTCGATGATCACCCATATTGAATCGTTCCCTGTCCTGGATCGAGGAAGTCCATGTATAAAATCCATGGCGATATCATTAAACTTCCACTCTGGTACTGGGAGTGGCTGCAATAACCCTGCGGGGTTTTTGCACTCCGCTTTTACTAATTGGCACGCCTTGCAACGGGTCACGAAGTAGGTGATATCCTTCTTCATACCGGGCCAGAACATAGTCTTCTTCAGATCTGCAGTCATCTTCGTGATCCCCGGGTGTACCGAATATCGACTGCAATGAGCCTCCATCATGATGTCCTCCAGGATCTGGCCTCCCTCTGGTATGTAGACCCATCCTCTGAAGCATACTAGATCGTCCCTCAGTGTGTAATCTCCCACAGTGCCTGCTTCTAAGGACCGGAATATCGGCTCTAGCTGAGTATCCTGCCTCTGTCCATCCCTGACCCGTTCTCATATATCATCCGTGGCGATTAATGATGACAGATATTCTCGGTATAACTCAGGGTGATCCTCAGATACCAGGGATACTTGCATCTTATCAAACATCTGTATTAACTCCAAGGCCATCAACGGTGTTCCTACTCTAGCGTTTGCGGTCTTTCGGCTTATTGCATATGCTACCACATTCGCCTTTCCAGGGTGGTAGTGCATCTCATACTGGTAGTCTGCTAAAAATTCCACCCATCGTCTCTGTCTAATGTTTAGCTCCTTCTGTGTGTCCACATATTTCAGATTTTTATGATCGGAGTATATGTCGCAGTGGACGCCGTACAGATAGTGACGCCAGACTTTTAGTGCAAAAATGACCGCTCCCATCTCTAAGTCATGAACTGGGTAGTTTTGCTCGTGCTTCTTTAGTTGCCGAGAAGCATAAGCTATCACATGGCCATTCTGCATAAGTACTGCCCCCATGCCCTGGTAGGAGGCATCGGTGTAAACCTGGAATCCTTCTTTCCCTGAAGGAAGGGCAAGTATTGGGGCCGAAGTGAGTCGCCCCTTTAGCTCTTGAAAAGCCTCTTCACATCGTGGGGTCCAGATAAAGGGCACCTCCTTCCTTGTCAGAGATGTGAGTGGGAGGGCAATACGAGAGAATCCCTCTACAAATTTTCGGTAGTAACCGGCAAGTCCTAGGAAACTTCGTACATCTGTGGTCGTCTTCAATTGTGGCCAGTCCCGAACCGCTTGGATCTTGGCCGGGTCCACTGCCAACCCAGCACCACTGATGATATGGCCTAGGAAGGCCACCTCCTTCAACCAAAACTGGCATTTGCTGATCTTTGCATAAAGCTTGTGCTCCCGTAGTCTCTCTAGGGTCAGCGTCAGATGCCGTGTGTGCTCCTCCTCTGTCCTTGAGTAAATGAGCATGTCATCGATACACACGATGACAAACACATCTAAATATTCTTCGAACACCTGATTCATAAGGCTCATAAATGTTGATAGCTCAATTGGTGATGAGAGTTGAAAGAACTCCATAGTTAAGCGTGCTCGGGCTGGAGTAGTACTGGGATGGGTGACCTCCTGGGAAGTCCCCGTAGTGCGGGCTTGACTATCGAGTTTACCTCATCAAAGGGGGGCTACGGCCACCAACAACCCGCTTGTGGAGGGAGAGGGGTTGGGGTGCATTGGCCTGCAGGCTTGATGTGATAGGCTTACTGCTAGTAGTGGGCCCGGGTCTGGACTACTGGTGGGCCGGCGGTGCCAGCTGGGTCCCGCGGGTTGGCGGGCCTGGACCGTTATAAAAAATTTCTCTTTTTTATAATGGTCCAGGCTCGCTAACCCTGCGGGACCCACCTGGCACCGCCGGCCTACCAGAAGTCCAGACTCGGGCCCACTACTGGTAGTCAGCCTATCACATCAAGCCTGCAGGCCAATGCACCCCAACCCCTCTCCCTCCACAGGCGGGTTGTTGGTGGCCGTAGCCCCCCTTTGATGAGGTAAACTCGATATTCAAGCCCGCACTACGGGGACTTCCCAAGAGGTCACCCATCCCAGTACTACTCCAGCCCGAGCACGCTTAACTATGGAGTTCTTTCAACTCTCATCACCAATTGAGCTGCAGCTCAATTGGTGATGAGAGTTGAAAGAACTTCATAGTTAAGCGTGCTCGGGCTGGAGTAGTACTGGGATGGGTGACCTCCTGGGAAGTCCCCGTAGTGCGGCTTGACTATCGAGTTTACCTCATCAAAGGGGGGCTACGACCACCAACAACCCGCCTGTGGAGGGAGAGGGGTTGGGGTGCATTGGCCTGCAGGCTTGATGTGATAGGCTGACTACCAGTAGTGGGCCCGAGTTTGGACTTCTGGTAGGCCGGCGGTGCCAGGTGGGTCCCGCAGGGTTAGCGAGCCTGGACCGTAATAAAAAAGTGCACTTTTTATTGTAACAACCCTGGCGCGTACGTAACAGCGTTACGGCTCCGCTCTCCAGGCATCGCTACCGGGCTGCAGCCCAAGCACCCCAACAACCCGCCTGTGGTGCGGGCTTGACTATCGAGTTTACCTCATCAAAGGGGGGCTACGGCCACCAACAACCCGCCTGTGGAGGGAGAGGGGTTGGGGTGCATTGGCCTGTAGGCTTGATGTGATAGGCTGACTACCAGTAGTGGGCCCGAGTCTGGACTTCTGGTAGGCCGGCGGTGCCAGGTGGGTCCCGCAGGGTTAGCGAGCCTGGACCGTTATAAAAAACAAAACTATAGGAAAATTATTCCCAAAAATTCCCATTTTTGGGCAGGGTCTAGGTATAGGGTAGGGTGACCCCCTGCAAAAATTTCAGCTCATTTGGACCAAAGATGAAGTGTGGGCATCTACTTTAATGACTGCCTATTCATTTGTATAGACCCCACCAAAATGAGTGCCCTGGTCAGACCAGTCACCCAAGTTGGTTCAAACCAATTTTGTCTGCAAGTAGACTCATAGGGCTACATTTTTGATGTTAACCACTTTTTCTGAAAATAGCTCTAAGTATTTTTAATAATTAAATCAAATAAATAGGATTACTGTGACAGAATATGAAATTAATCAAATCATATCATATAGTTTAAGATTATCATCCTGCACGAATCTTGGCGCGTGATGGACGGGATCTGGTCATCTCCTTCCTCCAGCAGACGGCCAGGATTTATCCTACCTGGGCCGACTTCCAGTGGCTGCCGCCGGCGCTCCGGCCACCTCCCCGACCTGCCACCGCCGCCGACACCTTCGTGGTGGTCGGGGCTATCTCCAGGCGGCGGTTGGGTCGCCGGGAAGCACTGTTCCGGCGGTTCCACCAATCGGATAATTCGGCCGAAAACCATGAAAATCAAAATCAGATTGGGCTCGATTGAGCCCCAACCTTGGCCCTAATGATGTCTACGATCTACCCATGCAAGAAGGGATGGAGGAGGACCTGAGTGGGCGGCTGTAGCCGGGCTGAACGTCGGATTGGCATGGTGGTGGCTGGTGGTGGTCGGCCTCCTTCAATTATGCAGTAGAGTGCTTGGCCCCTTCAGGTAAAGTGTGGGAATTACTCCTCTGAGTCCAGGGAAGCTTTTAAAAGGAAGTGGGGAGGTGTTAGGTAGCTGAAAACACTTTGGCCATTTTTGGCCAAATTCAAACTTGGCGGCTTGAGGATATAGGGGAGATGGCATGGCTGTATCCAGTCAAAGATTTCATGGTTGGATTGGGGCTGCCTTCCTTGTCCTATAGGAGTGAATAAAGGGGGTTGGGGAGGGGGAGGATGAGCCCAAAGTCTTCCTCCCTTTTCTTCCTTCTCTTTCTCTCTCCTCCATGGATGGCTTTCTCTCTCCTAGTCACCAAGCCTGAAAATTTGGCTCCTAACTAACCCATGGCAGCCCACAAGCCCATCTCATCCATCAAAGCAAGGTTGGCCCAAGTGAATTGGGCTTGAGCTTGAGTTAGCCCATTTGGGCTAGCTTGACCTAAACCTTGACTATGGTTGACCTTAATCAATTTGGTCTTTGAGGTTTCCCCTAATGGGACTTTGGTGACCCATTGGCCTCCCCCTTGGGTCAAGGTGGGGTTGGATTGGCTCTTGGAGGTCACTTGACCCTTAACTAGGGCACTTTGACCATTTTAGGGTTAGAGTTGACTTTGGTCAACTCAGCCTTTTTGATTGGTCCTAATGGGTCCTTGGTGACCCATTGACCTCTCACTAAGGTTATGGAGGTATGGGTGGGGTCCACTTGGCTAAGAGACTTCAATTGGCCCTTAAGAAGGTTAGATTGACCTAATTAGGGTTAGAGTTGACTTTGGTCAACTTAGCCCCTTTGACTGCCCTCCATGGGTCCTTAGTGACCCATTGACCTCCCCTAGGGTCAAGGTGGGGTTGGATTGGCCCTTGGAGGTCACTTGGCCCTTAACTAGGGCATTTTGACCATTTTAGGTTAAGGGTTGACTTTGGTCAAACTAGCCCTGTTGATTGGTCCCAATGGGTCCTTGGTGACCTATTGGCCTCTCACTAGGCTTATGAGGGTAGGGGTGGGGTCCTGGAGTCTTGGTGAAGTCCCATGATCACTTTTAACCAAGATGTAGAGATCTGCTAAGTGCAGACCATAGTGGCCTTATCCACACCACCAGGTCCACTTGACCCCTTTCTTGGGCTTCCTAGGGTTTTGTCATGACAAAACCACTCTTAGGGGTCTAGTTGGAAATGGGATGTTGCATACATCATATCAAATCTCTCTCTCACAAATCAAATGCAAAAGCAAATCAACTAATCTCATCCCACTTGAGGTCGTGCTCTAGTAGGAGTAGGTGGCACCAGTATCTGCTCCTCATGTCCTGCCTCCTCAACGTGCTGGTCCATCTCCTCGAGCTCTTAAAATGATATGGTCACCGACCATTTGTCAAAAAGACTAAGTCGTTTCCTCCGCACCTCGCCGCACAACTCCTAGGCACTGAGCGGGAGGACGAAGCGGAGGACAACAAGGGGTAGCAAAGGAAAGCAGGTGACAAGAAGCTAGCTATCAAGTATGTATATAGTCTACTCTAGCAGTTCTAAGCACATGGTATAAGTGAAGTAAAAGTATAGTACAAGTGAGTAAAGAACTGAAATAAGTGCAGAAAAGTAAAGCAAACTACCATTACTCTACCATCACAAATCGTACCTTAACTTATAAAAATGCTCAGACAAATTATAAGTTAAGGTTTCCAGGAATTTTAACTTACCACATAAAAGAGCTCATACTAATTTATATGATAAGGATCAATGAAGCGTATGCCCTAATATGAATGAATGTTATGATGTAAATTATGCAACAGACAGGTGTAACTCACACACAATGACTCTGTGATCACAGACCTTTAGTTCCCACTTTTCGAGAGCTTGCATCACTCTCAGGTACCATCGTTGTGGCTACGACAGCAGCGGAGCGAGCGTCTCCGCTTTCTAGGAGGGTATACACACTACCAGGCCTAGACCTCTCTCATACGCCTTTATACACGTCCTAGGTGCACTCTAGAGTCTCTGCGTACGTACTTTGTTGACTACCAGTCAGTCTTGTTGGTACGGGTGCGCGTTATCGGGGATCGTCCTCCAGACCGCAGTATAAATAACCTATTGGCCCCTCAAATCCTCACACCCGCCTGGTTCACCGTACTGCCATCGGTGTGACGATTGGCCGAGTACCGCATGATCCGCCACTAATTTTATGCACATGCAAGTATTTCATCTCGAGCCTTCAGCTCGCAGGACCAACCGGTCCTGATTCCCTCAAACGCTCCACGGGTGAGCCTGCAACACATATCCCTCCAACCCGGCATGGGTGAGCAGGTAGTCAATAGACCATAAGCCCCTCCAACCCGGCACGAGTGAGTATATAGAACAAATCCCTCAAACCCTACACGGACGAGAATATTACCATGAATCCCTCCAACCCAATACGGATGAGAATGATGATACGATGCCTAACCTATTAGGTTACTCTTGTCTACGGGTTATTATACTTAGTGACTTAAGATTAATCCCAGGACTGCTCAGGGTATACTCGGTGAAGGGCTCTCAGGGTCACTAGGAACTACAATGGGCTGAATCCCAAAGCTCCCTTTCTCAAGGATATTTACTTTAGTGGATGTCTACCCATGATTCCCCTTTTGATCTCATTATTACTCTTGGGCGATCCTAAAGATTTAAGATGTTATTGAAGGGGCGACGGTCTTCCGCCGGCCTCCACATAGTTGCTATCCAAAGGCTTGCACTTTTACTCTCGTCACTAAAACAACACTACCAACCAGGGTTATACTCCACTTATGATCTCTAGCTCAATCGTCGATCCATCCCCCTGTGGTCCTTATAGTATAACCTACTTTCACTATGCGTAGCCCATGACCTAATACCACCCCAAAATAGAACTTCCAATTCCTTGGGCCACCTGCCCCTAAATATTTATTCTAGGATAGTATGGACTAATGAAGTGAGCATGCGGATTTTCATAATTTTCTTAAGTCATTAAAGCCTCTAATTAAATCATTTAACTTAATTCCCTAGGTCATTTAACACATGAAGTATTACAAATTACAATCCACTGACCTAAGAAATTTTTCATGAGTTGTGTCTTGGTACAATATTGCTAACTACCAAAATTCATAATTTTCCTTTGATTAATTCTATTTATTCCTTAATTAATACACAATTCACATAATTGTCATTTTCCAAATGAAGTATAAGGAATACATTACCCAAAATTCTAGGAAAATTACAGAGCATATATATCATTAATTTAAGGCTAATGGAATAGTTTCATCAACCTATATAATGTAATGGCCTACCAAATTCAATTCCTAAGTATTTACCAAAATGCCATTATGCTAATTTAAAAATTATCAGAACATCCAAAAATTTTGAGATAATTATACAAGGCTAATCATACAATTATACAACACTAGAAATATTTCCAAAAATTTTTGATATATATTTCCATCAATTTATAAATAAATGAATTAAGGGTAAAATGGTAACTTCCTTGTATTTTACTCCAAAAGTTCTCAAACAGAAAGATAAAATTTTCATGAGTCAAATATGACCTCCTTTTTGATTTAATAGTCTTTGGGGATTTTACATTGATCAAAAGCCTATTTTCCAAATTATTTACCAAAAGGCCTAAATTTTTTAAAATTTCAAAAAATGGGATTTTTGTTCCCAAAAATCCCATTATTACAATGAGGGGTTAACTTTACCCTAATGAGTCTCTTGCATCAATTCCATGATTTTTGAATTCACCAATTAAGTTGAATATACAACATTTCAAATATTGTTATTTGCACCACAAGGCTATATATGACCAACACATGCAAGTGGGTTAACCCAACATACGGTGATCCAAATGTATTGAAATTTTTACCATGCACATATGATATCCCCAAGGGCTTGCCACCAAAACATGGGGCCATTTGGAGCCATAACACTCCAAAAATTTCATTTATTTAGTTTTGTGTATTTTGTTAAAAACTTTAGGAAAGGTTTTCCCAAAAATTCCCAATTTTTGGCAGGGGCTAGATATGCTCAAGTTAAGATCATGCCAAAATTTTGGGTCATGTGGACCTCTGGTTTCGCCTGGTTATTAATTTTGGTTTCTGCTGTTGGGTACATTGGAAAATGTGTACCTGATTTGAAGAAGCCCAACTTAGCTCAATGATATACATCAAGGTGTATTTGATGTTGTTTTGAGTTGACATGTGTAGGTGAAGAAGTATTAAAGAATGCAAAAAAATATTCTAAGTCCACATGTCAACACCTGAAGAAATTGTGTCGACACTTCAGAATATTTGTGTCGACACTTCAGAATATTTGTGTCGACACTTCAGAATATCAGTGTCGACACAGAGAATGATAGTCGACCACATTTATGTCGACACTGGGAAGCAGTGTCGACACATAAAGAAAATCGTCGACCTCAGCACTGGGAAGCAGTGTCGACACCGTGAAAGATAGTCGACCAGAGAAGGTTAGTCGACACCGTGAAAGATAGTCGACCAGAGAAGGTTAGTCGACACCGTGAAAGATAGTCGACCAGAGAAGGTTAGTCGACACCATGAAAGATAGTCGACTAGTGAAAGATAATCGACCAGAGAAAGAAAGTCGACTCACAGAAGAAGATAGTCGACCACAACTGTGTCGACACTGGGTGGATGTGTCGACACCAGAAGACTGTGTCGACACATATTGGCAGAAGTCGACTATGCTTGTGTCGACACCAGAAGACTGAGTCGACACATTTTTGCAGAATTGAAGATTGCTGTGTCGACACCTGAAGGCTGAGTCGACACATGCTGAGTTCTGAATCTACAACAACTGTGTCGACACACAGGACTTGTGTCGACACACTGCAGAGTCTAGATCAAGTTATTTTCTGAAGAAGCTGTGTCGACTTAAAGACAACTTAGTCGACATCATCAAAGACTGTGTCGACACCAAAGTCACTTGTGTCGACACAGATAGACAGATTGGTCTCGACACTTTCTAACTGACTGTCTCGACATTTTGCTGTCCAAGGCTAAGGTACAAGAACTGTTTGAAGACTTGACAGCTGTGGGTTGCCACCATTTAACTGAAGCTGTCAGACCTGTCAGAAAACAGTTAGAAACCGGATCAGCCGGTTACCATGAAGAAAGTCTATAAATAGACACATTCAGAAGGAATTAAAAAGCAGCTAAGCTAAGAAAAATAATAGAAGAAGATCTAAGAAGAAGAAACAGAAGGATTACGATCCTGTTGAAGTTTCAATTCAAGAAAGTGAAAAAGAAGATCTTCATCAGAAGGTCTAAGAAGAAGAAGAAGTCTGAAGTATCAGTAAAGGTGTTGGATAGAGGGAGATCCAGTCATCTTGAAGAAGAAGAAGGAAGCCATCAGTGGTTTCTCAAGAAGCTGTTTGGAAATCAACTCAGCTAAGTTCAGATTCAAGAAGCTTTGAAGAAAGCTCAGATTCAGTTGATTTCATCAGCTGATCAAGAAGTGTCTTGTCCTCTTCTCTCTCAACAAAGGCAAGACATCAAAATATCTTTTTCTAAATTTCTGTAGGATCTGTTTACACAGATCTGAGTTGTAAGCCTATGTTATAAAGGTTGAGTGTAGGAGAGGTGATCTCTGAGTGGTAGGGCTATTTGCCTGAGTGTAGGAGAAAGTTATTCTCTGAGTGGTAGGCCTTGAGGCAAGGCTGAGGTAGGGCTGTTGAGCCTGAGTTGTAGGAACCTATCCTGGTTCTGAGCTGTAGGATCTGAGGATCTGAGTATAGTGGAAGTTTGGCCGAATCTAGCTTATTGCTAGATAGGTGAAGGGGGAAAGTGGATGTACCCAGACCTTGGGGAACCACTATAAAACATTGTGCAATCTGTGATGCTTAGTTGTCTATGAATGCTGTGCTAGATGTTTTAAATTGCAATTGAATTCTGCCTAGATTTATAGACAAGAAATTAGAACCTATTCACCCCCCCCCCCCTCTATGTGTTTAGGTTGTCTTGAAAGTAAAACTATCAAGTGGTATCAGAGGGAGGTTCCTCAAAAAGGACTTAACAGTCTGAGGTAGATCTGATAGGCAGAATCAAGATTCAAAAAGATGGGTTCTGGTGAGAATCATAAGGAGCTAGGGTCTATGAAATTACCCATATGCAAGAAAGAAATTTTTGGAATTTGGAAAGAAAGAGTCAGACTGTTTATGGAAGCATCTGACCCAAGGATTTACATCACAGTACAGGAAGGCCCCTTCATTCCAATGAAGGTATCAGTTCTTGATGCAAATATGCAAACTCCAAAGAGTTATTCAGAAATGACCAAGGATGAAATCATCTTGGCAACCATGGATAAAAGAGCTCAGAACATTATTGTTAGTGCCATAGATGATTCAACATTTCAGAATCTGATTCACTGCAAGACCTCCAAAGAGATGTAGGACACATTAATTGTCTACATGGAGGGATCTGAAGAAGTGAGGCAGGACAGGAAATCTATGCTCAATCAGGAGTATGAAAGTTTTAGACAAGGAAAATCTGAAAGCATAACAAACTTGTGTAAAGACTTTGGGATTTTCCAAGAGTTCTCCTCACCTAGAACACCTCAGCAAAATGGAATTGCTGAAAGAAAGAATAGAACATTAATTGAAGCTGGTAGAACTCTATTGAGTGACACCTCTCTCCCAGAATATTTTTGGGCTGAGGTAGTTAACACTGCTTGTCATGTAATCAATAGGGCTATTATCACCAAAAGCCACAAAATGACTCCCTATGAGATTGTGAAAGGCAAAAAACCAAATCTATCTTACTTTAGGATCTTTGGTTGCAAGTGTTATATACTTAACAATGGCAAGTCATATTTGACTAAGTTTGCTGCCAAATCCCAGGATGGGATATTTGTTGGGTACAACACAAATAGTAAGGCCTATAGAGTCTTCAACTTGACCACTCAAGTTGTTGAAGAATCTGTGCATGTTGTGTTTGATGAAACAAGATTAATCAACTGTGAGTTGTCTTGTAGATCAAATGAATCAACAGGTATAAGCAAAAGTATGGACAAGCTTTCCATTACTGAAGTATCAAAGGAAGATGGGGCATTGGAAAATGAAGGCTTCAGTCCAGGGGGAGAACAAGACACTATAGAAGCTGATGAAAATCAAGAGAATCAGTTAAATGAAGGAGCTGGAGATGTTCAACCAGAAGGAAATCTTCCTCCAGCTACAAGACATTTAAGAGATCATCCAACTGATCAGATAATAGGTGATCCAAGACAAGGGGTGCAAACTAGAAGCAGAAATCAAAACACAGTTCTACATTCAAGTTTCCTGTCACAATTGGAGCCTAAGAAGTTTGAAGAAGCTATCCAAGACCAGCACTGGATTGATGCTATGCAAGAGGAGCTGAATCAATTCAGAAGGTGCAATGTCTGGGAGCTTGTTCCTAAACCAAGAGGCCACAACATAATTGGCACAAAATGGATCTATAGGAACAAGCTAGATGAAAGTGGAATAATAGTAAAGAATAAAGCAAGATTGGTTGCAAAAGGATACAGGCAGGAAGAAGGGATTGACTTTGATCAAACCTTTGCTCCAGTAGCAAGGCTGGAGGCAATCAGAATATTCCTTGCCTATGCAGCCTATCAAGACTTCAAAGTATACCAGATGGATGTGAAGTCAGCATTTCTGAATGGTGATCTTAAAGAAGAAGTATATGTAGAGCAGCCATCAGGTTTTGTAGATCCTCTTAAACCTGATTTTGTTTATAAGCTTAGGAAAGCTCTGTATGGGTTAAAGCAAGCCCCAAGGGCTTGGTATGAAACCCTGTCTACTTTCCTTATTAAGAATAAATTCTCAAGAGGAAAAATTGACAAAACTCTATTCCTTAGGGAATCCAAAGGCAAGATCATCTTAGTTCAGATCTATGTTGATGACATAATCTTTGGATCTACTGAAAACAACCTCGGTAAAAAGTTTGCCAAACTTATGCAAGGGAAGTTTGAGATGAGCAGTATGGGGGAACTGAAATTCTTCTTGGGACTCCAAGTAAGATAGACTGATGATGGCTTGTCCATATCCCAGTCTAAGTTCACCAAAGAATTGATTAAGAAATATGGTATGGAGTCATCCTCCACCATGAGAACTCCTATGGGAACAAGTATGCCTATATGCAAAGATGATGTAGGTAAACCTGTTGATGAGACTTTGTATAGAGGAATAGTTAGCTCACTACTATATCTCACTGCTAGTAGACCAGATATTATGTATGCTATATGTGTCTGTGCTAGGTACCAAGCCTGCCCTAAAGAATCTCATTATACTGTAGTCAAAAGGATTCTGAGATATCTTAAGGGGACACCTAATCTAGGTCTTTGGTACCCTAGGAATAGAGATTTTCAACTAACAGGCTATTCAGATGCAGATTTTGCAGGATGTAGAGAGGATAGAAAGAGTACTACAGGTACTTGTCAATTCCTGGGAGGAAGACTAATATCATGGAGTAGTAAGAAGCAGACTAGTGTGGCAATTTCCACAGCTGAGTCAGAGTATGTTGCTGCTGGAAGCTACTGTGCACAACTATTATGGATGCAGCATCAGCTAAAGGATTATGGTATTCAAGTAAGTAGAACACCTCTTTTGTGTGATTCTAAGAGTGCAATTTCTATTGCTAATAATCCTATTTTTCATAGTAGAACTAAGCATATAGAAATAAAATACCATTTTCTTAGAGAACATGTAGAAAAAGAAGACATCTCATTGGAATTTGTGAAAACAGATTATCAAATAGCAGATGTGTTTACTAAGCCCCTAGATGAGACAAAATTCAATAAATTCAAAATTAAATTAGGTATGTTAACCATTGATTAGTGTAATCACAAAATCATCAACAATAAAGTTGAAGTAGTAACAAGAAATTCAAGTGATATTAAGACACATTGAAGTAGTATTAAGTACTTTGTTGTACTTATAAGTTGTGATGAACAAACAGAAATTGGCTAAGTAAGATGGTGTCGACACATTCAGTAATTATGTGTCGACTCAGGGTAGTAATGTCGACAAATCAGAGATATTGTGTCGACACAGAAAATATGTGTCGACACTTAAGAATCTTATTGTCGACTTATCCAGGAATGTAGTGTCGACTTCACCAGGATAGTGGTGTCGACACCTACAGATTTTGTGTCGACACTTATACTAAGAGTCGACACAGAATTTCTGATGCTCTACTATATATCCCTAGTGTCGACATAACCGCAAATTGGTGTCGACACATAGTAGACGAACTTGTGGTCGAGACAATAGAAGCTTGTGTCGACACAATCCATCTGTATCGACACTTAAAGTCTGTTTTTGGCGACTTTTGATCTTCTTTAAATAGAAGGTATAAATAGGTCAAAAACTCATACTGTCGACACGCTTACAAGGTTTTCGAAACCCTGTGTCGACATTCTCTCTCTCTCTCTCTCTTTCTCTCATCCTTCAAGCTTTCTCGACTGATCAATGGCGCCAAAGATTGAAGATAATGTTAATGAAGGATATGAGTTGGTGCGCCAGGCCTTTGCAGCTGCCCCTCCAGATGTTCTTGGGGTTATCTCTCTCCTCTCCGACTCTGGTTTAGAATTTCTGGTCTCAGAACCTTCAAAGATATGGAAGAAGGAGGTGCATGAGTTCTTTACCTCTGCCTCTGTAAACTCTGAAAGTCATGAAATAAAATCCACAGTTCATGGGTCACCTGTGGAGATTACACCGAGTAAGATAAGAACAATTCTGCAATTATCTACAATTGAGAATGAAGAGGATGTCCCAGCTTCTAAATCTAGGGAGGCTCTTCAATGGTGTGGATTGGAATCCACCATGAAAATTGGAGCTGCGTTCAATCGGAAAGGAATGAATCAACAAGGCAAGTTCCTGTCAGAAATAGTTGGAAAGGTTATTCTGTGCAAGTCAGGTGGACATGATAGGATTTCTGCCTATATGTTCAGCCTAATGACCAGGATTGTGTTTACAATTCCAACGGATTGGTCATCTGTAATTTTTGAAAAGATTAAGGAAGGGATCAAGAAGCCAAATCTGGCTAGGATAATGAGTATATATCTAAGTAAGGAGATTCCTGAGGTTGTGCAACAACAACCTGGAACTAAAATTAATCACATGAGAAGGATGGACATGAGATTGTTCTCCAGATGGGATAGGGTGCTGACCAAAGAGATGCATGAAGTGGAAAGGCAGGATTCCACTGAGAAATCCCCAGGTCATGCTACCAGTACTGGGCATCTACAGGAAGAGCAAGAAAGACTGGAGGTTGAAGATCAGCCTGCATCTATACAAGTTCAGGATGCCACAATACCTGCAGTTCAAGAAGAAGAAGTAAGTATACCAGCTCAGCAAGTTTATTCACCTACACAAACTGTATCTACTCATGACCTGGTACAGGTGCAGGGGGAGCTGGTGTATTTTCCTACAACAGAGATTTCTAATATTTCTATTTCTGCACAGGTCCAGGGGGAGCAAGTTCTAGAAGATGCTCAAATTCATCAATCTCCAAATTTGAATACTGCAAATGAACAAGCCCAGAAGGAATATACTCTGGAGGAGTTATTTCCAAATGATGAAATAATTACTGATAGTCTGGAAGTGGAGCAAGAAATTGAGGGGGAGCCAGTGCATGTTGAGACTGTACAACATAGCACTGAAGCAGCTGTTTCTCCTCCTCCCAAAGAAAGAGTTCAAATTGATAGCACTTCTGATTCAGAGACTGAAGAAGCCAGGGTGGCTAAAAAGAGAAAACTTATGGTCTTTCAGAGAAGGAGCAAGAGCTATAAGCAGGCTCTACAGTCTACAGCACATCACACTCCTTCTGCCTTTGATTATAACAAGTTCTTGGTAGATTTGCAAGTGAAATTGGATGAACACAGGGTAGCCATTGAAAAATATGTTGATGAGAACAACAAGTCTATGCAGTTTGACTTAGCTCAAGATATAAAATCAATTAGGTTTGAGGTCAATATGCATAAGAAGGAAATGACAGATTGCTTCCATAAGGGAGGTAATGCTGTGGTATATCTGGCAAAACAATAACAGACTATCATCCCTAAGGTGGATGACATTGCTTTAAAGCAAAGCAATGTCTTGGAAAATCAGTTAAGAATGAATGATAATTTAACTGAATCTCATCATGAGATAATAGAGGAATTGAAAAAGATTGTTCCAGGCCTGCCTGCAGATAGAACAAAAGAAATGGAAGAATTTGATAAGAACTTTCAAGCTGCTATTGCTTCTGTTAAGACTGCAATCACTACCTCTCAAAAAGAAATATCTGAAAAGCTTCAAAAGTTAAAACCATTTTTTAAAGAGGGTGTCAATTATCTGGATGGCCAAATCAGATTTCAAAAGGAAGATCTCAGAGATCATGTTTCTAGAGAAGCCATAAAGGGGGAGAGGATGCTAGTTCATGCAGGCTCAGAGCACTCCAAATGGGTGACCAATAGTATTCGAGCCACATTGGTATATCCCCCATTGTGTGATGATGCTATGGTGGCTGAGTCAGGAATACAAACAAGTCTACTTGAAGGCAATCAACCTGAGGTTGCTCAAGTCATTTACCCCCCTCCAGATTATGATATGATTGATCAGCAGGTTCAAGGGATGTATAGTCCTCCAAAGGAGGTTACTAATATTGTTATTGGGAAGGTTGATAAGACTGAGGCTACTTTGAAAGACCAGCAAGATGCTCTTCTATCTAAGAAAAGGTTTAGAGAGCAGGCTGAACTTAAGCCAGACTTTGAGCAGTGGAGTCCTACTTCCAGAAATATAATACTCACTGCATGGAAGGCTGTCAAAGACCAAGTGCAGGAAAGAGGCAAGTGGTACAATGAGATGGAATGGCAGAAGTATGAAGCCAGGCAAGAGGCCATTGTACAGTTTAGAAGAAAAGCCAAGCTGGGTAGGCTGCCTACAGATGCTCAGGAGCCAAGCAAATATTTCCCAAAGCCCTTTCATTATTTTAAAAGGCAAAGGCTCAAGGAAGAAGCAAAGAAGAAGGCTGATCTAAAAGGCAAGAAGCCAGCTGAAGATTCTGAAGCTCCTGTGAAGGCTCAAGTTCTGTCTGGCAAAGGAATTATCATTAAAGAGCCTGATCAGTCTTAATCTTTAGTTCTTTCAAAGTATTTTGTAATGTTTTGATTAAATCATTAAATGTAATTCTCTGTATTCAAACATTATCAAGTTATAAACAAAATGTTGTTTGGCATCATATAATGTTCATTCTGTGATGGATTGTTTTTATGTTTTGTTCATATTAATTATTCCTGTTATGTCATATATCATCAGTTTATACTTTTTATAAATGGTGTATATCATTGGCTATAGGGTTATGACTTCTCCAAATAGGGGGAGATTGTTGGGTACATTGGAAAATGTGTACCTGATTTGAAGAAGCCCAACTTAGCTCAATGATATACATCAAGGTGTATTTGATGTTGTTTTGAGTTGACATGTGCAGGTGAAGAAGTATTAAAGAATGCAGAAAAATATTCTAAGTCCACATCTCGACACCTGAAGAAATTGTGTCGACACTTCAGAATATTTGTGTCGACACTTCAGAATATTTGTGTCGACACTTCAGAATATCAGTGTCGATACAGAGAATGATAGTCGACCACATTTATGTCGACACTGGGAAGCAGTGTCGACATATAAAGAAAATCGTCGACCTCAGCACTGGGAAGCAGTGTCGACACCGTGAAAGATAGTCGACCAGAGAAGGTTAGTCGACACCGTGAAAGATAGTCGACCAGAGAAGGTTAGTCGACACCGTGAAATATAGTCGACCAGAGAAGGTTAGTCGACACCGTGAAAGATAGTCGACTAGTGAAAGATAGTCGACCAGAGAAAGATAGTCGACTCATAGAAGAAGATAGTCGACCACAACTGTTTCGACACTGGGTGGATGTGTCGACACCAGAAGACTGTGTCGACACATATTGGCAGAAGTCGACTATGCTTGTGTCGACACCAGAAGACTGAGTCGACACATTTTGGCAGGATTGAAGATTGCTGTGTCGACACCTGAAGGCTGAGTAGACACATGCTGAGTTCTGAATCTACAACAACTGTGTCGACACACAGGACTTGTGTCGATACACTGCAGAGTCTAGACCAAGTTATTTTCTGAAGAAGCTGTGTCGACTTAAAGGCAACTTAGTCGACATCATCAAAGACTGTGTCGACACCAAAGTCACTTGTGTCGACACAGATAGACAGATTGGTCTCGACACTTTCTAACTGACTGTCTCGACATTTTGCTGTCCAAGGCTAAGGTACAAGAACTGTTTGAAGACTTGACAGCTGTGGGTTGCCACCGTTTAACTGAAGCTGTCAGACCTGTCAGAAAACAGTTAGAAACCGGATCAGCCGGTTACCATGAAGAAAGTCTATAAATAGACACATTCAGAAGGAATTAAAAAGCAGCTAAGCTAAGAAAAATAATAGAAGAAGATCTAAGAAGAAGAAACAGAAGGATTACGATCCTGTTGAAGTTTCAATTCAAGAAAGTGAAAAAGAAGATCTTCATCAGAAGGTCTAAGAAGAAGAAGTCTGAAGTGTCAGTAAAGGTGTTGGATAGAGGGAGATCCAGTCATCTTGAAGAAGAAGAAGGAAGCCATCAGTGGTTTCTCAAGAAGCTGTTTGGAAATCAACTCAGCTAAGTTCAGATTCAAGAAGCATTGAAGAAAGCTCAGATTCAGTTGATTTCATCAGCTGATCAAGAAGTGTCTTGTCCTCTTCTCTCTCAACAAAGGCAAGACATCAAAATATCTTTTTCTAAATTTCTGTAGGATCTGTTTACACAGATCTGAGTTGCAAGCCTATGTTATAAAGGCTGAGTGTAGGAGAGGTGATCTTTGAGTGGTAGGGCTATTTGCCTGAGTGTAGGAGAAAGTTATTCTCTGAGTGGTAGGCCTTGAGGCAAGGCTGAGGTAGGGCTGTTGAGCCTGAGTTGTAGGAACCTATCCTGGTTCTGAGCTGTAGGATCTGAGGATCTGAGTATTGTGGAAGTTTGGCCGAATCTAGCTTATTGCTAGATAGGTGAAGGGGGAAAGTGGATGTACCCAGACCTTGGGGAACCACTATAAAACATTGTGCAATCTGTGATGCTTAGTTGTCTGTGAATGCTGTGCTAGATGTTTTAAATTGCAATTGAATTCTGCCTAGATTTATAGACAAGAAATTAGAACCTATTCACCCCCCTCTAGGTGTTTAGGTTGTCTTGAAAGTAAAACTATCATCTGCCCTAGCCTAGGACCAGTCCTAGAAAAACTGCCCTATAGCCCATTCTACTACACCAAATTTGAATATTAAGGTGGCAATTTAAAGGTACGAGAAAGGGCTACAACTTTCATTTTAATCACAATTTCTGATAATGCCTCTAAGGGGCCTAAAATTGACATGCAAATCTACTGTAAAAGTGTGACAACATTTAAATGTTTCATTAAATAACATTTATAAAAACTATAGGATTAAATGGACGGCATCGGGTCATCATCCCCGATCAGCCAACGACCCAGATTAATTTGCGCTGGGCCGACTTATCTGCCGTTTTCCGGCCAGCTGAGCCACCGCCACCGCCGGCGATTGTCGTCACCACTTTCACTGAGGTGGGGGCTAGCTTTTCCCGGCGGTGAGGCCGCCGGAATTGGCTCCTCCGGCGATCCTGAGCAAGAAGAAAAGTTCGGTATTTTCTCACACTCCTCTCATGGTATCGGGCTCAATTGAGCCCGATGTCTCCCCTAAATGATCGAGATAGCTAGTATGGAAAGAGAGGCGGCGAAATGGACCTGGTTCAAGCCTCGGCTGCGAGTGTGGCGGCAATTTGCCATGGTTAAGCTGCTCTAGCGATCTCCTGCCCGAAATCTTGTTTCTCCACAGTTTTCTCTGTTCCAGCAGTCGATCTCCACTCGATTTCACCTTCTGAAGCTGATGGTGAGGCTGGTTGGGACTGAGGTGGGCTATATATGGAGGAACAACCAAGGTGAGCTCGAGTTCACCTTGGATGCTTCTCCATGGCTGCCAAGTGGCCATCCAAGCACTCCAAACTCATTATATTGAGTCATGTGGCCGGCCAACAGCCTTTGGGCAGACGGATCCATGGCCAAGTGGCCTCACACCCCCTTTTCCTCTTCTCACTCCTCTTCTCTCTCCTAAATTTCCCATTTTACCCCCCATGCATGTACTCTCTCTCCTATTTCAGAGGGGTAGGGCTGATCTATGACTCTTTGGGCTGCTAATGGGACATGTTTAGTGGGCTTAGCCCAAAGGGTGAGGGTTGGGTTCATTCTCCCCTCTTTTAGGCCTTATGTTGAGCAAGTTGACTTTTTGAGTTGACTTGGTCAACATGATGAGTGGGCTGACCCCATTTGATTGTCATGGGCCTAATGGCACCACCCAACTTGGGTTGGGTCAAGGGGGTGCCCCACTTAGGCTAATTGGGCCTATAAGTATGGGTTTGACCAAATAGGGCTAAGCTTGACTTGGGTCAACTATGGTCAAAGGGTTGACCTAGTGACATACCCTAGGGTTCACTTAGATTGTTTTTAGGGTTAGGGCAATATGGTGAGGTCATGGTGTGGCTAGGGTCCCCATTTAGGCTAGTTTGACCTAGTTTGACCTTAGTCCTATAGTGGGCCCCACCGCATGGCTACAACCCACTACCTAGGGTCAAACCTAGCTAATTTCCTAACATCCACCCCATGCCTAACCCAATCTAAGTCAAGGGGCCTAGAAGTATTATAGGATGTTACAGAAGAAGCCCCGGAGGATATATTTTCTACCTTAGTTCAAGTCAAATTTTATGGAGCTCACGGAAGCAGCAGAAAGTCGCGCTGTCCACTACGGAGGCAGAATATATGGCGCTTAATACTACGACATTCGAAGACATATGGTTTAAAAGGTTAAAGAAAGTGATTTGTGATGAAGAAGAAGAAATCAGCACAATCAAAATTCCTTGCGACAACACTTCGACTTTGGCTCTATCTAAAAACCCTGTTTTTCACGGAAGAAGCAAACACATTGACATTCGCTACCACTTCAACCGCGAAATTGTGGAGAAAAAGGATATTGAAGTCATCTATTGTCCAACTGAAGCTCAAGCTGTTGACATCATGACAAAGGCACTTCCGCATCACCGTTTTCGGGAGATCAGAGACAAGTTGGGCTTAAAGGATGGCGTAGATTGGGGGGGGGTGAAGAATAATCAAACCTGCACCACTATTCGACCTTTTTGGTTATGTAATTATGACTAAGATTGTATTAATTATTTGCCCAACTATGTTCTTATTAACAACTTGCCTTTATTACTTGTTCTGGACAGTTCCTTCAGGGTATATTTATACCCGTCTGCTGTATGCCTTTTGCAATAATAAAAAGCTATCATTTTCATCTTCCTGCAAAAACATTCTACATCTATCAGGGAGAACTCGTACTACTTGACTCCTTGCCTAATGGTCGCAGTGAGGGAGGTTATTATGAGTGGTTACCCATAAGAAACAGTACATGCTCCCGTCATTTCAATTCTCGAGGTGGTGGGAGGTGGCACTATAAATTGAAGCGAACCTCTTTCCCCTACCTTTTCCTTAATTAGAGTTGAGGGTTGATGGGAGGGATGGTGCGAACTCCTTCCTCCTAGCATTCTGAGTGCGCGATTTCCATATTGAGTCACGAGCCTTCTATCCTCACGCTTACTGACGTGGATCTTGCGGGTTTCTTATTGGATCACCCGCTAGATGGTAATTTTTCTATTCAGTTATCGTGCGGGGAAGAGAGAGCCAACACGGTGTTTTTCGATGAGTTCATGGTGCCTTTTGATCATTTTGACGAGGGTTGGTCGCTCCCCCTCTTCCCTTAGATGGTGGAAATACTATAATTCTATGGGGTGGTGCTCGCACAACTGTCTCCGCGCTCCATTGCCTCTTTAACATCATTAATAGTATGCATGTGGACACAACAGATTCGCTTCACACTGCAGGTATTCCACTTTGTGTTTCAGATGCGAGCCCATAGGCACGGGTAATTGAACTTGACTTAGATAGGGTGCACATACTTATCTCTACAGGTATGGCGTCTAATTCGCAGAGGTGGTTCACCATTTTTAAAGGAGATTTCGGTAGGCACAGCCTGGTTCACGATATACGTGTGGAAAAGTTTTTTCTAACGCCAAAAATTTTTGTGTTTAGCTCATGAATAACACACTTCCTGGGTAATGAGTGCCTAGATGTTTCACATTATGTTTGCCTCGTGAAGGAGGCGTGGGACCTGCGCATTCATGAATGTAAGTGTAAGTGAGAAAACTATATGTTATTGCGTTGCGTACCTACGCTAAATTTTTCTCATGCTTATAGTCTCCCTGACGATGCTAGTCTCCAAACAATATAGGCCACCTGGGAATTTCTTAACCATTAATTAGAAATGGCGTGCCTAAGAGTGGAGAAGGTGTTGGAAGCGAGAACAGGGCACCCACACTTCTCCACCTCCGGCGAGAGCTTCAAGACAGGCGGGACTCCTCTCTTGCGAAAACTACCGGCGGGGACTAGGATAACTGGCGTGTGCTCCACTTCGGTGAGCAGCTCCGTTTGGGCGAGGACCCGCTGGCTGGTCCGGCGAGATCAGCTTGGCGAGATCTGTGGCTAGCTGCCCGGCGAGAGGTCTCAGCGAGAAAGCTGCGACTGGCGAGTACTACAGCAGCGAAAAGACCAAAAAAAATTGTTCCTGCGGGAACTCCAAGAATCGGCGAGACATAAAAGTGGCGGAAGTAATAAAACTAGACGGATCCGGATCCTCTCCATTTCACTTGAAATGGAGGGGATCCATTTCAACATCTAATGGATAAGACAAGTTGGTAAGAAATCTTGTGGTGGAGATTTTTTTGATTAAAAAAATCTAAAAAAACATGGGAAATGATGAACCCGTTGGATCGAAAGCATTTCAATCTCGACCGTGAAATGGATCCCCTCCATTTCACTTGAAATGGAGAGGATCCTGATAAAATAAACACACACACACTCTCTACCTTTCTCTCGCCTGACACTCTTGGGAAAAAAAAACAAATATTTTAACACTCTCTCTATCTTCTCTCGCCTGCTCTCTCACTTTAATAAATATCCCTTCTCTCTCTCAACTTCTTATCCGTCACCTCCCCTCTCTCGCAACTCCCTCTCTCTCGCTTCTGTCCACATAAGAAAATAAATACGGAAGAGGGAAAAAAAACTTCTATTTCAACAGCCTTTTACAAATGAACTACAATTGCTTTTATATATGAAACAAAAACTACCAAAAACTTGACACTGGGCATGTACAATAAATGCCCATCTCATCACCATCTCTCTCTTCTCTTAAACACAATACATGCACAATAATAAAAACATATATAAAACATAAAATGAATAAGTTGACCGGGTCAACACCAGCTCAAACCAACAAACTCCCCATCAAGCTTGGCTGCACATGCCGAGCTTGCCTTTGAGCTTCACAAATGTCTCCGCCTTCAGCTCTTTGGTGAAGATATCCGCAACCTGCACTACGATGGGGCAATATACCACCTCAACTGTCTTCATCTCCACCTGCTCGCGGAGGAAGTGATACCGGGTCTCGATATGCTTACTGCGCCAATGCAGCACCGGGTTCTTCGCAAGCTGGATGACCGACATGTTATACACTAACACTGTCGTTGGGCCATCCTGCACATGATGCAGTTCCTCCAGAAGGTTCCTTAGCCAGATGGCTTGGCAGGCGTATGCCGCCGCCGCGATGTACTCAGCCTCGCAAGATGATAAGGCTATAGTAGCCTGCTTCTTAGAACTCCATGAGAACGCCGCGGTTCCCATATTGAACGCATATCCGGAAGTGGTCTTCCGTTCATTCACATCGCCTCCATAGTCGCTATCCGAGTAGCTGACTAACTTCAACTCTCCCGCAAATGAATACTTCAAGACATGGTCCCGGGTCCCGTTCACGTATCTCAGGATCCTCTTCGCCGCAGTGAAGTGGTCCTGCTTGGGCTCTTCCATGTACCTGCTCACGACCCCAACCACATACATGATGTCCGGTCTAGTGAAAGTCAGATACCTTAGACTCCCAACCAGACTCTTGAACATGGTTGGGTCAACTCCTTCCTCCTTTGAGTCCTTCCTCAACTTCGTTCCGGGATCAGTAGGAGTGGAGATAGGCTTGCTATTCTCCATCCTAAACTTCTTCAAAATCTCCTCCGCATACTTCTTCTGCGCGATGAAGATCCCATCTTATCTCTGGTGTACCTCAACTCCCAAGAAGTAGTTCAACTTTCCCAAGTCCGTCATCTCGAACTCATCCTTCATCAGCCTCTTGAATTCTTCGAACATCGCAGGGTTGCTCCCGGTGAATATCATGTCATCCACGTATAGGCATAGGATCATGATATCCCCGTTCTTCTCCACCTTCATGTAGAGAGCATACTCATATGGGCACTTCACGTAGCCATGCTTTTGGAGGAATGTATCTATCCTCCCATTCCAAGCTCTTGCCCCTTGCTTCAGCTCGTACAGTGCTTTTCTCAACTTGCACACCTTCTTCTCCTGGCCCTTCACAACATACCCTGGAGGCTGCTCGATGTACACATCCTCCTCCAGGTAGCCATTCAAGTACGCCGCCACAGCATCCATTTGCATTATAGTCCATCCGTAGTGTGCCTCCAGTGCGATGATCTGCCTTATAGTATCGATCAGCGCCACTGGGGTGTAGACTTCATCATAGTCCACCCCTTGGACTTGTCTATACCCTTTCACCACCAGCCTTGCCTTGTGCTTCTCCACAGCTCCATCCTTTTTTATCTTCACCTTGTAAACTCATTTCACCCCGAGGGGTTTTTGGCCCGCCGGTGGATCAACTAGCTCCCATGTATCATTCTTCTTGATGGAAGCCATCTCGACATCCATCGCCGTCCTCCAAGATTTCTCCTGGGCAACTTCTTCATAGGATCGTGGCTCGTAATCTGCTAAGAGACAATATAATGAATAGTTAGAGTGAATTGGAACCGTCTCCTCATTGAGCTCCCCCAACCCCTTCATCTTGGGTTGTAGACTCTCAGAGTCACTCTGGCTCCCACTTCCTCCTCCCAAATTGCCTCCACATTAGCTTTCCCCTCTTGAGTAGGAGTTGGAAACTCCCCATGAATTCCCACTCGGTGGTGATGGTGGCTCACCTCCACCAACCTTAGCTTCTGCTTCATGACCACCTTCTTCCTCATCTTCAAAGAACATCCCCTTCATGTTCCTTGTCTCCTCATCCCAGCTCCAGCAGCTGTCTTATTCAAACACCACATCTCTCGAAACTATGGCCTTCCCAGTCACCGGGTTGTACAGCTTGTAGGCCTTGCTCTCCGGAGCGTATCCCACAAAGATGCACTTCTAACTCCTATCATCGAGCTTCTTCCTCCTCTGGTCAGGGATGTGAGCATGAGCTACACACCTGAAGACCCTTAGATGCTTCACACTCGGCTTCCAGCCACTCCATGCTTCAAACAGCGTCATGAACTTCACGCTCTTCATGGGGCATCTATTCAGTAGATACACCGCACATTGCACTGCCTCCGCCCAGAACATCTTTGGCAACCCCTTCTCCTTTACCATGCTCCTTGCCATATTCATGATGGTGAGATTCTTCCTCTCTGCCACTCCGTTCTGCTGTGGTGAGTACGCCGCCGTCAGCTGGTGTGAGATCCCATTCTCATTACAGAAAGCATCAAACAGCCTCGAGGTGTACTCCCCACCTCGATCTGTCCTCAGCACCTTCAATGGTTGACCACTCTCCTTCTCCGCCATCGCCTTGAACTCCTTGAACTTGTCAAGGGCCTCAGACTTCTCTCTCAGAAAATACACCCAACACTTCCGACTATAGTCATCCGTGAAGGTGATGTAGTACTTGCTTCTGCCTATTGAGGTGGTCTCAAACGGACCCGCGATGTTCGAGTGAACCAGTTCAAGTTTCTGTCTTGCTCTCTAGGACTTCCCTCCTTCGAATGTCTGCCTCTACAGCTTCCCCTTCATGCATGCCTCACACACCTTCTGTGGAGGGGAGATAATAGGCAGATCCGCCACCATCTTGGAGTGGGATAGCAGCTTCAAGCCTGTGAAGCCCAAGTGACCCATCCGATGATGACACGGCCATGCTTCCTCTTCTTCCTCCATCCTCGCGAGACATGCCGTCTCCTGGGCATCCATCTTCAGCATGAAGAGACGGTTCGTCGTCATCTTCACCTTCACCACTTCTCTTCCCTTCTGGTTCTTCATCGCCAGTGACCCATCCTTCATCTGCACGCAGTAGCCTCTCTCCACTAACTCCCTAATGCTCAAGATGTTGGTCTTTAATCCTGGCACATAATACACATCATTCAAGTGTACTTTCTGTAAGACCCCCCTCCCGGAACACAAGACACGACACGAGAGGGGTCTTATGCCCAGAACAGCCGCCTTGCGATAACACTAGCACTCAGGCTAGCATGTACCACAAGACGCCTATTCTGCCGGCTAACAACAATATCAACAGATAAATGCCAACCCAACCATAATAATATGGAAGTCAAATCCACACCAAGCATATGCCCATAATATCATAAATAAAGAAACTACAGCAAGCTTCTAATATCAGAGTACGAGAACAGAATTGCCCCGAAGGGCTACAACAAAATCTCTCTCTCATTCACATCTGTAACCGACGGTAGCGACGGTACCGTCCCTTCAGGCCCTGTCACCCTGGCCTGGCTGTCCGTCTGCATAGCCTACTGCTCCACCTGCGGGGTTTCCTCCTAAAAAGGAAGACGTAGCAACCGTTAGTCAAAAAGACTAAGTGGTTTCACATCCGCTCCCCCGGCGACTCCTCGGCACCGGGCAGAGAAAGGAACAGGTACAATATATAAATAACAGTAGTACAACAGGTGAAGTGAGTATACATATTATAAGCAGCAACATCAGCAGTGTATAATAAACAAGCTCTTATTTTCAAAGCTACAAACTATAGCAGCAAGAGAGTATATAACTAGAACAGTAAGTAACTCAACTTATATGGATGCCCATACAAGCATATAAGTTGAGGGTCATTCAGCAGAAAGTAACTCATCGTATAGGAGTGCCCATACAAACTTATACGATGAGGGTCTTGTGTATGAAATGAAGTGCAATGCTATGTATGCAATGCAATGACACACCCATGCTCAAGCACATGCAATCGCTATGTCGACACAGACTTATAGTTTCCACTATTCGAGCAGGTAGCTAACCTCTCAGGCATCAACCGTCGTGGCCAAACGGTGACAGTAGAGCGGGCATCTCCACTATTAGGCTGGTCTCCACACTACCTGGCCTAGGCCTCCGTACGCCTCAACGCTAAGAACACAACAGCGGAGCTCACCTGCGTACTACGACTCAGCGGGTTCTCTCGGGTAAAAATGCACCAAGATCCTAGCCCCGACTGGCCTATGGTATGACACGGAAGGAGCCTCAGAAATGAGCACGAGGACCAAGCCCAACCGTTCACTTGGCACGGAAGGAGCCTCGGGACGTGAACACCGAGGACCAAGCCCAACCGCCCAAGGTCTAACTGCAACCTCCCATCGGTGTGACGATTGGCGAGCCCGTAGACCTGCCACACTATCCTTAACCCGGGATTACGACACCGCGTGTCGACTCACACCGCATGCAATTCCACAATTCATGGCATGGAAGGAGCCTCGGAGAAAGCACGAGGATGAAGCCCAACCATCCAACAAATACGGATGGAGCCTCGGGACATGAACACCGAGGACCAAGCCCAACTGTTCACATGGCACGGAAGGAGCCCCGGGACGTGAACACCGAGGACCAAGCCCAACCGTCCAGATTTATCCAACTCAACCTCATTCCCATTAGTGACGGTCTACACCGCACTTGTTAACTTCCACAATGCTACCCGTAGGGAGACGACACTCTAAGAATTGGACTATCCATTCCCTTCCATCAATACATTATACATCAGAGCCATAGTTTAATCATTTACAAATCCTTCCACATGAATTCAACATATTACAGATAATGCGCATAATGGTGATCTACCAAATATAACAAAGCCTTTCTTTCACTTAGGCTTGATTCACATCTTGGTATAGGAATTCAAGTCCTCAAAAATCAACCCTCACATTACCTCGGTGATTAACACAAAAGAATTCACCCAACCTCGAGATGGATTGCAACATCTATTCCATCGAATCCAAGTTCATATTGTAATCACCTAGAATTATATGTAATCTGGTCAGCATCTTTGACTGAGGATTCCCGTGGCTACAGGTATCGCCTGAAAAACGTGCAACCACTCGTTGGAAAGGTAATTTCAAGGGCTACGACTTTTGTGTTTAGTCAAAAGCCCAGATCTGGTCACATCATACCAAAAATCCAACTCGAAGTCTGCTGCGTACATGATACAGATTTCCTGGGCATTAACTCCCAACCGCAGTGGATTCAAACGGACTTTCCCGTGGCTACAGGTATCGCCTGGAAACATGCAACCACTCGTTGGAAAGGTAATTTCAAGGGCTACGACTTTTGTGTTTAGTCGAAAGCCCAGTTCTGGTCACTTCATACCAGAAATCCAACTCGAAGTCTGCTGCGTACAGGATACAGATTTCCTGGGCATTAACTCCCAACCGCAGCAGATTCAAACGGACTTTCCCGTGGCTACAGGTATCGCCTGGAAACGTGCAACAACTCGTTGAAAAGGTAATTTTAAGGGCTACGACTTTCGTGTTTAGTCGAAAGCCCAGATCCGACCCTTTATTGCTTAAAAGTAGCCAAGAAGGTCACTGCGTGTAGAACACAGATTCTGCACGCATCTTGAAGCGAAGTGAACGACATCCGTTCATCTTCCTCCTCAAGCGATTTTCCCCAAATCGCAACCAGAAGTTCCGCTACCCTTATTCTCCCTCTTGAGGCCATTTCCTCTTCACGAGACCACCCCTATCATCACTTTGAAGCGAGGAGAGGTTGAAGATGACTAAGCTTTAGAACACAAGTTCTAGCATGGCCTTCCTAGAAAGCTTCATCTCACATATCAAGACTCTTTTGAGTCGATGTCTCGCCTAAGAATAGCTACAGATCTAGCACCAAGGGAGAGGGGAGGAAACTCACTTCATTTCCGGCATTTCCTCTGTTGCCGGCCATGGATCGCGTTACTCTTCGTTGCGGCATCCTTGGTGCAGTTGTTCTTCACGGCAAAGGAAGGAGAGAGAGAAGTCCGCCTCCAAAGCTCGCACCAGCAGGCTCTCCTCCGGCGATCTGCGATATTCTCCTCTACCCTTCGCTCCCGACGGTTTGCACGGTGACGGCTCGTCAAGAAGGATCGGATGCGATGGTTAGGGTTTGGTTTACTCCCTTTTTATATTACATATTAGGCTAAGTCCCTTCCGCCACGTGTCACTCTCTAATTGGACCGCCCAAATTAGGTTTCATTTGAAGTGACCGGTCCAAAGATCATTCAGCACGAATCCCGAGGTCCAGTTCGGTTCGCCTGTATAAGCCGGTGAATCGGCCTGGGCACAGAAAACGCACAAGTCAAATTCGGCGGGAATCAGCCAGTGATTCCCGTCGATCGGCGAGTATTGGCGGGTCATTCTCGATGAATTCGTCGAGTATCAACAATGATACTCGACGATTTTCCCTTAGCCATTTTATCGTACATCCTGTCGCTGTGTGCGTTGAGTGTCAGTCAGTGATACTCTACGATCGGTGGGTATCACCGGGTATTCTCGGCGATCGGTGAGAATCGTCAGGCATTCTCGACGATTTTCCCTTAGCTTACTGCAGTTCTGAGTCCGGCGGGTATCGACCACCGATACCCGTCGAATCGGCGAGAATCAACCTCCATTCTCGACGATCGACGAGCATCAACCTCCATTCTCGATGACTTTTACTTAGCCGAGTTCCCTCATCTCGGCTACAAGTTGGGGTATCCTTGAACCCAACCCTACACTTATTCAATGCACCTGACACCTTGCGTCAGTGCACCCCGAGCCCGAGTTGAGTCTCTTGACTCAGAACACGTGTGAGGGGCCTAGCGCGAATTGGGACGTTACACTTTCTCTCCATTCAGTTTCACGACTACCAGGCCCTTTGCTTCCAAAGAGATCTTCGAAGCATCCCCAAAGCTAACCTCACCCCCACTGGGTTCTAGGTTAGTGAACATCTCCCTATCTCCACACATGTGGTTGCTTGCCACGGTGTCTAGGTACCACACTTAATTTCTTCCTTCCTCCGCACCTCGGTAGGTCAGGAACATCATTGGGTCTCCACCCCCAGCATTGTTCCCATTATTCCTGGCCTCCGCATAGTGGTTTGCTTCTTCTCTCTTCCTCAGAGCCTAGCAGTCGTAGCTCATATGCCCGAACTTGTTACAGTTGTAGCATTGTACTTGGGACATATATCCTCAGCCTCTTCCTCGGCCTCTTCCTCTACCTCTTCCTTCTTGCCAACCTCCTTGAGGTCGCTCTTCCTCTCTTTAGAAACCTTGGTTCCTTCCTTGATCTCTACCTCCTCTTCTACCTCGGCCTCTGCCTTGATGGCCTCGGCCACGCTGGCCGCCTCCTCTTCCTGAGCTTTCCCCAAAGTTCAACTGGGTCTGCAGTGCTTTTCCCAAGCCACTCGCTTCTTCATCATCCTGCAGCATTCTGTACTCATGAGCTCTTAATGAGCCTACAAGCTCGTCTACAGTCATATGGGTGAGGTCCTTCGACTCCTCAATCGCCACCACAACATGACGAAACTTCTTGGACATAGATCTCAACAACTTCTCCATAAGGCTCACATCATCTATCGTCTCTCCGTTTCTCTTCATCTCATTTGTGAGTGTCCGCAGACGGGTCACAAAGTCTCCTACCTTCTCCGTGGCCTGCATCCTCAACATTTCATATTCACCCCGGAGAGACTGCATCTTCACTTTCTTTGCCTTGTCTACTCCTTGCATGGAGCGTTGCAATACCTCCCATGCTTCTTTTGAGCTCACAGCTTCTGAGATCTTCTCGAAGGTCGCTTCATCGACCCCTTGGTATAATGTGAACAATGCCTTCTTGTCTTTCTTTCTCGCTTTCCTCAATGTCATCTTCTGGGCATTGGTCAACACCGCTTCTGCTTCGGCAGTAATCTCTTCATACTCGTCCTCAACTATCTCCCATAGTTCTTTTGAGGCGAGTAATACCTTCATCTGAATACTCCAGTTTCCATAATTCATCTTCGTCAACTTGGGGACTTGCCCCGACATCGCTCCACCGAACTCCATTTCTTCTCTACTTCAAACCTTCCGAGTCACCGCAAAGGTTTCCAACCTCGCTCTGATACCAGTTGTTAGATGCGAGAACAGGGCACCCACACTTCTCCAACTCCGGCGAGAGCTTTAAGACAGGCGGGACTCCTCTCTTGCAAAAACTACCGGCGGGGACTAGGATAACTGGCGAGTGCTCCACTTCGGTTAGCAGCTCCGTCTGGGCGAGGACCCGCTGGCTGGTCCGGCGAGATCAGCTTGGCGAGATCTGTGGCTAGTTAGCCGACGAGAGGTCTCAGCGAGAAAGCTGATACTGCCGAGAACTACAGCAGTGAAAAGACCAAAAAATTGTTCCTGCGGGAACTCCAAGAATCGGCGAGACGTCAAGGTGGCGGAAGTAATAAAACTAGACAAATAAACACACACACTCTCTCTACCTTTCTCTCGCCTGACACTCTTGGGAAGAAAAAACAAATATTTTAACACTCTCTCTATCTTCTCTCGCCTGCTCTCTCACTTTAATAAATATCCCTTCTCTCTCAACTTCTTATCCGCCACCTCCCCTCTCTCGCAACTCTCTCTCTTGCTCCTGTCCACAGAAGAAAACAAATACGGAAGAGGAAAAAAACTTCTATTTCAACAGCCTTTTACAAATGAACTACAATTGCCTTTATATAGGAAACAAAAACCACCAAAAACTTGACACTTGGCATGTACAATAAATGCCCATCTCATCACCATCTCTCTCTCCTCTTAAACACAATACATGCACAAAAATAAAAACATATATAAAACATAAAATGAATAAGTTGACCGGGTCAACACCAGCTCAAACCAACTGAAGGGAACTCGGACCCGCTCATAGTATAGGACATTCACATGGGAAAAGTGGAAGAGTTTCTCCGACTATGGAGATTGTTGCTAAAGATTCCACCCACCCTGTCTCATAGGAGGATCTCCTTGATGGGGCTGGGAACTTGTGGATTCTTTGGGAGCTCGGGTGGCCATGATCAAAACTGGACTCACCATGTGTAAATAGTTTTAGTGGGTTCTCTCACATGCACTCACGATTTTAACTACTATTTATCGATCAAGATATCTCAAGGAGATTGGTTGGATTCCCACTATAGATATTCCCGCAAAGGCCTTCACAACATACTTGAGGTCGCTTACCTACAATTATGTTGCATGGAGCATCCTAGACGACGCATCTGCGATGAACTCCAGTCTATGCAATGAGTTATTAATATTGGCAAATGTTACTGAACCGCCCGTCCAACCTAGCTCTTAATGTTACTGTATAATTCTTCTCATTGCTTTTTGTATTCCTGATTGGAAAATGTTCTCATCTTTAATGTTGCACTTCTCTATGTCGTCTGTTGCTCTTATTATTACATTACTTGCATCTATTTAAAGAAATGTATCCAGTTATCAGAAAGAAGTTGAATGAATGAAAAGCTTTTCGGTTACTTTATCTTACTCCTTCATTCTCGCTTTTGAATTCTAGTTTTCTTTACTATAGTGGTATCAGAACTTGTGGGTGTTCATCCCACTTGATTCTACAAACCAAACATGAGCTCATCATCTACCCCTTTGCCTCATCATTCTCAGCCCTCTACTCCCATCTTCAATGGATAAATGTATGATCATTTAGCCATAAAAATGCAAACTCTGTTTGACTCTCAAGACTTGTGGGAAGTCATAAAGCTTGGTCCTCAATCATCTGGAAAAGGAAAAGAAGGCGAAGAAGCAGCTACACCTAAAGGAGAAAAGAAAAAGAACGCTATGGCTCTGCTCATTATTCAGCAGGCCGTCACATCCTCTATTTTCTCAAGGATTATGAGTGCAAAGACAGCCAAGGTGGCCTGAGACACACTCAAGTGAATCTACCAAGGAGATAAAAAGGTAACTTCCGTTCGCTGCCAAAATCTGAGACTAAATTTTGATACAATCAATATGAGGGATGATAAATCCATGTTTGAATTCATGCCAAAAATTACCAACATTACAAACCAACTAAGCAATCTCGGGGCACCAATACCTGAGAAAGAAATAGTGGTTAAAGTCTTAAGAAGCTTACCTAAAGCATATGACCACATAGTTGCAGCTATAGAGGAGAGCAATGACCTTGATGCTCTCTCCCCATCTGCACTCATGGGAAAGATCCAATCCCATGAGATTAGATAAAAACGTCATAATAATAATTTTGATCGGGCCTTCCAAACAAAGATGAATTTGGGAAGGCATGGTGGGTCAGAAAAAAATAACAAAAATCAAATTAGACCTTCTCACCACAAGGGGATACTTGGAAGCCAGGCATCAAAAACCTTTACTAAGCCGACTGAGCATAACCCACAAGTGCCCAACGCGTACTGCTCACTTTATAAGAAAGCAACACACGACACTGTAAAATTCTATTTCAAATCCAAGAGATGTAAAAAAAACTCCACTTTCTTTGACCAAGACTGCGGATTTAAGAACAAAGATGAAACAAAATTCACTGAACAAACAAAAGTAGAAGAAGAACGGCTGCATCTTACCTGCAACAATGAAGACTCACTACCTGGGATGACATCAGAGCGGTACATCTTCTCTGGATGTTCAAGCCACATGCCTAAAGACAGAAATATGTTCAGCTCTCTCGATGATTCTTTCAATTAAATTATCCTTCTCAGTGACGACAAATCTCTGCAAATTGAGGGGAAAGGAAAAGTAGAAGAAGAACGGCTGCTTCTTACCTACAACAATGAAGACTCACTACTTGGGATGACATCAGATTTGTACATTGACTCTGGATATTTAAGCCATATGCCTAAAGAAGAAAAACATGTTCAGCTCTCTTGATGATTATTTAAATTCAATTGTCCTCGATGACGGAAAATCTCTTCAAATAGAGGGGAAAAGAACTATTTCTATTTCTAAAGAGAGAGAAAATTCACGATGTCTACTTTGTCCCCTCATTGGCTCAAAACTGATTGAGCGTTGGGCAACTCCTCACTAAAGGCCGCAACATTTCTTTCAACTCAGAAGACTTCACCTACACTATTCATGATTCTATTGGCACTCAAATTGCCTCAACCATGATGAACAAGAACAAAATCTCTCCTCTAATCTTTGTGACTCAATCTCAGACTGCACTCTCCTCTTTGGATGGAAGCATTGACCCCATTTCCACTTGGCATCATTGGCTCAATCACATGAACTATGCTTCAATCAAGACCCTTGTCGAAGACAAGTTAGCCAGTGGTTTGCCCAACTTAAAGTTTCATCCTCACCAATGTGTCACATTCTCTCTGGGAAATTCTCATTGTCAACCCTTCAAACAATCTAGTCATCGAGCTAAAGATCTCTTAGAGCTACTCCACTGTGACTTATGGGGGCCAGCCTCCACACATACACTTGGAGGAAAAAGATAATATTTCCTCCTTGTGGATGACTATTCCAGGTATATGTGGTTATACCAACTTGAAAACAAATCTGATACATTCTATTTTTTTTGTAGACTACAAAATTGAAATTGAAAAGCAGCTTGGAAGAAATATTAAAGCAATAAGATATGACAATAGTGGGGAATTCCTTTCACATCCTTTTCAGCACTTCCTGTCTCTTCATGGAATCAAACACCAATTGACTGCTCCTAGATCGCCTCGGCAAAATGGGACAGTTGAATGAAGAAACATAACTGTTGTTGAAATGATAAGAAGCATGCTCCTCCATAAACAACTTCCAAAATGTCTAAGGTGTAAGACAACATACACTATTATACACATTCTGATTCGAGCCCTGACTAGAAGTCTAAAGGACACTACACCTTTTGAATTGCTCAATAATGAAAATCCCAGAACATTTGGATGCCTTGCCTATGCTCACATTCAAAAGGAGAAAAGAGGGAAACTTGATCAAACTAGCATCCAATGCATATTCATAGGCTACAACAATAACAGAAAAGCCTACAGCTCCTGGATCCTGAATCCATGAAGTTGATTATATCAAGAGATGTAGAATTACATGAATATTGTAACTATCATTGGGGGATCAAAACATCAACCTATCCTTGATCTCAACCATGTACCGATTGAGTTTTCTGATAACTCCTTCCATAAGACAGTCGAGGAGGATTTTCATTTGGGACCAATGGATTCTCAAATCCATGATGAAGAAGGTAATGATTCATCACTGCCTCGTAAACCCCGATTTCCTCAAGACATTTATGCTGAGACAGAAGCTACCCTCTTCCACTCAACTCCTGCTACCTACCCTGAAGATGCCTCAAGTAGTGAGTGGAAGAGAGCAATGAAGGAAGAAATTAATCTAATTGAGAAAAATAAGACATGGACTTTGGTTGAGAAGCCTGCAGACAGAGACGTTATTAGAGTGAAGTGGGTGTATAAATTGAAGCAAAATGAGAAAGGTGAGATCATCAAGCATAAAGCTACTGTTGTGTCTAAGGGCTACTCCCAAAAATTTGGAAGATATTTTGATGAGACCTATGCCCCTATAGCTCGAATGGATATCATTCATCTCTTACTCTCAATTGCAACCAATGAAAATTATAGTGTATACCAACTTGATGTTAAGTCGACTTTCCTAAATGGCATACTCTATGAGAAGGTTTACGCAGAGCAGCTAGATGGATATGAGAAGAAGGGAGAAGATAATAAGGTGTACAGACTGCATAAAGCCCTTTACGGGCTAAAGCAAGCTCCATGGGCCTAACATTCCAATATAAGCACTTTCTTGAGCAAGAAGGGTTTCACCAGCAAGTCAGAACCTTCCCTCTTAATTAAGATTGCCCTAGACAGGAACAAGCTTTTTGTCTGCCTTTACATTCATGACTTGATTATCACTGGTTCCTCCTCTAAGATCATTATAGAATTTAAACAAAGCATGCAAAGGAAATATGAGATGACTGATTTAGGGCTACTAAGATTCTTCTTAGGAATACAGATTTATCAAGTCCAAGGAGAAATTTTCTTATCTCAAGAGCAGTATGGATCTGAACTTCTGAAGAAGTTTGACATGAAATACTACAATCCATGTCAAATCCCCTTTGCTGTTGGAGAAAAATTCAACAAACTACAAGAAGGAGAAGAAAAGGCAGATGAAGAAAAGTATAGAAGCTTAATTGGTTCATTGATGTATCTGACTGACACAAGGCCTTATTTAGAGTATGTTGTGAACCTCTTATTTTGTTTTGTAAGCAATCTATCCAAAGCCCACATGAATGGTGAAAAATTGCATTTTAAGATACGTTCCGGGGACCAAACACATGGGACTGCTCCACCAAAAAACTAAAAAACCGTCTCTATTATGGTACCGTGACTCTGATTGGGGTGGATGTACATATGAAAGAAGAAGCATTGGTGCTTAATGTAACATCCAGACTTTTATTGGGCCACTAGAACCCTATTGGACTAAATAAAAGTGACCCGAACCTTTACCGAAGACCCATAACAAGGTAGGAGGTAACCCTAGTTGGGGATTTTGGGATATGAAACTCTGATTTGAGTTCTGTCGGTTCTTGTGGCCTCGTATAGTTAATACGAGTGTGTTGGAAGTCGTTCCGTTGAATTCCGAGGACATATGGCATATATGACTGTTTCTCCTAGAACGTCGCGAATATGAGATTTTTGTATATCGAGCTAGGGAACTCCGATCTAAGTTTTGTTAGTTCTTATGGCTTCTTATATTCGATGCGAGCGAATTGGAGATTGTTACGTTGTAATCCAGAGTTAAATGATGTATTTGACCATTTTGAACATTTTAGTGCGCCGCGACACACAAATTTTGGATATTTATCAAACGAACTCTGATTTTCCCTTGGTCAGTGGTGTTGGATTCGTATGATCAAATACGAAGTCAACGGAGTTTGCCTCGGTCAATCTCGATGACGAGTGATCAATCTGTGGTCACAATGAGCATTCTCTTGCACCGAAAAGTGTGCACACACTAATTGTCACACAACACCCCAAGTTTGACTCGTTTCCCAATGAATTAAACCTCCTTTGACTTTGGCCACCATAGGGGACCCACCCTAGGGTAGACTTTGGTCAAACCCTCAATTTTTCCATTTTTTTGAAATTTTCCAAAGAGGAGAACATCTCCAACTCAAACCCCACTTGGGGTCTACCTTGACCGACATTTAAGGAGCTTCTTATTTCAGTAAGCCCCACGAGTTTAAATTGGGTCTTGGGCTAAGAGGAGCCCACCCCCTTCCCTCTTCTTTTCTTCCCCCAAGCCCAAGCCCATAAAGACCTTCCCCTTCCTAATTATGCCATTTGGATGAACCTCCCATTCCCCTGATGTTTCCACCTAGCCAGTATAGCTGAAGAGGAGAGCCCGAGCCTCTCCTCTATTGAGATTAATCCCACATAGGCCTCAAACCCAAAACCAGGCTCCTCCCCCTCTATATAAGGACATGACCACCCATATCCTCCTTAAACAGCTCATGCAAGCCCAAGCCACTTCCTGCATGAGCCCTACCCCGCCAAAAAACACCCAAAGCATTTTCTGCCACCTTCTATGATGACTCAGCCTGGACCCTCCCGAGCCCCCCAACTCCAGGTAGAACTTCTCCCCTCTCCCTTCCTCATCTCCCCCACATATTGCATGCACATCCCGGCGGCTGGAGTGCCGCCAGCGCCACCCGAGCCAAGCTCTAGTTTTGGTGGTAGCCGCGTGATATAAGCCTTCCCTAGAGCCAATGGTGGAGCTGCGAGGGTATTACACCACCAGGGGTGTTAATCCCTGGTGTCCGAGGGTCGTAGTGCCACCGAATTTCGCCGCCCTGACGTCACCCGAGAAATTGATTTATCTACTTAGTTGTCTGCGGCGATGGCCTTCGGCGCCAGGCCGCCGGACCACCGCTGGAGTGAAGTCCGACCCCGGTGTACCGGCGTGGGAGGGGGGGTTGTTCCATGGTCCGAGAGCCACTAGAGAGGCGAGGCGGCGTGACATTGTCAGGAGTAGAGCAGCCGCCCTACCCCGCTCTCGGGTTGATATTTTTCGACGATGGTTGGGCACTGGGCCACCAGACCACCACCCAGAGGTTCGCCGGCCCCCGAAGAGTTGTCCGAGGGCGGCAGTTTCTGGTGACGGCCGCTAGTCGTTTGTGGCAAAAGACCGTAAGCTTTTGCCACCAAAGGATAACAACAGTCATTTGATCTCCATGCAGAGATCAAACGTCTGGCGTTATATTAAATCCCGCCCTGCCTCAGCTTCAGTGCACCCACAAAGTATCAATGCCAAATCCGCTCCTAAGAAGGAATATTATTATGCGATGTTCGATTCCATCTTAGCCGCATGATTTAATTAAATATAGCTATATGTAGACCAGAATTAATATAAAAGTTTGCTGATTTGTTGGGAAAAAATCTAGGCACATAGGAGAAAAGGTTTGAATATGTAAGTTGTTCCCCTTGATAAAGGAAATCTCCACAAAATTTTTGAGAATTTTATGAATTGATTTGGTATTTTTAAAAGCCTAAATACTAATTATTTGGCCAATTTATAAGCCCGAAAATGGTCGAAATTTTTTGGATAAATTTCTACACTCATTTTAGGCCCTCTTAATTATTGTGTTAAAATTTGGGGACTTTAAAGTGAAAATTAAAGATTTTCCAAAATCTCGGAGCCTATGGTCGTGCTTTTAAAATCGATGTGTTTAAATCTTTCAGAAAAAAGAGAATCGTCGTGCGTGATCATGTTTTTAATTTAATATTGAGTTCAAAATAAATGATCGATGAGATTTATAAAGGCAAGATGTCAGCTCAGAGTGTTTTGAGGACTTTTGTAAATCTAGTGAGCGTCTCATTTTTAAAATAACTCTCAGATATTTTGGGTGTAATCTTGGAAGGTGAAATGTCCAACCTCATCTCGGGAAAAATTTCCCCCATATTTAAAAATAATTTTTGAGGTTGAATTTTGGGGAAAAATGTTTTCTCTAAGAAGATGCTCGGATTGGATACGATACGAGCAAATAAGTTTATAATTATTCTCGAATGAATAATGAAGGTACAACCCATAATAAGCTTACCCAATCCGATTAAGCTAAGATTAAAAGTGTAACTAAACTTCTATCGGATCCTAATAATGGGTGCAACTCTAAAGAAGCTTCCTAGAAACAGAAATGAAACTGAACTTGCCTCCTATGAACAAAGATGGAACTGAACTTGTCTCCTCTGAACGGAGATGAAACTGAACTTACCTCCTATGAACGGAGATGAAACTAAACATTCCTCATGAGAACGGATATGGAACTGAAGCCTCCTGATTAGAGTGATTGGACTACTTACCCTTTTGTTATTTATTTATTCCAGTCTTGCACTGTTCTAGTGAAAGACTTTGTTTTCAAGGTCAGCTAACACGTAGAGGGGGGTGAATATGTTTTAGGTCTCTTTTTGATTATCTAGACATATACCTTAATTACTATGCTTGGTGATTAGTTAGATTAAGATTTCAAGAACATCAACCAGACAACACAGATGGTTTATAGTGGTTCCCTGATCTTTGGTACGTCCATAGTCCCTCTACGCCCTTCTAACAGTGTGTTAGACAAGGCCCTTCCCCCAAAACTCGGCTTAAAGGAGCTTACAACACGATCCCACAGGACTACTCAGTCTTCTTCAAGACTTATACCTCAGGCAATATGCCCTACCACTCAGATCCAAACGATCCTACAAATCACGCCTAATCCCTACACTTAGATCCAAAATGGATCCTACCTCAAACTTTATAACACAGGCCTACAACTCAGATTCTCACAGGAATCCTACACTCTCAGCCTTTATAGATCATGCCTACAACTCAGATTCTAAAGGATCCTACAGAGAATAGAAAAGATTTGAAACAATAAGACAACAGAGAAAAATCTCTGTGTCTGTCTTCCTGGGTTGAGCAGATTTCAGCCCTATCTTCTTCACAACAATAAGTTGACAAGGTCTTCAGTTGATTCACGGCTTGTGTCGGAAGTTACTTGCAGAATTCTCTGTCTCTTCTCTTTCAAGAATCAGTCATGATCTTGTTATCGCAGATGAATATTGCCGCAGTTATCTATTTTCTCTTTCAAGTTGACTGAACAGAACATGACCTTCTGGCTCGGAAGCAATGATAACGAAGAAGACAATGTTCAATCGCAATTGCAAAATCAGAAAACCCTAATTGCTTGTTGTCGACACAACAAATCTTTCCCTTTTATTGCTAGTAAATCAACGACTCTATTGTGATGTGGGTTCCAACCTTAATTGCCGATTTACAACCTTCCATTTGCAGAAGATGACAAAAGCTGGCCGCTGACGCCATCAATGGATTACTCCATCTTTCCTGCAGTGAATTTGAATTGTGTTGACTTTGTTGACTTTTGCTGACTCATGCTGACGTTACCATCTGTGGACTTAGCCAAAATCAAGCATCAGTAGTACAGGCGTTGAGTGAGTAAGCTTCACTCAACGTCAAAACACTTAGAATAATTTTCTGTCATTAGGCGTTTAGTCCACTCAATGCTATTTGCCTTGGCATTGAGAGCATTGAGTGTGTCTTCATCACTCAATGCTTTCTTCCTTAGCCAATCTTTCAGTCACTTGGCGTTGAGTGAGTAAGCTTCACTCAATGACAAACTACTTAACGCATTTGGAATTAGCCAATTTTTTGTGTTTGAAAACACTGGCTCTGACTAGATGAGAATCAGTCAATGCTTTTTAACACATGGCGTTGAGTGAGTAAACTTCACTCAATGCCTGTGGACTCGGTCAAAATAACTACACAGATTTTCTGTGGCTTTGCCTAACTTAGCAATGCTCAACGAATTTGATGTTATGGCATTGAGTGAGTGGACTTCACTCAATGCCTGTGGAAATAGCCACATTTCTGCCTGATTTTTCTTAGGCTTTTCCTGTTCTCACAACTTTTAGTTGTATGGTCTTGAGTGAGTAGACTACACTCAATGCCTGTGGACTTAGCCATATTTTCAGCTGTTTCTTCTTAGGCTTTGCCTGTCTCACAACTTTTAGCTGTATGACGTTGAGTGAGTACACTTCACACAATGGCTGTGTCCTTAGCAATAATTTTAGCTTTCCAATTGTTGGGCTTAGACTAACCTAGCTATACTAAACGATTTTGCTTACCTGGCATTGAGTGAATAGACTTCACTCAATGTCTATGGACTTAGGCAATTTCCAGCCTATATAGTATCTTTCAGCGGACTTGATCTTCAAGGTGTTGAGATAACTGAATTATCTCGACACTTTTATCTCGACACTTTTGTCCCGACATTTTTGTCTCGACACTTTTGTCTCGACACTGTACCTGGCATTAAGTGAGCTTGCTTCACTCAACGCCCATGGACTTAGGCAAATTCCTGCCTGTCCACTAGCTTGCTTGGTGTCCACCTACATGCATAAAATCAAACACACATCAAATGCAACTAGTGTGTGTGACATTGACTTGTTTGACTTCTTATAAATCTGGGCCATGTGGATCAATGGACCCAACAATCTCCCCCTATTTTAAGAAGTAAAAACCCTTATTTAAATTGTTCACATTTCTTAGTCAATGACACACACAACATATGCAGCAATAAAATGTATTATTATAACAGAGCGGATTTTGGAAGGTTACCTCATTTCATGCCTATTTGGTGAGCATCACCTGCTCCCCCTATTTTGCTATAAGTTGTGTGATACCACTTCAGTACTGCATGGGAGCATTTATTTCTCCCCCTTTCTTCAATACCACTTGATTAGAGCAGTATTTCTTTCTCCCCCTTAATTTGAATCCACTTGATCAAGCTCTAATGCCACACTTGATGATGCTACACTTGATCAATCTTGAGGCCATTTGATGTGCCACTTCTTTCTCTCCCCCCTTTTGACTTCTGAAGAATAGTTAGGGAAGAGCTGGCTTGTACTTTTCCTCTTATCTGATTGCAGATGATCCCCTTGGTATAGCTGCTAGCTACCTCTTTATATAAGGTTGATACTGCTCCTACAGCTGCTGGACTTGCTCCCCCTCAATAGGAGCCACTTTTTCCATCAATTTACTGATGGTCACTTTTATCTTCTTACCACTTATGGTCTTCATCTCCTGCAAGAAAACATATCATGCACCAAAACTAAATCTATAGGGAGTGAATAAAGCTAGACTAGGTTCAACATACCCAACTCAAACTTGAAGGTGTTGAACTTTGCTTCATCTAGTGGCTTAGTAAAGATGTTAGCCACTTGCTTGTTTGTGGGGACAAACTCAAGTCTGATATCTTCCTTTTCCACATGCTCCCTAATAAAATGATATCTAATTTCTATATGCTTAGTCCTGCTGTGTGTGACAGGACTCCTAGCAATAACAATAGCACTAGTAGAATCACAATAAAGAGGGGTTCTACTTACCTTGAGGTCATAATCCTAGAGCTGATGCTGAATCCACAGTAACTGAGCACAACAGCTACCTGCTGAAATATACTCTGACTCGGTAGTTGATATAACAACACTTGTTTGCTTTTTGCTAATCCAAGACACCAGTTGTAAATGTTTGCTTTAGGATTGAGAATGACCGAGAGGGAGGTGAATAGGTCCAATTTAAACCTTGGCAACCCCTTTTTCAATTCTGAGATATACTTTCTTAATATTGATAAATACAGTTAGATAAAACAAGATAATCTTAACAGCAATTTAAAAACTATCACATCACAACAATCACAACACAATGCACATAGATTTATAGTGGTTCCTCAATTTATGAGTACATCCACTTTCCCCCTTTGCCTATCTAGCAATGAACAAGATTCGGCCAAACTACTTCACTTTATTTTACTCAGATCCTCAGATCTTACAGCTCAGAACCCAGCTGGCTCCAACAACTCAGACTATATAAGTCTTACGTCTCAGATCAGCAAGATCCTACACCTCAAGTTCTTCCCAAGAACACTACCTCAGAATGAATCCATACTCTTACTCCTCAAGAAAATTCTGCCTTATAACACAGAGAAATTGATTCTCCTACACTCAGATCTACAGGTAGATCTTACACAATTAATGAAGGTTAAAAGAAATAGATTCAGAAAATGTCACCCAGTAAGAGAGAAATGAGTGATAACTTCTTGATATGATCTTGATGAGTTTTCTTCCTTTGATCTTGTCAAGATAGTTCTAATCCAACCCTTCTTATCTTTTCAAAGCTTCTTGAAGGTTAAATTAAGGTAGATCTAGGCTAGAGAATGTTGAAGATGATTCTTTATCTGGCTTCTCTCCACCTTCTGAATTATAGCTGATGCTTCTTAGATCTGGCTTCACCAAATTGTTCTTATTACTTTTTCTGAAGAGTTAATCCCTTTAAATAGGCTCTGATAGGAGTAACCGACTGATCCGATTATTAACTGACATCTGACAGTTCTGACAGTTATCAGTACCTCCATCTTTATTTCAGTATTTAGGAAACAAATTTGCTTGAAGTATTGAAATGTGAATGTTGAATGTGTCAACACAATTCCTAGGTGTCGACACTGCTCTTGTAGTGGTGTTGACATACTTCTTAATGTGTCGACACAACCCTTCACTTGTCTCGACACAGCTTATGAAGAATGTGTTGACACTAGTCCTTAGTGTCGACACAGCTTGCTTCCAGTCTTGACTCAGCTTGTGAAGTGTGTCGACACTAGTCCAGAGTGTCGGCACAGTTGTCTTCAGTCTCGACACTACTTGTATAGAGTGTGTTGACACTTGTCCTTAGTATCGACACAACTTCTCTTTATCTCGACACAACTTGTTTAGTGTGTGTCGACACTAGTCCTGAGTGTCTCGACGCTTTTGTACTTAGCTTTATTTGTCTGCACACATAAACTTAACATCCATTTATAACTATGTTTATATCATTTACCTGAAAGAACTTCATCAAATCCAGTACATTGCGTCCAATGTACCCAATAATCTCGCCCTATTTGGAGAAGCTATAACCCCAATTCAATTTTATACAACATGATACCAAAATATAATGATAAAGACATTAAGAATACAATGCAATTCGATATGTGAAATACCACAGATAAAAACACATATTTAAAAACAATAATGTTGATCAGAAGATAAGGCATAAAATTGCTATCCTAATTAACAACACATGAAATGTTGAGTAACACAAAATTTTCATTAATTGTTAATTACAAGGATTACAAGCTTTGGTTACACAAAAGTTACAGATCAAGTTTTTTTATATGAAATTTAAAACTGAGAACATTCTAAGGCAGCTCTGGTTCTTTGATGACTATGCCCTTTCCAGATTGTATCTTTGCTTTCACCTCAGGCACCTTGTCATCAACAACCTCCTTACCTTTATCATTCTTAGCTTTAGCTTTTGCAATTGCTTCTTCTTTCTGCCTTTGTCTTTCAAAATAATGGTATGGCTTTGAGAAATATTTGCTGGGCTCAATTGACTTAGTAGGAAGCTTTCCTTTCTTCAAATTATATCTGAACTTCTGGATAACTTGCTGCTACTTAAGATATTTGTCCTATTCCTATTCATTATACTATTTGCCCCTATCTGTGACATTAGCATTTACAGCCTTCCATGCAGTAAGAATTATTGATCTTTAGGTTGGACTCCATTGCTCAAAATCTGGTCTAGTCTCAGCTTGTTCTCTAAAATTTTTCTTTGAGAGCTGGGCCTCTATCTCCGGAGTAGTAGAAGACTTGTCCACTTTCTCATATATTACATTCTGATCTATTCCTTAAGGAGGACTGTACATGTGTTGGACAGTTGCTTGGATAGACTCAAAAGTAGCTTGTGTTGCAGCATGATTATACATGGTTTGATCATGATCATAGATTCCAATAACATGAGGTGCTTCAAGTTGAGCTGGTTGACAACCAGACTCAGCATTTTGATCCCCATCATAATAAAGGGGAGGATAGCCTATAGTGTCTCTGATATTGTTTGATATCCAGGTAATATGTTCAGAACTAGCCTTAATCATTACCATCTCCCCGTTTATGACTTCTCTTTCAATATGATCCCTCAAATCATTTTTGTGAAATCTCACTTGACCATCTAGATAATTAATTCCTGATGTTACTGTGTTCTTAACTCTTAATAAATTATTGTCCAAACTCTTATCAGAAGCCTTGATGTCCTTAAGCAGAGATTCTGAATGATTTGTCAGTTTTGTGTCTATATCTTTGGTAGTGGAATTAAGTTTGGTTTCCAAAGCAGTGGTTTGATTCTTTATTTCTCCCAAGGTTATATCATGCATAACTATCATATTTTCATTCATTCTATTCTGATTCTCAAGGACATAGCCTTGCTTGATTGCCATATCAGCCTCTAGTTGTTTGGCTTCCTGTTGTTGCTTGGCCAGATGGACTACAACATTTCCTCCTTTCTCAAAGAACTCAGTCATATCTTTCTTTAATAAGTTTACTTCAAATATTATTGTCTTTATGTCTTGAGTCAGCTGAAATTGCAACTCCTTGTTGCTTTCATTCACATACTTTTCTAGGTCTTTCCTTTGTTTATCAAGCATGATCTGTAGTTTAGCTAGCAGGGAGCTAGAATCCATTTCAGGAGCGAATGGTGGTCCCGATTTAAGATACTTCTTGTAACTCTTAATTTCTTTTCTTAACTCAGATAGTTTTCTTTTCTTAAGTTGTGAAGCTTCCACTTCCTCAGAATCTGATGATCTGATTATCTCAACATAGGTTTGTTGTTTTGTACCTTCAGTATTTGTATTATGACTTTCCATAGGAACATCTGCATGCTGAATTTCAGCAGCAGGCACCTCAATCTGGGAATTTTCAGCTATCTCCCCCTGGATTTTAGATACCTTAGACAAAAGAATTTCTTCTTCAGTCTCTTTTGGATTCTATTCCCCCATCTCTTTTTCAGACAATTCATGTTCAGGATCTTTTGATATTTCTAGGTGTTGTACAACATCCATTATTATAGTAGTAGCTGTATCCATTGGCAATTCACAGAGGTTCTCCCCCTCAATTGTGTCTCTTTCTGGAATGTTCTCCCCCTGCACCTGTTCACTAGTTCCAGGTGAGTACCATGGAGATCTATCTTGTTCTTCCTCAGTATCCTTATCTGAACTGAAGTTCACCTCTTTTTAAGAATCAGTAGAGGATTCAAATTCCTCTACCACAGATTTCTTGCCTGTTACCTCCTTGAAAATGTTTAAGTTGTCAACCTAAATCACCTAGAGGGTGGTGAATAGGTGAGTTCTGCATCTTTTTGTGGAATAAATTTTTTTAAGAGTGATGCATAGAAAGTAAACAAACATTCACAAGCGACACAAAAAATTGTAGCAGTTCCCCAATCTTCGATACATCCACTTTCCACCTCACCGATCTAGCAATGCACTAGACTCGACTACTCCACTATTCTCTCGGATTGAAAACAATCCTACAACTCGGAACAAAGTTCCTACAACTCGGAGCAAAAACACTCCTATAACAACTCAGAGAATATCTCCTACAACTCGGAGTAAAACTCTTACAAGACTCAGAGAATAACTCCTATAATAATATAATGAATTTACAATCATAAAAACTATCGTATCTACACAGATCTGGATGAACTCGACTTCCTCCTTCTCGAAAATATTGAACAACCCTTATCAGAAAAGTTGAGGAAGAAATCTGAGAAACCTTGGATCTGAGAACTTTAGAATCAACACGATCAAGGAATAGATTTGGAGATTTCGAAAAGCTTGATCTGTTGAAACTTCTTGTTCTGAATCTATGGATCGAGAGAGAAGATCGGTGAAGACGACAGAGCGGCGGTCGCGGCGCATATCGATTTGGAAATTAAGAAAGATTCAGAAACTTAAAATTCTTCTCGTTATGGTTAATCGATTTTGATAAGACCTTTTATAGGACTTGCCTAACGGTCAAAAATACATTAAATGCATGCCACGTGGACCAATCAAGTGCTAATCATATTTGAAATTACGTTTGTCGGGACTTAAGAAAAATTCATAAATCGGTACTGCATTTCTCGAGAGAGGCAATTGTACTCGATAAGATGTTTTCTGTTTCTCGAGAAGAATTATGAAGTTCTCGAGAAAAGAACTTGGGAAAATGTAAAGGTGGAATGCAGCTATCTCGAGAATGAGAATAAGTACTCGAGAAGAATAAATTTTTGTTCTCGAGAACAAGTATTTTGGTACTCGAGAACAAGGAAGTTTCTCGAGAAAAAATTTCTGACTCTCGAGAAGAAAATTCAAGGTCTCGAGAAAAGGTTTTTGGTTCTCGAGAACTATACATGGCCTTCTCGAGAAAAAATCTTTGGCTTCTCGAGAAAAAGACTTGGAGAAAGTTTTGACTTGAATTAAAGTAACTCGAGAAGAAGAGTTATGATATACTCGAGTACACATAGCTTTCTCGAGAACTGCTGCTACTCGAGTACATGACTGTTCTCACTCAAGTACAAACTATAGTTCTACTCGAGTACAAAAGGTCCTACTCGATAAAAATACTTAGAAAATTTTTGTAAGTCTGAAAACTTATTTTCTTCAAGAAATTCAGCAACCAAACTTTCTCCCATGGCTTTAGTGCTTGAAAAAGATGTGTGTCCCAATAGAGAGATTACACATGAGTCAACACCATGGATCACACAATGAGGGATTACATTGTATGGTCTTGTGTTTGGTGACTCATTGTAGACTGACATTGGTCTACACTTGACAATTATATCCTGCAAACACTCAACTAGAAAAGACATCAAATACAAACTTAATTCATCTTAGTTCAAGGGTGACTTCATAAAAATCTGGGTTATTGTGGATGCAATACCCAACAATCTTCCCCTATTTGTAGAAGTCTGAACCCTCTACACTAAGGTGAATTATAACAAGATAAACAAATAAAGTAACTAGAAAGCAATATAATAATGTGAAATGTAAACAATAAATGATATAAATCATCAAAATTTAAAGATGTATATATATAAATATTGTCCAAGAAAATGTCCATTCCACCGAATTTCCCATAGATAAAACTTTTAGTCATCTTCTATCCCATCTTGGTCTATTGTTGTTGCTGCTTCTGAAGTTTGTCCTCTTGTCTTTGAAAATACATATATGCCTTTGGAAAGTATTTTGCTGGTCTTGGAGGAGCAGTTGGATCATTTCGACTATACTTTCAGTCATACAGTCTACTTAGGGTCATTGCCTTTTCATATTTCATCCATTCAGTATGAGAGTAGTAGTCATCCTTATGTCCACTGAATTCGACAACAAGTCTCAAAGTATCAAGAATAATGGATTTTGATGTTGGGCTCCAAACTTTAGCAAACTCCCTTTCAACATGCTCTGGCATGGGAGTGGACCTACTAGCAGAGGCACCATCACCATATTTTCTTCTTTTAGATTTTTGTATCTCAGGAAGTACTTGAGAAGGCACATTAGACTGTTCAGGATCCCATGCTTGTTCATAAGTATTAGGAGGAAGTGGAGATTCAGAAGATTCATAACTTTTGTATCCCATTTCTGATTGATGTTCTGGATGTTCTGGATGAGGAGATTATGCTAGTGGAGAAGGATGATCTTCAGGTACAGTCAATAGAGGCTCTTTAGAAGAGAGTTCTTCTATCATCTTGTTGATATCATCATCTAAAGAAAAAATCTGTTCAGTTACCTGAGAATCAGTCAAGGTTTCTACATCAGGTAGATTTGCAGCAATGAATTCTGAATTTTTTGCTTGGAGAGAGGTGGTCTAGGCAGCAATTGATGGAGTTGAACTATCTTCTAAAATATTATTTACAGCAACAGGAGAAGAGGTAGAAGCAACTAAATATACAATAGTAGCAGGTGAAGTGACTTGGGCTGGAATATCTGTAAAAGCTGGGGCAGGAGTTGGAGTTTGAGAGAGCTGAACTTGAACAGATGGAGCAGGCTCCCCCTCAATAATTGGATCAGTTATTTGATGAGAAGGAGGAGATGGAGTCCTGACTACATCTACTTCTGCTCTTGGTGCTTGGTCAGATTTCTGAAGCTTAATCTCCCATCTTTGGATGGAGGAGATGGTGACTTTCTTCATGTGATGAATGGCCATACCCTTATTCAATAGGAAAACATCTGGCATCATCTGGTTTAGGTAAAGAGATAGGATTCTACCATAGTTAGGGCTCTTGATACTTGCCTTAATCTTATCAAAAATCATCATGCCCCATTGAAATTTCTTTCTGTAGATAACAACAGTCATCATATAAAAGAAGTCTGGGGTGATGAAGCTGATAGAACTGGTCCTATAGAGGAGGACTTTGCCAAGAATGTCTGCAAGCAATTTGCTTTCTACATTCATATGTTGTCTGTGAATTGTGTGAGCTGACTGGGGAATGCCACAGAAACTGTAAGCCCTTTCATAATCAGTCACTTCTAGGTCTTCTTCTTCGTCGATCACTGGTAGCCGCAATAATTGTAAAACCAAATTAGAAGTAATCTTGATTTTGAAGTCACAAACCTTAGATATCAGCCTTTTCCCATTTCACTTGATCTTGGCATGTTGGAAGAATTCCTCTACATCAGAAATTAAGACTCAGCAAGGGTGTTCCAGAACGAAGGATAATCCGGCGGTATCGAGCAAGATGTGAACATTTCTGAAATCGTCAGAAATGTCGTCGATTTTGGTGGAGATGTGTTCGTTGTCAATGCCTAGCTTCGATGAGGAGGCTATTGATTTGAAGAACAAAGTATATACTGGTTGGCGAGATGAGAAATAGGCTTGTTTGCGGCAGTTCGGCGGAGACGGAGAAGTTGAAGAGTTTTACTCGAGAGAGGGATTTTGAAATTTCGGGAATAGGAAATTTCTGGACAATCTATATATATATATTTACCCTAAATCTTAATGATTAAACAGATAAAGAATGCTAGATTACCTGGAGTATGACGGTGAGGAGCTTGGGTACCAATATTAAAAATTGAACTTGAGATTTGAATTTCCAATCTGATTTCTCGAGAGGTATAATGGTTCTCGAGAATAAGAAAATTAGTACTCGAGTAGATGCTATCTTGTTCTCGAGTAGAACTTTACAAGATCTTGAGTAGAGCTTTTATTCTTGAGAAGAAGTCCATTGTTCTCTAGTACAAATGATGAACTCGAGAAATGAAGTCCACACTTTGACTTTTCTTGATTTTTGAAAAGTATCCTGATCTTGAACTTTGCTTGAGGTCTTTTTCTTCATTCTTCCTTATTAAGCATGCCAATTTCTGTTTTGAAGAACGAGAACTTGGCCTCGTACAGTGGCTTTGTGAAAATGTTTGCAACCTGCCTGTTAGTTGGAACATATTGGAGATTGATGTCTCCATGCTCCACATGCTCCCTAATGAAGTGGTACCACAACTCTATGTGCTTTGTACGGCTGTGAGAGACTGGGTTATTGGCTATTGTAATTGCACTGGAAGAGTCACAAAACATCAGAATGTTCTTGAACTTCATATTGTAGTCTTCACATTGGTTCTTTATCCATAATAATTGTGCACAACAACTGCCGGCAGAAATATATTATATCTCAGTTGTTGAAATTGCGACACAATTTTGCTTCTTACTGCTCCAAGAGATAAGCCTTCTTCCTAGGAATATGCAAGTCCCGGAAGTGCTTTTCCTGTCATCTTTGCTTCCTGCAAAATCTGCATCTGAAAAACCTATTAGTTCGCTATCATTACTTCTTGGGTACCATAAGCCAAGATTTGGTGTACCTTTAAGGTATCTCAAAATCTGCTTTGCAGCAGCGTAGTGAGATTCCTTACAGTTCACTTGAAATCTAGCACACACACTTGTTGAGAACATTATATCAGGTCTACTTGTAGTAAGATAGAGCAAGGATCCAATTATGCTTCTATACTTGGTTTCATCAAAAGGTTTCCCTTTCTCATCCTTGTCCAGAGACATAGCTGAACCCATTGGAGTCCTCATGGAGGTTGCGTCCTCCATTCCGAATTTCTTAATTAACTCCTTGGTGAACTTCGTCTGAGAGATGAAAATTCCATCTTCATATTATTTCACCTAAAGTCCTAAGAAATACTTCAGCTCTCCCATACTACTCATTTCAAACTTCCCTTGCATAAGTTTTGAAATTTTTTGGTAGAGGTTGTCGTCAATAGAGCCAAATATGATGTCATCGACATAAATTTGCACTAGAAAAATCTTGCCTTTTATTTCTCTAAGAAATAATGTCTTATCTATCTTTCCTCTTGTGAACTTGTTCTCAAGAAGAAAGCTAGACATCATCTCATATCAAGCTCGAGGAGCTTGTTTCAAACCATATAAATCTTTAAATAAAAGATAAACATGATTAGGGTGGTTAGAATCAATGAAACATGGAGGTTATTCCACATACACTTCTTACTTTATGTCACCATTAAGGAATGTCGACTTCACGTCCATTTGATAGATAGTGAAGCCCTTAAGTGCTGCATATGCTAGGAACATCCTGATTGTCTCCAGCCTTACCACTGGAGCATACTTCTGATCAAAATCGTTTCCTTCTTCTTGTCGGTATCCCTTGGTGACAAGTCTAGCCTTGTTCTTTATGATTGTTCCATCCTCGTCCATCTTGTTCCTGTAGACCCACTTGGTTCCGATAACATTCTTTCCTTTGGGTCTTGGAACGAGCTTCCAGACTTGGCAACACTTGAATTGATTCAATTCTTCTAACATTTCTATTATCCAAGATGCGTTTGAGTTTGCTTCCTCAAACTTCTTTGGTTGAACCTGCGAGAGGAAACTTAAATATAAATTTTCATTAGTTGTACCTCTATGAGTTCTGAACCATCCTGGGGATCTCTGATGATTTGATCAATTTGGTGATCCTTCAAATGTCTGAGCTCTAGGGTCCTTGCATCTATAGCTTCCTCTATTACTGGAGTGACTTCATCAACTTGGATGACATCTTCATCATGGTGATCATCCTCTCTAATTGGGGTTGGAGTGGTGATCGTGATGAACTCTTGATCTTTCTCTTTAACTGGCTCATCCAAGCTCAATTCCTTTAGTCGTGAACTTGCATCTTCAATAAACACACTAGAAGAACTGTCTTGCAGTAAGATTGTCTCATCAAATACAATATTGTTAGATTCTTCTACAACCAGGGTTTTCTTATTAAAGATCCTATATGCCTTACTATGGCTACTATAACCTACGAAAATACCTTCAAAACTCTTTTCATTGAATTTAGTTGTGTGGTACCTTCCATTGTTAAGTATGAAGCATTTACTACCAAAGATTTTAAAATATGAAATCGTCGGTTTCCAGCCCTTTAGTAGTTCATAAGGTGTCTTATTATGGCTCTTGTTTATAAGTGCTCGATTTTGCACGTGGCATTCAGTGTTGACGGCTTCAGCTTAGAAATATTCTGGCAGTAAGGCATCACTCAACATGGTTTTGCAAGCCTCTATGAGTGCTCTATTCCTTCTCCTAGCGACTATATTCTATTGAGGAGTACGAGTAGAGGAAAACTCATGAAAGATACCAAAGCTTTCACAGAATTCTGTCATGGCACCATACTTGAATTCTGTTCTATTGTCACTTCAGATTTTAACAACGGGGTAGTAGTATTCATTCTGAACTTGCCTGACAAAATTCGTAAAGATATCAAAAGTATCTAACATGTGTTTTAGAAAAAACACTCACGCAAAATGAGAGTAATCATCAACAATAACCAATGTATAATCTTACCTCCCAAACTTCTCATTTGTAGTGGGTCGAACAAGTCCATATGAAGTAGGTGTAAACACCTATTAGATTCTTTGTCAATAATGGTTTTAAAGGTAGCCCTTGTTTGCTTGCCTTTTACACATGCGTGACAAGGTCTATCTTTAATGCATTTGACGTTGGGGCATCACATACTAAATTAAGACAAAATAATTTATTAATAGCTTTGTAATTTATATGTGCTAATCTCTTATGACATTGGTCACCATGAGACACTATCTTTTGCCAAAAAGCACACTGGCGTAGAAGAGTCTATGCAAATAAAATTTAAACAAAAAATATTCCTACTACGAGTACCTAATAAAATCATTTCTAAATTATCAACTGATTTTATCAAACATTTGTCTGCATGAAATGCTACTACATATCCTTTATCACAGAGCTGGCTTATGCTTATAAGATTGTGTTCCAATCCTTCAACATAAGCCATATATGAGAAGGATACACTATCATTAGTAATCATACCTTAGCCTTTTGTAATTCCTCGGTCAGAACCTCCAAAGATGACCTTTCGCCCATTCATGACTGGAGAAAAATTCTGGAGTAGGCTTCTAGTCCCGGTCATATGCCGAGAGCATCCACTGTCTAAATACCAGATAGGATTTTTGATGGTCTTTGGACATTCCTGCAAAAGTAAATTCAAGTTGCCTTAGGAACCCAAACTGGTTTAGGTCCTTCGTCTCTAGTTAGCATGCTCCCCTATGAGTGTTAACATTGTGAGTGGTCTTTCTCACATTCTTTACTTGAGGAGTTTCATATTACCTGGGGTTAAACTAGCAATCTATGGCAAAGTGACCAATCTTGCCACAACACCAACAGTCAAACCTATTGTATCTTTGCCTGATGTTCTCCTGCTTGAACTTTTGAGAGTGTGGTCTAGCAGGGGAAGTAGAATTGGAGATAAAAGCTTTGTGGTGATGACACTCACATGACATCTTCTTTATAATAGGCTTTTCCATAATGGGTTTTACTTTTGGAGCTTTCTTGATGTTGTGACCAATGTTTTAAGGGTCATAGCTCTGAAGAGTGATCTCCTCATAAGGTGCCTTGAAGACACTCTCACCAAAGTTATGGGGACGAGTCCATCCTTGGTACCGAGACTTGGACTCTACATAAGTAGGCCTAGCAAAATGACCGTAGGACGAATCAAGATCAAACTTATTTGTTGGAAAGATAACCTTTCTAAACAAAGTTTTGTCTAGAGGAGCTTTCCCCTTCTCCTTGGCTAGAGCTTTCTTGGCAGCCTTATTTCTTATTTGGGCTTTATTTCTCATAGAAGATTCACTAGAACCAGCCACATGGCCTAAGCCAGATCCTTTAGCCTGAGCAGAGAACTCGGCAATAAGTGGACGAATTTTCTTTAGCTTCGAGAAACTTTCAACAAGTTTCTTTTTAGCAGCAAGTTGTTTTTCAAACTCCTTGATGATTTGCTCTTTCAGGTTTAGGTGATCGAGAGCCTTTTTGTATACGCCGATTGCTAAATGGGATTCCTGTTTAAGTGAGTCCATCTTTCTTACTTCTTACCTCAAAGTGCTCTCCTCAGCCTTAAGAGATTTAATCTCCTTGGCTTGAGCTCTTGCAACTCTTCGACATTTGTCGTAAGCCTTGATCAACTCTTTGTACTGAATCATGAGTTCAGATTCATCATCAGATGAACAGTCCTCATGATCATGGTCAGAAACATCTGATTCAAAGAGAGGGGAATGAGAGTTTACCTTCCTAGTGAACTGGGGCTCTTCTTCTTCATCTGTGTGTGCCATGAGCCCAAAGTAAGCTTCCTCCTCATCACTAACTCAAATGATTCTGTGTTACTGAGGGCCCTTCCCTTCTTGGCTACTAGGCTTCTTTCAGACTTCTTCTTATTATAAGAAGTTTTCTTCTCCTCTCTTCTTCCACCCTTCTTCTTCTTGTGAGGGCAGTTAGCTATGACGTGTCCTGGCTTATTGCAGCAATAATAAACAATATCAGTAGAAATATGATTGTTCTATTTAGAGTAATACCTATCTTGGATACTTGAGCCTTTCTTGTGACGATCACCATCATGATGTGATCTTCTAAACGAGGCATCCTTGCCTCTCCATTGTTTCTTCTTATTCATGAATTTCTTGAACTGCCTTGAAAGAAGAGAAAACTCTCCTTCGGATAATTCTGAGCCTGAGGTACTTGGCTCTAAAGTTTCTTCACACTCTTCTTGTGTGGGGGCATGAGATGCAACTTTTCACTTCCTTGAGATGTCTGTCTTTAAAGCGACTGACTTCTCCTTGGATGATGAACGACTCTTCTCTTCTTCAGCTTTCTGGAGTTGATTTATAGCTCATATGATATAAGCTTTCCGAAGAGATTGTGAGAGTCAGTCTCTGCCAGCTTACCAAATTACCATATTGCACAGACTTTGTTATCCCATTCCTTAGTTAGGGATCTTAGGAATTTATCATTCAATTCTCCATTGGTGAAGACCCGACCATAAACTCTTAGGCCGTAGACAATCTTGAAGAAACTTTCAAAGGTATCTGCAATAGAGTTCTTGGGACCTTGTCTGAATGCTTCATATTTCTGGTTCAGTAGGGATCTTCTGTCATCCCTTACTTCGTTAGTACCTTCTATCAGGATGATAAGAGACTGACACATTTCCTTGGCGGATTAGCAATGAATCGGATTCTGTAGCATAGAATCATCGACTGTACTTGCGATGATATTCTTGGCTTTCTTGTTTAAGGAGACAAGTGCAATCTCATCTTTATCAAGATCCATAAGCTTCTTTGGAACTTATTTTGTAGGATCAATGGTTAGGCTATCATTGGGACATGTGGTCCTTCTTCCACTATCCTAAAAATTCTGGGATCCAAAGCTTCCATGAAGAACTTTATCCTTTCTTTCCACATAGAAAAATTATTCTTTGTGCATAAAGGAAGGTTAGCAAAATCCTTTTCTATGTCCATGCTTGTATTCTCTAAAGACAACTAGGAGCAGATCTGCTCAAGGTGTTGACCTTTTTGAAGAGCAACACCCCTCTGATACCAATTGAAAATGTTTAGGTTGTAAACCTAAATCACCTAGAGGGGGGTGAATAGGTGAGTTCTGCATCCTTTTGCGAAATAAAAATTTGTAAGAGCGATGCACAGAAAGTAAACAAGCATTCACAGGCGACACCAAAAATTATAGTGGTTCCCCAATCTTAGGTACATCCACTTTCCAACTCACAGATCTAGCAACGCAATAGAATTGGCTACTCCACTATTCTCTCAGATTGAAAACAATCCTATAACTCGGAACAAAGTTCCTATAACTCGGAGCTAAAACACTCCTATAACAACTCGGAGAATATCTCCTACAACTCGGAGAAAAACTCCTACAAGACTCGAAGAATAACTCCTACAATAATATAATGAATCTACAATCAGAAAAACTATCTTATCTTCACAGAACTGGTTGAACTCGGCTTCTTCCTTCTTGAAAATATTGAATAGCCCTTATCAGAAAGTTGAGGATGAAATTTGAGAAACCTTGGATCTGAGAACTTTAGAATCATCACGATCAAGGAATAGATCTGGAGATTTCGAAAAGCTTGATATGTTGAAACTTCTTGTTCTGAATCTCTGGATCGAGAGAGAAGATCGGCAAAGATGACAGAGTGGCGGCAGCGGCGCTTCTCGATTTAGAAATTAAGAAAGATTCATAAACTTAAAATTCTTCTCGTTAGGGTTAATCAATTTTGATAAGACCTTTTATAAGACTTGCCTAACGGTCAAAAACACATTAAATGCATGCTACGTGGACAAATCAAGTGCTAATCATATTTGAAATTACGTCTGTCGGGACTTAAGAAAAATTATGAAATCGGAACTGCATTTCTCGAGAGAGTCAATTGTACTCGAGAAGATATTTTATGTTTCTCGAGAAGAATTGTGAAGTTCTCGAGAAAAGCACTTGGGAATAATGTAGAGGTGGAATACAGCTATCTCGAGAATGAGAATAAGTACTCGAGAAGAATAAATTTTTGTTATCGAGAACAAGTATTCTGGTACTCAAGAAAAAGGAAGTTTCTCAAGAAAAAATTTCTGACTCTCGAGAAGAAAATTTATGGTCGCAAGAAAAGGTTTCTGGTTCTCGAGAACTATACATGGCCTTCTCGAGGAAAAATCTTTGGCTTCTTGAGAAAAAGACTTGGAAATTTTTTTGACTTGAATTAAAGTAACTCGAGAAGAAGAGTTATGATATGCTCGAGTACATGTGGCTTTCTAGAGAACTACACTAGGCTTTCTCGAGAACTGCTTCTGCTACTCGAGTACATGACTGATCTCACTTGTGTACAAACTATAGTTCTACTCGACTACAAAAGGTCCTACTCGAGTAAAATACTTAGAAAATTTTTGTAAGTCTGAAAACTTATTTTCTTCAAGAAATTCAGCAACCAACTTTTCTCTCATAGCTTTAGTGCTTGAAAAAGAAGTGTGTCCCAATAGAGAGGCTACACATGAGTCAACACCATGGATCACACAATGAGGGATTACATAATATGGTCTTATGTTTAGTGACTCATTATAGACTGACATTGGTCTACACTTGATAATTATATCCTGCAAATACTCAACTAGAAAAGACATCAAATAGAAACTTAATTCATCTTAGTTCAAGGGTGACTTTACACAAATATGGGTTATTATGGATGCAATACCCAACACTCCTTTGTCCTTTTAGGTTCTAGTCTCTCTTTAGACAAGACTCTGTCCCATCTAGACAAAATTCTCAGGTACATTCTCCTCATATGATTTATCATAGATCCATTCTTCTGATTGATACTATTTGGAATGACCTTTACCAGATACAAACTAATTATTCTGCCTATATTGGGCTTCTGAATCCCTTCTGTAATCTTATCAAAGACTACCTTGTTCCATTCAGTTGTGATGCTGAAGATAATCCTTGTTATCAGGCTAAATATAAATGTGGAAATCCTTTCATTTGCCCTTGTCTTGCAGAGGAGCACATTTCTAACTATTTCAGATAGAAATTTTCCAAGGGAATTCATTCCCTTCCTGTTTAAGGAACTGCCAAACCTAGTGGTTGGAGCTAGTCCACACCATTCTAAGGCCTCATTAGTCTTGCTCGAATCCAGTCCATCTTCCTGTGCAGTTCTAGGAATCTAAAAGACTTTAGCCAGTCTTTTGATTGTGACCTTTACTCTTGCTCCATTAACACTGGATTTAATATTGCCTGACTTAGGGTTTAGTCAGGAATTAGAGTTGAATTCAGATACCTCTCACTTCCATATTTTGGTTGGTTCTAAAAGTAGATACTCAAGACTCGCCTTAATGACAAGGTCAATCACATTCTTTATATCTTCTAGAGAGGAGACGAAGGAGTTGTGCACCAGTTCGTATCCCTCGTTGATGTTGTCATCCATCTTGGGTGCCATTCTTGTTGGAAGGGCTTGAGTTTGAGAGGAGTAGATAAAGGATTTCTAGGTCTCGACATACATCGATCAGTCTCTCAATATTTCTGGTAAGTGAAGTCGACAAATCCTTACACCTCCTATTTATAGTAACTATCTTTTGAAGGTGAAAAGGCGCGCTGCATTTAGTAATTTTCTAACTAGTGGGAAATATTTAGTGTCGACATGGAAAACCTACTCTATCGAGATGTGTCGACTTAATTCGACACAAGGTTCATGTCTCTCGACACAGACCTCAAGGTCTCGATAACCTTATGTCACGACACTTAATTATAATGTCTCGACACACTTTAGCTAATCAGTGTCGACACACTATCAAGTGTCTCGACACATGACTACTTATTGTGTCGACACATATTCTGGTGTCTCGACATAATACTACCTATAGTGTCGACACACACTATGGTGTCTCGACAAAATTCTTTGACTTAGACAAAATTTGTGTTCTGAATATAATTTCTTTCCTTAGATCAAGTTTTTCTTGGTTATTAAGATTTGTAGACCTGGATAGTCATCTTTTAAGAGTTGTACACACTTTTGTTGCTACTAATTGAAAATATTTATTCAATATTCAACATGCCTAGTTCAAATTTAAAGTAATTGAACTTGCTTTCATCTAGGGGTTTTGAAAAAATGTCAGCAACTTGTCTTTCTGTTAGAGTATACTGTAAGATTATATTTTGTTTTTCATCATTTTCTTTGAGAAAGTGATATCTAATTTCTATATGTTTAGTTCTACTGTATGAAACAGGATTATTAGCAATAGAAATTGCACTTGTAGATTCACAAAACATAACAGATTTACTTAGCTTTACACTGTAGTCCAGTAGTTGATGTTGAATCCCCAGCAACTGTGCACAGCAGCTCCCAACAAATATGTACTCAGATTCTGCTATAGAGATTATAACACTTGTTTGCTTCTTGCTACTCCAACTTATAAGTCTTTTCCCTAGAAACTGGCAAGTTCTAGAAGTACTTTTTCTATCTTCTTTACACCCTGCAAAATCTGTATCTATGTACCCTATGAGTTCAAAATCACTATCTCTAGGATACCAATGCCCAAGATTGGGTGTGCCCTTAAGATATCTCAGTATTCTCTTTATAGCGGTATAATGAGACTCTTTGGGGCATGCTTGGTACCTAGCACAGACGCATGTTGACAACATAATATCTTGCCTACTAGCAGTCAAATACAGGAGTGATTTAATGATGCCTATATACAAGGTTTCATCAACTAGTTTCCCATATTCATCCTTGTGTAGTGACACATAAGAACCCATTGGAGTTCTTATGGCAAAAGAATTCTCCATACTATATCTCTTAATCAACTCCTTAGTGAACTTAGATTGAGAGATGGATATTCCATCCTTAGATTGTCTAACTTGGAATCTCAAGAAGAACTTTAGCTCACCCATGCTGCTTATTTCAAACTTGCCTTGCATAAGTCTGACAAATTTACTACACAGCTTCTCATTAGTAGACCCAAAGATTATGTCATCTATATAAATATGGACTAGGATGCTTGATCCTTTGATGTCCCTAAGAAATATTGTCTTGTCTATCTTTGCTCTAGAGAACTTATTCTCTATAACAAAGGTATACATGGTCTCATACCAGGCTCTAGGTGCCTGTTTTAACCCATACAAAGCCTTATGCAATCTGAAAACATAGGTGTTGTGTTTAGGGTTAACAAAACCTGTTGGCTGTTCTACATAGACTTCCTCCTTCAGTGTACCATTGAGGAATGCTGACTTTACATCTATCTGGTAGACCTTCTATCCTTTGTATATTGCATGAGCTAAAAATAACCTTATGGCTTCTAGCTTAGCAACAGGTGCAAAGGTTTGGTAAAATTCTAACCCTTCCTCTTGTCTATATCCTTTAGCCACTAATCTAGCTTTTTTCTTGACTATAACCCCATACTCATCTAATTTATTCCTATAAATCCACTTAGTGCCTATGACATTATGATCACTAGGTCTAGGAACTAGACTCCATACTTTGCATCTCTCAAATTGATTGAGCTCTTCTTACATAGACTTAATCCAGTTGGGGTCTAAATTGGCTTCCTCAAACTTTTTAGGTTCTACCTGAGAGAGAAAACTAGAGTATAAAACCTCATTATCATGTTTACTCTTAGTAGTTACTCCTAATCTTGCATCACCTATTATTTGATCAATATGATGATCTCTAAGATGCTAACTGCTATTGACATGTGCCTGCCATTACCTAGCACTGTAGGAGGATTAGGATGATTCACTTCCTCCCCCTGGGCAGATGTAGTATCTTCTATAGGAATTTCTATATTGTCTCTAATGTGTAACTCTAGATCAGGTAAGTCCTATATTTTTAGTTTTTCCATTCTAGAGTCTACATCACCTAGACCAGAGTTGTTAGAGATCTCATTAAATAAAACAGATGATTCATCAAAAACTACATTAATAGATTCTTCTATGTTTCAAGTTATAGATCATGTATGTTTTGCTATGACGACTATACCCTACAAAGATTCCTTTATAGGATTTATCTGAGAACTTGGTTAGATAAGTTTTCCCATTATCCAATACATAACACTTACTACCAATAATTTTGAAGTAAAACAGATTTGGTTTTCTGCCTTTCATTATTTTAGAGGGAGTCTTATTGATCAATGCTCTATTCTGAACATAGCATGTTGTGTTTACAGCCTTAGCCTAGAAATATTCTGGGAGAGATGTATCACTCAGCATTGTTCTAGCTGCCTCAATAAGAGTTCTATTTTTCCTCTTAGTAACTCCATTTTGCTGTGATGTTCTTGGAGAGGAGAACTCCTCAAATATTCCTAGTTTATTACAGAAATTTGTCATCTTTTCAGATTGAAATTATGTACCATGGTCACTTCCAAGTTTGACCACAGAACATCCCATTTCATTCTGAATTTGTTTAACAAAATCAGCAAGGATGTTTAGTTTTTCAGACTTTCTCCTTAAGAAGAATACCCAAGCAAACCTGAAGTGATCATCCATAATCATATAGGTATATGACTTCATACCCAAACTAAAAACTTGCATAGGACCAAATAGATCTATATAAAGTAAGTACAGACACCTCTCAGTGTCTTTGGACTGAATGCTCTTAAAGGAAACTTTTGTCTGTTTGCATTTTTGACATGCAGGACATAAGCCTTCTTTGGAGCATTTGAGTCGTGGACTATTTCTAACTTAGTCCATAAAGAATAGTTTACTCATAACTTTGTAGTTTAAGTGAGCCAACTTCTTGTGCCACTGTACACACAAAGAGTCTTTCTCACTAGCTACAAGGCATACAAGTGATTTTTCATCTATACTTAAGAAGTTTAGAAAATAAATTTTCTCACTCCTAGTGCCTGACAAGATGATCTCTTGATCACTTGAATTCCTTATCAAACACTTGTCATTGTGGAAAACAATTTCATACCCTATATCACAAAGCTGACTTATACTTATCACATTGTAGTTCAATCCTTCCACATAAGTCACTTTAGTGATGGTAACTAGGCTATTAGAAATGTTGCCATATCCCTTGGTGAGTCCTTTCTCTTACCCTCCAAAGATGACTTTTGGTCAATTCCTAACTAGAGTGTAATCTCTTAGTAAACTCCTTGTTCCAGTCATGTGCCTAGAACAACAACTATCCAAGTACCATATTGGCTTATCTTTGGTACTTGGCTACACCTACAAACACAGATTTAGTTCACCTTAGGCACCCAAATTGTTTTAGGGCATTGGTTCCTGTTAGGCTTTGTTGTGTGAAACACAACAGGCTTTCTAAACAAAGCTGGTTGAATCTTATAAGAAGGTGCTGTTGGATTATACCAACAATCTAGGGTAAAATGCCTAACTTTCCCACAACACCAACACTCAAATCGGTTGTATCTTTTCTTTGGTTGCACATTTAAAGTTGTTCTTTTGCGCAACACAGAATTGTCATCCAATTTCCAAGGTAGTGATGAAAAATTCACACTCTTACCTTTCAGATTTAGGTGAGGTGTACTGGTACCAGCTCCAAGAATTCCTTGGCTTCTTGGATTGATCACCTTTTGTGGTGGTTTTTGGCCTATATTGCCTTTAGATGTCTGTTCTTTCCAGCAAGGCTCTTTATTGACCTTGTTGGTAGAGCACTCAGACATCATGTGTCTCAGAACACATGATCTCAAGCATCTGTTAGAAGGCAGATACTTGACTGGTTACCTAATTGGACCACTTGGGGCTTTACTCTTGGGTACAGACTTCTTTTTAAATATTTTGTTCTTTCCATACCCTACACCACTTCTAAATGGTGCAGAAAAGGTATCTATGATAGGTAGCACTGACTTGGGTTTTGAGAATCTAGTAAGGAGCTGTCTTTCCTAGGTAAGCTTTTCATCCATATCCTTGACAGTCTTGACCTGTTCTACTATTAACTCTGCATGTCTATCTATCTTGTTAGTTAGTTTTGTAAGTTTCAGTTTTTGTAGATCCAACTTTATGTTGGCACTTTCCAACTGAAAAGATACTCAACTTAAGGATTCTAATTCTTTGGCCTGATCATTAGCAAATTGTTTGCTTGCAATCAAGGACTTTAGTAACTTCCAATATTTGTTGATAAGGGAGTTAAAATTAACTTCAATGTCTGAATCATGTTCTTTATTATTAGATGAGTGTGAACATGATACATTTTCTGATGCAGAAAAAGAATCTGAGGCTAAACTATGAGAAATTGATTTTACCTTAGCAGGATCTGAACAATCCTGATCTCCTTCTCCTAGTTGGGTCTCCTCAATAGCCATCAGGCCCATGAGAGCCTCCTCCTTTTATGATTCGATGAATCAGACTCACTATCAGATAGTGTCAACTGTCTTTTTGCCAAGAGGCTTTTGTCAGCCTTCTTGAGCTATCCATCTTTCAAGATCTCTGACTTTTTCTCCTTTCTTTTTGCTGGGCAATCAGTTATGACTTGCCCTTTTCTGTTGCAAAAATAACACACTATATTAGTCTTAATATATTTATTATATGAAGACCCATACCTGTCCCCAGATTTCTTCTTCCTGGGTTTCTCTAGATTATTGGTCTTCTTGAGAGAAGAGTCTCTAGCTAGACCCTTCCAGTTGCCCTACCTTCTTCTCCTCAACATCTTCTTGAACTATCTAGAGAAGAGAGATAGTTCCTCCTCAGTCAGGTATCCTCCTAATTAGGAAGATTCTGAACACTCAAAAGTTTTTTCCATTCTTTCTGTGAGTGTTGAATTCTCTCTAACTTTTCTGGATGACTCAGCCTTTAGGGCCAAGGTCTTTTCTCTACTGTGTGCTCTAGCTGAATCTCCTTCAGACTTCCAGAGATTGAGTAGTAACTCATGTGACAACAGCTTGCAAAATAGGGCCTGAGGGTCTATGTTGGCTAAGTTCCCCATTTCTCTTATTGCACAGATCTTGATGTCTTATTCCTTATTCAGGGACCTCAAGATCTTGTCATTAAGTTCATAGTTAGTAAAGCTTCTGCCATAAGTCCTCAGGTTATTTACAATTCTGAAGAACTTTTCAAAACATTCAGCCACTCTGTCTTTCTTATCCTGTCTGAAGGCTTCATACTGTTGGTTTAGTAGAGATTTCATATCATCTCTGACCTCATCAGTTCCTTCCATGTAAACAATCAAAGACTGCAACATTTCTTTTGTTGTCTTACAATGAATCAGGATCTGAGAAGTGGAATCATCTATTGCACTGACTATAATATTCTGTGCCCTTTTGTCCATAGAGGCCAGAATGATTTCATCCTTATCCATTTCTATGTAAGTCTTGGGTGTCTTGATGTTTGCATCAAGAACTGACACTTTCATGGGAATGAAAGGTCCTTCAATAACTGTAATGTATATTCTTGGATCTGTTGCCCCCATGAATAATCTGACTCTCTCCTTCCATATTCCAAAGTTTTCTTTGGAGCAAACATGGAGCTTAATGGAATGGTTTTCCCTCTGAGCCATGATATATCTTTCTTTGCAATCCTTTGGATTCTCACTAGGATGTTATTCCTTTTTTCTTGAACCTCCCTCTGATACCAATTGTAAATGTTTGTTTTAGGATTGAGAATTACCTAGAGGGGGTGAATAGGTCCAATTTAAACCATGGAAACCCCTTTTTCAATTCCGAGATATACTTTCTTAATGTTGATAAACGCAATCAGATAAAACAAGATAATCTTAACATTAATTTAAAAACTATCACAACACAATGCACACAGATTTATAGTGGTTCCCTAATTTATGAGTACATCCACTTTCCCCCTTCACTGTCTAGCAATGAACTAGATTCGTCCAAACTCCTTCACTTTCTTTTACTCAGATCCTCAGATCGTATAACTCAGAACCCAGCTGGCTCCTACAACTCAAACTATATAATTCTTACCACTCAGATCACCAAGAACCTACACCTCAAGTTCTTCCCAAGAACTCTACCTCAGAATGAATCCACACTCCTATTCCTCAGGCAATTACTGCCTTACAACTCAGAGAAATTGATTCTCCTACACTCAGATCTACAAGTAGATCTTACACAATTAATGAAGGTTAAAAGAAATAGATTCAAAAAATGTCACCCAGTAAGAGAGAAATGAGTGAAAGCTTATTGATCTGATCCTGATGAGTTTTCTTCCTTTGATCTTATCAAGATAGATCTAATCCAACCCTTCTTAGCTTTTTAAAGCTTCTTGAAGTTGAAATTAGGGTAGATCTAGGCTGGAGAATGTTGAAGACGATTCTTGATCTGGATTCTCTCCACCTTCTGAATTATAGTTGATGCTTCTTAGATCTGGCTTCACCAAATTGTTCTTATAACTTTTATTGAAGAGTTGATCCCTTTAAATAGGCTCTGATAGGAGTAACAGGCTGATCTGGTTAATAACTAACATCTGACAGTTCTGACAGTTCTGACAGTTGTCAGTACCTCCGTCTTGATTTCTATATTTAGGAAACAAATCTGCTTGAAGTGTTGAAACTTGACTGTTGAATGTGTCGACACAAGTAGTGGGTGTCAACACTGCTCTTGTAGTGGTGTCGACATACATCTTAATGTATCGACACATCCCTTCACCTTGTCTCGACACAGCTTATGAAGAATATGTTGACACTAGTCCTGAGTGTCGACACAACTTGCTTCCAGTCTTGACTCAGCTTATGAAGTGTGTCGACACTAGTCCTGAGTGTCGATGCAGTTGTCTTTAGTCTCCACACTACTTCTATAGAGTGTGTCGACACTTGTCCTTAGTATCGACATAGCTTCTCTTTGTCTCGACACAACTTGTTCAGTGTGTGTCGACACTAGTCCTGAGTGTCTCGACGCTTTTGTACGTAGCTTTATTTTCGTACACACATGAACTAAACATCCATCAAATATAACTATGTGTATATCATTGAGCTGAAAGGAATTCTTCAAATCAAGTACATTGTGACCAATGTACCCAACACTAGTCTTCCTCCTAAGAATTGACAAGTCCCTATAGTGCTTTTCCCGTCCTCTTTGCATTCTGAAAAATTTGCATATGAATACCCTTTTAGCTCAAAATCCCTATTTTTAAGGTACCATAGGCCAAGATCTTGTGTGCAATTAAGATATCTGAAGATCCTCATTATAGCAGAGTAGTGATATTCTTTAGGGCATGCCTGAAACCCAGCACCTACACATGTAGCATACATGATGTCAGGCTTACTGGATATGAGGAATAAAAGGGAGCCAATTATCCCTCTATACAAAGTTTCATCAACATGTTTCCAAGCTTCATCTTTTTTTAAAGGCATACTTGACCCTATGAGAGTTTTCATGGTGGAGGCATTCTCCATTCCATATTTCTTAATCAACTCCATAATGAACTTGGACTGGGATATGGACAAGCCATCATCAGTCTACCTAACTTGGATACCCAAGAAGAACTTGAGCTCAACCATACTACTCATCTCAAACTTCCCTAGTATAAGTTTTGCAGACTTCCTGCAAAGGTTGTCATCAGTAGATCCAAAGATAATGTCATCAACATATATTTAGACTAGTATGATCGTGCTCTTAGATTCCCTTGGGAATAGGGTCTTGTCTATTTTCCCCTTGAGAATTTGTTCTCAATGAGGAAACTAGACAAGGTTTAATACCATGCTCTAGGAGCTTGTTTCAACCCATATAGAGCTTTCCTAAGCATATAAACAAAATTAGGAGAGTTAGAGTCAACAAAACCTGATGGCTGTTCTACATATACTTCCTCTCTTAAGTCCCCATACAGGAAGGCTGACTTCACATCCATCTGGTAGACTTTGAATCCTTGATATGTAGTAAATGCAAGGAAGAGTCTTATTACTTCTAATATGGCTACTAGGGAAAATGTCTGGTCAAAATCTATCCCTTCTTCTTGCTTGTATCCTTTAGCCACCAATTAGCCTTATTCTTGACAATAATGCCATTCCCATCTTTCTTATTCCTGTAGATCCATTTAGTTCCTATGACATTATTTCCCTTAGGTCTGGAAACCAGCTTCCGAACTCTATATCTCTTGAAATGGTACAGTTCTTCCTACATTGCTCCAATCCAAAAATTTTCTTTGATTGCCTCTTCAAACATTTTGGGCTCTTCTTGAGAAAGAAAGCTTTAGTAGAGAGCTGTATTGATACTCTTGCTTTTGTTCTAGACTCCATGGCTTACATCACCAATGATTTGGTGGGCTGGATGGCCCCTTAGATTCCTTACAGCTGGAGGAAATCTAACTTCAACTAGCTATTCTTCATTGTCTTTAGTTGGTTGTTCTTCATCCTCAACTTCTGAGTCTTGAGCTTCTTCTGGACAGCACACATCTTTTCTCTTATCTTGCACTATTGGAGCATATTCCCTAATGGTAAGCTTGTCTATAACCTGCTCTATGCCTTTACAACTAGAAGAGGAGCTAGATATCTTACAATTAATCATGTTTAATTCATCAAAGACAACATGAACTGACTCTTCTACAACTTGACTTGTCAAGTTATAGATCTTATATGCCCTACTATTGTTACTGTACCCAATAAAGATCCCCTCATGGGACTTGGCAGCAAACTTTGTCACATAGGATTTTCAATTGTTTAGTACATAGCACTTGCTACCAAAAATCTTGAAGTAGGAAAAGTTTGGTTTTCTGTCTTTCAAGATCTCATAGGGGGTCTTCTCGTGGCTTTTGGTGATAGAAGCCCTGTTAAGGACATGACATGCAGTGTTTACTGCCTCAGCCCAAAAATATTCTGGGAGAGATGTGTCACTTAACAAGGTCTTACCAGCCTCTATGAGGGTTCTATTTTTCCTCTTAGTATTTCCATTTTGCTGGGGTGTTCCGGGAGAGGCGAATTCCTGGTGAATCCCTTGTTCTTCACAGAACCTTGTCATGCCCTAAGATGAAAATTCAGTCCCATTGTCACTTCTGATTTTGACCACAGTACTGTCTAGTTCATTCTGTATCTGCTTGACAAAAGTTTTGACGGCTTCAAGGGTTTCATCCTTTCTCTTAAGTAAGAACACCCACAAACCAAAAAAAGTCATCAATAACCACAAGGGTGTAGACTTTCCTACCTAGACTTTGAACTGGCATAAGACCAAACAAGTCCATATGCAGGAGGTATAGGCACCTCACTAAATCTTGTCCCCAATGCTCTTGAAGGAGGTCTTGGCCTGTTTGCCCTTTTGGCATGTAGAGCAGATACCCTCCTTAGTGTATTTCAACTTGGGGCCATTTCTGAGTAACTCTTCACTAAAGAGTTTGCCTATAGTCTTATAGTTCAGATGAGCCAGCCTCTTGTGCCATTGGACATAATATGAGGCTTTATCATCTACAACTAGGCATATGGGAGAGTCATTACTTTCACAATAAATTTTTTGACAATAAATATTTTCTCTCCTAATGCCTGTCAAGATGACCCCTTGGTCACTTGACCTCCTAATTCGGCACTCATCCTTGAGGAAAGAAATATTATAGCCAAGATCATATAGTTATCTTATACTTATGAGGTTGTGTTGAAACCCTTTCACATAAGCTACTTGTGTGATAGTGATTATGTCATTTGATATTTATCATAACCTTTAGTCACTCCCCTTTCTGAACCACCAAAATGACTTTGAGTCCATTCTTTACTGAAGTGTATGTAACACCTCCGGTTTTCTGTGATTGTTTAATATTTGTTTGGCATTACGTTAACGTGTTTTCATCCTTTGTTGTTGTTAGAGCGTGGTCTTAGCTCTTTAGGTTCTCTGAGTGTCTTGTTTTGTAGCCTGTTTACAAGATTCCCTAGCGAGCCGGAGTCTGTTTTGGTGACTCGGTGGAGCCCCTCCGGGAATGCTTGTGTTTTGTCTTCGGGAGGTGTTAGCCCGAGTTTTGTTCGTCAAATGTTGATTTCGACTTCGCCATTGTTTTCGTATCATGGGTATTTAGCTACGGTGTAAATTTCTTCTAATTCTGAGATCGTTTATTTTTCGAATCGTTTTGGCGTTTTATTTTAATTAACTGATATAATATTATATCATTTTAATTGTTTGTGTTGTATCGCTTATTTTATTATTAGCTTAATCTATAGTAGCTGAGTTTTATATTACTTAAGTTATAATATATTACTTGAGTTGTGAGTGGATAGACTTTATATATAGTTTATTTTAGTTTTATCCCATTCATCTTCCCCAAAAGGATGGCTAGCTTCCAGCGGAAGGAGCTTGTGCGACGGGAGTAGCTGGGGCTTCGGCCGCCGATTTCTTGCTAGTTAGAGCCCGGACTTCTCGTGTAAAGGCAGATCTGGACAGCTTTCGCCCGGATCTACCTCCCTAGGGTATGTATTTCAAGTTCTAGGTTTGTCTTTGTAGCTAGAGTTTTGCGGGTTAGCTTGTCTTCCCTTTAAATGCTCCAGATCTTTTCTTAGGTTTCTAATCTTGCTGCTGGTGCCGAGTGAGGAGTGCAGCTGCCGATTCCTTAAAAGTAGAGGCAGGTGGTGCTCTTTGCCCTTACCAAGTTGATTTTATTCATCTTATTCTTTTTTGTAGCTATTTCTTTTGTTCTCTTCTTAGAACTTAGGGCTGTTGTAGATCTTGTCCAGAGTTAGTCTGCTGTATAGCTCGTCCAGGCTTAGTTTCAGTCGGTTGTAGATATTGTCTTTGGTTAACCTGCTGTTAAGGTAGAATAGGTCCAGCTAGTCCATGAATAAGAGGGAATAGGCTGGTTTTTGGGAAGCTATAGCTTAGCATGGTAAATTTGGGTGGAAAATTTTAGTTGCTAACTCTCTGTGAGCAAGCGTTGAGTGTTAGCTTAGGGACGAAGTTTAGTTTTAGGGCTAAGTGTAAAAGCGGTGAGTGTGTTGTGCACACTCAACACGTAGCTTTTTGTTCTGGAGACTAAGTAAAAAGCGTTGACAGCGTTGAGTGAGATGAGCTCACTCAACTCCGTCTAGCCAATAAGTTTTTTCTAAGTCAACTCACTCAACGCCGTCTAGCCAGGAAGATTTTGTAAGTCAAAAGCATTCAGTGTGGTGAACTCACTCAACGTCGTTGGCTGTTTAGCGTTGACATCATTGAGTGAGCTGAACTCACTCAACGACGTCGGCCTTATTGAGTTCCAAGTCAAAAGCATTGAGTGTGTTAAGCTCACTCAACGTCGTTGGCTGTTTTGCGTTGATAGCGTTGAGTGTGGTGAACTCACTCAATGCCTTAGCTTAACTCTGTTTTTTTAGTATAGAAAGCGTTGACAGTGTTGAGTGAGCTGAAATCACTCAACGTCGTCGTCCAGTGAGAGATTTTTGTGGCTAAGTCTTTTGGCGTTGAGTGAATGGAGCTCACTCAATGCGGTGTCGAGTAAACTCGACGCCTTCCCTGCTTAGTGTTTGGAGTTGAGTGAGTGTTTCTCACTCAACCCGGCATCGAGTAGACTCGACGCTTTTTCCTTAGGCTGGTGTTTTCTCCCGAGTTTGTTAGTGTGGGTTTTATTTCGGTTTGGTGTTATTTTCGGCTAGTTTTAAGGACGAATCGTGAATCATGGCAGGTGGTTACTCTGGTTTTCTTGGCAGGGATGTTTGGGTATAGAGTTGTGGCCACCACTGATTTAGCCCTAGTTTGGGCCGATGTGTTGGACCCCAAGGTTGCACCGGTGGCCCCTGAGTTATTTGGATCTGGTTGTTTGGATGAGGGCTTTTTTTGGTCACTAACCCAGATCCATGGTTTTAACACTGCTAATAATTCATAAGTTAGGACTGTTAGTTCCTTCTCTTTCAAAATTACTATTTTGGCATATGTTTGCCTTGTTGCTGCTGCAGGTTTTTAGTAGGGCATGTTGCTAATTTCTCACACTTGGTGCGCTTTGATTATTCCCTGAACAGTGTCTTACTTTTGCTGTCTCATTTATTTCCTTTTGCTGAGTTTGATAGCATTCTATTGCATGGTTTGGTAAACCCCTTCCTTTTATTGCTTATGATCTAATGCTAAATTTCTATTTGGTTATATTCTTGTTGAGGTGTTCTTTCTTTGAATGCTCCAGGTTCAGAACAGTAGCCGGTTGAGCGGCTAGTTTTCTTTTGGGGGCTTGCTAGTGATCTCCTGGGTTGTTGAAATTCCTCTTACTCATTTTATGAGGTAGATCTTTTATTGTTTCCTTCTGTATCGACATGCATACTCACCAATGGGTTCGTGTCAGGTTGTTGACGCCCACTGGTGGTTTTTCTTGGGTGATACTAAGTATGTGACTTAAACTGCTATTTTTGCCTTTATGAAGGTTGTTTACTTGCTCTCTGGGAATGCTTTATGATAGGATGCATGTTAGGTATTTTAACTCATAAAAGCATTATTATATGTACTTCATACATGCCATATTTCTAAACCTAAATGACTACTTTCCAAAGTAACGTAAAGACTATTTTTGTATTAAACTAAATTTAGAGTCCTGCATTTCATGAGTTGTCATTCGGGTATGTTTACGCTCATGTAGGATGTCAAACCATCTTAACTAAAGTATTTTTCCGCAGCGTATAACTATATTTTACTCGTGGACTATTTGATCCACTGTGTCGAGGGATACGACCATCTAATTTAAATGATTTTCTTCATAATAACTTATGATTTCTGTATAACTTATTTAGGTTGGTGCCTTTCCTGAGCGTCTGTAGTTATCCCCTGCATGGCATGACATCACGGTATGTATTTTCTCTTACTCTGATATAATTTTATTGCTCAGAAAATACGGGTCGTGACAGTTGGTATCAGAGGAAGGTTACTTGACAATTGGTCGGGCAACCTTCCCTTGTTAGTGTTAGTAGTTTAGTGTTATATCATACACACACCGATGTGTCATTAGTACGTCTTGGTTGAAGTATGAACACTACACTCATAAGCATGATTAGAAGTATACAGGGCATATTATGTAGTATGGGATGCATAATATTTGTTTGTATATGGATCCACCATAGGTGGCAACATGTGAGGGTTATGTAGTATGGGATGCATAACCTCACCACATGAATGCCCATTAACACGTTTTCTCTTTTTGTTGCATGTAATGTTATGTAGTATGGGATGCATAACATTTCCATGTGTACGCCACTCATAACATGCATTAAGGCCTTTTTAGAATGCATAACATAACATAGCATAAGCACAACGTGCCAAGCTAAAGATTTACATGATGACATATATACACACATGGTTTTGAGTCAAAAGGAATACAAATTCATGCATTCATGGTCTAAGCACATGAGTTAGTATGATGATGGTGAATCATCCTAGGTTAAGCATAACATCATTATTGAAAAAAAAATCCCAGAGCAAGTTAGCAGTTGAAGCTTATACTTAAGTATGTTTTGTTAGTACTAGGTTGTCTAATTCTAGCGGTTGGGCTAGGTTTTGACTAGTTGTTTGTATGTTAATAGAATGTCAAGGCGTCCTTCGACGAGGTTGACTCCCCAATCCGAGGGCGAGTCTTCGGGTGCGCAAAGTGATGCGATGATAGAGAGTCTGCGACAGAGCAATGAGGCCTTGTCAAGACAAATGGTGGTTGTGCAGTCCCAGATTCAGTCGTTATTATCAGTTGTGTCCGGGCTAGCTCCGAGAGTACAGGACCCTACTGTGGGTCTAACTGTTCATGCCCCTCCTACTCCTCCGGTGCCTCCGATAGTGGTTCCACCAGAGATGACGTTTATCTCGCAGTTTCAGCGACTCAGGCCTCCTACTTATGATGGAAAGGCCAATTTCATGATCTTGGATGATTAGCTTATTTCGATCGAGGAGATGTTTTCATACTCCGGAGTTACTAACGATCAGAGAGTGATGATCGCCGCCTACCAGCTCAAGGGTTTAGCAAAAAGCTTGTGGCTAAGGGAGAAGGAGAGTATGAAAGAAGGATGCACTTGGGAATCTTTTAAGGAGATGCTACTGGGAAAGTTTCTGTCCTCGGTCGAGCGGGACCGTCTGATGAATGACTTCTTATACTTAAAGCAGAGGCAACTCACAGTCAATGAGTATGAGATTTAATTTAGCAAATTAATCCGGTTTGCTCCTTGTTTGGTGAGTATTGAAGCGGATCGAGTTAAACAATTTCTGGGTGGTCTATGAAGTGATATCCAACAGCTAGCCGGTGCTTATGGAGCAGTGAGTTATACCGGTGTGGTAGAAGCTGCCTTGAAGGTTGAGGCAATCGAGAATGCTAAGAATAGAGGCCAGTAAATGAGAAGAGACAAAAGGAAATCCGTTGAAGGAAAGAGGCCCCAGGTATCCGGTGCTTCTTCAAGAAAGAAGGGAAAGGAAGTTTGTAGATTCTGTGGCCAGCTAGGACACCCCTTTGAGAGATGTTACAAAAGGATGGGAGCTCAGAAGAAAGAGCAGGTTCTTGCGATACAAGGTGTTTCCAGGAAAGATTTAGTATGTTCTGCATGTAAACGGATGGGGCATGATGTTGCCCATTGCTGGGGAAAGAATAAGACAAGAGGTTGTTTTCTATGTGGTCAAGAAGGGCATATCAAGGCTCAGTGCCAGAAGATCCAGCCTTTGCTACGACCAGTCCCACTTCAGGCATTGACACCACCTCGGCGATTGGATAAAGGAAAAAGAAAGTTGAATGTGATTTCCTCAGAGGAAGCTCAGACTTCTAATCAGGTTATTTCAGGTTAGACTTTCTCCCTAGTTTTAATATTTTAGTTCGTAGTTATAGTTTTAGTAATTGTTTCATTAGATGTGTGCGCAATTTTATAGGAAGATTTAAGGTAAAGAACCACTAGGCACGTGTTCACTTCGACTCTGGCGCTACCGACTCGTTTGTTGCTAGAGCCTTCGTAGAGCGGTATCATTTGGATCTAGATCGAGTTGGAGGCGCATTTTATGTCAAATTTCCTTCCGGCGATTATGTGGTTTCGGACCAGGGCAATCAGAGTTGTCGGATTGTTTTAGGAGATTTTCTAGCAAAGGCAGATCTAAAGGTGATCGACTTGGAAGACTTTGATGTTATCTTAGGCATGGACTGGTTGTCTAGGTATGATGTTGTTATCCAGTGCAAGGGTAAGCGCTTGGACTTAAAAAAGGACAACGGTCAGCCTGGGAGTGTTTATGGTGATCCGCGCTAGGATTCTCCAGTTATTTCTATGGTATGTGCTCGGAAGCTGCTAGATTCCGGTTGCTTTGCTTGTTTGGTCTCTGTTTTGGGGACCGTTGGTAGTTTGCCGCGTTTAGAAGAGATTCCTGTTGTGCACGAGTTTTCTGATGTGTTTCCTGATGATCTTCTTGGTCTTCCACCTAATAGAGACGTTGAGTTTGTGATAGATTTGGAGCCGGGCACGCGTCATATTGCGAAGGCGCCGTACTGGATGTCCCCGCGAGAGCTGGAGGTGTTGCGTATCCAGTTGAATGAGTTGTTAGAGAAGGGTTTTATAAGGCCGAGTTCGTCTCCTTGGGGTGCTCCTGTTCTGTTTGTTAAGAAGAAAGATGGATCGAAGAGGCTTTGCATTGATTATAGAGAGCTAAATAAGGTCACTATTAAGAACATGTATCACCTGCCGAGGATTGACTATTTGTTCGAACAGTTGCGTGGTGTTTTTTAAGATTGATCTTCATTCTGGCTACCATTAGCTCAGGATCCGTGATTCAGATATCACACAGACTGCTTTTCGATCTAGGCATGGGCATTTTGAATTTATGGTAATGTCATTTGGTTTGACCAACCCGCCCTCAGCCTTTATGGATATGATGAACCGGGTGTTCAGGGACTTCCTTGACAAGTTTGTGGTCGTGTTTATAGACAACGTTCTGGTATATTCCCGCACTGCTGAGGAGCATAACCAGCATCTGCGATTAGTTTTATCTGCTTTGAGGGATCACAAGTTGTTCGCCAAGTTGAGCAAGTGTGAGTTTTGGTTTCCTCGGGTTTCGTTTCTGGGCCATGTAGTTAATAAGAATGGGATTTCAGTCGACCCAGAGAAAATAGCTGCTGTGATGGAATGGAGTAGGACTGGCACACCCAAAGAGATTAGGAGCTTCTTAGGGTTGGCCGGCTATTACAGGAGATTTATGGAAGGTTTCTCTACCCTGGCCGCGCCATTGACAAAATTGACACAGAAGAATGCAGCCTTTGTTTGGAGCGAGAAGTGCGAGGAAGCCTTTCTAGAGCTCAAGAATAGATTGCGCACTGCTCCCGTTTGGGCATTGCCTACGGAGGGCATGGATTATGATGTTTATGTGGATGCATCGCATGTTGGGCTTGGATGCATGCTGATGTAAGACGGGAAAGTGATTGCGTACGGGTCAAGGCAACTGAAGACCCATGAGAGGAACTACCCGACACATGATTTAGAGTTCGCAGCTGTGATTTTTGCCCTAAAGCTGTGGAGACATCTGCTTTATGGCACACAGTGCAAGATTTTTACCGATCATAAGAGCTTAAAGTATGTCTTCACCTAGAAAGAATTGAATTTGTGCCAGCAATAATGGTAGGAATATGTTGCTTATTATGAGGTTGAGATCCAATACCATCTGGGCAAGGCTAATGTGGTAGCCGATGCCCTAAGTCGGAAGATGGGGAAGATTTTTACTCTCTCCGTCGAGCTGTTAGTAGAAGAATTCCTATTGATGAATATTTCTGTGGGGAGCTATGACTTGTAGAGTAGTTTGGTAGTAGCAGAGCCTTCTTAGATTGCACTTACAATGCTACATCAGAGGGATGATCCGGATCTACTGCACTTGTATCTTAGAACTGAGAAAGGGGAGTTACTAGATTTCTCTATTGATGATGCGGGTACTTTGATGTACCGCGACAGATTTTGTATCCCCGCCGTTATATATATCTGAAATAAGTTATGCAGAGAAGCGCATGGTTCTAGTGTTGCCTACCATCCAGGCTCTACAAAGATGTATAAAGACTTAAAGCAAATTGCCTGGTAGTATGGTATGAAGGGTGATATAGCCAGGTTTGTTTCTGAATGTTATACCTGCAAGCGTGTTAAGGCCGATCATGGAAGGCCTGGTGGCAAGTTGACTCCCTTGGAAATTCCAACTTGGAAGTGGGAGGGCATTTCGATGGATTTCATCACGAGTTTACCGAGATCTCCTAGGGGGTATGATTCAGTCTGGGTTATTGTGGACAGATTGACGATGTGTGCTAACTTCGTACCTTATAAGATTGACTACCGTATGAAGAAAATAGTTGAGCTGCATCTGAATGAATTAATCCGGTTGCATGGAGTTCCAGTCAGTATTATATCTGACCGAGACTCCCGGTTTACATCTCGCTTCTTGAAGAGTTTGCAAGAAGGTTTGGGTACGGATTTGAGGTATTCTACCGCATACCACCCGCAGACCAATGGTCAGATAGTGCGAGTTAATCAGATAGTCGAGGACATGAGCAGATGCTACATTTTAGACCACGGAGGAGCGTGGGATAAGCGTTTGAGGCTTATGGAGTTTTCTTATAATAACAGTTATCAAGAAAGCTTGCAAATGGCTCCTTTCGAAGCTCTGTATGGGAGACGCTGCAGAACTCCTCTATTTTGGATTGAGGTTGGCGAGAGATCTTTGTTGGGTCTGGATGCGCTTGAAGAAATGGAAGTTATTGTAAATCTTATTTGAGAGAAGCTTCGGATAGCCAAAGAATGATATGAGAAGAACGCCAACCGGCATAGATTTGATTTGGAGTTTGTTGTAGGGGACTTGGAATTCTTAAAGTTTCCCCGATAGTTGGAGTCAAGAGGTTTGGTAAGAAACGGAAGTTGGACCCAAGATATGTGGGACCGTTTAAGAATGTTGAGCGGATTGGTGTGTCAGCTTATAGGCTGGATGACTGTCCGCCTTCTTGATGCTCAAGATTGGGTGTTGCGAAGGAAGTCATTCCCGATGGTTAAAGTTTTGTAGAGAAATCAGGGCGTGGAAAGCGCGACTTGGGAATTGGAGTCGGCTATGAGGGAGGCTCACCCTCATCTATTTCCCTGATTATGCTTGGTATGTATTTTTTTGTGTTATTTCCCATATATAGTAGAAGTGTTGTGCGTAAAGTTTCGGGGCGAAACTTTCTTTTTGGGGGAATGACTGTAACGCCCCTGGTATTTCTGTGATTGTTTAATCTTTGTTTGGCGTTATGTTGATGCATTTTCGGCCTTTACTGTTGTTAGAGCGTGGTCTTAGCTCTTTAGGTTCTTTGAGTGGCTTGTTTTGTAGCCTGTTTACAAGATTCCTTAGCGAGCTGGAGTCTGTTTTGGTGACTCGGTGGAGCCCCTCCGGGAATGCTTATGTTTTGTCTTTGGGAGGTGTTAGCCCAGGTTGAAAGTCCACTTAGTGTCAACTACTTACACCTATGGGGGGGGGGGAATAGGTGTCTTTGCAGCGTATTTGCGGAATTAAATTTTTACCTGCACAAGAAAACAAAACAACACAGCACAGAAAGTACACAAGCAATTTATAGTGGTTCCCCGATTTGGGTACGTCCACTTTCCCCCTTTGACCTATCTCCCAACCAGGGACGACTCGGTCACTTCACCAACAGGATTGAAATCCAATCCTTGCACTAACGGAAGGAACCCTTCCACACGTAGGAGTCAACACTCCCACAACACGGGTTTCACCCAACCCTACAACTAGAGACCAATCAGTCCTTTACAAAGAATTGAAAATAGCTTGTAAGAAATACAAACAACGTATGGATACTAAGGTATCCCTCTTCGTTCGACGACGTGTTCTTGAAGTCAACAAAGAGTCCACAACCCAAGATCTCACTTGGAGAGAATCTCCCCGAGACCGGCGGCGGCGACGAGCGGCGGCAAGGCTCTCGGTGTTGGCAGCGGCAACTGAAGACAGCAGCAAAGCACTGGAGATCCAATCTTCTTAGCGAAGTCGGCAAGGTCTACCAACGGTCACACTAGGATCGATCGTCTCGATCGATTCGGACGGGGAAAGATTTCCCTATCTCAAATCAAGAGACAAAAGATCTCTGGATAGACACGTGAGACGCTGTGCAGGACTAGGCTTCTATCACCGAGGATCTGGAGGAGATCGAGATCGGCTTCGGTGATCGGCGGCGGCGACGGAGGCAGATCAAGTTCGCGAGATTAGGGTTAGTCGGCCGCTCGGTTTTGTATCTCGTCTATCTCTACTGTACACAAATACCAGAGTATTTATATAATAGGTCAAGAGATGACCGTTGTGGGCCCCACCAGCAGTAAGACCAAAGTCCGGTTCAAAATCCCGCAGATAACGTGGACCGGTCCAGACAGAGTCGGAAAAATACCCAAGTCAAATTCGGCGAGAATCGTGGGTGATTCTCGACGAATCGGCGAGAATCACTTACGATTCTCGCCGAATTCTACTTAGAGAATTCTGGCTGCACAGGATATAGAGGCCGGGGAGAATCGGTGAGAATCACCTTGGATTCTCGCCGACTCGTCGAGACTGCAAAGTCATTCTCGACGAATCGGCGAGAATCACTTGGTGATTCTCGACGATTCTGCCTTAGATGAGTTTTCTAACAGCGTCGAGACAGCCGGCCCAACCCGGCGAGAATCAACTAGTGATTCTCGACGACTCGTCGAGAATCACTAGTGATTCTCGCCGAATTTACACTTAGACGATTCTCGACTCTCAATCTGCAAGCTGGTCTTTGGCCCATCCTTGCTCCTTGTCTGCTCTTGCTTTATCATAGCCCTATACTTGAAATTAAGTACACCCCAATAGAGAGAGTACACGTAGGCCAACACACTGATCTGCTCAATGACAGATTACGTCGCGCAGACCCGTGTATATTGACCCACTGCACCCTGACATTGGTATGTACTTAGCGTGGAATAACTGCAAGCACAACTTAAAAGATTTCATCAAACACATTGTCTATTTACCTTAGCTTGTTCAGGGGCTTCTTCAAATAAGGTACATTGTGGATACAATACCCAACAATCTCCCCCTATTTGAAGAAGCCTAAACCCTATAAGCTAAGGTGAATAGAGCAAATAGGAATGAAACTCATAAACTTAAAATTGAGTTGAGAGAGATATTCATTACCAATTACTTGAGAGCAAGCCACCTTAACCTTAGCCGAGAGGGTAATCTCCCCCTTTTCGGATTCTGCAAATCGGGGTCTGGTGCATATGACCCCATGCTCCCCCTCAGTTCTTGCACCTATGCTTACACTTGAGTGCCTGGCAGATGCTCCCCCTAGATGCACGAGCCATGAGCTTCTGTAGTCTTCATTCCTCATAGTTGAGCATCCCCAATTCAGTTTTGAAGATACTGAACCTGGCCTCGTCTAAGGGCTTAGTGAAAATATCTGTAATCTGCTTGTCCGTGGGGACATAGCAGAGAGAGATGTCCTTGTTCTCCACGTGCTCTCGAATGAAGTGGTAGCGTACTTCAATATGCTTCGTTCTGCTGTGCGATACCGGATTGTTGGCAATAGCAATTGCACTTGAGGAGTCGCAATATATTGGAACTTCCTTGAACCGGAGGTCATAGTCGGCTAACTGGTTTCTTATCCATAGGAGTTGTGCGCAACAACTGCCAGCCGAGATGTACTCAGACTCTGCAGTGGAGGTTGTTACACAATTCTGCTTCTTGCTGTTCCATGAAATAAGCCTTCTTCCGAGGAATTGACACGTCCCGGAGGTGCTTTTCCTGTCATCCCTACTTCCTGCAAAATCAGCATCTGAAAACCCTATTAGCTCGACAACATTGCTTCTCGGGTACCATAAGCCAAGATTAGGGGTACCTTTAAGGTATCTGAGAATTCGCTTTGCAGCGACATAATGAGATTCCTTAGTGTTCACCTGATATCTGGCACAAACACATGTGGAGAACATGATATCCGGTCTACTCGCAGTAAGATAGAGTAGAGATCCAATGATGCTTCTGTATTTGGTTTCATCAAAAGGTTTCCCTTTCTCATCCTTATCCAGAGACCTGGTGGATCCCATTGGAGTCCTCATAGAGGTTGCATTCTCCATTCCGAATTTCTTGAGGAGTTCATTTGTGAACTTCGTCTGAGAAATGAAGATTCCTTCCTCAGACTGTTTCACTTGAAGTCCCAAGAAATACTTCAGCTCTCCCATACTGCTCATTTCAAACTTTCCTTGCATAAGTTTGGAAAACTTTTTGCAAAGATTGTTGTCCGTTGAGCCGAATATAATGTCATCAACATAGATTTGCACCAGCAAAATCTTGCCTTTGACTTCCCTGAGAAACAATGTCTTAACTATTTTTCCTCTAGAGAACTTGTTCTCTAGAAGAAAACTAGACAATGTCTCATACCAAGCTCGAGGAGCTTGTTTTAGGCCATATAGCGCTTTATTAAGAAAATATACATGATTAGGATAAGTAGGATTGACAAAACCTGGAGGTTGAGCAACGTATACTTCCTCTTTCAAATCTCCATTCAAGAAAGCCGATTTCACGTCCATCTGATAGACTGTGAATCCTTTGTGAGAGGCATAAGCTAGGAATAGCCGGATTGCCTCGAGCCGTGCAACTGGTGTAAACGTCTGGTCAAAGTCAATCCCCTCCTCCTGTCTGTATCCTTGAGCCACCAGTATGGCTTTGTTCTTGATGATGACTCCATGTTCATCCAGCTTGTTTCTGAAGATCCACTTGGTGCCAATCACATTTTGCGTCTTCGGTCTGGGAACCAGCGTCCAGACTTCGCATCTTTCGAATTGATGCAGCTCATCTTGCATGGCCAAAATCCATGATGCGTCTTTGTTCGCTTTGTCGAACTTCTTTGGCTCCACCTGCGACAGAAAGCTAAGATGCAAGATCTTGTTAAGAGTACCTTGGCGAGTTATGACACCGTCTCGGGGATCTCCAATGATTTGATTTCTGGGATGATCCCTCACGTGTCTGAGCTCAAGAAGTCTTGCATCAGGAGCTTCGACTACTTCTTGGGCATCTCCTTCTTCTAAAGGATTTGCCTCATTTTGATCTTCAACTTCTCTGATCGGCGTTGATGTGGAGACTTTGACATATTTTGGAGTTGCATCTTTCTCGGAATCATCCAGTTGTAACTTTTCGAGTCTGGCACCTGCAGCTTCAGGAAGACAACTAGAAGTCTTGCAATTAAGCAAGCTTCCTTCATCAAATACAACATTTATTGATTCCTCTACCACTAGGGTTTTCTTGTTGAAAACTCTATAAGCCCGGCTGTGGCTACTATAGCCCATGAATATGCCTTCGAAGCATTTTTCACCAAACTTAGTACGAGGGTACTTCCCATTATTCAGTACATAACATTTGCAGCCAAAGATCCTTAGACAGGACATGGTTGGTTTCTTGCCTTTCAGTAGCTCATAAGGAGTCTTACGATGGCTCTTGTTGATTAACGCCCGGTTTTGTACATGACAAGCCGTATTGACAGCCTCAGCCCAGAAGTATTCTGGAAGAGAAGCGTCATTCAACATTGTCGTGCACGCCTCAATGAGTGTTCTATTCCTCCTCTCTGCCACCCCATTTTGTTGAGGAGTGCGAGGGGAGGAGAACTCATGAAAGATACCAAGCTCTTCACAGAACTCTGTCATAGCCCCAGACTCAAACTCTGTTCCGTGGTCACTTCTGATTTTGACCACTGAGCAGTTAAGTTCGTTCTGTATCTGCTTGACAAAACTGGTGAAGATGTCAAACGTATCAGACTTGCGCTTTAAAAAGAACACCCACGAAAACCGAGAGTGATCATCTACAATTACTAGCGTATACGACTTCCCTCCTAAGCTATGAACTTGCATTGGACGAAACAGGTCCATATGCAGAAGATAAAGACATCTGGAGGAGTCTTTGTCTGGGATGCCCTTAAACGTAGCCCGAGTCTGCTTGCCCATCTGACACGCAGGACATGGACTATCTTTAACGCACTTAATAATGAGAGCATCCCTTACTAAGTTTTTGGAAAACAGCATATTAATTGTCTTGTAATTAATGTGTGCCAATCTCTTGTGCCATTGTTCACAAAGAGATGCACTGCCTTTAGCAACGAGGCATACTGGGGTAGAAGAATCTAAACTAAGAAAATCTAAACAGAAAATATTTCTGCTCCTAATGCCAGTTAATACAGTTTCCGAAGAATCACATGATATTATCAGGCATTTATCCTTGCAGAACTTAACGTCATACCCTTTATCACATAATTGGCTTACGCTGATCAGGTTATGATTTAATCCTTCAACATAAGCTACGTTAGTGATAGAGAGTATACGTTTGGAAATCGTACCGTAACCTCTGGTGACTCCCCGATCAGATCCCCCAAATATGACTTTGGGTCCATCCTCGACTGGAGAGTACTCCCTCAGCAGGCTTCTTGTCCCGGTCATGTGACGGGAGCATCCACTGTCCAAATACCAAATAGGATTTTTGTTGGCCTTTGGACATTCCTGCAAAACAGAATTAATTTGCCTTAGGAACCCAATCGAACTTGGGTCCTAGATTCCTTGTTAGCATACTCCCCCTCGATTGGTTAGCCCTACGAGTGGTCGGCCTCGCATTGCTAACATAAGGAGTCTCGTTATACCTTGGATTAAACCAACAATCCACGGCAAAGTGACCAACTTTGCCACAACACCAACAATCAAATCTGTTGTACCTCTTCTTAGGCTCCTGCTTCACCCTGGGAACGGTGGGTACAGCTGGGGCCTTGGATCTGGAGGTGGAGGCATCATAGTGATTGCAGTCACATGATTTCTTCACCTTCTGTTCCTTCAGTATAACAGGCTTGGCTTTTGGTGCATGTTTTCTATTATGGCCGCTAGTGAATTGACCATAATTTCCCAAGTGGATTTCCTCATAAGGTGCCTTGAAGACACTCTCACCGAAGTTGCGGGGAAAAGTCCAACCATCATATCGGCTCTTAGGCTTTGCAACCGAGGGCCTGAAGTGATGCTCATATGTTGACTCAAAGTCATGTTGGTTATAGGGAATGCTGGGCTTTCTGAACTCAACAGGGCTGAGTGGGGCCTTTCCTTTCTCATCAGCAGAGGCTTTCTTGGCAGCCTTATTCTTCCTCTTGTTCCTGTTTCTCCTGGATGAGGAGCTAGATACCCCTATATGCCCCAAGCCAGCTCCTTTGGCTTGAGCAGAGAAGGTATCAACTAATGGAAGAACAGTTTTTAGCATAGAGAAGCTCTTGACGATCTTCCTTTCTGCCGCAAGTAGTCCTTCCAACTTGTCGACTTCCTCCTTCTTAAGATCAAGGAGCTTAAGAGACTCTGAATGCTTTGAAGTCAGGTCCAAGTGCTCCTGTCGGAGGGAGATCAAACTGGTGATCTCTTCCCTCAGGGATACACTCTCACCTTTAAGGAATTTTACTTCCTTCTTCTCAGCCTTCAGTCTCTTTCAACACTCCAGGAAAGTATTGAGCAGAAGCTCATACTTATCGAGGAGCTCAGCTTCACGGGCAGAAGAGCTATCCTCAGGGTCATCATCCTGAGACTCAGGATCAGAGTCAGAGTCGGAGAGAGGGATGTGAGCTTTTACCTTCCCCGTAAATGGGGGGCAATCTCCTTCCGAGTCACAGTGACCCATTAGCACAAAGTAGGCTTCCTCGTCCTCGCTGGTATCTGATGTGTCAGATTTACTCAGCGTCTTTGGCTTCTTCGCGATGTAGCTCCTCTCCTTCTTCTTGACTTTTGAGGACCTGTGCTCCTCTCCCTTTCCCTTTTCCCTCTTGCCTTGATGGCAGTCGGCCACGACGTGTCCTGGCTTGTTGCAACCAAAGCAAATAATATCAGATGTGCGATGTTTGTTCGGTTTGGAAACATACCTGTTGGAAGAATAGTTCTTCTTCTGATCCCTTGACGAGGAGCCGTTTCTCTTTCTCTGATTCCTCAGCTTGAGGAACTTCTTGAACTCCCTTGTGATAAGGGATAAGTCTTCCTCAGACAATTCTGAGTCGGAGGAGCTTGGCTCAGAGTCTTCCTCTTCATCCCTCTTCCACGCACGGGAAGAAGTGGCACCCTTGCCCTTTCTGGATTGAATAGCTTTCAGGGCCACCGTCTTTTCATTGGCCGCGGCTTTCTCTGCTTCCTCTTCAGCCTTCCTTGTGTTCAACTGAAGCTCATAGGACATGAGCTTCCCGAACAGAATCTATGGATCAGTTACCGCAAGTCTGCCAAACTCGCGGATGGCGCAGATCTTTGTGTCCCATTCCTTAGTGAGGGACCTAAGGAACTTATCATTGAGTTCACCGTCAGTGAACACTCTTCCATATCCTTTGAGTGTATTGACAATCTTGAGGAAGTTTTCGAAGGTAACTCCGATCTCCTCCTTTGGCCCTTGTCTGAAGGCCTCATATTTCTGATTGAGGAGGGATCTCCGATCGTCCCTCACTTCATCTGTGCCCTCCATTAGGACAATCAGACAGCTCCAGAGATCCTTGGCTGTCCTGCAATTCCTGAAGTTCTGCATCATAGAGTTGTCAACTGCGCTTACCAGGATGTTCTGATCTTTCTTGTCGAGTCCGAACAGCACCATTTCATCCTTGTCCATTTCTAAAAATTCTTGGGTACTTTCTTGGTAGGATCAATGGTGGAGGCCTTAGTGGGAATGTAAGGTCCCTCCTCCACTATCATGAAGAGCCGGGGGTCGACTGCTTCCATGTAGAATCTGATTCTTTCCTTCCAGATAGGAAAGTTCAGTCTGGTGCATACTGGGATCTTCCCGGAGTGCTTGAGTCCGTCCATGGAAGATATCGGTCTTCTTCTTGACACTGGTGGCAGGATTCTACTCAAGGTGTGAACCTTTTTGATGAGTAACCTCCCTCTGATACCACTTGAAAGTCCACTTAGTGTCAACTACTTACACCTATGGGGGGGGAATAGGTGTCTTTGCAGCGTATTTGTGGAATTAAAGTTTTACCTGCACAAGAAAACAAAACAACACAGCACAGAAAGTACACAAGCAATTTATAGTGGTTCCCTGATTTGGGTACGTCCACTTTCCCCCTTCGACCTATCTCCCAACCAGGGACGACTCGGTCACTTCACCAACAGGATTGAAATCCAATCCTTGCACTAACGGAAGGAACCCTTCCACACGTAGGAGTCAACACTCCCACAACACGGGTTGCACCCAACCCTACAACTAGAGACCAATCGGTCCTTTACAAAGAATTGAAAATAGCTTGTAAGAAATACAAACAACGTATGGAGACTAAGGTGTCCCTCTTCGTTCGACGACGTGTTCTTGAAGTCAACGAAGAGTCCACAACCCTAGATCTCACTTGGAGAGAATCTCCCCGAGACCGGCAGCGGCGACGAGCGGCGGCAAGGCTCTCGGTGTTGGCGGCGGCAACTAAAGACAGCAGCAAAGCACTGGAGATCCAATCTTCTTAGCGAAGTCGGCAAGGTCTACCAACGGTCACACGAGGATCGATCGTCTCGATCGATTCGGACGGGGAAAGATTTCCCTATCTCAAATCAAGAGACAAAAGATCTCTGGATAGACACGTGAGACGCTGTGCAGGACTAGGCTTATATCACCGAGGATCTGGAGGAGATCGAGATCGGCTTCGGTGATCGGCGGCGGCGACGGAGGCGGATCAAGTTCGCGAGATTAGGGTTAGTCGGCCGCTCGGTTTTGTATCTCGTCTATCTCTACTGTACACAAATACCAGAGTATTTATACAATAGGTCAAGAGATGACCGTTGTGGGCCCCACCAGCAGTAAGACCAAAGTCCGGTTCAAAATCCCGCAGATAACGTGGACCGGTCCAGACAGAGTCGGAAAAATACCCAAGTCAAATTCGGCGAGATCGTGGGTGATTCTCGACGAATCGGCGAGAATCACTTACGATTCTCGCCGAATTCTACTTAGAGAATTCTGGCTGCACAGGTTATAGAGGCCGGGGAGAATCGGTGGGAATCACCTTGGATTCTCGCCGACTCGTCGAGACTGCAAAGTCATTCTCGACGAATCGGTGAGAATCACTTGGTGATTCTCAACGATTCTGCCTTAGATGAGTTTTATGACTGCGTCGAGACAGCCGGCCCAACCCGGCAAGAATCAACTAGTGATTCTCGATGACTCGTCGAGAATCACTAGTGATTCTCGATGAATCGGTGAGAATCACTTAGTGATTCTCAACGATTTACACTTAGACAATCCTCGACTCTCAATTTGCAAGCTGGTCTTTGGCCCATCTTTGCTCCTTGTCTGCTCTTGCTTTATCATATCCTATACTTGAAATTAAGTACACCCCAATAGAGAGAGTACACGTAGGCCAACACACTGATCTGCTCAACGAGGGATTACGTCGCACAGACCCGTGTATATTGACCCACTGCACCCTGACATTTATGTGTACTTAGCGTGGAATAACTGCAAGCACAACTTAAAAGATTTTATCAAACACATTGTCTATTTACCTTAGCTTGTTCAGGTGCTTCTTCAAATCAGGTACATTGTGGATACAATACCCAACACAGTTTTTGTTCGTCGGATGTTGATTTCGACTTCTCCATTGTTTTCGTAGCATGGGTATTTAGCTACGGTGCGAATTTCATCGAATTCCGAGATCGTTTGTTTTTCGCGTCGTTTTGGCGTTTTATTTTAATTAACTGATATAATATTATATCATGTTAAATGTTTGTGTTGTATGGCTTATTTTATTATTAGCTTAATCTATAGAGGCTAAGTTTTATATTACTTAAGTTATAATATATTACTTGATTTGTGAGTGGATAGACTTTATATATAGTTTATTTTAGTTTTATCCCATTCATCTTACCCCAAAGGACGGCTAGCTTCCAGCGGAAGGAGCTTGTGCGACGGGAGTAGCTGTGGCTCTGGCCGCCGATTTCTTGCTAGTTAGAGCCTGGACTTCTCGTGTAAAGGCTGATATGGACTGCTCTAGCCCGGATCTACCTCCCTAAGGTAAGTATTTCAAGTTCTAGGTTTGTCTTTGTAGCTAGGGTTTTGCGGGTTAGCTTGTCTTCCCTCTAAAAGCATCAAATCTTTTATTAGGTGGCTGATCTTTCTGCCGGTGTCGAGTGAGGAGTGTAGCTGTCGATTCCTGGAAAGTAGATGCAAGTGGTGCTCTTTGCCCTTGCCAAGTTGATTTTATTTATCTTATTCTTTTTTGGTAGTTATTTCTTTTGTTCTCTTCTTAGAACATAGGGCTGCTGGATCTTGTCCAGAGTTAGTCTGTTGTATAGCTCGTCCAGGCTTAGTTTCAGTCGGTTGTAGATATTTTCTTCAGTTAACCTGCTATTAAGGTAGAATAGGTCCAGCTAGTCCTTGAATAAGAGGAAATAGGCTGTTTTTTGGGAAGCTGTAGCTTAGCAGGGTAAATTTGGGTGGAAAATTTTAGTTGTTAACTCTCTGTGAGCAGACATTGAGTGTTAACTTAGGGGCGAAGTTTAGTTTTAGGGCTAAGTGTAAAAGCGCTGAGTGTGATGTGCACACTCAATGCCTAGCTTTTCAGTCTGGATACTAAGTAAAAAGTGTTGACAACGTTGAGTAAGGTAAGCTCACTCAATGTCGTCTAGCCAGTAAGTTTTTTCTAAGTCTTTTGGAGTTGAGTGAGTTGAGCTCACTCAACGCTATCTAGTCAGGCAGATTTTGTAAGTCAAAAGCGTTGAGTGTGGTGAACTCACTCAATGTCGTTTGCTGTTTAGTGTTGACAGCATTGAGTGAGCCTAACTCACTCAACGTCGTCGGCCTTGTTGAGTTCCAAGTCAAAAGCGTTGAGTGTGGTGAACTTAATCAACGTCGTTGGCTGTTTTGCATTGATAGCGTTGAGTGTGGTGAACTCACTCAACGCCTTAGCTTAACTCTGCTGTTTTAGTATAGAAAGCATTGACAGTGTTTAGTGAGCTGAACTCACTCAACGCGGTCATCTAGTGAGAGATTTTTGCGGCTAAGTCTTTTGGCGTTAAGTGAATGGAGCTCACTCAACGCGGCGTCGAGTAAACTCGACGCCTTCCCTGCTTAGTGTTTGACGTTGAGTGAGTGGTACTCACTCAAAGCGGCGTTGAGTGCACTCGACGCTTTTTCCTTAGGCTGGTGTTTTCTACCGAGTTTGTTAGTGTGGTTTTATTTCGGTTTGGTGTTGTTTTCGGCTAGTTTTTAAGGCCGAATTGTGAATCATGGCAGGTGGTTACTCTGGTTTTCTTGACAGGGATGTTTGGGTGTAGAGCCGTGGCCACCACTGATTTAGCCCTAGTTTGGGCCAGTGTGTTGGACCCCAAGGCAGAACCGGTGGCCCCTGAGTTATTTAGATCTGGTTGTTTGGATGAGGGTTGTTTTTGGTCACCAACCCAGATCCATGGTTTTACCATGGCTAATAATTCACATGTAAGGACTGTTTGTTCCTTCCCTTTCAAAATTACTATTTTGGCATATGTTTACCTTGTTGCTGCTGCAGGTTTTTAGTAGGGCATGTTGCTAATTTCTCGCACTTAGTGCGCTTTGATTATTCTCTGGACAATATCTTACTTTTGTTGTCTCGTTTATTTCCTTTTGCTGAGTTTGATAGCATTCAAATGTAGTGTTTGGTAAACCTCTTCCTTTTTATTGCTTATGATCTAATGCTCCATTTCTATATGATTATATTCTTGTTGAGGTGTTCTTTCTTTGAATGCCCTAGGTTCAGAACAGTAGCCGGTTGAGTGGCTAGTTTTATTTTGGGGGCTTGTTAGTGATCTCCTGGGTTGTTGAGATTCCTCTTACTCATTTTATGAGGTAGATCTTTTATTGTTTCCTTCTGTATAGACATGCATACTCACCAATGGGTTTGTGTCAGGTTGTTGACGCCCACTGGTGGTTTTTCTTGGGTGATACTAAGTATGTGACTTAAACTGCTATTTTTGCCTTTATGAAGGTTGTTTACTTGCTCTCTGGGAATGCTTTATGATAGGATGCATGTTAGGTATTTTAACTCATAAAAGCATTATTATATGTACTTCATACATGCCATATTTCTAAACCTAAATGACTACTTTCCAAAGTAACGTAAAGACTATTTTCGTATTAAACTAAATTTAGAGTCCTGCATTTCATGAGTTGTCATTCGGGGACGTTTATGCTCATGTACGATGTCAAACCATCTTAACTAAAGTATTTTTCCGTAGCGTATAACTATATTTTACTCGTGGACTATTTGATCCACTGTGTCGAGGGATACGACCATCTAATTTAAATGATTTTTTTCATAATAACTTATGATTTCTGTATAACTTATTTAGGTTGGTGCCTTGCCTGAGCGTCTGTAGTTATCCCATGCATGGCGTGGAATCATGGCATGTATTTTATCTTACTCTGATATAATTTTATTATTGAGAAAATGCGGGTCGTGACAGTGTACTCCTTCAGCATGCTCCTTGTTCCAGTCATGTGCTTGGAACACCTACTATCAAAGTACAATTTAGGGGTATGGCCACTTGAACTAAGCTGCAAGGCACAAATCAGTTAATCTTAGGACCCTAATTCTTATTGGGTCCTAAGAGCATGTTAGTCTGAAAATAACCATGCCTACCTGCAGCTCTTCTGATAGGTAAGCTCTCTCTTTCTCTTGGCACACTTGTATTATGCCAGCAATCTGTAGTATAGTGGACCACTTTTCCATAGCACCAACACTCATAAATATTGTACCTTCTTTTAAGAGCTGGTCTTGTATCAGTGTTGTTAGCAATTCTCAGTTCAGAAGGTACGGCAGCCGTCCTGTTCTTTTGTTTCCCAACCCAAGTCTGACTAGTGGTGGGTTTGGTAGTGGAAGTGTTTGGGATATCTTAAGACCTACCAGTAGCTTCCTTCTTTTTAGAAAGAACACTCTTGATGGCCTCTGATATGCCCAAATAAGGTCTACTGACAGACTTGCCCTTTGTATTATAGTGGGTTGGAATATTCTGAGAATAGTCTGCTGCTTTATCCTTGAGTCAAGGGGCTGGTGCACCAAAAATAAATGGTCTAAGGTGGGCCATTTGAATTTCCTCATGGGTTGCCTTGAAGGCACTTGCACCCTTGCTATATCTACCACTATAGTATGGAGCATCTTTTCTCACACAAGTGGAACTATCATTCTTCTAGTGACCATATGCGCTCTCTATGTCATACCTGTTAGAAGGTAGCACCATTCTCTTGAATGGAACAACAGGTTTTGAGGCCAGTGGCTGTGCTAGAGCTTTGCCCTTTCCTTTGGAATTGTCAAATCAAGTGGATCCCTTGAATCCCAACCCCTTCTTACCCTTTTGGGACGTGAAGGTGTCTATCAAGGGATGCACTGAAGTGGGATTTGAATAGCTAGCTACTAATCTCTTCTCTCTCTCCAGCAGCACTTCCATGTCCCTTATTCTATTTTCCCGGTACTCTATGGTACTTATCTGAATGAAAGAAATAGTTTCCAGATCACTGATCTCTTTTAATTTTTGATCAAGCTGTGAAGCTGAATCAGCATGCTGGAAATCAACAAGCTGAAGGGAGGCAATTTCCTTAGCTTGCTTCTTAGCCAGCAGTTTGCTTTCCTTGAAAGCACTCATAATGATATCATATTTATCAATTACAGAATTGACATCTTCCTCAGACTCAGAATCTCCTTCATCTATTGATGAACGAGCTTCAGAATCTGGGCTGGTCTCATAGCATGACTCAGAAGAAGCCTTGGATAGAGAGTTTATCTTTGGTTGACAAGGCTATTCCTAGCTGGATTCTTTATCTGACATAGCCATTAGGCTATAGCAACAACTGTCTTCTTCTTCTTATCCATCCACCTCTGTATCACCATCTAATTATGATAGAGGGGGCCTTACTTCAACCCTAGCAGCAGGATGATTAACATCAACTTCTTCAGCAATAACAGCCAGCATCACAATGAAGTCTGCTTCTTCAGATTCTACTTCAGTAGAGTATAACCCAATGTAGGCTTCATCATCCTCTTCCCTTTCTAACTCTGAAGAGAGAGTGTCAGTCCAGCTCTTTTTATTCTTATCAATGAATGATTTCTCCTTCTTGACTTTTTGCTTGTAGTCCTTCTTCTCCCCAGATTCTTTTCTTTTGACAAGGCAGTCGGCTATTATATGCCCTGGCTTGCTGTAACAATAGCAAACCACTTTAGATGAAACATCTTTGTTAGGTTTAGAACCATACCTCTCCTCCTTAGAGAATTTTTTCCTGCCCTTGTAATATTCTTCTTTGGGATAGGAGGAGGAGGGCCTTCTTTTCCAGTGTTTCTTCTTCATAAACTTCGGGAACTGCTTGGAGAAGGTAACAAAGTCTTCATCAAACATATGGCAGTCTGATGTGCCGGTCTCTGATCTTTTTGAGTCAAATTCAGCTTCCCTCCTTGGTGGAGAAGGTGTCTTCCTTCTACTCCTCTTTGTGTCTACAGCTTTGAAGGCCACTGATTTTTCTTTAGCTTAAGACTTGCTGACTTTATCTTCCTCTTTCCTGGCTGTCAGCTGCATTTCATAAGACAATAACTTCCTAAATAGAGTTTCTGGTTGAGTGTCAACAAGCTTTGCCACCTCTTTGATGACATAGATTTTAGTATCCCAGTCTCTAGTTAAAGACCTGGGAAACTTGTCATTCAGCTCATAAGTGCTGAAAACTCTTTCATATGTCCTTAACTCATTGACAATCCTAAAGAATCTTTCATAACACTCAGTTATGCTATCAGTCTTGCTCTGCCTGAAAGCTTCTTACTCTTGATAAAACATGGACTTTCTGTCATCTCTGACTTCCCATCTTCCCTCTATGTAGACCACTAGTGTGTCCCACATCTCCTTTGCAGTCTTGCAGCGTAGCAGATTTTGGAAAGTGGAGTTATCTATGGCACTCACAATTATATTTTGTGCCCTCTTGTCCATTGTGGCCAGAATAACTTCATCCTTTGTCATCTCAGAGTAGGTCTTGGGTGTCTGGACATTTGCATCTATAGCAGACACTTTCATAGGGATGAAAGGCCCTTCCTTGACTGTGATAAAGATTATAGGGTCAGCTGCCTCCATGAACAACCTAACCCTCTCCTTCTAGATGCCAAACCCTTCCTTCCTACAGATGGGAAGCTTCATGGCACCCAGCTCCTTATAGTTCACTCCTGAACCCCTGAAGACAGATTTTCTTGTTGACCTTGGAGATCTACTCAGGATGTTGAGTCTTTAAAGAGAAACCTCCCTCTGATACTACTTGAAAGACTTTGTTTTCAAAGTCAGCTTACACCTAGGGGTTAATAGGTTTTAGGTCCCTTTTTGATTATCTAGACCTATACCAGACGACACAAATGGTTTAGAGTGGTTCCTCGATCTTAGGTACATCCACTGTCCCTCTGAGCCCTTCTAATAGTATGTTAGACAAGGCTCTTCCCCCAAAACTCGGCTCAAAGGAGCTTACAACACGATCCTGCAAGACCACTCAGTCTTATTCAAGACTTACACCTCAGGCAATATGCCCTACCACTCAGATCCAAAGGATCCTACAAATCAGGCCTAAGCCCTACACTCAGATCCCAAATGGATCCTACCTCAGCCTTTATAACACAGGCCTACAACTCAGATTCTCACAGGAATCCTACACTCTAAGCCTTTATAGATCAGGCCTACAACTCAGATCCCAAAGAATCCTATAAAGAATAGAAAAGATTTGAAACAATCAGACACCAGATACAAATCTCTGTGTCTATCTTCCTGGGCTGAGCAGATTTCAACCCTATCTTCTTCACAACAACATGTTGATAAGGTCTTCAGTTGATACACAGCTTGTGCTGGAAGTTACTTACATAAGTCTCTGCCTCTTCTCTTTCAGGAATCAGTCCTGACCTTGCTGTCACAGATAAATATTACAGCAGCTATCACTTTTCTCTTTCAGGTTAACTGAACTAAACATGACCTTCTGGTTCAACAACAATGGCGAGGAAGAAGACGATGTTCAGCCGTAATTGCGTAATCAGAAGACCCTAATTGCTTGTTGTCGACACAGCCAATCTTTCCCTTTTATTGCTCGTCGATCAACGGCTCTATTGCAATGTAGGGTCCAACCTTAATTGTCGATTTACCACCTTCCATTTGCAGAAGATGACAAAAGCTAATCGTCGGTGCCATCAATGACTTACTCCATCTTTCCCGCAGCGAGTGGTATATGCATTGAGTGAGTAAGCTTCACTCAACGCCAAAACACTTAGATAGATTTTCTATCATTAGGCGTTGAGAGCATTGAGTCCACTCAACGCTATTTGCCTTGGCATTGAGAGTGTTGAGTATGTCATCATCACTTAACGCTTTCTACCTTAGCCAATCTTTCATTCACTTGTCGTTGAGTGAGTAAACTTCACTAAATGCCAAACTACTAAACAAATATTCTTCTATTATCTGGCGTTGAGTGAGTAAGCTATACTCAACGCATTTTGACTTAGACAATTTTTTGTGTCTGAAAACACTGGCTCTGACTAGATGAGAATCATTCAACGCTTTTTATCACATAGCGTTGAGTGAGTAATCTTCACTCAACGCCTGTGGACTTGGTCAAGATAACTACACAGATTTTTTGTGGCTTTGACTAACTTAGCAATACTCAACGAATTTGATGTTATGACGTTGAGTGAGTAAACTTCACTCAACACCTGTGGAATTAACCATATTTCTGTCTGATTCTTCTTAGGCTTTGCCCGTTCTCATAGCTTTAAGCTGTATGACGTTGAGTGAGTACTCAACGCCTGTGGACTTAGCCACATTTTCAACTGTTTCTTCTTAGGCTTTGCCTGTCTCATAGCTTTTAGTTGTATGGCGTTGAGTGAGTACACTTCACTCAACGCTTTTGGCCTTAGACACAATTTCAGCTTGCAAATTGTTGGGCTTAGACTAACCTAGCTATACTCAACAATTTTGCTTACCTGGCGTTGAGTAAATAGACTTCACTTAATGCCTGTGGACTTAGGTGATTTCCATTCAATGCAGTATCTTCCAGCTAACTTGATCTTCAAGGTGTCGAGATAACTGAATTGTCTCGACATAGCTGTCTCGACACTTTTGTCTCAACACTTTTGTCTCGACATTTTTGTCTCGACACTTTTGTCTCGACAGTGCACCTGGCGTTGAGTGACCTTGTTTCACTCAACGCCTATGGACTTAAGCAAAATCCTGCATGTCCACCAGCTTGCTTGGTGTCCACCTGCATGCATAAAATCAAACACACATCAAATACAACTAGTGTGTGTCATTGACTTGTTTGACTTCTTACAAATCTAGGCCATGTGGATCAATAGACCCAACATCTAGTTCATTTATTTATTTCAGTTTAGTACTTATTTTCAGTTCATTTTATACAACACATTCTAGTTTCATACTGCTCATATTTAAATTCAACATTTCAACTCTACAACTTATATTTTCAGCAGCTTTTATTACCGCACTTATATTTCCTGCAATTTATCATTTTAACACTTTAAGCACGCGTCCTGCTTTGACGAGCAGTTGACTGAGGTTGAGTCATAGTTAGGGATAACCGGAGTTGAGTCATTCGTCCAGAGTTAGCCTCAAATAAGTGCTACAATCACTACTAGAAAATAGACTTTTAGCCACGGCAGATTTTCGTGGCTAAAAGTCCAAAACCGTGGCTAATAACTATTAGCCACGGCCTACCCACGGTAAATGCGCGTGGGCAATGCGAGCGTGGCTAATAGTATTAGCCACGCTGAATCCGTGGCTAATAAGTTATTAGTCACGGTTCAATTACCGTGGCTAAAAGTTTCTCATTTGTCATGGTTCAATTGCCGTGGCTAAAGGATCTGTAATAAACCTAACATAAAAAATATTCAGCCACCGCCGCCCGGCCTCCGTCGACCGCCGCCGCCCGGCCACCGCCGCCGCCGCCGCCTGACCGCCGCCGCCGCCCAGCCGCCGCCGCCGCCGCCGCCGCCCGGCCGCCGCCGCCGCCCGGCCGCCGCCCGACCGCCCGGCCGCCGCCACCGCCCGACCGCCCGGCCGCCGCCGCCGCCCGGCCGCCGCCGCCAACGCCAATTTTATTTCAAACAATAATTTTGAATGAGCTATATAAACCCCAAATCAAGCTTTTTGTTGGCGGTGTGGGACTAAAAAAAACCCGACCTTTTGCCACGGATTAGGCTTTCGTGGCTAATACTAGATTATTAGCCACAAATAGGCAAACTGTGGCAAAAGTCGGGTTATTTGCCACGGATTAGTTATTTGTGGCTAATACTAGCTTATTAGCCACAGAATAGGAACCGTGGCTAATACTTCAGTATTTGCCACGGTTTTCCCCCGTGGCAAAAAAATCGGGGCTAAAAGCCATTGATCATGAGTCTCACTTGAGGACAGTACTTACCACATTACGTAAGGAAAAATTATTTGTTAATCTTAAGAAATGTACGTATAATGTTCCATCTGTGGAGTTCCTAGGTTATATTATAAGTTTGGAGGGCATCCATGTTGATCCTAAGAAGGTCCAAGCCATCAAGGATTGGCTGGAACCAACCAATATACGGGAATTTCAGAGTTTTCGCGGATTAACTACTTTTTACCGCCAATTTAACAAGGATTTTAGTAGTATCATGGCACCAATCACGGAATAAATGAAGAAGGGAGATTTTACGTGGACTAAATCGGCCGCCAAAGCGTTTGAAATAATTAAATCCCGAATGTCTGAAGCTCGTCTTTTACGATTACCAGATTTTAATAAAGTTTTTGAATTGTCCTGTGACGCGTCTGGAGTCGGTATTGGTGGTGTCTTGAGTCAAGAGGGACATCCTGTTGGATACTTTAGTGAGAAACTCTCGGGACCAAAATTAAATTATTCTAATTATGACAGAGAGTTTTATGTGGTTATTCGGTGCTTGCAGCATTGGCGTCATTATTTGATCGCTAAGGAATTTGTTATTTTATCCGACCACGAGGCCTTGAGGTTTTTTAATTCCCAAAATAAAGTTTGTCCAAGCAATGATAAGTTGGTCTCCTATCTTTAGGAGTATAACTTCATAATTAAACATCTAAAGGGAACTTTAAATCGTGTGGCGGATGCTCTTAGTCGTGTCTCCTTATTGTGTTCTACGCTAGAGGTAAAAGTGATTGGTTTCGATAGAATAAAGGATGAGTACGTTAATTGCCCGGATTTCAAGGATATCTATTATTCCACTCAAAACAACTCTCCCACTACCATTTCAGCATATTATATTCGGGACGGTTATTTATTTAAACATTCGAAGCTTTGTATTCCTCGTTCTTCCCTTCGGCATTTTATTGTATGGGAGTTATATAGTGGTGGTCTAGGTGGAAATTTCGGGCACGATAAGACCATTACGTTAGTAAAATATAAGTTCCACTGGCAAGGCCTTAAATCTATGGTTAATAAAATTATGCGAAGTTGTCGCGCGTGTCAATTAGCAAAAGGTAATAAAATGAATGCGGGACTTAATACCCCTCTTCTGATTCCTTCCATTCCCTGGGAAGATGTTAGTATGGATTTTATTCTATGACAACCAGTCACGTTTAGATGTCATGAATCCATTCTAGTGGTAGTAGATCGATTTTCTAAAATGTCCTATTTTATTGCGTGTAGTAAGACCGATGATGCGTTAAATATAGCGAAATTATTTTTTAAGGAAGTTGTTGGGCATAGAGGCATTCCTAAAATGATAGTGACAGATAGGGACATGAAATTTACTAGTTATTTTTGGAATCCCCTGTGGAGAATTATGGGCAACCAACTATTGTTTACTTCGACCAACCATCCCAAGACAAATGGGAAAACAGAAGTGGTAAACAGAAGTTTGGGGAGTTTACTTCGTTGTTTTGTGGGTGACCACAAGGGTACGTGGGACCTCAGCCTTCCCCATGCTCAGTTAGCATACAACAACTCAAAAAATAAGTCCACAGGTTTATCACCAAATGAGATCGTGCACGGATATAAAGCACCAGTGCCACTTGACTTGATTCTGCTACCGCCATCTTATAAGTCAAGACAATTTGTATAGGATTTTGCCTCTCATATTCATAATTTGCATAAACACATAAATGAAGTGCTAACCATACAATATGCATCTTATCAAGTTCATGCTAACGTACATAAAAGAGAGTCTCACTTTAAGGTTGGCGATTTAGTCATGGTGCGTCTTGTCCCTTAACGGATGCCTTCGGGCACTATAAAAAAGTTGGCAATTCGGCGAACTAAACCTTTTTGGATTTTAAAGAAATTTGGAGAAAACACATATCTTTTGGACTTACCCACTGATTGGGGTATTTCCCCTATTTTAAATTTTTCTGATTAAACGTCATATGTTTCTCCTCCACTTGAATTATCTTACTGTCTGTTTAGCTCAACTGCATTTTCTAATGGGTTGGGGGGTGAGCTTGTGTGTGGATCGTTCTCTCCATCGGTCTCCAATGGAGGTACGTTTGTTGTTGATGAAGAAACTTTTCCTCCTTTATTGCCTAATGCTTTTTCCAAGTTTCCCAGGACCAAATTTTTGCCAGACAAGATCATCAAGGATGAAGTGTTTTCCTCTCCACGTGGTGATGTTTGTTGCTACTTGATTCGATGGCGTGATAGTCCGGCCTCCGAAGACTCTTGGCTTCCATAATCGAAGGTGGCTCTCTTGGATGATGCTCTTCTGCATCTATACCTTCAGGGCAACTCATCGGTGATGAGTACTTTCGAGCGGGGGAGGATTGATGGAGACGACGACCCCCAACATGATGAAGAAGGTGACAACATGTTTATATAAGATTTTTCTCCGTCTACAGTCAAATACTTGCGGCGTCGTGGTGATCTTGTGGAGCGACGCTACAATCTCCGCCCTCGGCACAAGACGGCTTAATAATATTTAGTTTAATTTATTTTGCTACTTTTCTGAGCATTTTCTGAGCATTTCTATTTCATATAATGTTTAAAATTATGGTTTGTGTTATCTTTTTTATATTTGGGTTGCATGTAGCCAAACTCTTGAATGTAAGCATATATAAGGCCATGATGTGTTTATTTTCATTTTAAGTTGAATGAAAGCAAATTAAAACCCTAATTCCTCCTCTTGAGAAAATTCTCTCCTCCACTCTTAAAAAATTTGGCCATAGCCCTCTCATCCTTCCCCAAGCCGTCGGCCCTATTCCCCTCCTCTCCCTCAAGTGCTCGACCAACTCCTCTCCCAAGACCGCAGGACCTAATTACTCCTCTCCTTCCAAGTGCTCGGCCACCCCTTTCCTAGCTGCCACCTTTTCTCTCTCCCTACCATACAAAATTCCCGGCCACCTTAGTCTAAGACCCGACCACCCTCCACTAAACCAAAACCCGACCAACCTTCAAGCATCCTTGGGTGGATCTCGTCCAAGGCGTGAAGTGACGATGACAGACGAGTTTCATCTACATCCGGCATGACTCCAGCGGAGTCGTTGAAGAGCGATCCAAGTTAGAGAATAAGAATCATCCATTCTAATCTGGTAACGAAAACTTCTACCTTCGTGTGTTTCTTTTTCCTAGATTTTCTTGTGGTGGAAAACTTTAGCGTTGGATCTTGATAGCTTTAAAGAATCGTGGTTTTCTTCGATCGATTTTTGTGTTTATCTTGATTGACTTATTTTTCGAGAGGATTGGTGAACCCCGTTTACTTTTTGTTAAGAGAGATCTACCGTTTGCAAATCGTAATTTTTGATAGATCTCTTTTGGTACAACCATCGCTCGATCGGACAGGGTGGGTCCTTTTAGCCGGAAATAATATAGGCCTATAGCCTTTTATTCGATCCTAATCGGTTTGGCTACCCATACGTTAGCATCTAAATGAAATAATTGCTTCCGTGTGCGCTGCGTTGAAAAATTATGCGAGTGTAGAATTCGAACGTTGAGTGACAATCATGCTTAATTCGTAGATTTTACGGGGTCAGCGTGTGGGCCTGCATCAGTGGTGGTCATCACCTAAGAGCCTAGGCTTACGCAAAGACGCGGACTCATACACAGATATTAAAATGCGAGATGCATAGGAGAGTATGAAAAATAATAGCCATTTCGGCAAAAAGTCAGATCTTTTCATATAATATCAAAGTTGTTACATTGGTCTGGGGGATCTCGCCCCTTGTAGAAATTTACAAAAGGAAAATTACAAGGTAAAAGCAAAAATGGGGAAGCCTTCGGGAAGAGTCGTCGGACGTCCCGCTGGAGGATTCTTCAGAGGTGATGCTGGCTCACATGTTGACACCGAATATATCTACGGACGAACACGTATGCCTCTCTATGATCCAATCCTACAATCGCACAATCGTCAACGCAGCACACAGGTTATACAATTCAATCAAATTAATGCTAGCGTACGGGTAGCCACACCGATTAGGATCGAACAAGGGCTATACAAACCAATATTATTTCTGGCTAAAAGGACCAACCAGGTCTGATCGAGCGAAGGTTGAATCAAAAGAGATCTATAAAAAATAATGATTCGATAACGGTAGATCTCTCCCAACAAAAGAAAATGGGGCTCGCCAAAACCCTCTCGAACTTAAATGAAAATTAGATGAACCACAAAATTCAATCGAGAGAAAACCACGAAAATTTAATGCTTCCAAAATTACGCTAAAGTAAACCACCACAGGAATTAATCTAAGAGAAGAACACACAAGAAGGTAGAAAATTATCGTTACCCAACTGGAATGGATGATTACGATTTCTCTTCTTGGATCGCTCTTCAACGGCTCTGCCAGAGTCACGCTGGTTGGAGGGAAACTTGTAACGTCCCAATTCGCGCTAGGCCCCTTGATTGCGTATTTGAGTCAAGGGGGCTGTGGTGAGCCCAATGGGGGATGTGGGTGAACAGGTGCGGACGTGCGGGAAATGAGGAAAACAAGGCAAAACAGCATTTTTGGCTGACACGGGTATGGACACGGCCGTGTCCATACCCGTGTGCCTCATAAAAATAGGCTTACCAGTCAGAGAGGTACACGGGCATTGGGACACGGGCGTGTCCCTAGCCGTGTGCCAAGGACACGGGTCGGGACACGGCCGTGTCTCTACCCGTGTGCCGCAACCCTGACCCGGCAGAAAGTGGTTCTGGGAGGAACACGGCCCTAGACACGGCATGCCACACGGCCGTGTCACCTGAACACGGGTAGGAACACGGCCGTGTGCCTACCCGTGTCTGCGATGTATAAAAAGGAAAAAGTTGGGAAACCCTAGCATTTCATCTCCTTTCTTCTGCCCCGAAATTTCTGAGAGGGTTCTTGGCTGGAGGAGGAGGAAGAGCTTGCCGGAGCCATCTTTGGAGGAATCAAAACGCCGCCACCGTCAAGGGAAAAACAATGCCGCCGCGAAGGAGTGCGAGGCTCATGGCCGGCCATGGTGGTACCGCTGGACTTGAGGTGAGCTTCCTCCCCTCTCCCTTGGTGCTAGATCTATAGTTATTATAGGAGAGACATCGACTCCATAGAGTCTTGATGGTGAGGAGGAGAGTTCTTAGGATAAGCCATGCCTAGGTTTTAGGCTTAGTCTCCCTCAACCTTCTCATCCTTCAAAGTGGAGATGAGAGGGGTTTTCGTTGGGGGTTTGACTTTGAAAGGAGAAATAAGGTTGGGTGTGATTTCTGGAGAAGTTTATGCGAGGTCGTTGCAAGGAAGAAGATGAACGGATGCCGTTCATCTCGCCTTAAGATGCGTGCAGAAATCTGATTTCTGCACGCTGCGACCTTCGTGGCCAATTTCGGAGATGTTACGGCCAGATCTGGGTGATCGACTCAACACGAAAGTCGTAGCCCTTGAAATTACCTTTCCAACGAGGGGTTACTCGTTTCCATGCGATACCTGTAGCCACGGGAAAGCTGGTTCGAGTCCGCTGCGTTCGGGAAAATTCCTGTACAGGAAACTGTTTCCTGTACGTATTCGAGTTGAATTTCTGGTATGTTGCGACCAGATCTGGGCGATCGACTCAACACGAAAGTCGTAGCCCTCGCGAATACCTTTCCAACGAGGGGTTGTGCATTGTGATCGGATTCCTGTAGCTCCGGGAATCCCAGTTTTAGTATTGGACTATCTTATGTTAATGCACTTGTTAAATTATAATGTTAGCACTCTTGCAATAATTGTGATTTGCTCATGTGATATCTTGCTCCCATATAACTATAATGTCGTTGTTACTATAATTTAGTATGGTTACTCATTTGGTTGTGTAATAAGGGATAACCATGCAATGATAGAGAAATAGATTGGATGGGAAGGCTAGATATTAGGAGTTGCTATTGGTAAAGGATATATTTATACAAATTGACGTTGAACATTTCTAATGTACGTAGTGTTGAGGTGAAATCATTGAATAGGTGGGCGTGAACATGATGAACACTATGTGAAGAGTATTTTGTAACTGTAATCCGGGCCCAAGGGGTTTATTAACAACCGATGCTTAGAGTTGAAGTCTCCCTACGGGTAGCATCGAGTGAGTTGTTTTGGGGCATGTGATGTGCGACGATTCATCGTGTCGCGGTGTTGAGATAACGATTGTGGCAGGTTTACAGGTTCGCCAGTCGTCACACCGATGGGAGCCAATGAGTAGACCTTGGGCGGTAGGGTTAGATACTTGGTGTCCATAACCCGAGATCTCCTCCGTGCCATGAGAACGGTTGGGCTTGCACCTCGTGCGTTTCCGAGGTTCCATCCGGTTCGAAATCAAGGCCAGGTTGGGCTGTGTTCTTGGTGCACATTTACCCGAGACCCCTTCTGAGCCGTAGTACGCATGTGAGCTCCGCTGTTGTGTTCTTAGCGTTGAGGCGTACGGGGGCCTAGGATAGGTAGTGTGATACCACCTAGTAGTGGAGACGCCCGCTCCTCTGTCGCCGTCTGGCCACGACGGACGACGCCTGAGAGGTTAGCTACCTGCTCGAAAAGTGGGAACTTCTAGTCTGTGTCGACATAGCAACTTGCATGTGCGTGCGCATGAGTCGGTCATAACATAACATTCATAACATGTCATTCATTGCATACACAAGATCCTCATCGTATAAGTTTGTATGGGCACTCTTATACGATGAGTTACTTTACTGTTAGGCCGATCCTTAACTTATAAGTTTGTATGGGCACTCTTATAAGTTAAGTTACTATTCTGATTAATTATACCTGCTGTCATTTATATATTATTGATATTCGTAGAACTGCTAGTTGTGTAGCGTAGTTTATACTTCACCATACTTATTGTCACCTGCTTGTTTACTTGCATATATATATATATATATATTGTACCTCGTTCCTTTCTCCACCCGGTGCCGAGGAGTCGCCGGGGGAGCGGATGTGAAGCCACTTAGTCTTATGACTAACGGTTGCTACGTCTTCCTTTTTAGGAGGAAACCCCGCAGGTAGAGCGGCAACGGACTATGCAGCAGGACAGCCAGGCCCGGATGATAGGACCTGAGGTGGTGGTGCCATCGGCACCGTCAGTGACAGTAGTGAGTGTTTTCATGTAGCCGTTTGGCAAAACATTTCTAGACTCTTGTTTATTTGTACAAGCCTGTTGTGCTTGTTATCTTCCGCTACTTTTGGACTTTAACTTAGCTGTGAACTGAACTGCTTTTAGCTTTACTTTTCTGTTATGGTTGGGTTGGCATAATTGTTGTGATATGGATTGTAGCCGGCGGAATAGGCGTCTTGTGGTAAAGGCTAACCCGTGTGTTAGTGCTACCGCAAGGCGGCTATTTCGGGCATAAGACTCCCCTCGTGCCGTGTGTTGTGTTCCGGGAGGGGGGGTCTTACAAATGGTATCAGACTAAGCCGATCTTCACCTACAGCAGTCAGGTAACAATGGGCCACTCCCGTTCGATTAGTCGGTTTGGGGACAAACCGACTTAGCGGAAGCAGTGGTGTGCCCATATGTAATTCACACTAAGTTGTCCAACTTTGACATTAGTTTTAGCCAACCTGACCCTAATTTGTACCTTGCGTATAGGTCCCAGCGCAGGTGGAGCCGGTTGGGGGCACTCCTACCCCTTCCGTTCCTTCACAATTCCAGCAGTCGGAGCTGGGACAAACGCTGTCAGCCATATTGGATGCATTTAAAGCCCAGCAAGCTCCGGTGCAACAACAAGCGCCAAGCTCCAACTGGTTGAGCACCTTCCGTGCTCTGTCCCCTCCTGCCTATCTTGGGACAGAATCGCCGGTGCGCACCGAGGAATGGCTTGATACCGTGCAGGAATTGATGGCTGGCATAAGATGTCCGAACAGCATGGCGGTGACATTGGTAGTGACGCTGCTAGAGCTGCACGCCAAAAGGTGGTGGAAGTCCCTCATGGGCTCCATCTTCCAAGGGCGGTTGTACACGGACATCGGTTGGAACGAGTTCACCGAGGCTTTTCTGGAGCACTTCATCCCTTCTTCTGCTCGGGATGGACTTGAAGAAAAATTTCTGCAGCTGAAGCAGGGATCGAATTCGGTAACGGAGTACCAGAGGGAGTTCCAACACCTCGCTAGGTTTGCCGATTCCTATGAGTTGGACGATAGAGGCTACGCGAAGCGCTTCTACAAAGGGTTAAGGGACCCCCTGAGGCAGGCCCTTTTGTTTATAGCCGATGGAAGCCTGGCAGAAATCATTGACATGGCAAAGAGACTGGAGGCGGACCACATGGGATGTGGCAAGAGACCTGCGGAAGGAGTAATTGAAGTCGGCCCTAGTAATAGAAGGCGGAATGATCATGGTAGAGGAAGGGGAAACCACAGAGGCGGTCGGTGGGTCAACCGGAACTATCGGGTGGAGTACCCAACTCCGCAACCACTACCTTTACCACCACCACCGCAGCAGCAATATTTTCAACAACCTGGGGGCCGACGTGAGATGATATGTTTTGAGTGCAACCAACCGGGGCATGTCCGACGAGTTTGCCCGCGACTGATCGGGGGTGCCCCTATTGCTCCCCCTCCAGTAGCTCCACGGGGACGAGGGCACATGCGTGGCCGAGGAAGAGGACCACCAGGGAGAAATCAAGGACATGCACGGGAGCATGTATTCGCATTGGATATGACTCAGGAGAGAAATCCGCAGGAAGTCATCACCGGTACGTGCAAAATTGTTTTAATATTATATGACTTGTTGGATTTATGATACAAATGATACGCGCTATTCTGAATAGTGATTACCCCTTTTGGAACCTAGGCACTGTCGTGGTTAGCGGGAGACCCGCCTATACGTTATTTGACACGGGTGCGTCTCACTCGTTCATTTCGGAGGACTTCGTGAAGGACTTGGAGGGAGTGCAACACTTCACGGGCATTACTCAAAGGGTGCGCCTTCCGGACGGCTCTGAGATGACGTCGTCAGCAAGTTGCGACTTCGACACCCTTATTGGAGGAAAGTTCTTTGAAACTCCGGCTACAGTTTTAAGAATCCCGGAGTTCGATCTCATCCTGGGCATGAAGTGGTTGGACTGGCACCACGCCAGGATCAATTGTGCGGAGAAGCAAGTTATGTTGAGGCATGGAGACTCGGAAGTCATCTTCCAAGGTATTAAATTCGCACCCCGTAAATTATTATCTTCAATCCAAGTTATGAAATCTCATATGGAAGGGGACGAGGTCTATGTAATTTGCTTCGAGTTGAAGAAATTGACATTAGAGGTCAAGGATGTGCGGGTGGTGCGAGAATTTCCCGAGGTATTTCCCGAGAAATTGCCAGGACTACCCCCGCATAGGGAAGTGGACTTCCAAATCAAGCTAATTCCGGGTGCCAAGCCCGTCTCGCGAGCTCCATACCGAATGGCTCCGAAGGAACTTGCAGAGTTTAGAGTTCAGCTTCAGGAATTGGTGGAAGCAGGGTTCGTTCGCCCAAGCTCGTCGCCTTGGGGAGCGCCCGTTTTGTTCGTCAAAAAGAAGGATGGCACCTTGCGGTTATGTATTGATTATCGAGAGTTGAACCGGTTAACGGTGCGGAACACCTATCCCCTACCGCGCATTGATGAATTATTCGATCAATTGGTGGGATCGTATTGGTTCTCCAAGTTAGATCTGCGTTCGGGATATTATCAGCTGAGGATACAAGAAGATGACATTCAGAAGACGGCGTTCAGTTCGAGATATGGTTTGTATGAATTCACCGTGATGCCGTTTGGGCTCACAAACGCCCCTTCCGCCTTTATGAGCTTGATGAACAAGGTGTTCAGCCCTTATTTGGACATCTTTGTCATCGTGTTTATCGATGATATCCTAGTCTACTCCAAGACTGAAGCAGAACACGCCGAACATCTAACTTTAGTGCTGAGTAAACTAAAGGAGCACACTTTGTTTGCCAAGTTCAGCAAATGTGAGTTTTGGCTTCGAGAGGTCGCGTTCTTGGGCCATGTGATTAGTGGGGCGGGGCTAGCAGTAGATCCGGCCAAGGTGCGGGCCGTGAAGGAGTGGTCGCCATTGAAGTCAGCGGCCGACATACGAAGCTTTCTTGGACTTGCCGGGTACTATCGCAAGTTCGTGAAAGGCTTCTCGAAGATCGCCCTTCCCCTTACTACGCTGACCAAGAAGGGTGTGCCGTTTGAATGGACACCCCAGTGCGAAGCTGCATTCCAAGAGTTGAAAGACAGATTGACGACTGCACCCATCCTAGCTCTTCCATCTGGGAAGGAGGGCTTTCAAGTTTACACGGATGCGTCGTATCAAGGGATGGGAGCTGTGTTGATGCAGAATGGGCATGTGATCGCTTATGCTTCAAGACAGTTGAAGAAGCATGAAGCCAGCTACCCGGTGCATGATCTAGAGTTGGGAGCGGTGGTATTCGCCTTGAAGATGTGGAGGCATTATTTATACGGCGTCCACTGCGAGATCTACTCGGATCACAAAAATCTGAAGTACGTTCACACCCAAAAGGAGTTAAACTTGAGACAGCGGCGGTGGTTGGAGTTCTTGTGCGACTATGATTTCACCTTGAACTACCACCCCGGGAAGGTTAATTCCGTAGCTGATGCCTTGAGCCGGAAAGCGCCGGAAGCGAGCACGGAATCCCGCTTGATGAGGATGGAGTTAATCCGGATGTTGCAAGAGATGGAAATCACTTTGGTCTTTAAGAATCAACCGGAAGAGTATACCGAATATTTGGCCGCGATGAGTATAGTTTGCAACATACGAGACCGGATCCGTACGGAACAAAAGAAGGATGCGGCTTTAACCCCGGCTTTCAAGTCAATGGAGGATGGGACTACGGAAGAATACTCCCTAAAAGACGGCCTCGTCCATTTTCGTGGCCGGCTTTACATCCCCGAAGGTGACAACATTCGGGAGGATATTCTAAAGGAGGCCCATTGCTCCAAGTACTCGGTGCACCCGGGGATCGCGAAGATGTACACCGATTTGAGAAAGACGATGTGTTGGCCGGGCATGAAGAGGGATGTCAAGTACTTTGTTACTCATTGTGTGGCCTGCCAAATGGTGAAGGCAGAGTGCTGAAGCCCCGGTGGAATGCTACAGTCGTTGCCCATCCCCGAATGGAAACTTGAGGACATCTCCATGGACTTCGTCCACGGGTTACCTCGCTCGCGCTCGGGGAATGATTCTGTGTGGGTGATAGTTGACCGGTTGACCAAGGTAGCCCGATTTATCCCAATGAAGAAGGAGGCGCAAGTGGACGTCCTAGTGCGTCTCTTTGTGGAACAATTTGTGCGGTACCATGGTGTGCCAAAGACGATCGTCTCCGACCGGGATGGTCGGTTTACTTCAAGAGAATGGAGGGCTGTACAGGCTTATTTGGGCTCGCGCCTCGCCTTTAGCACAGCCTTTCACCCACAAACGGACGGGCAATCTGAACGAACCATCCGAACATTGGAGGACCTATTGAGGTTGTGTGTGCTAGATAAAGGAGAACCATGGGAGAGGCTCTTACCTCTCGTGGAGTTCTCTTATAATAACAGTCATCAAGCTAGTATTGGAATGGCACCTCATGAAGCTTTGTATGGAAGGAGGTGTAGAACACCCTTGTCCTGGGTGCAAGACGAAGATCCGAAGACATTGGGAAATGAGTATATTGATGACACGGACGCGGTGGTTAGGTTGATCCGGAATCGAATGCTAGAGGCTCAAAGCCGACAGGCGAAATATTACAACGCAAGGCACCGTATGGTAGAGTTTCAAGTGGGTGATAAGGTGTTCCTGAAGATTCGACCGATGCACGGAGTGTCACGAGTACGTGGAGTCAAGAAGCTCAGCCCAAGGTATGTTGGGCCCTATGTTGTAGTGGAAAGGATTGGCCCTCTGGCCTATCGATTGGAGTTACCACCGGAGCTGGAGAACCTTCACGACGTGTTCCATGTATCGTCGCTTCGGAAGGCTTTGTTGCGACCTGAACAGTATATCCCCACGGCGGATGGTGCCGTGGCGTCTGATAGGTCTGTGCGACTGGAGCCGGTGCGGATCGTTGATAACGAGACAAGGACCTTGCGCCGCAAAAGTGTTCCCTTGGTGAAGGTGCTATGGTCTAATCACGGGAAGGAAGAGTGCACATGGGAGCCAAGGGATTTGATGCAAGAGCGCTACCCGGAATTATTTACTCCAGGTAAAAATTTTATTTGAAAGCATAGTTCCCTTTTTATGTGTTTCACTCCCATAGCCTTACCCTGATTTCGGGGACGAAATCTTTTATTTTGTTTATAGGATTTGTAACGTCCCAATTCGCGCTAGGCCCCTTGATTGCGTATTTGAGTCAAGGGGGCTGTGGTGATCCCAATGGGGGATGTGGGTGAACAGGTGCGGACGTGCGGGAAATGAGGAAAACAAGGCAAAACAGCATTTTTGGCTGACACGGGTATGGACACGGCCGTGTCCATACCCGTGTGCCTCATAAAAATAGGCTTACCAGTCAGAGAGGTACACGGGCATTGGGACACGGGCGTGTCCCTAGCCGTGTGCCAAGGACACGGGTCGGGACACGGCCGTGTCTCTACCCGTGTGCCGCAACCCTGACCCGGCAGAAAGTGGTTCTGGGAGGAACACGGCCCTAGACACGGCATGCCACACGGCCGTGTCACCTGAACACGGGTAGGAACACGGCCGTGTGCCTACCCGTGTCTGCGATGTATAAAAAGGAAAAAGTTGGGAAACCCTAGCATTTCATCTCCTTTCTTCTGCCCCGAAATTTCTGAGAGGGTTCTTGGCTGGAGGAGGAGGAAGAGCTTGCCGGAGCCATCTTTGGAGGAATCAAAACGCCGCCACCGTCAAGGGAAAAACAATGCCGCCGCGAAGGAGTGCGAGGCTCATGGCCGGCCATGGTGGTACCGCTGGACTTGAGGTGAGCTTCCTCCCCTCTCCCTTGGTGCTAGATCTATAGTTATTATAGGAGAGACATCGACTCCATAGAGTCTTGATGGTGAGGAGGAGAGTTCTTAGGATAAGCCATGCCTAGGTTTTAGGCTTAGTCTCCCTCAACCTTCTCATCCTTCAAAGTGGAGATGAGAGGGGTTTTCGTTGGGGGTTTGGCTTTGAAAGGAGAAATAAGGTTGGGTGTGATTTCTGGAGAAGTTTATGCGAGGTCGTTGCAAGGAAGAAGATGAACGGATGCCGTTCATCTCGCCTTAAGATGCGTGCAGAAATCTGATTTCTGCACGCGGCGACCTTCGTGGCCAATTTCGGAGATGTTACGGCCAGATCTGGGTGATCGACTCAACACGAAAGTCGTAGCCCTTAAAATTACCTTTCCAACGAGGGGTTACTCGTTTCCATGCGATACCTGTAGCCACGGGAAAGCTGGTTCGAGTCCGCTGCGTTCGGGAAAATTCCTGTACAGGAAACTGTTTCCTGTACGTATTCGAGTTGAATTTCTGGTATGTTGCGACCAGATCTGGGCGATCGACTCAACACGAAAGTCGTAGCCCTCGCGAATACCTTTCCAACGAGGGGTTGTGCATTGTGATCGGATTCCTGTAGCTCCGGGAATCCCAGTTTTAGTATTGGACTATCTTATGTTAATGCACTTGTTAAATTATAATGTTAGCACTCTTGCAATAATTGTGATTTGCTCATGTGATATCTTGCTCCCATATAACTATAATGTCGTTGTTACTATAATTTAGTATGGTTACTCATTTGGTTGTGTAATAAGGGATAACCATGCAATGGTAGAGAAATGGATTGGATGGGAAGGCTAGATATTAGGAGTTGCTATTGGTAAAGAATATATTTATACAAATTGGCGTTGAACATATCTAATGTACGTAGTGTTGAGGTGAAATCATTGAATAGGTGGGCGTGAACATGATGAACACTATGTGAAGAGTATTTTGTAACTGTAATCCGGGCCCAAGGGGTTTATTAACAACCGATGCTTAGAGTTGATGTCTCCCTACGGGTAGCATCGAGTGAGTTGTTTTGGGGCATGTGATGTGCGACGATTCATCGTGTCGCGGTGTTGAGATAACGATTGTGGCAGGTTTACAGGTTCGCCAGTCGTCACACCGATGGGAGCCAATGAGTAGACCTTGGGCGGTAGGGTTAGATACTTGGTGTCCATAACCCGAGATCTCCTCCGTGCCATGAGAACGGTTGGGCTTGCACCTCGTGCGTTTCCGAGGTTCCATCCGGTTCGAAATCAAGGCCAGGTTGGGCTGTGTTCTTGGTGCACATTTACCCGAGACCCCTTCTGAGCCGTAGTACGCATGTGAGCTCCGCTGTTGTGTTCTTAGCGTTGAGGCGTACGGGGGCCTAGGATAGGTAGTGTGATACCACCTAGTAGTGGAGACGCCCGCTCCACTGTCGCCGTCTGGCCACGACGGACGACGCCTGAGAGGTTAGCTACCTGCTCGAAAAGTGGGAACTTCTAGTCTGTGTCGACATAGCAACTTGCATGTGCGTGCGCATGAGTCGGTCATAACATAACATTCATAACATGTCATTCATTGCATACACAAGATCCTCATCGTATAAGTTTGTATGGGCACTCTTATACGATGAGTTACTTTACTGTTAGGCCGATCCTTAACTTATAAGTTTGTATGGGCACTCTTATAAGTTAAGTTACTATTCTGATTAATTATACCTGCTGTCATTTATATATTATTGATATTCGTAGAACTGCTAGTTGTGTAGCGTAGTTTATACTTCACCATACTTATTGTCACCTGCTTGTTTACTTGCATATATATATATATATATATTGTACCTCGTTCCTTTCTCCACCCGGTGCCGAGGAGTCGCCGGGGGAGCGGATGTGAAGCCACTTAGTCTTATGACTAACGGTTGCTACGTCTTCCTTTTTAGGAGGAAACCCCGCAGGTAGAGCGGCAACGGACTATGCAGCAGGACAGCCAGGCCCGGATGATAGGACCTGAGGTGGTGGTGCCATCGGCACCGTCAGTGACAGTAGTGAGTGTTTTCATGTAGCCGTTTGGCAAAACATTTCTAGACTCTTGTTTATTTGTACAAGCCTGTTGTGCTTGTTATCTTCCGCTACTTTTGGACTTTAACTTAGCTGTGAACTGAACTGCTTTTAGCTTTACTTTTCTGTTATGGTTGGGTTGGCATAATTGTTGTGATATGGATTGTAGCCGGCGGAATAGGCGTCTTGTGGTAAAGGCTAACCCGTGTGTTAGTGCTACCGCAAGGCGGCTATTTCGGGCATAAGACTCCCCTCGTGCCGTGTGTTGTGTTCCGGGAGGGGGGGGTCTTACAAAACTACTCCGCCTTCTTCGCTTCATGCCAGAGTTAGATTCTCAATGAGGAATCTTTTTGTCTTGGCCGAAATTTCACCAAAAAAGGTATGGGGTGGTCGGTTTTTATGAAGGAAGGAGAGTTGTCGGTTTTTCTTGTGAGGGTGATGGTGGTCGGCTTTTGTGAAGGAGATGGTGGTTGGTGACTAGGGGTGGCCAAACTTGATGATGCAAGGTGGGGTCGGTTTTTCCTTAGGGATAAGAGGAGAGGAAGGAGGAGAAGAGAAGCCAAAGAGGGGATGAGGAGAGTGGAGGCCAAAATATGCCAAGGAGGGAGAAGAGAGGGGGAGGCCAAGGAAGAGGGGAATAGGAACAATCTTCTCAAGATTTTGGGTTTAAATTTATTTTCATTCTCTAATCAATATGATAAATATCATGGCCTATATATAGACTTACACCACACAATCAATCCTCCAATTCAAATTTCAAAATTCAAATGACAAAATGATGGTTATATGCACTCATCTTACATATCACATGAAATAACTACACATGAAATTAAACAATTCAATAACGAAATAAAATGCATGAAATAAAATTCTTTTAAAATTGAATTGCTTTTTAAAATAAAATTTTCTAGAAAAATATATAATTATAATTATTAATTTATAATTATATATTTTATATATGGCGGCGACGGATGTCGTGCAAAACATGTAGCGGCGATGGTGTTGGGGACGTAGTAGAATCCCATCCTCGAGCCTTCAGCAATGACCGTCCCAATCCACGAACTCTCTCCGACGGGGATCAACGGTCGCATCAGTAACGTTGCCATCAATCCTCCCTCGCTCAAAACTACTCATCACTGATGAGTTGGTCTGAAAGTACCGTTGCAGGAGAGTATCATCCTTAAGAACCACGTAACTGCAAACAACACCACTTGGCGAGGAGAGCACTTCATCTTCGAGTATCCTGTCATGCAAATAGGTGGTCTTGGGGAACCAAGGAAAGCATTAGTCAATAAAGGATAAAAAGTTTCTACATCAACAACAAACGTACCTCCAGTGAAGACTGATGAAGAGAGCGATCTAGGCACAAGATCACTAACCAAACCATAAGAAAACATAGAGGACCGAAACGGACAGGCAGATAATTTAAGTGGTGGAGAAACAGATAGAGACGACGGCCCGCAACGTTTTAAAGATGGCGACGACGTGCTTACGGATGACCATGTGGAGCGTCGCCATAATATCCGTCCTGAACGCAAACCAATATATTAATAATTAATACTAATTTATTAATTATTATTATTAATTATTAAGTCATTTTCATGTTTTATTTTATTTTAGAATTTTTATTTTTATTGCATTTAAATAATTCATGTAATGATGGGTGCTTATAACCATCATTGACGTAGGGATATCAGTAGATATCCGGCGATCAATGGAGTCACGAAAATAACCTCTTGGTAAGCTGACTTATATCCGCTCCCGACTCTACATCCGCACTTTCCACAACGTGAAACCAAGCAACAACTAAAATACGGATAGCCACCCGTGGTGTGAAAGGACAAAGGCGATAAGCCAAGATCCGATCATGCTAAAGGGACGAATATTGCGTCCGGACAAGCGAGTTGTACCAAAGGAGATCAATCCAAAATAACGATCAAGACAAGGAAGATCTCCCCCAACAAAAATAGCGAGGTTCGCCAAACCTTAAACAAACTTAAATCAGATAGAAAGTAAATGATAATCGATTAGAGGCTATTACGACGCATTCAATGCTACAGAAATTACACCAACGTTTAGCCACCACAAGAATATCAAGAGGGAAATCACAAGTGGTAGGAGTTTCGTTACCCAAGTTAGAATAAGTGATTCTAACTATCTAATCTCGATCACCCGTTCACGGTTCCTTCGGAAGCATGGAGGAGGAGGTGAAGATCCCCGTCGTAGAAGCGTCACGCCGAACCAAGCCGATGCAAGAGCCTCCAACCACACAAATCCCCTTGGAGGGAGGGTAACCGACCAACTAGGGCTCTCGGGTGGAAGCCGGGACGGGAACTGAGGGCTCGGGTTGAGGCCGAGATGGGAGCGGGAGTGGGAAGAGAGGCGGCTTGGTGGAGAGGAAGAGGAGGCCGTCAGGTATGGAGGAACGGTGGGGGTGCTCGGATTTGGGAGAGGCGGTGGTTTTGTTGAGGTGCGGTGTGGGGAAGCGGCCGAGAGCGAAGAATGCGGGAGGATTGTGTGAAGCCGGCGGCTAGAGGGAAAGAGGGAGAGGGTTAGCAAGGGGAAGGGAAATTAGGGCTTTTCTATTTCTTTCATTCTACCAAAATAAAACATTACTCAAGCCTATATATAGGCTTGAATCAAAATTCGGCTATTTGCAGCCCAATAGCAGAAAATTAAAAAGTTCTGAAATACGAAAATAAGTGCTCCCAAATAATGAGCAATATAAATAACGACTTCTAAATTATTCATCGGGAGTGTTGCGCCGCGGGCGTAAGTTGTAGCATCTCAAATCCCTTGGTGGAGACGAAGGGGGGTCTTCCGCGTCCGTGTTGTCGTTTGCCTCCGCATGTTGTGGGTCGTAGTCTCCATCAACCCTCCCCCGCCCGAAAGAACTCATCATCGATGAGTTGACTCGAAGGTAGTGGCGTAGGAGAGCATCATCCAACCGGGCCAACTCTGACTCAAGAACCCAAGAATCATCAGAGGCCGGCCGATTGCGCCATCGGATCAAGAAGCGGCGCACATCACCATCTGGAGAACATTGTACATCATCTTGAAGAATCCTGTCCGGCATGTAATGTGTCCTGGCAAAACTTGGAAAAGCGTTAGGCAATAACTGCGGAAAATCTTTTTCATCATCCAACCACGTACCGCCGTTGGAGACCAATGAAGAGGGCGATCGAGAATTACACTCACCCCCCGTCCCAATAGATTGTTCAGTGGAACTAAACGGAGAGAGGGATAACTCATGTGGTGGAGCAACATATGGTGTTAAGTCTGAATCATTAAAAATAGGGGAGATTCCCCAATCGTGTGGTAACTCTAACAGAAACGCATTTTCCCCTAGCTTCTTTAAAATTCGGAAAGGCCCCGCTCGCCGGTTCGCCAATTTTTTTATGGTGCCCGAAGGCAACTGTTCAGGGATTAGACGTACCATGACCAGATCATCAACCTTTAAAACAGACGCTCGCTTATGTATGTTAGCTGAAGCTTGATAAGATGCGTATTGAGTGACTAACCTTTCCCGGATGAGCGTGTGTAAGTCATGAATATGAGACGCAAAATCCTGTGCGAATTGACTTGATTTATATGTCAGTGGTAAAGGGACTAAGTCAAGAGGCACAGGTGCTTTGTAATCGTGCACGATCTCGTTAGGGGACATTCCCGTAGACCTATTCCGGGAATTGTTGTAAGCTAATTGGGCATGGGTAAGGACTAGGTCCCAAGTACCTTTGTGGTCTCCCACAAGGTAACGTAATAAACTGCCCAAACTTCGATTCACAACTTCCGTTTGCCCATCCGTTTGCGGATGGTAAGCTGAAGTAAACAGGAGTTTGGTGCCCATAATGTGCCAAAGGGTCTTCCAAAAATAACTCGTAAATTTTACGTCCCTATCCGTAACGATAGATTTCGGAATGCCACGGTGACCCACTACTTCCTTAAAATATAATTGTGCCACGTGTGATGCGTCGTTGGTTTTATTGCAAGCTATGAAATAGGTTATCTTGGAAAAACAATCTACCACAACTAATATCGAATCGTGACGTCTTAAAGTGACTGGAAGGCCCAGAACGAAGTCCATACTAACGTCCGACCACGGAATAGAAGGAATCGGAAGAGGAGTGTAGAGCCCCGCATTTGTCTTGTTCCCCTTGGCCAATTGGCACACGCGGCAACTTCCTACAACTTTATTAACCATGGCCTTAAGACCGGGCCAATAGAACTTATCCTCCACTAACGTGATCGTCTTGTCACGGCCAAAATGTCCCCCTAACCCTCCACTATGCGATTCCCACACAATAAAGTGGTGTAGGGAGGAGCGGGGAATGCATAGCCTCGTATGGTTGAACAAATAACCGTCACGAATATAAAATGAAGTAATGGTTGACGGCTCGTTGTCTTGGGTGGAGAAGTAGATATCTTTGAAATCCGGGCAGTTGACGTACTCATCCTTAATTCGGTCAAAGCCAATCACCTTAACCTCTAGCATGGCTAGTAATAATGATACACGACTCAGGGCGTCGGCCACGCGGTTTAGGGTACCCTTAAGGTGTTTTATGGTGAATGTATACTCCTGGATGAAGGAGACCCACTTGACGTGCCTAGGACTGACCTTGGATTGGGAGTTAATAAACCTTAGCGCCTCATGGTCGGATAAAATGACAAATTCTTTAGGCAACAAATAATGTCGCCAATGCTGGAGGCATCGGATGACTGCGTAAAACTCCCGGTCGTAATTTGAATAATTGAGTTTCGGGCCTGCCAATTTCTCGCTAAAATACCCCACGGGGTGGCCTTCCTGGCTCAGCACACCACCAATTCCCACCCCTGACGCATCACATGACAACTCAAAAACCTTGGAAAAATCAGGTAGTCGGAGAAGGGGGGCCTCCGACATACGCGTCTTAATTAATTGAAACGCCTTAGTGGCCGAGCTTGACCAAATAAAGTCACCTTTTTTCAGGCACTCGGTTATGGGGGCCATAATGCTGCTAAAATCCTTAATAAATCGCCGATAGAATGTGGAGAGCCCATGGAAACTACGAACGTCCCTAATGTTGGCGGGCTCGGGCCAATCTCTAATGGCTTGCACCTTCCTAGGATCCACATGGATTCCCTTCGAGCTCACTATGAAGCCGAGGAACTCAACCGAGGACACGTGGAACGCACACTTCTTAATGTTCACAAACAATTTCTCCATTCTCAACGTGGTAAGGATGATCTTCAAATGAATTTCATGGTCGATCGTGGACGTGCTAAAGACCAGAATATCATCAAAATATATCACGATAAACTTTCCCATAAAGGGTTGGAAGACATGGGTCATCATCCTTGAGAAAGTGCTGGGGGCATTAGAAAGCCCAAATGGCATGACAAGCCACTCGTAGAGCCCTTCCTTAGACTTAAAAGCGGTCTTCCACTCGTCACCTTCCCTAATGCGGATTTGATGGTAGCCACTCCGAAGATCCAACTTGGAGAAGATCGAGGCTCCGGCCAACATATCTAACAAATCGTCTAAACGGGGAATGGGAAAGCGATACTTGACAGAGATTTTATTAATCGCTCTACTGTCCACACACATCCTCTGATAGTTTAACTTTCAAGGCAGCCTAAACACCTAGAGGGGGGGGTGAATAGGTCCTGCTTCTTTTTCTAAAACTTCTAGACAGAATTCAATTTATTAACTAATACAAAAACACAGCAATCACAGAAAACAACACATCACAGATTGCACTATGTTTTATAGTGGTTCCCCAAGGTCTGGGTACATCCACTTTCCCCCTTCACCTATCTAGCTGTATGCTAGATTCGGCCAAACTTCCACTTATCTCAGATCAATAGATCTTACAACTCAGAACCCAACAGGTTCCTACAACTCAGGCACAACTGCCCTACCTCAGCCTTGCCCCAAGGCCTACAACTCAGAGAATATCCTTCTCCTACACTCAGGCAATCAGCCCTACCACTCAGAGTTCAACACTCCTACACTCAGCCTTTATAACATAGGCTTACAACTCAGATCTGTATAAACAGATCCTACAGAAATATAGAAAAGATAGTTTAAATTGTCTTGCCAGGTTGAGAGAGAAAAGGCAATGACAAATCTTAATCAGCTGATGCAATCAACTGTTTCTTAGCCTTCTTCAAAGCTTCTTGAAAATGTACTTAGCTGAGTTGATTCCAAACAGCTTCTTGAGAATCCACTGGTGGATTCCTTCTTCTTCTTCAAATTCTGACTTGATCTCTCTCTATCCAGAACTTTGAATGATTCTTCTGAATTCTGATTAGAACTCTTCTTAGATCTATCCTTAGATAGTCTTCTTAGATCTCCCGGAGAAGATCTTCTTAAGTGCCTAGCACTTTCTTGAAAATGAGTAGAATATAACCCTTCTCCAATGTATTTCAAAGGATCAGTTCTATATCTTCTTAATTGTGTGTGTTGTTCTTTTTTTCTCCTTCTGAATCTGTCTATTTATAGACATTCTTCATGGTAACCGGCTGATCCGGTTTCTAATCGTTTTCTGACAAGTCTGACAACTTCAGTTAACTGGTGATAACCCACAGCTGTCAAGTCTTCAAACAAGTCCTGTGCCTTAGTGTTGAAACAGTCTGTCAGAAAGTGTCGAGACAATCTGTCTATTTGTGTCGACACAATTGACTTTGGTGTCGACACTGCCTTCAGTGATGTCGACTAAATTGCCTTTGTGTCGACACATCTTCTTCTGAAACTAACTTGGTCTTTGACTCTGCAGTGTGTCGACACAAGTCCTGTGTGTCGACACAGTTGTTGTAGAATCATAACTTTAATAAGTGTTGACTTACTCACTATGTGTCGACACATTCTGCTGGTGACGACAAACTTGTGGTCGACTATTTTCTTCTGTGTCGACATATTCAGATGATGTCGACAAACTTGAGATCGACTATACTCTTCAGTGTCGACACATTCTCCCAATGTTGAGGTCGACGTTTTTCTTCTGTGTCGACACAATTTCCCAGTGTTGTGTCGACTTACTTCTTCTGAGTCGACACTTTTTCCCAGTGTTGTGTCGACTTACTTCTTCTGTGTCGACACTTTTTCCCAGTGTTGTTGTAGACTATGTTATGTGTCGACACTTTTTCCCAGAGTAGTGTCGACTCACACCTTCTGTGTCGACACACTTTCCCAGTGTTGTGTCGACAACTTTCTTCTATGTGACGACACATTTTCCTTTGTGTCGACACTTGGACTTAGAATTTTTTTCTGTAAACTTTAACAATTCTTTACCTGCACATGTCAACTCAAAACAACATCAAATACAACATGATGTATATCATTGAGCTAGGTTGGGCTTCTTCAAATCAGGTACACATTTTCCAATGTACCCAACAATCTCCCCCTATTTGGAGAAGTCATAACCCTTATAGCCAATGATATACACCATTTATAAATAGTATAAAATGATGATATATGACAATACACAGGGATACTTAATTATAAACAAAATAATAAGAACATCATGGATAAAACAATCTATCACAGATTTAACAAAATTTTGTTTATTACTAGGTAATGTTTGATTACATGGTTTTTCTTTGACTGATCACATTACATCATTACAAAACATTATGAAAGAACTAAAACATTATCAGGATTGATCAGGCTCTCTAATAACAATCCCTTGGCCAGATTTAATTTTAGCTGTCACAGGAGCTTCTGATTCTTCAGCCATCTTTTTTCCCTTAAGATCAGCTTTCTTCTTAGCTTCTTCCTTGAGCCTTTGCCTTTCAAAATAGTGAAAAGGCTTTGGGAAGTATTTGCTTGGCTCCATAGCATCAGTTGGAAGTCTTCCCATCTTAGCTTTCCTTCTGAATTGTACAATGGCTTCTTGTCTTGCCTCATACTTCTGCCATTCCTGCTCATTGTACCACTTGCCCCTTTCATGAACTTGATCTTTGACAGCTTTCCATGCAGTGAGTATTATATTTCTGGAAGTAGGACTCCACTGCTCAAAATCTGGCTTCAGCTCAGCCTGCTCTCTAAATCTTTTCTTTGACAGTAGAGCATCTTGCTGTTCTTGCAAATTTACCTCAGGCTTATCAACCTTTCCAAAGATAACATTTACAACTTCCTTTGAAGGACTATACATATATTGCACTTGCTGATCCAATATATCAAAATCTGGAGGGGGGTATATGACTTGGGCAACCTCAGGTTGGTCACCTTCAAGTAGTCCTGTTTGTAGACCAGACTCAGCCACCATGTTATCATCACACAATGGTGGATATCCCAATGTGGCTCTTATGCTATTGGTCACCCATTTGGCATGCTCAGAGCCTGCATGAATTAGCATCCTCTCCCCCTTTATGGCTTCTCTTGATACATGATCTCTAAGATCTTCTTTCTGAAATCGTATTTGGCCATCCAAATAATTCACTCCCTCCTTGAAAAATGGTCTTAACTTTTGAAGCTTTTCAGATATTTCCTGTTGAGAGGTTGTGATGGCAGTCTTAACAGATGCAATAGCAGCTTGAAAATTCTTATCAAATTCTTCCATTTCTTTTGCTTTATTTGCAGGCATTCCTGGCACAATCTTCTTCACCTCTTGAATAATCTCATTATGAGATTCAGTTAAATTGTCATTCATTCTTATTTGATTTTCCAGAACATAACCTTGCTTCAAAGCAATATCATCCACCTTTGTAGAGATATCCTGCTGTTGTTTAGCCAGATAAACTACAGCATTGCCACCCTTGTGGAAGCAATCTGTCATTTCAGTTTTATTCAAGTTGACTTGAAATTGGATAGATTTGATATCTTGGGCTAAGTCAAACTGCAGAGTTTTGTTTCTTTCATCAACATATTTCTCAATGGCCACCCTGTGGTCATCCAATTTCACCTGTAAATCCACCAAGAACTTGTTATAATCAACTTCAGGAGGTGGAGGTGGAGGTGTTGTCTGTAAAGCCTGCTTATAAGTTTTGCTTCTTCTTTTAAATACAACCAGTTTTCTTCTCTTAGCCAACCTGGCTTCTTCAGTCTCAGATTCAGAAGTACTCTCAATGTGAACTCTATCTGCTTCAGTGCCATGTTGCTCAGTTTCAACATGTACTGGCTCCCCCTCAATTCTTTGCTCCTCCTCTACTTCTTGTACTTTTTCAATCTCTTGAACTTTCTCCACTCCTTGTTCTAGCTCTATGTCAAGAGGCTGCTCAACATCTTGGTCCTCTTCTATTCTATCAGTAGCTATGTCATCATTTGGAAACAACTCATCCAGAGTGTATTCCTTTTGAACTGGAGCATCTGAAGATAAGTCATTAGGTGCATCCTTGTGCACATTCTCAGGCAGCTGCATATCTGGAGTAGGAGAAGACACATGCTCCCCCTGAACCTGAGCAGGGGTAGAAACATTTTGAGCAGGAGATTGAACTGGCTCCCCCTGCATCTGTGCAGATGTATCTACTTGATGAACTATAGAGGAGGCAGGTTGTTCTTCACTCTGTATCCTTAGTGGGTCCTCTTGTTGTTGCTCAGTCTCGTGAGCTGGAGAAGGGGATTTCACAGGGGTGTCTGGCCTGCTCTCTTCAGGCACATCCTTAGACAGCACCCTTTCCCACCTGGAGAATAGTCTCATGTCCATCCTTCTCATATGATTGATTTTAGATCCTGGCAGTTGCTGCATCACTTCAGGGATTGCTCCATTGAGATATAGACTTATGATCCTAGCCATGTTAGGCTTCTTGATCCCTTCTTTAATCTTGTCAAATAGGATTACTGACCAATCAGTTGGAATTGTAAAGACAATCCTGGTCATAAGGTTGAACATATAGGCAGAAATCCTATCATGTCCACCTGTCTTGCAGAGAATTACTTTCCCAACTATTTCAGACAAGAACTTTCCTTGCTGATTCATACCCTTCCTATTGAATGCAGCACCAATCTTCATGTTTGAATCCAACCCACACCATTGAAGGGCTTCCCTTGTCTTAGAACTAGGAACCTCTTCTTCATTTTCAACCACATGTAATTGCAAAAACTTTCTCAAACCTCTTTGGGTAATCTTAATCTTAGTCCCGTGAACAATGGACTTGATCTTGAGTTCAGTAGAATGGACTGATGCTGAGATAAAGAACTCATGCACCTCCTTCTTCCAGATCTTGGATGGTTCTGAGACAAGAAATTCTAACCCTGATGCAGAGAGAAGGGTGATAACACCTTGAACATCAGGCGGCGCCTCTGCAAACGCCTGGCGCACCAACTCATACCCTTCATTAACATTGTCTTCAATCCTTGGCGCCATCGTTGTGTCGAGAAAGCTTGAGAGAAGAGAGAAAGAAAGACTGTCGACACAGGGTTTGAGTTTCGAAAACCTTGAAAGCGTGTCGACACAAAGAGCTTTTTGACCTATTTATAGCTTCTGTTGAAAGAAGTTCAAAAGGCGCCAAAAACAGTCTAAATGTGTCGACACAGACGGAATGTGTCGACACAAGCTTCTATTAACTCGACATTTCTTCAGTCTACTATGTGTCGACACCAATTTGTGGTTATGTCGACACCTTGGATATATAGTAGAAAGACAGAAATTCTGTGTCGACACTAAGGACAAGTGTCGACACATATTTTGTAAGTGTCGACACCATAATTCTGGTTGAGTCGACATTACATTCCTGGTTAAGTCGACAATAAACCTCTTAAGTGTCGACACATATTCTCTGTGTCGACACACTATTTCTGACTTGTCGACTTAATTTCTCTGAGTCGACACATTATTACTGAATGTGTCGACACATTCTTACTTAGCCAATTTCTGTAACTTCAATGTGTCCTTTTTAACACTTGATTATTGTTGTTACTACTTTTACTTACTTATTAACCATTTCAATAGTATTGTTAATGATTTTATTTAATACATTATTCAATGGTTAACATACCTAATTCAATTTTGAATTTATTGAATTTGGTTTCATCTAAAGGCTTAGTAAATACATCTGCTATTTGATAATCTGTTTTTACAAATTCCAAAGAGATGTCACCTTTTTCTACATGTTCTCTAAGAAAATGATATTTGATTTCTATATGCTTAGTTCTACTATGAGAAACTGGATTATTAGCAATAGAAATAGCACTCTTAGAATCACATAAAAGGGGTGTTCTACTTACCTGAATACCATAATCTTTAAGCTGATGCTGCATCCATAATAGCTGTGCACAGCAGCTTCCTGCAGCAATATACTCTGACTCAGCTGTGGAAATTGCCACACTAGTCTGTTTTTTACTACTCCAAGATATTAGTCTTCCTCCCAGGAATTGACAAGTACCTGTAGTACTCTTTCTATCCTCTCTACATCCTGCAAAATCTGCATCTGAATAGCCTGTTAGTTGAAAATCTCTATTCCTAGGGTACCAAAGACCTAGAGTAGGAGTGCCCTTTAGATATCTCAGAATCCTTTTTACTGCAGTATAATGAGATTCTTTAGGGCAGGCTTGGTACCTAGCACAGACACATGTTGCATACATAATGTCAGGTCTACTAGCAGTGAGATATAGTAGTGACCCAACTATTCCTCTATACAATGATTCATCAACAGGTTTACCTGCCTCATCTTTGCATATTGGCATACTTGTGCCCATAGGAGTTCTCATGGAGGAGGATGACTCCATACCATATTTTTTAATTAATTCCTTGGTGAACTTAGACTGGGATATGGACAATCCATCATCAGTCTGTCTTACTTGGAGTCCCAAGAAGAACTTAAGTTCTCCCATACTGCTCATCTCAAACTTCCCTTGCATAAGTTTGGCAAACTTTTTACAAAGGTTGTTTTCAGTAGATCCAAAGATTATGTCATCAACATAGATCTGAACTAAGATGATCTTTCCTTTGGATTCCCTAAGGAATAGAGTTTTGTCTATCTTTCCTCTTGAGAATTTATTCTCAATGAGGAAGGTAGACAGGGTTTCATACCAAGCCCTTGGAGCTTGTTTTAACCCATACAAAGCTTTCCTAAGCTTGTACACAGAATCAGGTTTAAGAGGATCTACAAAACCTGATGGCTGCTCTACATATACTTCTTCTTTAAGATCACCATTCAGAAATGCTGACTTTACATCCATCTGGTATACTTTGAAGTCTTGGTAGGCTGCATAGGCAAGGAACATTCTGATTGCCTCCAGCCTTGCTACTGGAGCAAAGGTTTGATCAAAGTCAATCCCTTCTTCCTGCCTGTATCCTTTTGCAACCAATCTTGCTTTATTCTTTATTATTATTCCACTTTCATCTAGCTTGTTCCTATAGATCCACTTAGTCCCAATTATGTTGTGGCCTCTTGGTTTAGGAACAAGCTCCCAGACCTTGCACCTTCTGAACTGATTCAGCTCCTCTTGCATAGCATCAATCCAGTGCTGGTCTTGGATAGCTTCTTCAAACTTCTTAGGTTCCATTTGAGACAAGAAACTAGAATGCAAAACTGTGCTTTGATTTCTGCTTCTAGTTTGCACTCCTTGTCTTGGATCACCAATTATCTGATCAGTAGGATGATCTCTTAGATATCTTATAGCTGGAGGTAGATTCCCTTCAGGTTGAGCATCTCCAGCTTCTTCATTCTGCTGTTCCTCTTGGTTTTCATCAGCTTCCATTATCTCTTGTACTCCCCCTGGACAGCAGCCTTCATTTTCCAATGCTCCCTCTTCCTTTGAAGCTTCAGCAATGGAGAGCTTGTCCATCTTCTTGCTTATACCTGTTGAGTCATTTGATCTACAAGACAATTCACAATTGATTAATCTTATTTCATCAAATACAATATGCACAGATTCTTCAACAACTTGAGTAGTTAAGTTGAAGACTCTATAGGCCTTACTATTTGTGCTGTACCCAACAAATATCCCATCCTGGGATTTGGCAGCAAACTTAGTCAAATAAGACTTACCATTGTTAAGTATATAGCACTTGCAGCCAAAGATCCTAAAATAGGATAGATTTGGTTTTCTGCCTTTCACAATCTCATAGGGAGTCTTCCTGTGGCTTTTGGTGATAGAAGCCCTATTGATGACATGACAAGCAGTGTTAACTGCCTCAGCCCAAAAATATTCTGGGAGAGAGGTGTCACTCAATAGAGTTCTACCAGCTTCAATTAATGATCTATTCTTTCTTTCAGCAATTCCATTTTGCTGAGGTGTTCTAGGTGAGGAGAACTCTTGGAAAATCCCAAAGTCTATACACAAGTTTGTCATGCTTTCAGATTGAAACTCAGTACCATGGTCACTTCTGATTTTGACCACTGTACTGTTCAGTTCATTCTGAATTTGCTTTACAAACTTAAATAATACACTTGGGGTTTCAGATTTTTGTCTCAGAAAGAACACCCATGTAAATCTAGAATAGTCATCTACAACCACTAGTGTGTAGACCTTCCTACCTAGACTGTGAACTGGCATAGGACCAAAAAGATCCATATGCAAGAGGTATAAGCATCTCACAGAATCCTTGTTTTCAAGGCTTTGAAATGAGGTTTTTGTCTGCTTGCCCTTTTGACAAGCTGAGCATACCCCTTCCTTTATACACTTAACTTGAGGCCCATTCCTCACTAGTTCTTTACTAAAGAGTTGGCCAATTGTCTTGTAGTTTAGATGAGCCAATCTCTTGTGCCACTTAACACAATGAGAAGCATTGTCATCAGCTACAAGACAAATGGGGGATGCCTTATTCTCACATTCAAAATTAAGGCAATACACATTTCTCTTCCTATACCCAGTCAATATGATCTCTTGATCACTTGACCTTTTGATATGACATCCATCCTTACCAAATGAAATGTCATATCCTAGATCACTCAGCTGGCTTATGCTTATTAGATTATGTTTCAAACCTTTTACATAGGCCACTTGGGTGATAGTAATTAGGTTTGAAGAGATGTTACCAAATCCTTTGATGACTCCTTTTTCAGATCCACCAAAGATCACTTTATGTCCATCTTTGACAGATGAATACTCCTTCAGCAGCCCCTTTGTTCCAGTCATGTGCCTGGAACAACCACTATCCAAGTACCATATAGGGGCATGGTAACTTGGATTCACCTGCAATACAGAATTACTTACCCTTAGAACCCAAGTAAGTCTTGGGTCCTTGGTTCAGGTTAGCCTTAATAAAGTTATCATAACCTCTTCTAACAGGTAGACTCTTATTCTTTATAACACTTGTGTTATACCAGCAGTCCAATGCAAAATGACCCCTCTTGCCACAGCACCAACATTCAAACTTATTGTATCTAGATCTAGATACATCCTTGTCAGAAGCATTTCTGTTCATTGCTGGTGCTGTTGCAACTTCTCCTGCTGGTTTCTTAAAACCATAGGGCTTATGACCATAGGTAGGCCTGCTTGCCTTAACACCCTTGTTCTTCAGAACATTTGTCTTGATATGATCCTGAATGTCTTCATGATCATATATGTTAGAAGGCAATTTCTTCTTACCAAACCTTATGGGGACTGAAAGGTTTAGTGGCTGAATAGGGGCTTTGCCTTTCTTTTTGAATCTGCTAGCCCTGGAGTTACCCTTAAATCCTAATCCAGCCTTACCCTTCTGAGTGACAAATTCATCTATCAAGGGTAAGACAGATTTTGGCTTAGAGTAACTAGCCACTAAATCCCTTTCAATTCTAAGTCTGTCCTCCAGACTCTTTACTTGATCATTAGTATAATTAATTGTGCCCATCTGAATAATAGTTATATTTTTCAGCTTGGCAATTTCAGCTAACTTTTGATCAAGGACTTTTTCTAACTCAGCTGTTGTAACCCTTAGATCAGCAATTTCCTGAGCCTGTGATTTAACCAGGTTCTTGCTTTTCTTAAGGGCCTGCAATAAGTCCCCATACTTGTCTATCAATTGATAGACATCTCCTTCAGATCCAGATGCATCTTCATCACTTGATGCAGATGTAGCTGATTCTTCACTTGTACTACAAACAAATGTACTGGAAGGACTGTTTACCTCATTAGGACCAGACTGATTCTGGCATAGGTCCTCTTCTGATCTAGTCATCAAACCCATGCATTGATGTTCATTGATGGAGTCTAGCAACTGCATAAACTCCTCTTCCTCAGATGCAGCATATAATCCAATATATGCTTCAGCTTCAGATCCTGATTCTGAAGTTGACTGGTCTGACAGACTTTTATCTTTCTTTGCTACAAAGGATTTCTCCTTCTTGCCTTTCTGATAAGTCTTCTTCTTTTCTGAAGATTCCTTCCTTTTGTCAGGACAATCAGCCACTACATGTCCAGGCCTATTGCAACAATAGCAGACAATCTTTGAAGTAGTGGCTTTGCTGGGCTTTGACCTGCTTTTCTCTTTCCTGGATGACCTTCTTTTCTGATAATAGTCATCTACTTGCTGTGATGATGAAGGCCTAGACTTCCATTGCTTCTTTTTCAAGAACCTTTGAAATTGCCTAGTGAATGCAGCAAAGTCTGCATCTGAATCACTGCTGACTGAACCCCTATCTGAATTTTCAGAACTACCTTCTTCAACTTCCTTAGGAGGAGATGGTGATTTCCTCCTATTCTTTCTGGTGGCTTCAGCATTAAATGCCACAGTCTTTTCTCTATGCTCTCCTCTTGAGTTTCTTTCCTCCTCCTTCCTTACCATAAGTTGCATTTCATAGGATAGCAACTTTCCAAACAGAGTTGGAGGAGATATCTCTGCCAATTTTGCCACTTCTCTTATGGCACAGATCTTTGTATCCCAATCCTTTGATAAGGATCTTAAGAATTTGTCATTCAGTTCATAGGTACTGAAGACTCTTCCATAGGAAATTAGCTCATTCACAATTCTATAGAATTTCTTATAGCACTCAGTTATGCTATCAGATTTTCCTTGTCTAAAACTTTCATACTCCTGATTTAGCATAGATTTTCTGTCCAGCCTTACTTCTTCTGATCCCTCCATGTAGACAATCAATGTGTCCCACATCTCCTTGGAGGTTTTGCAGTGAATCAGATTCTGAAATGTTGAATCATCTATGGCACTGACAATTATGTTCTGTGCCCTTTTGTCCATGGTTGCCAAGATGATTTCATCCTTGGTCATTTCAGAATAAGTCTTTGGTGTTTGGATATTTGCATCAAGAACAGATATCTTCATTGGTATGAAGGGGCCTTCCTGTACTGTGATGTAAATCCTTGGGTCAGATGCTTCCATAAACAATCTGACTCTTTCTTTCCAGATCCCAAAGATTTCCTTCTTGCATATGGGTAATTTCATTGACCCTAGCTCCTTATGATTCTCTCCAGAACCCATCTTCTTGATTCTTGATTCTGCCTATCAGATCTACCTCAGACTGTTAAGTCCTTTTTGAGGAACCTCGCTCTGATACCACTTGATAGTTTAACTTTCAAGGCAGCCTAAACACCTAGAGGGGGGGGTGAATAGGTCCTGCTTCTTTTTCTAAAACTTCTAGACAGAATTCAATTTATTAACTAATACAAAAACACAGCAATCACAGAAAACAACACATCACAGATTGCACTATGTTTTATAGTGGTTCCCCAAGGTCTGGGTACATCCACTTTCCCCCTTCACCTATCTAGCTGTATGCTAGATTCGGCCAAACTTCCACTTATCTCAGATCAATAGATCTTACAACTCAGAACCCAACAGGTTCCTACAACTCAGGCACAACTGCCCTACCTCAGCCTTGCCCCAAGGCCTACAACTCAGAGAATATCCTTCTCCTACACTCAGGCAATCAGCCCTACCACTCAGAGTTCAACACTCCTACACTCAGCCTTTATAACATAGGCTTACAACTCAGATCTGTATAAACAGATCCTACAGAAATATAGAAAAGATAGTTTAAATTGTCTTGCCAGGTTGAGAGAGAAAAGGCAATGACAAATCTTAATCAGCTGATGCAATCAACTGTTTCTTAGCCTTCTTCAAAGCTTCTTGAAAATGTACTTAGCTGAGTTGATTCCAAACAGCTTCTTGAGAATCCACTGGTGGATTCCTTCTTCTTCTTCAAATTCTGACTTGATCTCTCTCTATCCAGAACTTTGAATGATTCTTCTGAATTCTGATTAGAACTCTTCTTAGATCTATCCTTAGATAGTCTTCTTAGATCTCCCGGAGAAGATCTTCTTAAGTGCCTAGCACTTTCTTGAAAATGAGTAGAATATAACCCTTCTCCAATGTATTTCAAAGGATCAGTTCTATATCTTCTTAATTGTGTGTGTTGTTCTTTTTTTCTCCTTCTGAATCTGTCTATTTATAGACATTCTTCATGGTAACCGGCTGATCCGGTTTCTAATCGTTTTCTGACAAGTCTGACAACTTCAGTTAACTGGTGATAACCCACAGCTGTCAAGTCTTCAAACAAGTCCTGTGCCTTAGTGTTGAAACAGTCTGTCAGAAAGTGTCGAGACAATCTGTCTATTTGTGTCGACACAATTGACTTTGGTGTCGACACTGCCTTCAGTGATGTCGACTAAATTGCCTTTGTGTCGACACATCTTCTTCTGAAACTAACTTGGTCTTTGACTCTGCAGTGTGTCGACACAAGTCCTGTGTGTCGACACAGTTGTTGTAGAATCATAACTTTAATAAGTGTTGACTTACTCACTATGTGTCGACACATTCTGCTGGTGACGACAAACTTGTGGTCGACTATTTTCTTCTGTGTCGACATATTCAGATGATGTCGACAAACTTGAGATCGACTATACTCTTCAGTGTCGACACATTCTCCCAATGTTGAGGTCGACGTTTTTCTTCTGTGTCGACACAATTTCCCAGTGTTGTGTCGACTTACTTCTTCTGAGTCGACACTTTTTCCCAGTGTTGTGTCGACTTACTTCTTCTGTGTCGACACTTTTTCCCAGTGTTGTTGTAGACTATGTTATGTGTCGACACTTTTTCCCAGAGTAGTGTCGACTCACACCTTCTGTGTCGACACACTTTCCCAGTGTTGTGTCGACAACTTTCTTCTATGTGACGACACATTTTCCTTTGTGTCGACACTTGGACTTAGAATTTTTTTCTGTAAACTTTAACAATTCTTTACCTGCACATGTCAACTCAAAACAACATCAAATACAACATGATGTATATCATTGAGCTAGGTTGGGCTTCTTCAAATCAGGTACACATTTTCCAATGTACCCAACATCCTCCACGAACCATCCTTCTTGGGGGCAAGTAAGGCGGGAATGGCACACGGGCTCATGCTGTGGCGGATAAAACCCTTCTGCAATAAATCCAAAATCTGTGCTTGTAACTCTAGGTGCGCGGAAGGATTTAGTCGGTAATGGTGAAGGTTGGGTAAAGAGGAACCCGGGATAAAGTCTATCGCATGCTGGATGTCTCTCATGGGTGGTAGCTCGGACGGAAGCTCGTCCGGATACACATCCACAAACTCTCCCAAAAGTTCTCTTAACGCCGGGGGTAAACCCTCAAAAGAGACCACCTCTTCCCTAGCTTGTAGGCAAACTAGCGCATATAGGACCCCGTCTATGAAAGAGGTTCTCTTAAACTCCTTCTGGCCTATTAAGCTGAAGGCTTTCTTCTCAACCGGGACGACCGTACCCTTGGAGGGGACCGATGGGTCTTTTGGCGGGGCGGGCTTCAAGATGACGGTGCGGTCATTGAACTTAAACTCATAGGTGTTTGCCCTACCAAAATGGGTGACGTCGTGGTCATATAACCAGGGCGACCTAACAACACATGACAGGCATCCATAGGGATGACGTCACACCAAATCTTCTCTGAATATGCCTTGATGGTAAGGGTCACCAAGCATCGTTTCGACACCGGGAGGGACGACTTATTCACCCAAGCCACCTTATATGGGTGTGGGTGGGGTTCAGCCGATAGAGACATACGCTTCACTGCCGCCTCGGATATGACGTTCATACAACTACCACTGTCGATAATCAACCGACACCACTTATCACCACACTTGAAGTTCAAGGTAAAAATATTCATTCTGTTCCAATCGTCCAACGCTCTGGGGGTCGCCAGGATACACCTCATCACCATCATATGGGAGTCATCCTCCATATCACTAGGTATTCCGTCTGAATCACTCTCTTCCCCCGCCTCGAACGTGAGGTCGTCCGACCCGCCAGTGGAATCTAGCAAGGCTAACGGTTAGGGCTTAGTAGGACAGTCACTAGCGTAGTGCCCCTGAATACCGCACGCGAAACAAGTGACGTTCGTCCAGGTGACCCGACCCACGGGGACTCTCTCACCTGAGGGGTTTCTATTATTTCTAGCCGTTACCACAATAGAGGCCGAATCGGGGGATCGGTATCTTCCTTTATCTTTCGTGGTGGTCGCGGGAGGTGGTCCTAAGATGGACTTTCCCTTCTGAAACGGACGCGTCTTACCCTTAAGCATATTATGTTTCTCGATATCTAAGGCGGCGTTAAAGGTGACGTGCAGGTCGGTGTGACCATAACGCAGTAATTTTCCTTAGATGTCAGAGTTTAGCCCCTTTCGGAACCTAGAGAGGGTCACCTCGGGCATCTCTTTAACGTCACACCTAACCATCATGTCCTTTAGCAGGCTCATGTACTCTGAGACCGATCTATTCCCCTGAGTGAGGGTAGCTAAATCATCGAACATTTGGATTCGATGGTACGTGGGGACATACTGCTCGGTAAGTTTGGCTTTTATGTCGTCCCAGCCTATGGGCAAAGCCCCATTCTCTATCCTCAGACGACGCTCCTCATTTAGCCAGAATATTTTGGCACGCCCAAACAACTTCATTCGTGCTACCCTCACCTTATCCGCATCATTCAGCGTATACCAGTCAAAATAACATTCCATCTCCATGATCCAGTCCTGGAAGATTTGGGTGTCCCCCAATCCATCGTAGGAAGGTGGTTTGACTCGAACGGCTCGAGTGAGATCAAACTCATACGGTGCTCGCTGAATATACTCATTTGGAGGGTTGGGATTAGGGTTGGGGTAAGGAATGTGGTTTCCTCCCATCCGAGGGTTAGCGGGAGGATTACATGGTCCCCCTTGCGCTAGACCCATCCCGTGAATCGCTTCCCTAAGGGCCATCATTTGCTCCGTGAGGTCTTGCCGGAGCACCTCAATCTCCGTGAGATCACGAACATCATCCCATTCATCCGCCATGGTGGAAGATGTGGGGGAATACTCCGCCCCTGATCTAGTGCGCATGCAAAACGGAGACACAAGTTTGAGACAAACTTAGTTGAATTAAAAACCCACTTAATTACTAATTTTTTTTTGATTTTGACTACTAACAAGCAAGCAACGACGCGGAAGGCGGGAGTCGATTAAGAAATCGACTTCAACCTCCCTCTGATACCAAATTGACGTAGGGATATTAGTAGATATCCGACGATCAATGGAGTCACGAAAATAACCTCTCGGTAAGCTGACTTATATCCGCTCCCGACTAAAATACGGATAGCCACCCGTGGTGTGAAAGGGCAAAGGCGATAAGCCAAGATCCGATCACGCTAAAAGGACGAATATTGCGTCCGGACGAGCGAGTTGTACCAAAGGAGATCAATCCAAAATAACGATCAAGACAAGGAAGATCTCCCCCAACAAAAATAGCGAGGTTCGCCAAACCTTAAACAAACTTAAATCAGCTAGAAAGTAAATGATAATCGATTAGAGGCTATTACGACGCATTCAATGCTACCGAAATTACACCAACGTTTAGCCACCACAAGAATATCAAGAGGGAAATCACAAGTGGTAGGAGTTTCGTTACCCAAGTTAGAATAAGTGATTCTAACTATCTAATCTCGATCACCCGTTCACGGTTCCTTCGGAAGCGTGGAGGAGGAGGTGAAGATCCCCGCCGTAGAAGCGTCATGCCGAACCAAGCCGATGCAAGAGCCTCCAACCACACAAATCCCCTTGGAGGGAGGGTAACCGACCAACTAGGGCTCTCGGGTGGAAGCCGGGACGGGAACTGGGGGCTCGGGTTGAGGCCGAGATGGGAGCGGGAGTGGGAAGAGAGGCGGCTTGGTGGAGAGTAAGAGGAGGCCGTCAGGTATGGAGGAATGGTGGGGGTGCTCGGATTTGGGAGAGGCGGTGGTTTTGTTGAGTTGCGGTGTGGGGAAGCGGCCGAGAGCGAAGAAGGCGGGAGGATTGTGTGAAGCCGGCAGCTAGAGGGAAAGAGGGAGAGGATTAGCAAGGGGAAGGGAAATTAGGGCTTTTCTATTTCTTTCATTCTACCAAAATAAAACAATACTCAAGCCTATATATAGGCTTGAATCAAAATTCGGCTATTTGCAGCCCAATAGCAGAAAATTAAAAAGTTCTGAAATACGAAAATAAGTGCTCCCAAACAATGAGCAATATAAATAACGACTTCTAAATTATTCATCGGGAGTGTTGCGCCGCGGGCGTAAGTTATAGCGTCTCAAATCCCTTGGTGGAGACGAAGGGGGGTCTTCCGCGTCCGTGTTGTCGTTTGCCTCCGCATGTTGTGGGCCGTAGTCTCCATCAATCATAGGTTGTTTTAATTATTTCATTTCTTGTATTATGATGGGTGCATATAACCATCATAACTTTCATTTTGAATTTTGAATTTTGAATTTTCAATGGAGGGAGATTGAGTGGTGTAGGCTATATATAGCCATATTATGAAGGAATAATTAGAGAGAAGAAGAATAAGAAAATAAACCCCCTAAAGATCTTTTGAGATCCTCCTCCCCCCTTGGCAAAATTCGGCCATCCTTCTTTCCCCCTCTTCCTTGGCAATTTCGGCAACCCTCCTCCCTCTCTTCCTTGTGGAATTCGGCCACAAGACTCATCCCCTCTTTCCCTCCTCTTTTATAACCTTAACAACCATCTCCTACTCCTTTTCTCCCCTCTAAACCGGCCTCCAACAAAGCAACCATTCAACCCACCACCTTGACAAAATCGGCTAAGGCAAAGATTTCCTTTGCGGATTCCAACTCCGACGTGACGTGACGAAGGCGGACAAGTTTATCTCCAACCGGTGTGATGTGACGAAGGCGGACAAGTTTCTCTCAAACCGGCGTGACTCCGGCGGAGCTGTTGAAGAACGATCCAAGTAGAGAAATCGGAATCATCCATTCCGATAGGGTAACGAATCCTTTCTACCGATTGTGTGTTTCTCTTCCTAGATTAATTCTTGTGGTGGTAGATTCGTAGCGTTGTATTTTGATAGCATTAATTCATCGTGGATTTCTTTGATTGTTTTGTGTTTCTCTTGATTGACTTAATTTTCGAAAAGGGTTTGGTGAGCCCTCGTTTTCTTTTGTTGGGAGAGATCTACCTTTTCTGAATCGTATTTTATTTGGTAGATCTCTTTTGGTACAACACCGCTCGTTCAGACCGGGTGGGTCCTTTTAGCCATAAAGTGTATTGGCCTATCGCCTCTATTCAATCCTAAACGGTTTGGATACCCGTACGCTAGCATTTAATTGATAGAATTAATAACGTGGTGTGACGTAGAATGGTTGTGCGGTTATAGGATTTGGATCGTAGAGAGATAAGCGTTCTAGCCCATAGATATATTTCGGTGTCAACGTGTAAGCTTGCATCAATTTGGTATCAGAGGGAGGTTCACGTCAATTTCCTAATTGGCCCCTCCCCCTTTTGCTTTGAGCACCGACACTCCCTTTGCATGTTTCATTGCACATCATATAAATCAATTTTTAAATTTTGGTCTTCAAATAGCGTCTTAAAATTTTCAATTTTTCTCAAAATTCAAAAACAAATTTCTGAAATTTCTCCATCATTTTATTAGTAAGAAATCAAAAAATATTTTATTTTTATTAATCCATTAACTTTATTAAATCATTATAAAATTTTAATTTTGGTCTGCCAATAGCGGCCAATATTTTTATTTTCTCAGCAAAAAAAATCAAAAAAATTTATTTAATAATCCTCATATTTTTTCCAGTAAGAAAATAAAAAAAAATATTTGTTATTTTAAGTAATTAGCAGGAACAATTCCATCTTTGAAAATTAAATAGGGTCAGGTTATTTAGTCATTGCATGTGCACCAGTTCTGGATGAGTTTTTCTCTCCGGTTCTCAATAAATGGCATATGATGTATATGCTGCCCAGTTAGACTATTCCTATGCTAATGATATGGCTAAACACACTCCTAGGGCACACCATATTTATCCTACTTATGACGGTTTAGGGTATCCCCAAAATTTTAGAGACTGTCTTAAGGGATTAGAAAATTATTTTAAGTGTTACATATGGGAAGACCACCAAAAGGTTGACATAGCCCGAGATCGATTAGTAGGTCGAGCCCGCGTGTTTTTGCTAAACGAAGAGCGTCGTATTTGTAGTATTAAATACGCTTGGCCGGCAATGCGTAGCCTACTCACGGATAAATTTGATCCCGTCTATCTCCGCACTACTAATACTAAGCCTATGAGTGAGTATAGTTATGGCGCTAGATCCATACCTGCCCTTTGGAATGAATATAACCCGAATGCCCAGACCAAGCGGCAAATAACTGATTATTTGGCTACCCTTAAACAAGGAAATAAGTCGGTCTCAGATTATATGCAACTCTTTAAAGATATGATGGTTAGGAGCGGAGTGAAGGAATTGTCTGAGGTCACCCTTTCTAGGTTTCGTAGGGGGTTAAACCCATACATCTAGGGTAAGTTACTGCATCATGGTCACACCGACCTGAACACCACCTTTAATGCTGTATTGGAAATTGAGAAGCACCACATTCCTAGGACTAAAGTTCCCTTGTGTCAGACGATTACTACATGTGAGTCTAGCGGCGTATCTGATCGTGGCTCTATGGAGCATTCTACCCCGATTATGCCCGTAGACCCTTGTGAGTCTCCCCCCAAGTTACCTGCAATAGTCGTTGACTCTCCTGTTGAGTCTGTGACTTTGCCTAGGACTGTGCCCGTCACTGAGGACGAGGCTGATTACGTTGACGATTTGAGTGACGATGAGGAGATTGGTTACCCTAGTGACCTGGATGAGGATTTCCCCCCTGAGGAATCATCTCCACTCCCTTTCAATGATATTTCTGAGGCATCTACCGTGATTATCAAGGAGTCTTCTATGGACCCAGTGTTGGTAGATGTTTCGTCGGTATTGGAAGAGTCACTTTGGGATGGATGTATATCTTGGGATGAACTTAGTGATGCACCTCCGGGAGATAACTCAGTGATATTACCGTCGTTTCTTGAGGTTCAAGCTAATTTAGATTCTCCCCGGGATTCGATTTGCCCAATCCTCTAACCTGATTTTGACGATGTATCTACATCATGGGAATATTTGGCTAGCGAGGGAAGTGTTGTATTGGAAGACTTACCTTATGTGGAAGGGTTATGTTTGGATGATGTTATAGTTGCGAACCTGAACGATAGTTATTTAATGATATCACCTTTGTCTCAAGATCAAGCTAAATAAAAATTTCCGTCGGGTTCAATTTTGCTCATTTCTGAGACCATTACTGATTCTGAAGTAGACGACTTGACTAGTGTGTCAGAAGAAACTATAGATGAGGAAGTGGTATTATTGGACTGTTGGGTACATTGGAAAATGTGTATCTGATTTGGAGAAGCCTCACTTAGCTCAATGATATACATCAAGGTATATTTGATGTTATTTTGAGTTTATATGTGCAGGTTAAGAATGTGCTAGAATGCAAGAAAAAGATTTTAAGTCCATATGTTGACACCTGAGGAAGCTGTGTCGACACTTCAGTAAGATTGTGTCTACACTTGGAAATGGCTGTGTCGACACCTCAGTGAATTTGTGTCGACACCGGGAGGAAGTGTCGACACACAGAAATAATCAGTCGACATCAACTGTATCGACACCGGGAGGTTGTGTCGACATACAGAGGTAGAGTCGACAACAACGGTGTCGACACCTGGAGGCAGTGTTGACACACGCTATGTTCTGAGTCTACATCAACTGTGTCGACACATAGGACTTGTGTTGATACACAGCTGAGTCTAGACCAAGTTGATTGCTAATGAATGGTGAAGTGTTTTGTGTCGACACAAATAATCAGTGTCGACACATTCTCAAGTTGCAGAATCAAGAAGCTGTGTCGACATCAAGACAGCTATGTTGACACCACCAAAGTCTGTGTCGACACTTAAGTCACTTGTGTCGACACATATTGACAGATGGTCTCGACACTTTATGACAGACAGACTCGACGCTTTGCTGACAAAGACAAAGGCTCAAGATCTGTTTGATTACTTGACAGCTGTTAGTTACAACAGGTTACTGAAGCTGTCAGACTTGTCAGAAGTTAGTTATAAACCGGATCAGCCAGTTACCATGGATGAAGTCAATAAATAGATGGATTCAGAAGAAGAGAAATATATATAGAAGAAGAGACAAGTATTGTCACAACTAACACAATTAGAGATTGATCTCTGATTAAGAAAGTACAAGTAACAAAGAAGAAGATCTTCATGAGAAGATCTAAGAAGACGTTCTGAAGTAGTTTACTATTCAGATTCTGTCTAAGTTGAATTCAATCAGAATTCAGAAGTATCTTCAAGAGGTTTGGATAGAGAGAGATCCAGCTATTTGAAGACAAGAAGGAGACAATCACAGGTCTCTCAAGAAGCAGATACTGAACTAATCTGTCAAGAAGATTCAGATCTATTTCTGAAGTCTAAGAAGGAAGCTGCCAGTCAATTATATTCAAAGGAAATCAACCCAACCAAGTTCAGATTCAAGAAGTTTTGAAGAAAGCTAAGATCAAATTGATTTCAGCCATCAGCCTCTTCAAGAAGCTGATCAAGAAAGTTCTTATCCCTTCTCTCTCAACAGGGGTAAGAGATTACACAATTCCTTATCAAATTCTGTAGGATCTATTCGTAGATCTGAGTTGTAAGCCTATTTTACAAAGGCTGAGTGTAGTAGATTTATTCTCTGAGTGGTATGGCTGTTTATGCCTGAGTTGTAGGAGAAGATATTCTCTGAGTTATAGGCCTTGTGACAAGGCTGAGGTAGGGTTGTTTATGCCTGAGTTGTAGGAGAAGGTATTCTCTGAGTTATAAGCCTTGTGGCAAGGCGGAGGTAGGGCTTGTTAGCCTGAGTTGTAGGAACCTTATAGGGTTCTGAGTTGTAGGAATCCTTATGGATTCTGAGCTAAAGGAAGAAGTTAGGCCGACTCTAGCATACTGCTAGATAGGTGAAGGGGGAAAGTGGATGTACCCAGACCTTGGGGAACCACTATAAATCTGTGTGCAATCTGTGATTTGTGTATGATTGTGATTGCTGTGCTGTGTTAGCTATAGAAATATCTGATTTATTCAAAGAACTGTAGTTATATTCTGCCTTAAGTTAAATCAAGGAAAAGTACCTATTCACCCCCCCTCTAGGTGTTTAGGTAGTCTTGAAAGTAAAACTATCAAGTGGTATCGGAGGGAGGTTGCTCAAAGAAAGACTTAACAGTCTGAGTTAGATCCCTAAGGCAGAATCAAGAATCAAGAAAATGGGTTCTGGAGAGAATCACAAGGAATTAGGGTCAATGTTGGGGCTGCGGTCCGGAATCGCCCCCACGCTGCGGTGCTATGCAGTAATGGCTTAACTGGCTATCCTGTGGATCTGCCCGAGGACCTTTGATATAAAGATTAGTTGCGCCGTCCTCCATCAGTCCGCGCTTTTGGTGCGAGTGGTTGCGCTAAGTCCTCTCAAGTTGTATCAGAGGGGGTCGCGGGTTCGAAACCCCGGGGTCGTTTTCGGGGGGGGGGGGGGGGATTGTTGGGGTTGCGGTCCGGAATCGCCCCCGCGCTGCGGTGCTATGCGGTAATGGCTTAACTGGCTGCCCCGTGGATCCTCCCGAGGACCTTTGATATAAAGATTAGTTGCGCCGTTCTCCATCAGTCCGGGATTTTGGTGTGAGTGGTTGCGCTAAGTCCTCTCAAGTGGTATCAGAGGAACCAGGAAGAAAAGAAATTTTTCTGAAAGGATCTAAAGCTTCTTTCTTTGATATCTTTAAATCTTGTTCTCCAATAATTCTAGATTCTCCTATTCTTGGTACTACTGCTTCAGGGTGCTTTTCCATATATTTTGAAGGATCAAAAACCTCAGGTCTAACCTGGAATTTGTCTAGCTCCTTCTTTCTGAATTTAGACATAGTAGTTAAGCCTGTAATATCTTTTCCTTTAGCTTTGGCTTTTCTGATTTGAGCTGATCCAACTAGTTTAAGAAATCTAGCCATCCTGAAATCAGGATTAAGCTCTTGACTTTCATATTCATTTTCACCAGTTGAATCTAAAGGTTTTACAGCTTTAAATTTTGTAGATAGTTCTAACATGCTTGCAGATGGTTCTCTATTTTCTTGAATAACTAAGGAAGATGGAGGAGCAAACTTAGCTTATTTCTTACTTGATTTTTCAGAGAAAATAATCCTTTTACCTTTTGACTCAGTTTTCTTTGCTTGAGTTGGCTTTGAGGAAGATATACTTTTGGTTTCTTTGGAAGGTGATGCTCTTCTCTTGGGAGAAGGAGGTGGAGAAAAAGTTGGCTTCTGATATACTACCTCCTTTACTTGCTCTCTTGTATCGGCATCTTGCCTTTGATATCTAGATTGAGATCTGCTTTGATATCCCGGATTGCTTTTTCTTTGATGAGATTGAGATGGAGTGAATCTAGCAGACGGGGCTGAAGGATTTGCAGACATATTTCCAGATGCTCCTACACTAGGAGGTGGAGGAGGAGGACCTCTAGGGGTCCACTTAGATGTTGGACTATCATATCTTTTAGATTTCTTTCTTTGCTTTTGCCGATTCTTGGAAAATCCCATCCAGTGTTGACATTCTTTGGACTTGGGATCTATTCCTTTCAAGATATAATATGGGACATCATGATCAGGATTAGATGGAGGAGGAGGAGCAGCTTTCCTTTTCCTTTTAGCAGAATTCTTTTTCTTGGTTCCTTCTGAATCATCAGTGTCATCTTCATCATCAGATTGAGATTATTGAGGTAGATCATAAGGATCAAATGCCTCTTGCTCAGCTTTTTCTTTGTCTTTTAATGCAGCTTTTTCTTTCACTTCTTCTAAGGCATCCTGTGCCAGAAGAGTATCCAGATCTAGTCCTGGGGTGTCATCCCAGACTGTAGACTTTTCTTCTTGAACATCTGAAACTTTTTCTTTCTCACCTATAACTGTCATGAGGACCAGTTCATCATTCACAGCTATCTGAGCTGGAGGAGAAGATACATGATCTTGAATAGCAGGTTCTTGCACTGGTTCTTGAGCAGGTTCTTGAGTAGCTTGAACTTCTTCCACTAGATATGTAGTATCAGGAACACAGATTTGCTAAATGAAATTGAAACATCCTTTCTAGGTATTCACAGACTAGCATGTCAGTTAACATGTCAAGGAATTGAGTAAATGAATTACCTTCAGGATTTTCTTCAGAATTTCCTAACTCCCACAAGTCATCTAGAAAGAAGGTAATGACTCCTTCTAGGAATAGAGCAACTAAGGGAGTAGAAGCTTCTTCAAGGCATACTTTGAAAGCAAATTCTGCTTCCATTATGATATCGGAAGGCTTCTGAACTGGTGCTGGAACTACAGAAGATGTTGCAATGTCAACTGGAGCTGTTATTACTTCTTGAATCTCAGCTTGGGGCTCTGCTGGACGAGAAACAAGGGGTAGTCCTGAGGCATCTTCCTCGAACATCTCCCCCTGCCTGATTTCAGTAGAAACTGAAGTCAGGCCCCTAACTGAAGATGGCTCAGCAAACTTAGAGAGGGATTAGATGGAGGATGACAAGGTAGAGATGGAAGAAACGAGAGGGCAATTGCTTCTTCAATCATGATTTTGATTGAAGGAGTAATTAGCTCCAATATGTTTGAAATGAAGACTGGTGTGATTTCAAATGATGGTGGGGGAATCACAGTAGATGGATGATCATCAGGGATGGTGTTCTCCTGATGATATGGAGTGTGAACTGGTGATTGATGGGTGGATGCAGGAAGATCAATATGATCTGAATGAGGAATTGGTGACTGAGGAGGAGTGGATAGCTCAGAAACCAATAAATCAAAACTAGGATGAGAAATCCTAGCAAGATGAGAAGGAAGTGGAGATGCTGGTGGTGATGCATGGAGAATTGTGGAGGAATCAAGAAGAAGAGAGGCAGTGGATGTAGATGGTAATGCAGAAGTAGATGGCACTTCAGTAGAAGTGGATGGTAATGCAGAAGAAGTGGATGGCAATGCAGAAGAGGTGGATGGAATGGAGAGAATGGATGAGCCTGCTTAATGTAGGTGGGGAGTGACTGAAATAGTCCTTGTACTCTGAGACACAACTGGAGCTACCCCTGCTGGAGAAGGCTTCTGAAAGCTCCTTTTCCACTTAACAAACAATGTTGGATCCATCTTCTTACTGGCATTGATGGATGTTAAGACTGTAACCAACAGTTGGGGATATTTCTCTCTTAGAAATATCCCAAGTACCCTACCCAGGGTTACTTCCTTCTTGCTATTCTTCTTTCTGATCAAGTCAAACATAATTCCTGCCCAATTTATCTGTTTCTTATTTACTATTGTACACATCAAGGCAAACTGTTGCCTGGTGATGTTATCATTAGCAGAGTGCTTTTCCAGAAGCACTTTTCCAACTAGTTCAGCCAAGAACTTTATCCTTAACGGAAAATTAACCTTTAGCAATTTAGAAGGAATGCCTTCTGCATGTCCTAATTCGATCAACATCCTCCCAAACTCTGGAGTATCTTGTTCATATTCCTCTTCACCATTCAGTAATCCGAAAATATCAGTTAATACGGTAGGAGTCAAGCTTACCTCTTCGCCGCCAATCGTCCCAGTCATAGATTCGTCACTAGAAGACCAAGTGAAGGCCCACTCTTTAATCTTTGGGATGTTTATCTTTATCCTTGTGGACATTAGCTGTTCCAGTCCTTGTTCCTTGCAGAGCTGGAGGATTTCTACTATCTCAGAATCACAGGCGCTGAAGGAGTCAAAATCTATGCTGAAGCCGACGTCGAACTTCATCACTGACAGAAGAGCTGGAGCAATCGCCATTGATTGGGTTGGAGAAGACGAGAGAGATGACTAAAGCGAAATGGCAGAGAGCGCGAGGCAGAGCTCAAATAAAAAGACGGAATACGAAAAGACGAGCTCCATCGACTACAAAAAGAACGATCTATTAACCTTGGTCGACCATCGGTTTTATATTAAAACATCAATCGTCGATCTATTTTAACAGATACTGGAGACGATGGTCGAACGGTCGTTCGACGATCGTTTCCTGAAGCAGAGTAGTCGATCAATCGTTCTACTATTTCTGTCTTCACAAACAAATAAGCTGTCGTCGCCCGTAGGTCGACGATAGGCTCGACTTGTTCGACTATCGTCGAACGTCGTTCGACGATCTTCAAACAGATTTCAACAAAGGCAGAAGTCACACTTAGTCTTTTCCATTAATCATGCCTAGTTGAACCAAAAAGAACAGATGCTTCTGTTCATCTAAGGGCTTGGTGAAAATATCACCTCTCTGAAGGTCAGTTGATATGAACTCAAGGCTGATCTTGTTCTTTTCCACACAATCTCTCAGGAAATAGTGTCTAATATCAATGTGCTTGGTTCTAGAGTGGTGCACAGGATTTTGTGCAATGGAGATAGCGCTGGTACTATCACATATGATTTTTGTGTTCTTGTGTGTGTACCCATAATCCAAAAGCTGGTTTTGAATCCATAGGATCTGTGAACAACAACTAGCAACTGTTATATATTCAGCCTCTACAGTTGAAGTTGAGTCAGAAGCCTGTTTCTTATAGAACAAAGAGACCAATCTCTCTCCCAGGAACTGACAAGTTCCTGAGGTACTTTTCCTGTCAACTCTACAACCAGCATAGTCAGAATCAGAGTATCCAATTAACTCAAATTCTGATTCAGCTGGGTACCATAGTCCTAAATTTGGACATCCCTTCAGGTATCTCAAAATTCTCTTGAGAAGAATCAAATGAGATTCCTTGGGGTTGACCTGGAATCTAGCACATAGGCATGTGGCAAACATTATATCTGGTCTACTTGCAGTTAAATACAACAGGGAACCAACAATGGCCCTATAGTTTTTCTGATCAACTGGCTTACCCTGATCATCAGAATCTATAACTACATTAGTAGCCATAGGTGTATGCATTGCTGAAGCATCAGCCATCCCAAACTTCTTTACCAATTCCTTGGCATATTTGGATTTGGAGATGAAGATGTCATCAACATCTTGCTTTACTTGGAGACTAAGAAAGTAAGACAGCTCACCCATACTACTCATCTCAAACTTAGAGTGCATCAGGTCAGAGAACTTTTTGCACAATTTGGGATCAGTGGAGCCAAAAATAATATCATCCACATACACTTGAACTAACAGGATTGTGTTCTTGTGATGCTTAATGAAAAGTGTTCTATCAACTACTCCCCTAACAAAGTTGTGCTCTAACAGGAAACTAGCTAGAGTCTCATACCAGGCTCTGGGTGCTTGTTTAAGTCAATAAAGAGCTTTTTGTAACTTGTACACAAATGAGGGCTGAGTTGAAGAGACAAACCCAGGTGGTTGTTCAACAAATATCTCTTCCTTTAGCTCACCATTTAGGAATGCACTCTTGACATCCATCTGAAAGACCTTAAACTTCATATAGGCTGCATAGTCTAGAAAGATCCTTATTGCCTCCAGCCTTGCAACAGGGGCAAAGGTTTGGTCATAATCTATACCTTCCTCCTGTCTGTAGCCCTGAGCTACAAGCCTAGCTTTGTTCCTTACAATAATTCCATTTGCATCCAACTTGTTTCTAAACACCCACTTGGTTCCTATGATCAGTTGGCCTTTTGGTCTTGGAACCAAAGTCCATACCTTACATCTTTCAAACTTATTGAGCTCCTCTTACATAGCAATGATCAAGTGGGGATCTAGCTCTGCATATTTTATGGTGAGGGGCTCAACTTGTGAAAGGAAACAAGCATGCATCACATCCTGTCTTAATTGATGTCTTGTTTGTACACCAGCTGATATGTCTCCAATCACTTGAGATGTAGGATGATCTCTAAGTATGACAAGATCAGCAGGTGGGATGTGATCTTCAGCAACAGTTGGGTTTAATTCCTCCTGAGGAATTGGATCAACTGTTGGTGGTACAACAACTGCATCCACAGTGTCTTCATCACTGTCTGAATCAGTGATATGAAGAGTTGATAGATGGAGAATCTCTTGAGTGACATCTTTGCATGATTCTGGTACCTGCAATGAACTTGAGGAAGGGGAAGTTTCCTTCTCCTTGTAAAACATCTGAGATTCATCAAAAAAACATGCACAGACTCCTCAATTTTAGAAGTTGATTTATTAAATACCCTATAAGCTTTGCTTACTTGGGAATATCAAAGAAAAATTCCCATTGAAGCTTTTGCTTCAAACTTTCTAAGGTATTCTTTGTTATTGTTATGAATGTATACTACACAACAAAATACTCTAAAATAATTAATTTTAGGTTTCTTTCTTTTAAGCAACTCATAAGGAGTTTTACTCTTAAGCTTGTGTATAAGACTTCTATTCAAGACATAATTAGCTGTGCTAACAGCTTCTGCCCAATAAAAAAGAGGCATGTTAGCATCTACCAATAATGTTCCAGCAGCTTCAATCAGGGTTCTATTCTTCCTTTCCACTACCCCATTTTGTTGAGGAGTTCTAGGAGCAGAGAAGCTATGTTTGATACCTTCTTTCTCACAGAATTCTTGCATGAGAAGAGAATCAAAGTCAGTATCATGATCACTTCTGATCAAGGCAACATGAGTAGAATACTCAGTCTGCACACATAGTAGAAAGTCTGTAAGAACTTTGAAGTTATCAGCCTTAGTTCTCAAGAAGAACACCCAAGTGAACCTAGAGAAGTCGTCTACAATTACTAAAGTGTAATACTTCCCTCCTAGACTCTGTACATTTATTGGGCCAAAAAGGTCCAAATGTAATAAATACAGGATTCTAGGTGAATCACTTTTATTTACAGATTTAAAGGAGTTTTTGGTTTGCTTGCCTTATTGACAAGCCTTTCATAGGCTCTCCTTCTTGTAGGGGCAAGAAGGTAAACCTCTAACAAGGTTGTATTTAGATAACCTAGATATGTTCTTGAGGTTAACATGGCTAAGCCTCCTATGCCATAAGGTGTTGTTATTTGTTACTTCATTAAATAAGCAGATTTCAGATTGGGTTGAATTAAAATCTACTAAATAAATATTACCCTATCTAATACCTATTAACACAACATTACTATTTAAAGTAATATTACAGAGAGAGTTAGTGAAAGATACCTGATATCCTACATCACATAACTGGCTTACTGAGATAAGGTTGCGCTTCAGTCCAGTTATATATGCAACCCTCTTGAAAGTTACTGCTCCAATGGTAATCCTACCATATCATTCAGTTTGACCACAGCTGGAATCCACAAAGATCACCTTTGGTCCAAGCTTGGCCTTATATCTTGACAGATTTTCTTTGTTTCCTGTCATGTGTTTGGAAGCCACTATCCAAATACCATTTATCTTTAGTAATTTGATAGGTCTTCACCTGCAAATTAAACAGTTAGACATTGTGGACCCAGACAACCTTGGGTCCATTATTCTTCACATAATGAAAACTTGAAATAAAAGAATAAGCAGGTTGGGGTTTATATTCTAAAGGGTAAGATCTCCTAGGTGGGATACTCCAAGAAGTTAATGGGTCCACAAACCTAGGGTTTCTATTTATATTAGGGTTTCTAAGGTTCTGGTTGTAATTGTGAAAAACAAATTGAAATCGTCGATCAGCGTTCGACGATTGATGCTCAGATCGTCGAGCATTGTTCGACCATTGAGCCTTCAATCGTCGAGCAACGTTCGACGCTTTTTGTAGCTCCTTAAATTTTTGCTTTCTCTTTTCTCTCTTAGCTTTATTTAAGGCTTTGTTAACTAGATTTACTTACTCAGTGTTCTTTATTCCATCACCTGAAATAAAGTTTACTGGAGTTGAAATATGATTTTTAAGAACCAATGGGGGTTCACTTGATGAGGCTCCTAAGCCTAGCTTATTATTTCCTGACCTAGTGTTTGTCATGCTAGTGATCTCTAGCAGCTTAAGGCTTCTACCATTTAAAGATTCTTCTAATCTATTGGACTTTGCTAGTTCATTTTGAAGAAACTTTATTTCTTCACTAGACTTAATGAGTTCTGCTTCTAACCTAGAATTTTCAATGGAGAGGATTTCTGATTCTGCTAACGTATTTCTAAGTTCCTTAATTGTTGGGTACATTGGAAAATGTGTACCTAATTTGAAGAAGCCCAACTTAGCTCAATGATATACATCAAGGTGTATTTGATGTTGTTTTAAGTTGACATGTGCAGGTGAAGAAGTGTTAAAGAATGCAGAAAAATATTCTAAGTCCATGTGTCGACACCTGAAGAAACAGTGTTGACACTTCAGAATATTTGTGTCGACACTTGAAGGAAGCTGTGTCGACACAGAGAAAGATAGTCGACCACATTTGTGTCGACACTGGGAAGCAGTGTCGACTCACAGAGAAAGATAGTCGACCACATTTGTGTCGACACTGGGAAGCAGTGTCGACTCACAGAGAAAGATAGTCGACCACATTTGTGTCGACACTGGGAAGCAGTGTCGACTCACAGAGAAAGATAGTCGACACATGATGGCAGAGTCGACAATTGATGTGTCGACACCTGAAGGCTGTGTCGACACATACTGAGTTCTGAATCTACAACAACTGTGTCGACACACAGGACTTGTGTCGACACACTGCAAAGTCAAGACCAAGTTATTTTCTGAAGAAGCTGTGTCGACTTAAAGGCAAACTTATCGACATCATCAAAGGTTGTGTTGACACCAAAGTTACTTGTGTCGACACATATAGACAGTTTGTCTCGACACTTCCTGACAGTCTGTCTCAACACATTGCTGACCAAGACTAAGGCACAGGATCTGTTTGAAGACTTGACAGCTGTGGGTTGCAGCCAGTTAACTGATGTTGTCAGACTTGTCAGAAGATAGTTATAAACCGAATCAGCCGGTTACCATTAAGAAGGTCTATAAATAGACAGATTCAGAAAGAAGAATAATCATAAGAAAAAAATTGAACTTTGGCAATCAAATTGAGAAATCAAATCAAGAAGGAGTAATACTCTAAAAGTAGATCTTCATCAGAAGATCTAAGAAGACGATCTCAGGATCGATCTAAGAAGAGTTCTAACAAGAATTCAGAAGTATCATCAAAGGTGTTGGATAGAGAGGGATCCACCCATTTTGAAGAAGAAGAAGGAAGCCATCAGTGGTTTCTCAAGAAGCTGTTTGGAAATCAACTCAGCTAAGTTCAGATTCAAGAAGCTTTGAAGAAAGCTCAGATTCAGTTGATTTCATCAGCTGATCAAGAATTGTCTTGTCCTCTTCTCTCTCAACAAAGGCAAGACATTAAAACTTCTTTTCTAAATTTCTGTAGGATCTGTTTTAGACAGATCTGAGTTGTAAGCCTGTGATATAGAGGCTGAGTGTAGGAGAGTTGATCTCTGAGTGGTAGGGCTGTTTGCCTGAGTGTAGGAGAAGGTTCTTCTCTGAGTTGTAGGCCTTGTGGCAAGGCTGAGGTAGGGCTATTATGCCTGAGCTGTAGGAACCTATCCAGGTTCTGAGCTGTAGGATCTGAGGATCTGAGAATAGTGGAAGTTTGGCTGAATCTATCATACTGCTAGATAGGTGAAGGGGGAAAGTGGATGTACCCAAACCTTGGGGAACCACTATAAAACATTGTGCAATCTGTGATGTTTAGATTTCTGTGATTGCTGTGCTGAATGTTTTAATTCTGTGATTGAATTCTGCCTAAAAATATAAACAAGCAATTAGAACCTATTCACCCCCCCTCTAGGTGTTTTAGGTAGTCTTGAAAGTAAAACTATTAAGTGGTATCAGAGGGAGGTTCCTCAAAAAGGACTTAACAGTCTGAGGTAGATCAGAAAGACAGAATCAAGAGTCAAGAAGATGGGTTCTGGAGAGAATCATAAGGAGCTAGGGTCTATGAAATTACCCATATGCAAGAAGGAAATCTTTGGAATTTGGAAAGAAAGAGTCAGGTTGTTTATGGAGGCATCTGACCCAAGAATATACATCACAGTTCAGGAAGGACCTTTCATTCCAATGAAGGTATCAGTTTTTGATGCTAATATTCAAACTCCAAAGAGTTATTCTGAAATGACCAAGGATGAAATCATTTTGGCAACTATGGACAAGAGAGCACAGAATATTATTGTGAGTGCCATAGATGATTCTACATTTCAGAATCTGATTCACTGCAAGACCTCCAAAGAAATGTGGGACACATTGATTGTCTACATGGAGGGATCAGAAGAAGTAAGGCAGGACAGGAAATCTATGCTCAATCAGGAATATGAAAGTTTTAGACAAGGAAAATCTGATAGCATAACTGAGTGCTATAAGAAATTCTATAGAATTGTGAATGAGCTAATGTCCTATGGAAGAGTCTTCAGTACTTATGAACTGAATGACAAATTCTTGAGATCCTTAATAAAGGATTGGGACACAAAGATCTGTGTCATAAGAGAAGTGGCTAAATTGGCAGAGATCTCTCCTCCCACCTTGTTTGGAAAGCTGCTATCCTATGAAATGCAACTTTTGGTGAGGAAGGAGGAGGAAAAGAATTCATGAGGAGAGCATAGAGAAAAGACTGTGGCATTCAATGCAGAATCCATCAGAAAGAATAGGAGGATATCACCATCCCCTCCTATGGAAATTGCAGAAGTTAGTTCAGAAAATTCAGATTATCAGGATTCAGAAAGCTGTGATTCAGATGCAGACTTTGCTGCATTCACAAGGCAATTCCAAAGGTTCTTGAAGAAGAAGCAGTAGAAGTCTAAGCCCTCCACTTCACAGCAAGAAGAAGACTCATCAAAAGGGCAAGAAGGAGAAATCCTTTGTTGCAAAGAAGGATAAGAGCCTAACAGATCAGTCAACTTCAGAGTCAGAATCTGAAGCAGAAGCATATATTGGACTATATGTTGTATCTGAAGAAGAGGAGTTTCTGCAGTTGCTAGATTCCATCAATGAACAAAAGGATCATCAGTGCATGGGACTGATGGCAGGATCAGAAGAGGACATATGCCAGAATTAGTCTAGTCCTAATAAGGTACAATGTCCTTCTATGAAATCTGTTTGTAGTACAAGTACTGAATCAGCTACATCTGCATCAAGTGATGTAGATGCATCTGAATCTAAAGGAGATGTCTATCAATTGATAGATAAGTATGGGGACTTGTTGCAGGCCCTTAAGAAAGCAAGAACCTGGTTAAACTTCAGGCTCATGAAATTGCTAAACTAAGGGTAGCTGCAACTGAGTTAGAGAAAGTAATTGATCAGAAGTTAAATGAAATTGCCAAGCTAAAGACTATAATTGTTATTCAGATGGGCACAATTAATTATACCAATGATCAAGTGAATAGTCTGGAGGCCAGACTAAGAATTGAAAAAGATTTAGTGGCTAGTTACTCTAAGGCAAAGTCTGTCTTACCCTTGATAGATGAATTTGTGAATCAAAAGGGTAAGGCAGGATTAGGATTCAAAGGTAACTCCAGGGCTGGCAAATTCAAGAGGAAAGGCAAAGCTCCTGTCAAGCGACTGAACTTTTCAGTCCCTATTAAGTTTAGAAAGGTGGAAGTGCCTTCTAACCTATATGATCATGAAAATATTCATGGTCATATTAAGTCTAATGTTCTGAAAAATAAGGGTGTAACTGCCAACAGGCCTACCTATGTTCATAAACCCAATGGTTATAAAAAATCAGTGGGTGAAGGAGCTGCAGCACCAGCAATGGACAGAAATTCTTTTGTCAAGGATGTATCTAGAACTAGATACAATAGGTTTGAATGTTAGTGCTGTGGCAAGAGAGGCCATTTTGCACTAGACTACTGGTATAACACAATTGTTAGAAAGAACAATAGTCTACCTGTTAGAAGAGATAATGGTAGCTTTATTAATGCTAACTTGAACCAAGGACCCAAGACTTGCTTGGGTTCTAAGGGAAGGTAAATCTGTGTTGCAGGTGTATCCAAGTAGCCATGCCCCTATATGGTACTTGGATAGTGGTTGTTCCAGGCGGACCGGAACAAAGGGGCTGTTGAAGGAGTATTCATCTGTCAAAGATGGACCTAAAGTGATCTTTGGTGGATCTGAAAAAGGAGTCATCAAAGGGTTTGGTAACATTTCTTCTAACCTAATTACTATCACCCAAGTGGCTTATGTAAAAGGTTTGAAACATAATCTAATAAGCATAAGCCAGCTGAGTGATTTAGGATATGACATTTCATTTGTTAAGGATGGATGTCATATCGAAAGGTCAAGTGATCAAGAGATCATTTTGACTGGGTATAGGAAGAGAAATGTATATTGTCTTAATTTTGTATGTGAGAATAAGGCTTCTCCCATCTGTCTTGTAGCTGATGACAATGCTTCTCATTGTGTTAAGTGGCACAAGAGATTGGCTCATCTTAACTACAAGACAATTGGCCAACTCTTTATCAAAGAATTAGTGAGGAATGGTCCTCAAGTTAAGTGTATGAAGGAAGGGATATGCTCAGCTTGTCAAAAGGGCAAGCAGACAAAATCCTCCTTTCAAAGCCTTGAAAACAAGGATTCTGTGAGGTGCTTATACCTCTTGCATATGGATCTTTTTGGTCCTATGCCAGTTCATAGTCTAGGTAGAAAGGTCTACACTTTTGTGGTTGTAGATGACTATTCTAGATTTACATGGGTGTTCTTTCTGAGACAGAAATCTGAAACCCCAAGTGTCTTACTTAATTTTGTAAAGCAAATTCAGAATGAACTGAATAGTACAGTGGTCAAAATCAGAAGTGACCATGGTACTGAGTTTCAATCTGAAAGCATGACAAAGTTATGTGAAGACTTTGGGATTTTCCAAGAGTTCTCCTCACCAAGAACACCTCAGCAAAATGGAATTGCTGAAAGAAAGAATAGAACATTAATTGAAGCTGGTAGAACTCTATTGAGTGACACCTCTCTACCAGAATATTTCTGGGCTGAGGCAGTAAACACTGCTTGTCATGTGATCAATAGGGCTTCTATCACCAAGAGCCACAAAAAGACTCCCTATGAGATTATGAAAGGTAGAAAACCAAATCTATCCTACTTCAGAATCTTTGGTTGCAAATGTTATATACTTAACAATGGTAAGTCATATTTGACTAAGTTTGCGGCCAAATCCCAGGATGGGATATTTGTTGGGTACAACACAAATAGTAAGGCCTATAGAATCTTCAACTTGACTACTCAAGTTGTTGAAGAATCTGTGCATGTTGTGTTTGATGAAACAAGATTAATCAACTGTGAGTTGTCTTGTAGATCAAATGACTCAACAGGTATAAGCAAAAGGATGGACAAGCTCTCCATTGCTGAAGCTTCAAGGGAAGATGGAGTATTGGAAAATGAAGGCTATTGTCCAGGGGGAGTACAAGATTCAATAGAAGATGAAGAAAACCAAGAGGTTCAGCATAATGAAGGAGCTGGAGATGTTCAACCAGAAGGGAGTCTTCCTCCAGCTACAAGACATTTAAGAGACCATCCAACTGATCAGATAATAGGTGATCCAAGACAGGGAGTGCAGACTAGAAGCAGAAGTCAAAGCACAGTTCTGCATTCAAGTTTCCTGTCACAAATAGAGCCTAAGAAGTTTGAAGAAGCCATCCAAGACCTGCACTGGACTGATGCTATGCAAGAGGAGCTGAATCAATTCAGAAGGTGCAATGTCTGGGAGCTTGTTCCTAAACCAAGAGGCCACAATATAATTTGGACAAAATGGATCTACAGGAACAAGTTGGATGAGAATGGAGTAATAGTGAAAAATAAAGCAAGATTGGTTGCTAAAGGATACAGGCAGGAAGAAGGGATTGACTTTGATCAAACCTTTGCCCAAGTAGCAAGGCTGGAGGCAATCAGAATGTTCCTTGCCTATGCAGCCTATCAAGACTTCAAGGTATACCAAATGGATGTGAAGTCAGCATTTTTGAATGGTGATCTTAAAGAAGAAGTCTATGTAGAGCAGTCATCAGGTTTTGTAGATCCTCTTAAACCTGATTATGTTTATAAGCTTAGAAAAGCTTTGTATGGGTTAAAGCAAGCCCCAAGGGCCTGGTATGAAACCCTGTCTACTTTCCTTATTGAGAATAAATTCTCAAGAGGAAAAATAGACAAAACTCTATTCCTTAGGGAATCCAAGGGCAAGTTCATCTTAGTTCAGATCTATGTTGATGACATAATCTTTGGATCTACTGAAAACAACCTTTGTAAAAAGTTTGCCAAACTTATGCAAGGGAAGTTTGAGATGAGCAGTATGGGGGAACTGAAGTTCTTCTTGGGACTCCAAGTAAGACAGACTGATGATGGCTTGTCCATATCCCAGTCAAAGTTTACCAAAGAATTAATTAAGAAGTATGGTATGGAGTCATCCTCCATCATGAGAACTCCTATGCGAACAAGTATGCCTATATGCAAAGATGATGCAGGTAAACCTGTTGATGAGACTTTGTATAGAGGAATAGTTGGTTCTCTACTATATCTCACAGCTAGTAGACCAGATATTATGTATGCTACATGTGTCTGTGCTAGGTACCAAGCCTGCCCTAAAGAGTCTCATTATACTGCAGTCAAAAGGATTCTGAGATATCTTAAGGGCACACCTAATCTAGGCCTTTGGTACCCTAGGAATAGAGATTTTCTACTAACAGGTTATTCAGATGCAGACTTTGCAGGCTGTAGAGAGGATAGGAAGAGTACAATAGGTACTTGTCAATTCTTGGGAGGAAGATTGATATCTTGGAGTAGTAAGAAGCAGACCAGTGTGGCTATATCTACAGCTGAGTTAGAATATGTTGCTGCTGGCAGCTGCTGTGCACAACTATTGTGGATACTGCATCGGCTTAAAGATTATGGTATTCAAGTAAGTAGAACACCTCTTTTCTGTGATTCTAAGAGTGCAATTTCTATTACTAATAATCATGTTCCTCATAGTAGAACTAAGCATATAGAAATTAAATACCATTTTCTTAGAGATCATGTAGAAAGAGAAGACATCACATTGGAATTTGTTAAGACAGATTATCAAATAGCAGATGTATTCACTAAGCCTCTAGATGAAACAAAATTCAATAAATTTAAAATTGAATTAGGCATGCTGACCATTGATTAGATTATCAACAAACTTACAAATAACATATTAGATTATCAAATGGTCTCAAGTGGTGTTGACAGAAATAGAAATTAGCTAAGTAAAATAGTGTCGACACATTCAGTGATAATGTGTCGACTCAGTGAAGTAATGTCGACAAGACAGAAATATTGTGTCGACACAGAGAATATGTGTCGACACTTAAGAATTAATTTGTCGACTTATCCAGGAATGTAGTGTCGACTTCACCAGAATAGTGATGTCAACACTTACAAATTTTGTGTCGACACTTATCCTAAGAGTCGACATAGATTTTCTGATTCTCTACTATATCTCTCAGGTGTCGACATATCCACAATTGGTGTCGACACATAGTAGACAGATTGTTGTCGAGATAATAGAAGTTTGTGTCGACACATTCCATCTGTGTCGACACATATAGACTGTTTTTGCCCACCTTTTGATCTTCTTTCAATAGAAGGTATAAATAGGTCAAGAACTTATTCAGTCGACACGCTTACAAGGTTTTCGAGACTGAAACCCTGTGTCAACTTTCTCTCTCTCTCTCTCTTCTCTCAAGCTTTCTCACCTTAACAATGGCGCCGAAGATTGAAGACAACATCAATGAAGGTTATGAGTTAGTAAGGAATGCCTTTGCCGAAGCCCCAACAGATGTTCAACGAGTTATCTCTCTTATTTCCGAATCCGGATTAGAGTTCATAGTTTCTGAACCTTCCAAGATATGGAAGAAAGAGGTGCATGAATTCTTTAACTCTGCATCAATAGGTTCAGATATTCTCAAGATCAAGTCCACTGTTCATGGGACGACAGTGAAGATTACCCTAAGAAGTCTAAGGAAGATTCTACATTTACCCATAATTGAGAATGAAGAAGAAGTCCCTGCTTCTAAGTTAAGGGAGGCTATCCAATGGTGCGGATTGGATCCCACTCTGAAGATTGGAGCTACTTTCAACAGGAAAGGGATGAATCAGCAAGGGAAATTTCTGTCTGAAGTAGTTGGCAAGGTGATTTTGTGCAAACCAGGGGGACATGATAGTATTTCAGCCTATATGTTCAGCCTCATGACCAGAATTATGTTTACAATTCCAACAGATTGGTCAGCTACAATCTTTGAAAAGATCAAGGAAGGAATAAAGAAGCCAAATCTGGCTAGAATTATGAGTTTATATCTGAATGGAGTGATCCCTGAGGTAATGCAACACCTGCCAGGAACAATGATCAATCACATGAGAAAGATGAATATGAGATTGTTTTCTAGGTGGGATAGGGTGCTGTCAAAGGATGTGCCTGATGAGAACAGGCAGGACACCCTAGTGAAATCCTCTTCTCATGCTCAAGATACTGAGCAGCTTCAAGAAGAACAAGAGAGGAAGCAGGATGAAGATCACCCTGTATCTACTCCAGCCCAGCAAGACACTATACCTGCACAGATGCAGGGGGAGCAAGCTCATTCTCCTGCCCAGAATGAATCTACTCCTAATCAGGTACAGTTGCAGGGGGAGCTGGTGTATTTTCTTAATAAAAGACATTTCTAATATTTCAATTTCTGCACAGGTGCAGGGGGAGCAAGTGTACTCACCTGCCCAGGACATCTCCAATACTGAACAAGTACAGGGGGAGAAGATGTCAGACCCAGTGCAAGAGGCAGTACAAATTGATATCTCCAAAGATCTGAATATAGAGGATCCAATTGATACATCTTCTGTTCAAGCTCAGAAGGAATATACTCTAGATGAGTTATTTCCTAATGTTGACATTACTACTGATAGAGTAGAGGAGGGGCAAGATATTGAGAAGGCCCTTGACATGGAGATAGAAATTGAGAAGGAGCAAATGGTTGAGGGGGAGTCTGTGCATGTTGAGACTGAACAACATGGCCCTGAGACTGATATTCCTCCTCCTCCTCAAGAAAGAGTTCAAGTTGATAGTTCATCTGAATCTGAGACTGAAGAAGCCAGACTGGCTAAGAAGAGAAAACTTGTTGTCTTCAAAAGAAGGAGCAAAGGTTATAAGCAGGCTCTACAGACTACAACTCCACCATCTCATTCTGACTTTAATTATAACAAGTTTATGGTTGATTTGCAAGTTAAGCTAGATGAACATAGATTGGCTGTTGAAAAATATGTTGATGAGAGCAATAAGTCCCTTCAATTTGACTTGGCTCAGGATATAAAGTCAATTCGATTTGAAATCAATATGCATAAGAAGGAAATGATAGATTGCTTCCACAAAGGAGGTAATGCTGTAGTATTCTTGGCTAAACAACAGCAGTCCATTATTACCAAGGCAGATGATATACCACTGAAGCAAGGCTATGTTCTTACCAATCAGATAAACATGAATGCAAATCTTGAAGACTCTCACAATGAGATTCTTAATGAGTTGAAAAAGACTACTAGTGAAGGGCAAACTGAAGCAAGAGCAAAAGAGATGGAAGTATTTGATAAGAAACTTCAAGATGCAATTGAATCAGTTAAAACTGCTATCACTACCTCTCAAAAGGACATATCTGACAAGCTTCAAAAGTTAAAACCATTTTTTAAAGAGGGTGTGAATTATCTGGATGGACAGATCAGGTTTCAGAAGGAAGATCTAAGAGATCATATTACCAGAGAAGCCATAAAGGGGGAGAGGTTGTTGGTTCATGCTGGCTCAGAGCACACCAAATGGGTGACAAATAGTATTCGAGCCACATTGGGATATCCACCTTTGTGTGATGATGCTATGGTGGCTGAGTCAGGAATACAAACAGGTCTACTTGAAGGCAATCAACCTGAGGTTGCCCAAGTCATTTACCCTCCTCCTGATTTTGATATGATTGATCAGCAAGTTCAAGATATGTATAGCCCTCCAAAGGAGGTTAACAGGGTTGTTATTGAGAAAGTGGATAAGCCTGAGGCCAATTTGAAAGAACAGCAAGATGCTCTACTATCCAAGAAGAGATATAGAGAGCAGGCTGAACTTAAGCCAGATTTTGAGCAGTGGAGCCCTACTTCAAGAAATATTATACTCACTGCATGGAAGGCTGTGAAAGACCAAGTTCATGAAAGAGGAAAGTGGTATAATGAAATAGAATGGCAAAAGTATGAAGCTAGGCAGGAGGCAATAGTACAGTTCAAAAGAAATGCCAAGCTGGGTAGGCTGCCACCAGATGCTCAGGAGCCGAGCAAGTACTTTCCAAAGCCCTTTCATTACTTTGAAAGCCAAAGGCTCAAGGAAGAAGCAAAGAAGTAGGCTGATCAAAAAGGCAAGAAGCCAGCTGAAGATGCTGAAGCTCCTGTGAAGGCTCAAATCCAATCTGGCAAAGGGATTGTCATAAGAGAGCCTGATCAGTCTTAGTTTTAAGTTCTTTCAAATGTGTTTTGTAATGTTTTGGTTAAATCATTCAGTGTAAAACTCTGTAATCAAACATTATCAAGTTATAAACAAAATTTTGTTTGGAATCATATAATGTTCACTCTGTGATGGATTATTCATATTTTGTTTATATTAAGTATTCCTGTTATGTCATATATCATCATATTATATTTTTTAAATGGTGTATATCATTGGCTATAAGGGTTATGACTTCTCCAAATAGGGGGAGATTGTTGGGTACATTGGAAAATGTGTACCTAATTTGAAGAAGCCCAACTTAGCTCAATGATATACATCAAGGTGTATTTGATGTTGTTTTAAGTTGACATGTGCAGGTGAAGAAGTGTTAAAGAATGCAGAAAAATATTCTAAGTCCATGTGTCGACACCTGAAGAAACAGTGTTGACACTTAAGAATATTTGTGTCGACACTTGAAGGAAGCTGTGTCGACACAGAGAAAGATAGTCGACCACATTTGTGTCGACACTGGGAAGCAGTGTCGACTCACAGAGAAAGATAGTCGACCATATTTGTGTCGACACTGGGAAGCAGTGTCGACTCACAGAGAAAGATAGTCGACACATGATGGCAGAGTCGACAATTGATGTGTCGACACCTGAAGGCTGTGTCGACATATACTGAGTTCTGAATCTACAACAACTGTGTCGACACACAGGACTTGTGTCGACACACTGCAAAGTCAAGACCAAGTTATTTTCTGAAGAAGCTGTGTCGACTTAAAGGCAAACTTGTCGACATCATCAAAGGTTGTGTCGACACCAAAGTTACTTGTGTCGACACATATAGACAGTTGGTCTCGACACTTCCTGACAGTCAGTCTCAACACATTGCTGACCAAGACTAAGGCACAGGATCTGTTTGAAGACTTGACAGCTGTGGGATGCAGCCAGTTAACTGATGTTGTCAGACTTGTCAGAAGACAGTTATAAACCGAATCAGCCGGTTACCATTAAGAAGGTCTATAAATAGACAAATTCAGAAAGAAGAATAATCATGAGAAAAAGATTGAACTTTGGCAATCAAATTGAGAAATCAAATCAAGAAGGAGTAATACTCTAAAAGTAGATCTTCATCAAAAGATCTAAGAAGACGATCTCAGGATCGCTCTAAGAAGAGTTCTAACAAGAATTCAGAAGTATCATCAAAGGTGTTGGATAGAGAGGGATCCACCCATTTTGAAGAAGAAGAAGGAAGCCATCAGTGGTTTCTCAAGAAGCTATTTGGAAATCAACTCAGATAAGTTCAGATTCAAGAAGCTTTGAAGAAAGCTCAGATTCAGTTGATTTCATCAGCTGATCAAGAATTGTCTTGTCCTCTTCTCTCTCAACAAAGGCAAGACATTAAAACTTCTTTTCTAAATTTCTGTAGGATCTGTTTTAGACAGATCTGAGTTGTAAGCCTGTGATATAAAGGCTGAGTGTAGGAGAGTTGATCTCTGAGTGGTAGGGCTGTTTGCCTGAGTGTAGGAGAAGGTTCTTCTCTGAGTTGTAGGCCTTGTGGCAAGACTGAGGTAGGGCTGTTGTGCCTGAGCTGTAGGAACCTATCCAGGTTCTGAGCTGTAGGATCTGAGGATCTGAGAATAGTGGAAGTTTGGCCGAATCTAGCATACTGCTAGATAGGTGAAGGGGGGAAGTGGATGTACCCAAACCTTGGGGAACCACTATAAAACATTGTGCAATCTGTGATGTTTAGATTTCTGTGATTGTTGTGCTGAATGTTTTAATTCTGTGATTGAATTCTGCCTAAAAATATAAACAAGCAATTAGAACCTATTCACCCCCCCCTCTAGGTGTTTTAGGTAGTCTTGAAAGTAAAACTATTATTAATTTCTTTTTCTGAACTAATTAAATCTAAACAAAGAGATTTAAATTCAGATATAAATTCAGCAGAAGAAAAATCATAAGAAGATAATACCTGATCTTCTGTAGGCATTTCTTCATCATCATAAGAACTCTCTGTAGCTGAGTGGTTGCTGCAAGCATCAATTGCCATTAGGCAAATTTCCTTTGCCTTCTTCTCTTCCTCATCTTCACTGGAGCTTGAGGAGGAAGATTCCTCATCTGAATCACTCCAGGTCTCAGCAACAAATCCTTTCTCCTTCTTCTTATTTTTGTAGGAGGAGGACTTGGAGTGCTTCTTGTGATGTTCTTTTTCTTTTCTCTTTTCTTTGTTATTTTCCTCTGGACACTCTGGTAGAATGTGTCCAGGTTTCCTGCAGCCATAACAAATAATTTCTTTAGCAGGAGATCTGTCATACCTTGGTTTATCTTCATATCTTGAAGATTTCTTTCTGAAGTCTTTTCTGCCCATCTTGAGAAACCTTTTGGCAAAGAGTTCCATCAGCTCCTCATTGGATTGGCATCCTTTAGAAGCATCAGTAGCTTTGAGAGCAAGAGTTTGCTCTTTCCTTGCTGGAGTTGGAGTCTTGGCTTCAGCCTCAGCTTCCCAGGTCTTTAGAACTTGCTCAAAAGATTTGAGCTTTCCAAGGAGAGCTTCAGTTGAGATTTCAGTTGTACTTCTGGCCTTCTTGATAGGCCAGATCCTGAGATCCCATGTGCTGGGGAAGCACATCAGTATCTTAACATTGACCTCTGTCAATGTAAACTCCTTATCAAGGGTTCTCAGCTCATTGATGATTGAGCTGAGCCTTGTGTACATTCCTTCAACTGATTCAGCTTCAGTCTTCTTGAAGTTTTCATACTGAGATATAAGGTTGGACCTTCTGTCCTTCCTTTCATCAGCTGAACCAGCTACAATCTGGTTCAGTGAGTCCCACATGGCTTTTGCAGAGGTGCAATCAGCCACTTTTTGGAAGATTTCATCAGACATAGTCTGAGCCAGAATGTTCATAGCTTTGGCATCAGCTATCTTTGCCTTCTTGTAGGCATCATTGTAGTCTGGAGGAAGCTCTGCACTGAGATTTGTAGATGTTGTAGCAGTGGCTGCAGCAGGAAGTGTTGGAGGTCCTGTCAAAATAGAAGAAAAAATGTCTTCATCAATAGAGTTCATATATAATTTGATTCTTGCCTTCCAAATGCTAAACTTAGCTAAGTTGCAAGCTGGAGGTCTGGTGCTAGAGTAATCCTTGGACTGGGCCATGAAGTGAATATCTATAAGCTTGGTATCTATCTAGATCTTGTGACTCAGGTGTTAGCCTGTACAGTCAGTTCCACGCTCACCGCACCACTTGAGAGGACTTAGCGCAACCACTCGCACCAAAAGCCCGGACTGATAGAGGACGGCGCAACTAATATTTATATCAAAGGTCCTCGGGCGGATCCATGGGGCAGCCAGTTAATCCATTACCGCATAGCACCGTAGCGCGGGGGAGATTCCGGACCCAGCCCCAACAATCCCCCCCCGGAAACGACCCCGGGGTTTCGAACCCGCGACCCACTTTGATACCACTTGAGAGGACTTAGCGCAACCACTCACACCAAAAGCCCGAACTGATGGAAGACGGCGCAACTAATCTTTATATCAAAGGTCCTCGGGCAGATCCACGGGGGAGCTAGTTAAGCCATTACCGCATAGCACCGCAGCGCGGGGGCGATTCCGGACCGCAGCCCCAACAGTCAATGAAATTACCCATCTGCAGGAAGGAGATTTATGGTTCTGGAAAGAAAGGGTTAGATTGTTTATGGAGGCCTCTGACCCAAGGATATATATCATAGTAAAAGAAGGTCCATATATCCCAATGAATGTGTCTGTTCTAGATGCAAATCAAAGAACTCCTTAAGATTTTTCTGAAATGACCAAGGATGAGATTATATTGGCAACTATGGATAAGAGAGCTCAGAATATCATAGTGAGTGCCATAGATGATTCTACTTTCCAAAATTTGATTCACTACAAAACCTCCAAGGAAATGTGGGACACTTTGATTGTCTACATGGAGGGTTCTGAAGAAGTTAAACAAGACAGAAAGTCTATGCTCAATCAAGGATATGAGAGTTTCAGACAAGGGAAGTCTGATAGCATATCTGAATGCTTCAAGAAATTCTACAGGATAGTGAATGAACTTATGTCCTATGGAAGGGTCTTCAGTACTTATGAGCTGAATGACAAATTCCTAAGATCCTTGACAAAGGATTGGGATACCAAGATTTGTGGCATTAGAGAAGTGGCCAAACTAGCAGACATTTCTCCTCAACCCTTATTTGGAAAGTTGCTATCAAATGAAATGCAACTAATGGCAAGGAAGGAGGAAGAAAGAAATACAAAAGGGGAGCATAGAGAAAAGTCAGTGGCCATCAAGGTTGAAGCCACTAGAAAGAGCAGGAGGATGTCTCCATCACCTCCTAAGGAAGTTGCTGAAGTTATCTCAGAGAATTTAGACAATCAGAACTCAGATAGCAGTGATTCTGATGCAGATTTTGCTGCCTTTACAAGGCAGTTTCATAGGTTCTTGAAGAAGAAGTAGTGGAAGTCAAGGCCCTCCAAATCACAGCCAGTTGATGACTACTATCAAAAGAGAAAATCATCAAGAAAGGAAAGGAGCAGGTCTAAGCCCAGCAAAGCTACAACATCAAAAATTATTTGTTATTGCTGCAATAGGCCAGGACATGTGGTGGCTGAGTGTCCAGAAAAGGGGAAGGAGTCAGCAGACAGAAAGAAGACTCAACAAAAGGGCAAGAAGGAGAAATCCTTTGTTGCTAAGAAGGAGAAGAGTCTTACAGATCAACCCTCCTCAGAGTCAGAATCTGAAGCTGAAGCATACATTGGACTGTATGCAGCTAGTGAACAAGAGGAGTTCATGCAATTACTGGACTCCATCAATAAACAAGAGGACCAACAGTGCATGGGACTGATGGCTGAATCAAAAAACAACAAGTGACAGGATCATCTTTGTCCCAGTAAGGTACAAAGTAATTCTAGAATTTCTGATTATAGTACTGGTTCAGAGTCAGATTCATCTTCATCAAGTGATGAGGATGGATCAGAATTTGAAGGAGATATTCATCAGTTGATAGATGAATATGGGGACTTATTGCAGGCACTGAAGAAAAGCAAAAACCTGGCCAAAAATCAGGCTAAGGAAATTATAGATCTTAAGATGACTGCATCTAGTTTAGAGAAAGAATTGGATCAACAAATGAATGAGGTTGCCAAGCTTAAAACTATTACTGTTATTCAGATGGGTACAATCACATATAAAAATGATCTAATTAAAGGTCTGGAAGTTGGACTTCAAGTAGAGAAAGATTTGGTGGCTAGTTACTCTATGCCAAAATCAGTCTTACCCTTAATAGATGAGTTTGTGGCTCAAAAGAGTAAGGCTGGAATAGGCTATAAAGGTAACACCAGGGCTGCCCATTTCAAGAGAAAGGGCAAAGCCTCTGTTCAGCCATTGAACTTTAAAGTCCCTGTAGTTTTTAGAAAGGTGCATGAGCCTTCTAACAAGTATGATCTTGAAAACATTCATGGTCATAATAAGACTGATGTTCTGAATAACAAGGGTGTTAATGCCAATAAGTCAACCCATGTTCATAAAACCCATGGTTAAAAGAAATCAGTGGGTGTAGCTGCAGCAGCACCAGCACAGAACAGAAATTCTTCTGTCAAAAATGTATCTAGACCTAGATACAACAAGTATGAATGTTGGTGCTGTGGCAAGACAGGCCATTTTGCCTTAGACTGCTGGCATAACATAAGTGTCAGGAAGAACAACAGTCTACCAGTTAGAAGAGTTGCTGGTAGTTTTTATATGAATGGTGCTAACTTGAACCAAGGACCCAAGACTTACTTGGGTTCTAAGGGAAAGTAATTCTATATTGCAGGAAAGTCCAAGTTGCCATGCCCCTATATGGTACTTGGATAGTGGATGTTCCAGGCACATGACTGGAACAAAGGGGCTACTGAAGGAGTACACATCTATGAAGGATGGGCCTAAAGTAATCTTTGGTGGATCTGAAAGAGGAATCATCAAAGGATTTGGTAACATTTCTTCAAACCAAATTACCATCACTCAAGTGGCTTATGTAAAAGGTTTGAAACATAACCTGATAAGCATAAGTCAGTTGAGTGATCTAGGATATGACATTTCATTTGTTAAAATGGATGTCATATCAAAAGGTCAAGTGATCATAAGGTCATATTGACTGGGTATAGAAAAAGAAATGTTTATAGTCTTGACTTTGTGTGTGAGAACAAAGGTTCTCCTATTTGTCTTGTAGCTGATGAGAAAGCATCTCATTGTGTCAAATGGCACAAGAGGCTGGCCCATCTTAACTACAAGACAATTGGCCAACTCTTTAGTAAAGAGTTAGTGAGGAATGATCCTCAAGTTAAGTGTATAAAGGAAGGGATATGTTCAGCTTGTCAAAAGGGCAAGCAGACAAAATCCTCCTTTCATAGCCTTGGAAATAAGGATTCAGTGAGGTGTCTATACCTCTTACATATGGATCTTTTTGGTCCTATGCCAGTTCATAGTCTAGGTAGGAAGGTCTACACTTTTCTGGTTGTAGATGACTATTCTAGATATTCCTGGGTGTTCTTCCTAAGACAGAAATCTGAAACCCCAAGTGTTTTACACAGTTTTGTCAGACAAATTCAGAATGAAATGGACAGTACAGTGGTCAAAATCAGAAGTGACCATGACACTGAATTTCAATCTTAAAGTATGATAAGATTGTGTGAAGAGTTTGGGATTTTTCAAGAATTCTCCTCACCTAGAACACCTCAGCAAAATGGTATTGCTGAAAGAAAGAATAGGACATTGATTGAAGCCGGTAGAACTCTATTGAGTGACACTTCTCTCCCAGAATATTTCTGGGCTGAGGCAGTAAACACTGCACGTCATGTACTCAACATGGCTTCTATCACTAAGTGTCACAAAAAGACTCCCTACGAGATTATGAAAGGTAGAAAACCAAATTTATCCAATTTTAGGATCTTTGGTTGCAAGTGTTATATCCTTAACAGTGGCAAGTCTTATCTAACTAAGTTTGCTGCCAAATCCCAAGATGGGATATTTGTTGGGTACAACAACAATAGTAAGGCTTATAGGGTCTACAACTTGAATACTCAAGTTGTAGAAGAATCTATACATGTTGTATTTTATGAAACAAGATTAATCAACAGTTAGTTGCCTTGTAGTTCATGCATTCCAACAGGAATAAGCAATAGAATGGACAAGCTTTCCATTGCAGAAGGCTCAACTGCAGATGAAGTATTGGAAAATGATGGCTACTGTCCACGGGGAGTACAAGACTCTCTAGAAGCTAATGACAACCAAGAGCTGCAGCATAATGATGAAACTGGAGGTGTTCAGCCAGAAGGAATTTTACCTCCAGCTGTAAGACATCTAAAGGATCATCCAGTAAATCAGATATTTGGTGATCCAAGACATGGAGTGCAAACCAGAAGTAGAAATCTGAATACAGTCCTACACTACTCAAGTTTTCTATCTCAACTGGAGCCAAAGAAATTTGAAGAAGCTATCCAAGGCCAACACTGGATTAATGCTATGCAAGAGGAGCTTAATCAGTTTAGAAGATGCAAGGTCTGGGAGTTGGTTCCTAAACCAAAAGACCACAACATCATTGGTACAAAGTGGATTTTTAGGAACAAGTTAGATGAGAATGGAGTTATTGTGAAGAATAAAGCAAGATTGGTTGGAAAAGGATACAGGCAGGAAGAGGGAATAGACTTTGATCAAACATTTGCCCCAGTAGCAAGACTGGAAGCAATCAGAATGTTCCTTGCCTATGCAGCATATCAAGGCTTCAAGGTATATCAAATGGATGTGAAATAAGCATTCCTTAATTATGATCTAAAAGAAGAAGTCTATGTAAAGCAGCCATCAGGTTTTGTAGATTCTCTTAAACCTGGTTATGTCTATAGACTTAGGAAAGCATTGTATGGGTTAAAGCAAGCCCCAAGGGCTGGTATGAAACCCTGTCTACTTTCCTTATTGAGAACAAATTCTCAAGAGGTAAAATAGACAAAACTCTATTCCTAAGGGAATCTAAAGGGAAGATAATCTTAGTTCAGATCTATGTAGATAACATAATCTTTGGGTCTACAGAGAACAACCTTTGCAAGAAGTTTGCCAAACTTATGCAAGGGAAGTTTGAAATGAGCAGTATGGGGGAACTTAAGTTCTTCTTGGGACTCCAAGTAAGACAGACTGATGATGGATTGTCCATATCCAAGTCTAAGTTCACCAAGGAGTTAATTAAGAAGTATGGTATGGAATCATCCTCCACCATGAGAACTCCTATGGGAACAAGTATGCCTATATGCAAAGATGATGCAGGTAAACGTATAGATGAGTCTTTGTATAGAGGAATAATTGGCTCTCTATTATATCTCACTGCTAGTAGACCAGACATTATGTATGTAACATGTGTCTGTGTTAGGTACCAAGCATGCCCTAAAGAATCACATTATACTGCAGTCAATAGGATTTTGAGATATCTAAAGGGCACACCTAATCTAGGCCTTTGGTACCCTAGGAATGGAGATTTTCTACTAACAGGTTATTCAGATGCAGATTTTGCAGGCTGTAGAGAAGATAGAAAAAGTACTACAGGTACATGCAAATTCCTGGGAGGAAGATTGATATCTTGGAGCAGTAAGAAGCAAACTAGTGTGGTAATATCCACAGCTGAGTCTGAATATGTGGCAGTAGGAAGTTGCTGTGCATAGCTATTGTGGATTCAACATCAGCTAAGGGACTATGGTATTCAAGTAAGTAGAACACCTTTATTGTGTGATTCTAAAAGTGCCATTTCTATTGCAAACAATCTTGTTTCACATAGTAGGACAAAGCATATAGAGATAAAATACAATTTTCTTAGAGAACATGTAGAAAAAGAAGACATCTCTTTAGAATTTGTTAAAACTGATTTTTAAATTGTAGATGTATTTACTAAGTCTCTGGATAAAACTAAATTCAATAAATTTAAAATTGATTTAGGAATGCTTACCATAGGTTAGTTTACCAAAAATTGGCTAAGTAAAATTGTGTCGACACATTCAGTAATAAAGTGTCGACACAGAGAAGTCATGTCAACAATTCAGGGAAATTGTGTCGACACAGAGAAAATGTGTCGACACCTAAGGGACAAAGAGTCGACACATCCAGAAATATAGTGTCGACACAACCAGAGTAATGGTGTCGACACTTACAGATTTTGTGTCGACACTTATAATAAGAGTCGACACAGAATTTCTGATGAACTACAAAGTATCTTCTGTGTCGACATATCATCAATTGGTGTCGACACATAGTAGTCAGCGCCGTAGTCGAGACAATAGAAGTTTGTGTCGACACATTCCAATAGTGTCGACACTTGTAGACAGTTTTTTCCCTCCTTTTGATCTTCTTTGATTAGAAGGGTATAAATAGGTCAAGAACTTATTCTGTCGACACGCTCACCATGGTTTCGAGACAAAAACCTTGTGTCGACAATCTCTCTTCTCTCCAACCAAACTTTCTCTTCATTCTGATGGCGCCCAAGGTTGAAGACAATGTCAATGAAGGATATGAGTTGGTTAGGCATGCATTCGTCGATGTCGACTCAGAGATCAAACAGGTCATTTCACTTCTTGTAGAAAATGGATTAGAATATCTTGTCTCTGAACCAAGTAAGATATGGAAGAAGGAAGTATTCGAGTTCTATACTGCTGCATCAATGGACTCAACAGGCTTGAAGATCAAATCCACTATTCATGGAGAAAAAGTAAAGCTATCTCAGAAAAGGTTGAGCAAGATTCTCCATCTTCCTAGAATACAAGATGAGGAAGAGGTGCCAGCCTCAAGGACCAGGGAGGCGCTTCAATGGTGTGGATTGGATCCAACCATAAAAATAGGATCTGCCATCAACAGGAAGGGCATGAATCATCAGGGGAAATTCCTGTCTGAAATAATGGGTAAAGTGATCTTATGCAAACTAAGTGTCCATGATAGGATATCAGCTTATATGTTCATCCTGATGACTAGGGTGATCTTTAAGATTCAAACAAATTTGTCTGCAGTACTGTTTGATAAGATTAAAGAAGGAATCAAGAAGCCAAACTTGGCTAGGATCATGAGTCTGTACCTGGCTAGAATAATTCCAGAGGTAATGCAACTGATTCCTGGATCAAAGATAAATCATATGAGGAGAATGGACATGAAGTTATTCTCAAGATGGGATAGAGTTCTTTCTAAAGAAATGCCTTATGTGGACAGGCAAGAGCATGGTCCTAAAGATGCACAAGTTCAGGAAGATACTATATCTGCACATGTGCAGGGGGAGCCAGTTATTGCACAAGTGCAGGGGGAGCTAGAAAGTATACAAGTCCAGGACAAGGTTGAGAATGCACATTTGCAGGGGGAGCCAGAGTCTAAACAGGTACAAGAGGAAGAAAGAATCAATTTATCAGAGGACATTGTTCCTCAAACTGATCTTGATATTTCTGGTATTATTGTTGTTGCTGCTGCTGACAAAGTACAATCTCCTGCTCTCACACAACAAGAATTCACTCTTGAAGAGCTGTTTCCTGATCTTGGAGGAGAAGCAGATAAAATGGAGACCCTAAGATTTGAGGGGGAGCAAGTAAGGGTTGAGGGGGAGCAGGTTGATATAGAGGAAGAGTAACATGTAGCTGAAAAAGAAATTTCTTCCACTCCTCAAGAGAGGGTTAATATTGACAGTTCTTAAGAATCTGAGCATGAAGAAGTAAGGGAGGCAAAGAAGAGAAAATTAATGGTCTTTAAGAGAAGAAGTCAAAGCTATAAGCAAGCTTTAAAAGCTACTTCTTCCCAACCAGCACCTGCAATTGATTACAACAAACTTTTGGTGGATTTCCAAGTCAAAATGGATGAGCAGAGATTACTTCTTGAAAAGTATATAGATGAAAGCCATAAGGCTCTTCAATTTGATCTGGCACAAGATATAAAATCTATAAGATTTGAAGTTAATCAGAATAAAAAAGAGATGACAGATTGCTTCCACAAGGGAGGTAATGTTGTGGTATTTCTTGCCAAGCAACAAGAAGGAATAAAGAATCAAGTGGATGAGATGGCTGTCAAACAAGGCTATGTCCTTGAAAATCAAATAAGAATGAATAACAATCTGACAGAATCTCACAACGCGATTGTCACTGATTTAACAACTGCTATTACAGAAATGATTGCTGCAAGGGCTAAAGAAATAGAAGAATATGATAAGAAGCTACAGGCTGCCCTAGATTCAGTTAAAACTGCCATCACTTCATCTCAAAAGTTAATTAGTGACAAGCTTTAAAAGCTAAAGCAATTCTTTAAAGATGGAATCAATTACCTGGATGGGCAAATAAGATTTCAGAAAGAGGACTTAAGAGATTATATGACTAGAGAAGTCATAAAGGGGGAGATGGTGTTAGTCTATGCTAGATCTGATCATGCCAAATGGGTAACCAACAGCATAAGAGCCACTCTGGGATATACACCCTTGTGTGATGATGATAATATGGCTGAGTCAGGGGTGTAACCAATTCTACTTGAAGGTGATCAACCTGAGGTTGCCCAAGTCATTTACCCTCCTACAGATATTGAAATGGTACATCAACAAGTTGAGTCTATGTACAGCCCTCCACAACAAATTACAAATGTGATTATTGAAAAGGTTGATATGCCAGATGCTATTATCAAAGCTCAGCAAGATGCTCAGTTATCAAAGAAAAGATTCAGGGAGCAAGCTGAGCTAAAGCCAGACTTTGAGCAGTGGAGCCCCACATCAACGAATATCATATTAACTGCATGGAAAGCTGTCAAAGACCAAGTACATGAAAGGGGTAAATGGTACAATGAGCAAGAATGGCAAAAGTATGAGGCTAGACAAGAAGCCATAGTTCAACACAGGAGAAAGGCTAAGATGGGGAAGCTACCTCCTGATACTCAGGAGCCTAGCAAGTATTTTCCCAAGCCTTTTCAATATTTTGAAAGGCAAAGGATCAAGGATGAGGCACAGAAAAAGACTGATTTGAAAGGCAAGAAGCTCATGGAAGATACAGAACCTTCTGTGTAGGCTCAGATTAAATCTGGCAAAGGGATTGTCATCAAGGAGCCAGTCCAGCCTTAGTCTTAGCTTTACTAGGTTTTTGTCCAAGAACTATGTAAATTGTTTGTTTGTTAAAGAAATCAATGTAAACATTTTGTAACAAACTTTTTGAGTTAATATACAAAACATTGTTCTGTGATTATTTACTTTTACATCTTTATTCTGTGATGTAACTATGATATGTGTTTTGTTTATATAGTACCCTGTCATATAATGCTTATGTACATCATCTTATTTATTTTCTAAGTGGTGTATATCATTGGCTAAAGGGTTATGACTTCTCCAAATGGGGGGAGATTGTTGGGTACATTGGAAAATGTGTACCGGATTTTGAGAAGCCTCACTTAGCTCAATGATATACATCAAGGTGTATTTGATGTTATTTTGAGTTTATATGTGCAGGTTAAGAATGTGCTAGAATGCAGGAAAAATATTCTAAGTCCATATGTCGACACCTGAGGAAGCTGTGTCGACACTTCAGTAAGATTTTGTCTATACTTGGAAATGGCTGTGTCGACACCTCAATGAATTTGTGTCGACACTGGGAGGCAGTGTCGACACACAGAAATAATCAGTTGACATCAACTGTGTCGACACCGGGAGGCTATGTCGACACACAGAGGCAGAGTCGACAACAACTGTGTCGACACCTGGAGGCAATGTCGACACACACTATGTTCTGAGTCTACATCAACTGTGTCGACATACAGGACTTGTGTCGACACACAGTTGAGTCTAGACCAAGTTGATTGCTGCTGAATGGTGAAGTGTTTGTGTCGATACAAATAATCAGTGTCGACACATTCTCAAGTTGCAGAATTAAGAAGCTGTGTCGACATCAAGGCAGCTATGTTGACACCACCAAAGTCTGTGTCGACACTTAAGTCACTTGTGTCGACACATATTGACAGATGGTCTCGACACTTTGTGACAAAAAGACTCGACGCTTTGCTGACAAATACAAAGGCTCAAGATCTATTTGATGACTTGACAGTTGTGAGTTACAACAGGTTACTGAAGCTGTCAGACTTGTCAGAAGTTAGTTATAAATCGGATCAGCCGGTTACCATGGATAAAGTCTATAAATAGATGGATTGAGCAGAAGAAAAATACATATAGAAGAAGAGACAAGTATTGTCACAACTAACACAATTAGAGATTGATCTCTGATCAAGAAAGTACAAGTAACAAAGAAGAAGATCTTCTTGAGAAGATCTAAGAAGCCGTTCTGAAGTAGTTTACTATTCAGATTCTGTCTAAGTTGAATTCAATCAGAATTCGGAAGTATCTTCAAGAGGTTTGGATAGAGAGAGATCCAGCTATTTGAAGACAAGAAGGAGACAATCACAGGTCTCTCAAGAAGCAGATACTGAACTAATCTGTCAAGAAGATTCAGATCTATTTCTGAAGTCTAAGAAGGAAGTTGTCAGTCAGTTATATTCAAAGGAAATCAACCCAACTAAGTTCAGATTAAAGAAGCTTTGAAGAAAGCTAAGATCAAGTTGATTTCAGCCATCAGCCTCTTCAAGAAGCTGATCAAGAAAGTTCTTATCCCTTCTCTCTCAATAGGGGTAAGAGATTATAAAATTCCTTATCAAATTCTGTAGGATCTATTCATAGATCTGAGTTGTAAGCCTATTTTATAAAGGCTGAGTGTAGGATATTTATTCTCTGAGTGGTAGGGCTGTTTATGCCTGAGTTGTAGGAGAAGGTATTCTCTGAGTTGTAGGCCTTGTGGCAAGGCTGAGGTTGGGTTGTTTATGGCTGAGTTGTAGGAGAAGGTTGTTGGTACCCCAGTTTGATTTGAGTTTAGTCTTGTCTTTTTAGTCCCTTGACCCAAGAAATATCTATGGTCAATGGTTAGTAGTCTAGCTGTAGAGTCCTCACTTTTTCAGATTGAGAATTTGGTTAAGTGGTTTGTTTGTTCGACTATCGTCGAACGCCGCTCGACTATCGTCGACTAACTGTTCGACGATCGTCTATCAGTTGTTCGACTTTCAGTCTGCATGGATAGTTCGACTATCGGTTGATAGTTTGACTATCTGTGTGCTTTGATAGTTCGACTATCTGCTTGGATAGGTCGACTATCTGATAGTTCGATTATCTGTTGATAGGTCGACTATCTGATAGCTCAACTATCTGTTGATAGTTCGACTATCTGTTCTGCGTTGATAGTTCGACTATCTGTTGATAGGTCGACTATCTGCTCTCGCTTGATAGTTCGACTATCTGCTTTGATAGTTCGACTATCTGATAGTTCGACTATCTGTTGATAGGTCGACTATCTGTTTGTTTGTGATAGTTCGACTATCTGCTTTGATAGTTCGACTATCTGATAGTTCGACTATCTGTTGATAGGTCGACTATCTGTTTGTTTTTGATAGTTCGACTATCTATTGATAGGTCGACTATCTGATAGCTCGACTATCTGTTGATAGCTCGACTATCTGTTTTGCCCTGATAGTTCGACTATCTGTTGATAGGTCGACTATCTGATAGTTCGACTATCTTCTGGTAGTTCGACTATCTGCTGTGATAGTTCGACTATCTCCTTTGATAGTTCGACTATCTGGATCGTTCGACTATCTGTCCGATAGTTCGACGATCTCTATGCGTCGGTCGACGATCTCCGAAGGTCGTTCGACGTTTTCTGTCTGCCTTTATATTTTGTATTTATTTATTATATTTAATTAATTAATACTTTATCTGGCATATCTTTTCAGTTGTTTTATGATAATATTTCCAGGCATATCTGCTCTATTCTTTTTGCCTATGTAAAATTTTTCTAGATAAAGTTGTTTATCTTATTAGCTGACTTTGTATTTTACTTTATCTGCTGACAGTCCTTTATAGCCGTTAGACTGAAAAGTCTTCCTTCTGCTATAAAGAGTATTTCTCTGATGTGACTTTATTTAGTCCTTCTGTTATTTGATTTGATCCTGCAGCTTCTTAGAAAGAGGTTCATTCCTTTTATAGGATGTCTTGCTGCAGAGTTTGTTTTGCTGTGTGTTATTTGCAGCCCAGGCCTCAAGTTTCAGAAGAAGACAAGTAATTCAAATTGAAGAGAGCCGTTGCTTGCTGATGTTATATAAAGGACCCTTTGAAGAAGGATTCAAGCTAGCTAATAGCTAACCAGTTGTTCACTTAAGCATTCAAGCCTTCATCAAGTTTTCTGCTCTCAGCAATACTCATCTAACTGAGAAGTGTTAAGATCTTCTACTCTTCTTCAACCTGAGTTCTCCTGCTTTCAGGAAGTTCAAACTCAGAGTTCTTTTGAAGAAGAAGAAGAAGAAGATAGCTGCTTGAAGATCTTTAATTTTATTATTTTTTATCTTCTTGTAGTTTTTCCTTCAGAGCTTTCTGAAGAGTTTTCTCCACTGAAGCAAGACCTCACCTGGACATCTTTGAGCCAGGGGGAGCCTTGATTCTTTTGAGCTTTCTAGCTCAGTGCAAGTTTTTGTGCTTCTCTAATCTTTGTAAAATAGAGAAGACGTCTTAACCTTCTTCCCCCTCCTATACAGGGTTATTACTCCCTTCAAAAGTATCCCTTGGTGGCAGGGCACCTGATCAAAAACCTGTGCTTGGTTTTTAGACACCTGATCAAAAGTCTAAAGGGTTTCTGGATCTACCTGAAGCAGATCCTGTTGGTGGCAGGGCACCTGATCAAAAACCTGAGTGGATTCCTACCGTGTGGGTAGAAGAGTGGACGTACCCAAGTTGTTTGGGGAACCACTATAAATTTCCTTGTGTCGTCTGGATTCACTTGTTTAATTCCTGCATTGTGGCTGTGAATAGATATAACTAGGATTGCTAGTTGCTGATTAGGTTTTCCAAGCCTTAACTGTAATTATAGTTAGCTTGAGTTTATGCACATCACTCGTGTTAGGCTATAGGGTTAAATCTATATCTATAATCTTTTCATTCCGCACTTCACTCCAAGGGAGTTGGGTAGACCATTAAGTTTTGTCTAGTGCAAAATTTGATAACTCTATTCACCCCCCCCCCCCCTCTAGAGTAGTATCTATCCCTTCACTTTCAATTGGTATCAGAGGGAGGTTGACTGACTGAATAGGCTAACACCTAAGTCACAAGATCTTGATAGATACCAAAGCTTATAGATATTCACTATCATGGCCCAGTCCAAGGATTATTCTAGCACCAGACCTCCAGCATGCAACTTAGCTAAGTTTGGCATCTGGAAGGCAAGGATAAAATTATATATGAATTCTATTGATGAAAGCATCTTTGCTTCTATTTTGTCAGGTCCCCCAAGAGCACCTGCTGCTGCTACTGCCTCATCATCTGATATGAGTGCAGTGCCTCCTCCAGATTACAACGATGAGTACAAGAAGGCCAAAATAGCAGATGCCAAGGCAATGAACATACTGGCTCAGACAATGTCAGATGAGGTATTCCAGAAGGTAGCTGACTGCTCTTCAGCAAAAGCTATGTGGGATACACTGAACCAGATTGTGGCTGGTTCAGCTGATGAAAGGAAGGACAGAAGGTCCAACCTGATCTCACAGTATGAGAACTTCAAGAAAACTGATGCTGAATCAGTTGAAGCCATGTACACCAGGCTCAGCTCAATCATCAATGAGCTGAGGACCCTTGACAAGGACATATCATTGACAGAGGTCAATGATAAGATTCTTATGTGCTTCCCTAGCACATGGGATCTAAGGATCTGGCCCATCAAGGAAGCCAGAAGTACAAACGAGATCTCCACTGAAGCTCTTCTCGGCAAGCTCAAGTCTTTTGAGCAAGTGCTGAAGACAAGGGAAGCAGAAGCAGAGGCAAAGACCCCTACTCCAACAAGAAAAGAGCAATCTCTAGCTCTTAAGGCTACTGATGCTTCTGAAGGCAGCCAATCAAATGAGGAACTAATGGCATTATTTGCCAAGAGGTTTCTCAAGATGGGAAGAAAGGAGTTCAGAAAGAAGTCTTCACGCTATAAAGACAAACCAAGGTATGATCGTTCACCTGCTAAAGAAATTATTTGTTATGGTTGCAGGAAGCCTGGACACATCTTACCAGAGTGTCCAGAGGAGAAGAACAAAGACAAGAGAAAAGAAAAGGAACAGCACAGGAAGCACTCCAAGCCATCCTCCTACAAAAACAAGAAGAAGGAGAGAGGTTTCATTGCTGAAACCTGGAGTGATTCTGATGAAGAATCCTCCTCATCAAGCTCCAGTGAGGATGAGGAAGAAAAGAAGGCAAAAGAAGTTTGCCTAATGGCAATAGATGCCTGCAGCAACCACTCTGCTGCAGAGAGTTCAGATTCTGATGAAGAAATGCCTATAGAAGATGAGGTACTCTCTTCTTATGATTTTACCTCAGCTGAATTTAAATTAGAATTTAAATCTGTATGCTTAGATTTGATTAGCTCAGAAAAGGAAATAAAAGAACTTAGAAATAGGTTAGCTGACTCAGAATCAATAGCTACTGAAAATGTTAGGTTAAAGGAAGATCTCACTACTTGTAGTGAAGAAATTAAATTTCTTAAAATAGAGTTAGCTAAGTCTAAGAGGTTAGAAGAATCACTTAATGGTAGAAGCCTTAAGTTGTTAGAAATTACCAGCATGACTAACACTAGGTCAGGTAATGACAAACTAGGCTTAGGAGCTTCTCCCAGTGAACCTCCAGTTCTACTTAAAAATAATCTTTCAACTCCAGTAAACTTCATTTCAGCTAGTGGAATGAAGAACACTGAGCAAGTAAACCTAGTTAATAAAACCTTAAATAAAGCTAAGAGAGAAAAGAGAAAGAAATTTTTTAAAGAAATGCAAAGAGCGTCGAACGCCGCTCGACGATCGGAAGCTCAATGGTCGAACGAAGCTCGACGATCTGAGCGCCCATCGTCGAACGTCGATCGACGTTTTCAACATGATTTTCAAAATCATAATCAGTACCATAGAAACCTAAATGAAAATAGAAACCCTAGGTTTGTTGACCCATCATCTGCATGGAGAATCCCACCTAGGAGATCTCACCCACTAGGTTATCACCCTCAGCCTGCATTTTCATATATTTCCAGTTTTTCTTATGTGAAAAACAAGGGACCCAAGGTTACCTGGGTCCACATTGTCTAAATAAATGTCTTGCAGGTGAAGGCCTATCCAATCACTCAAAATAAGTGGTATTTGGATAGTGGATGTTCCAAGCATATGACAGGAAATAAAGATCTTCTGTCAAAGTTCAAAGCTAAGCTCGGCCCAAAGGTTATCTTTGGAGACTCCAGCTGTGGTCAGACAGAAGCCTATGGCAAGATCACAATTGGAGCAGTTACTTTCAAGAGAGTTGCATATGTCAATGGACTGAAGCATAATTTGATTTCAGTCAGCCAGCTATGTGATGCTGGCTACCAGGTTTCATTTTCTAACTCCTCTTGCAATATTAATTTAAACAATAATGTTGTTTTAGTAGGCATTAGAATAGGTAATATCTATTTAGTAGATTTCAATTCATCTCATTCTGAAATCTGCCTGTTTAATGAAGTAACAATTAATAATAATTCTTTGTGGCATAAGAGGCTTAGTCATGTTAACCTTAAAAATATATCTAGGTTATCTAAACACAACCTTGTTAGAGATTTACCTTCTTGCCCCTACAAGAAGGAGAGCCTATGCAAGGCTTGTCAGCTAGGCAAGCAAACCAAAAACTCTTTTAAATCTGTAAATAAGAGTGATTCTCCTAGAATCCTGTATCTATTACACTTGGACCTTTTTGGCCCAATAAATGTACAGAGTTTAGGAGGGAAGTATTACACCTTAGTAATTGTAGATGACTTCTCTAGGTTCAGTTGGGTTTTCTTTTTGAGAACCAAGTCTGATAACTTCAAAGCCCTTACAGACTTTCTACTATATGTGCAGACTGAGTACTCTACTCATGTGGCCTTGATCAGAAGTGATCATGGTACTGAGTTTGACTCTCTTCTCATGCAAGAATTCTGTGAGAGAGAAGGTATCAAACATAGCTTCTCAGCTCCTAGAACTCCTCAACAAAATGGGGTAGTTGAAAGGAAGAATAGAACACTCATTGAAGCTGCTAGCACATTGTTGGCAGATGCTAACATGCCTCTCTCCTATTGGGCAGAAGCTGTTAGTACAGCCAATTATGTCTTAAATAGAAGTTTGATACACAAACTTAAGTGTAAAACTCCTTATGAGTTGCTTAAAGGAAAGAAACCTAAAATTAATTATTTCAGAATTTTTGGTTGTGTTGCTTATATTCATAATAACAATAAAGAATATCTTAGGAAATTTGAAGCAAAAGCTTCAATGGGAATCATGCTTGGATATTCCCAAGTAAGCAAAGCTTATAGGGTTTATAACAAATCAACCTGTAAGATTGAAAAATCTGTGCATGTGTCTTTTGATGAGTCTCAGATGTTTTACAAGGAGAAAGAAAATTCTCTTTCCTCTAGTTCATTGCAGGTACCTGATGCCCCTCAAGAAATTCTTCAACTATCAACTCTTCAGATCACTGAATCAGACAGTGATGAAGACATTGCTGAAGCTGTTGTTGTACCACCAACAGTAGATCAAATTCCTCCTGAGGAATTAATCCCAACTGTTGCTGAAGATCACATCCCACCTGTTGATATTGTCACACTTAGAGATCACCCCACATCTCAAGTGATTGGAGACATATCAGCTGGTGTGCAAACAAGACACCAATTAAGACAGGATGTGATGCATGCTTGTTTCCTCTCACAGGTTGAGCCCCTCTCCTTTAAAGATGCAGAGCTAGATCCCCACTGGATCATTGCTATGCAAGAGGAACTCAATTAGTTTGAGAGATGTAAAGTTTGGACTTTGGTTCCAAGACCTAAAGGCCAACTGATCATAGGCACCAAGTGGGTGTATAGAAACAAGTTGGATGCAAATGGAATTATAGTAAGGAATAAAGCAAGGCTTGTAGCACAGGGCTACAGACAGGAGGAAGGTATAGATTATGACCAAACCTTTGCTCCTGTTGCAAGGCTAGAAGCAATAAGGATCTTCTTGGCCTATGCAGCCTACATGAAGTTTAAGGTGTTCCAAATGGATGTCAAAAGTGCATTCCTGAATGGTGAGCTTAAGGAAGAGGTGTTTGTTGAACAACCACCAGGGTTTGTTTCTTCAACTCAGCCCTCACATGTGTTTAAGTTACAGAAAGCTCTATATGGACTAAAGCAAGCTCCTAGAGCCTGGTATGAGACTCTAGCTAGTTTCCTTTTAGAGCACAACTTTACTAGGGGAGTAGTTGATAGAACCCTTTTCGTCAAGCATCACAAGGACACAATCCTGTTAGTTCAGGTGTATGTAGATGATATTATATTTGGCTCCACTGATCCCAAACTTTGCAAAAGGTTCTCTGACCTGATGCACTCTAAGTTTGAGATGAGTAGTATGGGTGTGCTGTCTTACTTTCTTGGTCTCCAAGTTAAGCAAGATGCTGATGGTATCTTCATCTCCCAATCCAAATATGCCAAGGAATTGGTAAAGAAATTTGGGATGGCTGATGCTTCAGCAATGCCTACACCTATGGCTACTAATGTAGTTATTGATTCTGATGATCACGGCAAGCCAGTTGATCAAAAGAATTATAGGGCCATTGTTGGTTCCCTATTATATCTAACTGCAAGTAGACCTGATATAATGTTTGCTACATGCCTTTGTCCTAGATTCCAGGTCAACCCCAAGGAATCTCATCTGATTCTACTAAAGAGAATCCTGAGATACCTGAAGGGATGTCCAGATCTAGGACTTTGGTACCCAGCTGAGTCAGAATTTGAATTAATTGGATATTCTGATTCTGATTATGCTGGTTGCAGAGTTGACAGGAAGAGCACCTTAGGAACTTGCCAGTTCCTGGGAGAGAGATTGGTCTCTTGGTTCTGTAAGAAGCAGGCTTCTGTCTCAACTTCAACTGCAGAGGCTGAATATATAGCAGCTGCTAGTTGTTGTTCACAGATCCTGTGGATTCAAAATCAGCTTGTGGATTATGGTTACTCACACAAGAACACCAAAATCATGTGTGATAGTACCAGTGCTATTTTAATTGCACAAAATCCAATGCACCACTCTAGAATGAAGCACATTGAGATTCGGCACCATTTCCTGAGAGATTGTGTGGAAAAGAACAAGATTTGTCTTGAGTTCATATCCACTGAGTTTCAGAGAGGTGATATATTCACCAAGCCTTTAGATGAACAGAAGCATCTGTTTTTTTAGTTCAATTAGGCATGATCAATGGACGAGACTAAGTGTGACTATATCTGCCTATGTTGAAACCTGCTTGAAGATCGTCGAACGATGATCGAAGATCGTCGAACGGATTAAGCCTATCGTCGACCTCTGGTTAATGATAGCTTATCTGTCTGAAGATCGTCGAACGGCGTTCGAAGATCATCGAACAGGTCGAGCTTATCGTCGATCTCTGAACGACGACAGCTTGTTGTTTGAGAAGCCAGAAATAGTCGAACAATGGCTCGACTACTCTGCTTCTGAGCCGATCGTCGAACGGCCGTTCGACTATCGGGTCTAGTATCTTTTTAATGGATCGACTATCTCCGGTCTAATATAAAGCCGATAGTCGACCTAGGTTAAAAGATCTTTTGTTCTTTCGTCGACGGAGCGTGACTTTTCGCATTCTGTCTTCCCGCTTGCGTTTTTCTGCCGCTTCGTCCCCTTCATCTTCGTCGTCCTTCTCGCGCTTTCTCTAGCAATCAATGGCGGTTTCTCCAGCAGTTCTAGCAGTTGTGAAGTTCGATGCAGGCTTCAGCGTTGATTTTGACGCGTTCAGTTGCTGCGAAGCAGGGATCGTGGAAGTTCTTCAGTTGTGCCGGGACTAAGGACTAGAGAGATTAATGTCTTCAAGGATTAAGTTAAATATACCTAAGATCAAGGAATGGGCTTTCACGTCGTCCTCCACCGACGACTCGATGACTGGCACCATCGGCGGAGAAGAGGTAATCTTAACTCCGGCCGTTCTGACTGATATTTTTGGTTTGATAAATGGTGAAGAGGATTATGAGCAAGATGCTTAAGAATTTGGAAGAATGTTAGTTGAGCTGGGACATGCAGAGGGCATTCCCACGAAGCTGCTCAAGGTAAATTTTCCTTTCAAGATTAAGTTTCTTGCTGAGTTGGTCGGAAAAGTGCTCCTCGGTAAGCACTCTGCTCATAATAATATAACAAGGCAACAATTTGCACTGATGTGTGCAATTGTTAATCAGAAAAAGATTGATTGGGCTGGAGTAATGTTTGATTTAATAAGGAAAAAGAATAGTAAGAAGGAAGTTACCCTCGGAAGGGTTATTGGAATTTTCCTGAAGGAAAAATATCCCCAGCTGCTGAGTTCAACCGCAACAACAATAAATGCAAGCAAGAAGATGGACCCAAACCTGTTCTCTAAGTGGAAGAGAACCTTTGTGAAACCCGCTCTCATAGGGGTTGCTCCAGCGACATCTGAGAGCACCAGGACTGATTCGGTCGCTCCTCACCCTGTAGAAGCTGGCTCAGCTCTTTCCCTTCCCTCTTCTTCTGCTATGTTGTCTGCCTCAGTTGAAGTTCCATCAACTTCAGCCGAAGTACGACTTTCCCCTTCTCCTGCTAGAGAAACAACCACGGTTGTTCTTCCTTCCCCTCCAGCATCTCCTCTTCCTTCTCATCAGACTAGGATATCTGCTCCTAGTTTTGATTTGTCAGGATCTGAGAGGATTCCAACTCCTCCTCAGTCTCCCATTCATTCTCCAGTTAACTCTCCTATTAACTCTCCAGCTCCATCTCCAATTCAATCAACAGTCCACACCATTCTTCATCCCAGCACTACAACCATATCTGCTACATCTCCATCCACTGCACCTCCATCTTCTTTTGAGATTACCCCTGAACTCATCTCCCGCATTGTGGAGTTGATTACCCCTTCAATCAAAATTATGATTGAAGAGGCAATCGCTCCACTTGCCTCCTCCATTGATACCTTAACCGGTACCATCAAATCACTTTCCAAATCTGCTGAGCCCTCTTCCTCAAGGGGCCTGGTTTCAGTTTCCACTGAAATCAGGCAGGGGGAGATGTTCTGTGAAGATGCCTCCGAGCCTCCTGCCTCCCTTCCAGCAGTAACAGATACTGTGATGACAGTTCAAGTAGTGTCTGCTCCAGCTGAAAAAGAATCAGCCTCTGTGTTATCGGAAAAGGAAATATCTGATGCTATCATGTTATCTGAATTTGTTGTGAAAGTTTGCTTGGAAGATCTCACCTCTCCCGTGATTGCAAATTTCCTAGAAGGGATCATTACATCCTACCTAGATGAGTCTTGGGAGTTGGTCAAATATGAAGGTAATTCACTCATTCGCTTTATTGACGAGTCAATTAATTTGCTAGCAAGTGAATACCTAGAAGGAATGATTATTGCTTATTTAGCAGATCTGTGTTCATAATTCTACAGATTATATTAGAGAAGATTTAGCTGCTCAGATCATAGTAATTGTTTCAGAAGCTGCCCCAAATGTTCCTGATACTCAAGCAGATCCAGAACTAGATTCATTTTTAGATGATAGAGAAGATGAGTCTGAAAAACAAGATGAAATCAAAGATGACACTCCTGCTCTGAGTGTGGAAGAAGAAAAAGCAAGAGCTGCCTGGAATCAAAGATTACAAGATTCTTTAAAAGAGAAAGAAAAAGAGTTGCAAGTTGAAAAGTCAACTATTTGGGATGATTCACCAGGATTGGATTTAGATTTCCTTCTGGCTCAAGATGCCATTAAAGAGGAAAGAGAGAAATCAGATCTGAAGTTAAAAGAAAAGGCTGTTTCTGAAGCCTATGATCCTTATGATAATCCTCCATCATCTCACTCTAATGATGAAGATGATTCTGATTTATCTGAGAATGCTAAGAAAAAGAAAGCTACTCAAAAGAAAAGGAAAGCAATTGCTCCTCCTCCTCCCAGCCGAGACAATGATACTCCATACTATATTCTTAAAGGAATTGACCCCAAATCGAAAGAATTTCAGCATTGGATGTGGTTCTCCAAGAACCAGCAGAAAGAGAGAAAAAGATCTAAGAGGTATGATAGTCCTGTTTCTAGATGGACTCCCAGAGGTCCCCCTCCTCCACCTCCCAGTGCAGGAGCCTCTGGGAACCTATCTGCTAATCCATCTGCCTCTTCTGGAAAATCTGCACCTTCTCAGTCTCAGTCAAGGAAAAGCTCTCAAAGTTCTCAAGGCAGATCTTATTCTGGTTCTCAAAGACAAGTGAAGGAGGTTGTGCATCAAAGACCAACTTTTTCCCCTCCTCCTTCTCCAAAGAAAAGAGCTTCTTCTCCAATACCAGCACAGTCTGAAAAAGTTGTTTCAAAAGATAAGTAGTTTATTTTGTTTTAAATACTCTAGCAAGAACTTTGCTAAGTCTGCTCCCATGTCTTATCTAGATAAAGAATCAGATGCTACTCCTCCTGAGTATGTTTATGAAAGTCCTGAGCTCGATCCTAACTTTAGGATGGCTCGTTTTCACGAATTAGTTGGAGCAGCCCAAATCAGAAAAGCAAAAGCAGAAGGGAAGGACACCACTGGTTTAACCACCATGTCTACTTTCAGAAAGAAGGAATTAGAAAAGTTCCAGGTTAACCCTAAGGTTTTTGACCCTTCTAAATATATGGAAAAGCACCCGGAAGCTGTTGTGCCAAGGACTACAGAATTAAAGATCATTGGCTTGCAAGATTTAAAGATGTCTAAGTTAGAGGCCATTGATCCTCTGCGAAAAATTTCTTTTGTTTTTAGCTCTTCTATATCTAAGCCTGACTCTGTTGATCCTTAGTTTTGTTTGACTGCTATTTATCTATCTGTTTGAAAATTGCTAGTTAATTGCTATCTATTTCCTGTATTGTTTATAATGTTCTATAACTAGCTCTGTGTTTTAGTTTTTAAGAGACTTAACTCAAATAGGGGGAGATTGTTGGTACCCCAGTTTGATTTGAGTTTAGTCTTGTCTTTTTAGTCCCTTGACCCAAGAAATATCTATGGTCAATGGTTAGTAGTCTAGCTGTAGAGTCCTCACTTTTCCAGATTGAGAATTTGGTTAAGTGGTTTGTTTGTTCGACTATCGTCGAACGCCGCTCGACTATCGTCGACTAACTGTTCGACGATCGTCTATCAGTTGTTCGACTTTCAGTTTGCGTGGATAGTTCGACTATCAGTTGATAGTTCGACTATCTGTGTGCTTTGATAGTTCGACTATCTGCTTGGATAGGTCGACTATCTGATAGTTCGATTATCTGTTGATAGGTCGACTATCTGATAGCTCAACTATCTGTTGATAATTCGACTATCTGTTCTGCGTTGATAGTTCGACTATCTGTTGATAGGTCGACTATCTGCTCTCGCTTGATAGTTCGACTATCTGCTTTGATAGTTCGACTATCTGATAGTTCGACTATCTGTTGATAGGTCGACTATCTGTTTGTTTGTGATAGTTCGACTATCTGCTTTGATAGTTCGACTATCTGATAGTTCGACTATCTGTTGATAGGTCGACTATCTGTTTGTTTTTGATAGTTCGACTATCTGTTGATAGGTCGACTATCTGATAGCTCGACTATCTGTTGATAGCTCGACTATCTGTTTTGCCCTGATAGTTCGACTATCTGTTGATAGGTCGACTATCTGATAGTTCGACTATCTTCTGGTAGTTCGACTATCTGCTGTGATAGTTGTACAACCCCGTATCCGGGCGAGCGAGATCCTCCCCAAGTGACGGACTCGGGACATGCTACGAGCGACGTTTTAGCGCAACCCCATTCGAAGACGCGCGGGAGCTCATGCGAGCGCGCGGGTGTTTACGGGCATGTGGTTTCTATTTTATACCTATAATATATATATACTTATTATATAATATATATAATATTATATATTATATAATATATATGATATGTATAAAAGATTGGACAAAAACAAAAAAAAGAGGAAGTAGGGGAGCAGGCGGGACAGCAGGGGTGGGGAAAAGAAATAAAAGAAAAAGACAAAAGCAAATGGAGGGGGAAAAGAAAGGGGGCAGCAGCCATCGGGAAAAAGGGAAGGAAAAAAGGAAAAGAGCCCTAATGGCTTTCTCCCCCGATCGGCCGCCTGGAGCTCGACGCCAGCTCGACCTCCCTCCACCTCTCCAGCCGTCGCCGGCAAGCCCGCGCCAGCCCGGCCTCCTCCTCTCCCGTCGCCGGCAAGCCCGCGCCAGCCCGGCCTCCTCCTCTCCCGTCGCCGGCAAGCCCGCGCCAGCCGCCTCCTCCTCTCCCTCTCTTGGCCTGGAACGGCAAAATCAGGCCGAGCCCAGCCTCTCTCCTCCTCTTGGCCCCCTCTTTCAGGCCGCCACCAGCGGGGCCGAGCTCCTCTCGGCCCCCTTTTTCTTCCTCTTTCAGGCCGCCACCAGCGGGGCCGAGCTCCTCTCGGCCCCCTTTTTCTTCTTCTTCCAGGCCGCCACCAGCGGGGCCGAGCTCCTCTCGGCCCCTTCTTCTTCTTCTAGGCCGCCTCCGGCGGGGCCGAGCTCCTCTCGGCCCCATCTTCTCATCGTCGCCCCGAGCAAGGCTCGGCCTAAAAAGGAGACCGGCCGCCGTCATCGCCACCTCAAGCAAGGGCTCGGTCTGGAGTGGAGATCGGCCACCGCCGCAGCTCCTAGCACCGCCGCCGCAAGGAGGACGTCGCCTCCAGGCTCCAGCAAGGGTTGCCCGAGCCTCTCATGATGAGGGCTATTGCTACCAAGATCCACAATAACAAAAAAGATCAGAGTTCATGCTGCGACGTCCGGATCCGTGCCTGTACGGTCGATACGCGGTGGCGGCTTCGTCAAATCACGCGTCAAGGGTAACGATGTTTCTTCTCGGGCAGGTGAAGCCCTCAATTTGCATATTTGTATGGAAGCCCCTCTCCACCAACGGGTGGGGGAAGGGAGCTCTCCGACGGGTTGACGTGTACGTCCCCGCTATTAATTGCATCTAGTATCCGGAAGTGTGAGTACGGATTTAGGCATGCTGTGTGAAGCCCATTCGGACGTACGAGCCGAATTGGTGATGTGCTGTGTGAAGCCCATTCGGACGTACGAGCCGAATTGGTGATGTGCTGTGTGAAGCCCATTCGGACGTATGAGCCGAATTGGTGATGTGCTGTGTGAAGCCCATTCGGACGTACGAGCCGAATTGGTGATGTGCTGTGTGAAGCCCATTCGGACGTATGAGCCGAATTGGTGATGTGCTGTGTGAAGCCCATTCGGACGTATGAGCCGAATTGGTGATGTGCTGTGTGAAGCCCATTCGGACGTATGAGCCGAATTGGTGATGTTCTGTGTGAAGCCCGTCCGGACGTATAAGCCGGATGAGTGATGTTCTGGGGTTCCCGGAGAAGACTCTGAGGAAGTTGCATATTATCTATTTGCAGGGAATGCGCACCGTAGCCCCAAAAAAGGGGGTGTACGAAATATGTTTGGCCCGTTTATGTTAGCCGTCTGTTGTTCAGCTGGCAGTCGTTCGTCGAGACGTTGGCGTACAGGTGTTGCAGTACCAAGCGGGGAATAGCGGGCTTAAGCCCAATCATGTGCCGGCCCTCGAAGGCCTATTTTTATTTATATTGCCGGCCTGCGTGCCGATGTATGGAATTCATATTCCTGTAAATTTATAATCTGTGATGCTCTGTGTTTGTACAGCTTACTTCTTTTTGCTTTGGGCGAGCGACGTGCTCGTGAACCGCTCGTCCCGTGGGAGCCCCGAGGTTTATGCCGGGAAGTCCCTGTTGGCCTGTGGATAGCCTTTTAAGGCAGCGGAGTCGCGCTGTTTGCAGCCCAGTTGGGCAGCATGTTATAGAATTGCTCGGCGATGTTGCGCCTTTAGAAGCGCAGGTGAGGAATATTTTGTATAGACCCAAGGAGATACATCTGGATATGAGAGAGTTGGTCTTAAGACCCTCCTTAGATGTTCCGGTCGGCCAAAAGCGCCCTCCGAAGGTGTCTTAGCTCAGCCTTTGACTTGGGAGGGGAAGAGTTCGTTAGTCTTCCGGGTATGCGGTGGGTCCTCCACGCTGAGACCTTGGGTCTGTTCCTTACGTTCCTAGTCTAGAGCCTAGATTGTTCATTTGAGTGTAGTAGGTGTGCGGTCACCCCTCTTTTGGGACCCCGAACTCCACGGAAGTCAATTTTGACTTCGGTCATTTTTGGCTTCAACAGTTATGGTGCGGTGAGCGTGGAGAGTGGCCAGCACGGAAGAACTCATTCGAACGTCATGGCTATAGAAGAGGAACTAAGTGACGACCAGGGTCATGTGATGAAAGAAGTCCCCTCCCACTCCTCTTTAGTCGATCTTGACCATCCTAGCGTTTCGTCTCCCCTCTGGTTCCCAAGAGGGTGGACGTAGCGGGTAGAGGTGCCTCGTGTCGGACTGTTACTTGGTTGATTGGGTTAACAGTTCTTTTGAGTTTTTGGATTATCTTTTTGTTTCCTTTATAGTTGTGTCGGAGAGGAGACCCCCAAGAAGACCCGCTGACCAGGCTCTTATCAAGCTGGCAGGGCTGTAGGCTCACTCGGGGGTTGGAGTTGGTTTGGAGAGGAGACCCCCAGGTAGACCCGCTGCGCAGGCTCCCATCTAGCTGGCAGGTCCGTAGGCTCGCCTGTGGGGGATAGGATTGGTTTGATCGTCATCGGCACCCCGAGCTCGGCTCGGCCCCAGGTAGACCCGCTGTGCAGGCTCCCATCTAGCTGGCAGGTCTGTAGGCTCGCCTGTGGGGGATAGGATTGGTTTGATCGTCATCGGCACCCCGAGCTCGGCTCGGCCCCAGGTAGACCCGCTGCGCAGGCTCCCATCTAGCTGGCAGGTCCGTAGGCTCGCCTGTGGGGGAGAGGTTTGGTTTGATCTTCATCGGCACCCCGAGCTCGGCTCGGCCCCAGGTAGACCCGCTGCGCAGGCTCCCATCTAGCTGGCAGGTCCGTAGGCTCGCCTGTGGGGGGTAGGTTTGGTTCGATCGTCATCGGCACCCCGAGCTCGGCTCGGCCCCAGGTAGACCCGCTGCGCAGGCTCCCATCTAGCTGGCAGGTCCGTAGGCTCGCCTGTGGGGGGTAGGTTTGGTTCGATCATCATCGGCACCCCGAGCTCGGCTCGGCCCCAGGTAGACCCGCTGCGCAGGCTCCCATCTAGCTGGCAGGTCCGTAGGCTCGCCTGTGGGGGCTAGGTTTGGTTTGATCGTCATCGGCACCCCGAGCTCGGCTCGGCCCCAGGTAGACCCGCTGCGCAGGCTCCCATCAAGCTGGCAGGTCCGAAGGCTCGCCTGTGGGAGAAAGGTTGGCTTTTGAGATGTTCTGGTTTAGCCACATCATCGACACCCCGAGCCGGGCTCGGCCCCAGGTAGACCCGCTGCGCAGGCTCCCATCAAGCTGGCAGGTCCGAAGGCTCGCCTGTGGGGGAAAGGTTGGCTTTTGAGATGTTCTAGTTTAGCCACGTCATCGACACCCCGAGCCGGGCTCGGCCCCAGGTAGACCCGCTGCGCAGGCTCCCATCCAGCTGGCAGGTCCGAAGGCTCGCCTGTGGGGGAAAGGTTGGCTTTTGAGACGCTTCGGTTTAGCTACTTCATCGACGCCTCGAGCCGGGCTCGGCCCCAGGTATACTTATTGTAAGTAAGGGTATAAGGGCAGTTCGGTAGCAGGGAGCGTTACAAGTATCGAGTGGTTCAGAATGATCAAAATGGGCACGAAGAGATTAGTGTCCTAAGTGCAGTTTTTAGTTTTCTCTCAAAATTTTTCTTTGGGTCGGCTCCCACTCACCGGATACCTGGGGTTGGACATTTCTTTCCGAGCTTGTACCAACCTCGCAAAGAGTGGGGATTGTGTACAACCCCGTATCCGGGCGAGCGGGATCCTCCCCAAGTGACGGACTCGGGACATGCTACGAGCGACGTTTTAGCGCAACCCCATTCGAAGACGCGCGGGAGCTCATGCGAGCGCGCGGGTGTTTACGGGCATGTGGTTTCTATTTTATACCTATAATATATATATACTTATTATATAATATATATAATATTATATATTATATAATATATATGATATGTATAAAAGATTGGACAAAAACAAAAAAAAGAGGAAGTAGGGGAGCAGGCGGGACAGCAGGGGTGGGGAAAAGAAATAAAAGAAAAAGACAAAAGCAAATGGAGGGGGAAAAGAAAGGGGGCAGCAGCCATCGGGAAAAAGGGAAGGAAAAAAGGAAAAGAGCCCTAATGGCTTTCTCCCCCGATCGGCCGCCTGGAGCTCGACGCCAGCTCGACCTCCCTCCACCTCTCCAGCCGTCGCCGGCAAGCCCGCGCTAGCCCGGCCTCCTCCTCTCCCGTCGCCGGCAAGCCCGCGCCAGCCCGGCCTCCTCCTCTCCCGTCGCCGGCAAGCCCGCGCCAGCCGCCTCCTCCTCTCCCTCTCTTGGCCTGGGACGGCAAAATCAGGCCGAGCCCAGCCTCTCTCCTCCTCTTGGCCCCCTCTTTCAGGCCGCCACCAGCGGGGCCGAGCTCCTCTCGGCCCCCTTTTTCTTCCTCTTTCAGGCCGCCACCAGTGGGGCCGAGCTCCTCTCGGCCCCCTTTTTCTTCTTCTTCCAGGCCGCCACCAGCGGGGCCGAGCTCCTCTCGGCCCCTTCTTCTTCTTCCAGGCCGCCTCCGGCGGGGCCGAGCTTCTCTCGGCCCCATCTTCTCATCGTCGCCCCGAGCAAGGCTCGGCCTAAAAAGGAGACCGGCCGCCGTCATCGCCACCTCAAGCAAGGGCTCGGTCTGGAGTGGAGATCGGCCACTGCCGCAGCTCCTAGCACCGCCGCCACAAGGAGGACGTCGCCTCCAGGCTCCAGCAAGGGTTGCCCGAGCCTCTCATGATGAGGGCTATTGCTACCAAGATCCACAACAACAAAAAAGATCAGAGTTCATGCTGCGACGTCCGGATCCGTGCCTGTACGGTCGATACGCGGTGGCGGCTTCGTCAAATCACGCGTCAAGGGTAACGATGTTTCTTCTCGGGCAGGTGAAGCCCTCAATTTGCATATTTATATGGAAGCCCCTCTCCACCAACGGGTGGGGGAAGGGAGCTCTCCGACGGGTTGACGTGTACGTCCCCGCTATTAATTGCATCTAGTATCCGGAAGTGTGAGTACGGATTTAGGCATGCTGTGTGAAGCCCATTCGGACGTACGAGCCGAATTGGTGATGTGCTGTGTGAAGCCCATTCGGACGTACGAGCCGAATTGGTGATGTGCTGTGTGAAGCCCATTCGGACGTATGAGCCAAATTGGTGATGTGCTGTGTGAAGCCCATTCGGACGTACGAGCCGAATTGGTGATGTGCTGTGTGAAGCCCATTTGGACGTACGAGCCGAATTGGTGATGTGCTGTGTGAAGCCCATTCGGATGTATGAGCCGAATTGGTGATGTGCTGTGTGAAGCCCATTCGGACGTATGAGCCGAATTGGTGATGTTCTGTGTGAAGCCCGTCCGGACGTATAAGCCGGATGAGTGATGTTCTGGGGTTCCCGGAGAAGACTCTGAGGAAGTTGGATATTATCTATTTGCAGGGAATGCGCACCGTAGCCCCAAAAAAGGGGGTGTACGAAATATGTTTGGCCCGTTTATGTTAGCCGTCTGTTGTTCAGCTGGCAGTCGTTCGTCGAGACGTTGGCGTACAGGTGTTGCAGTACCAAGCGGGGAATAGCGGGCTTAAGCCCAATCATGTGCCGGCCCTCGAAGGCCTATTTTTATTTATATTGCCGGCCTGCGTGCCGATGTATGGAATTCATATTCCTGTAAATTTATAATCTGTGATGCTCTGTGTTTGTACAGCTTACTTCTTTTTGCTTTGGGCGAGCGGCGTGCTCGTGAACCGCTCGTCCCGTGGGAGCCCCGAGGTTTATGCCGGGAAGTCCCTGTTGGCCTGTTGATAGCCTTTTAAGGCAGCGGAGTCGCGCTGTTTACAGCCCAGTTGGGCAGCGTGTTATAGAATTGCTCGGCGATGTTGCGCCTTTAGAAGCGCAGGTGAGGAATATTTTGTATAGACCCAAGGAGATACATCTGGATATGAGAGAGTTGGTCTTAAGACCCTCCTTAGATGTTCCGGTCGGCCAAAAGCGCCCTCCGAAGGTGTCTTAGCTCAGCCGTTGGCTTGGGAGGGGAAGAGTTCGTTAGTCTTCCGGGTATGCGGTGGGTCCTCCACGCTGAGACCTTGGGTCTGTTCCTTACGTTCCTAGTCTAGAGCCTAGATTGTTCATTTGAGTGTAGTAGGTGTGCGGTCACCCCTCTTTTGGGACCCCGAACTCCACGGAAGTCAATTTTGACTTCGGTCATTTTTGGCTTCAACAATAGTTCGACTATCTGCTTTGATAGTTCGACTATCTGGATCGTTCGACTATCTGTCCGATAGTTCGACGATCTCTGTGCGTCGGTCGACGATCTCCAAAGGTCGTTCGACGTTTTCTGTCTGCCTTTATATTTTGTATTTATTTATTATATTTAATTAATTAATACTTTATCTGGCATATCTTTTCAGTTGTTTTATGATAATATTTCCAGGCATATCTGCTCTATTCTTTTTGCCTGTGTAAAATCTTTCTAGATAAAGTTGTTTGTCTTATTAGCTGACTTTGTATTTTACTTTATCTGCTGACAGTCCTTTATAGCCGTTAGACTGAAAAGTCTTCCTTCTGCTATAAAGAGTATTTCTCTGATGTGACTTTATTTAGTCCTTCTGTTATTTGATTTGATCCTGCAGCTTCTTAGAAAGAGGTTCATTCCTTTTATAGGATGTCTTGCTGTAGAGTTTGTTTTGCTGTGTGTTATTTGCAGCCCAGGCCTCAAGTTTCAGAAGAAGACAGGTAATTCAAATTGAAGAGAGCCATTGCTTGCTGATGTTATATAAAGGACCCTTTGAAGAAGGATTCAAGCTAGCTAATAGCTAACCAGTTGTTCACTTAAGCATTCAAGCCTTCATCAAGTTTTCTACTCTCAGCAATACTCATCTAACTGAGAAGTGTTAAGATCTTCTACTCTTCTTCAACCTGAGTTCTCCTGCTTTCAGGAAGTTCAAACTCAGAGTTCTTTTGAAGAAGAAGAAGAAGAAGATAGCTGCTTGAAGATCTTTAATTTTATTATTTTTTATCTTCTTGTAGTTTTTCCTTCAGAGCTTTCTGAAGAGTTTTCTGCACTGAAGCAAGACCTCACCTGGACATCTTTGAGCCAGGGAGAGCCTTGATTCTTTAGAGCTTTCTAGCTCAGTGCAAGTTTTTGTGCTTCTCTAATCTTTGTAAAATAGAGAAGACATCTTAACCTTCTTCCCCCTCCTGTACAGGGTTATTACTCCCTTCAAAAGTATCCCTTGGTGGCAGGGCACCTGATCAAAAACCTGTGCTTGGTTTTTAGACACCTGATCAAAAGTCTAAAGGGTTTCTGGATCTACCTGAAGCAGATCCTGTTGGTGGCAGGGCACCTGATCAAAAACCTGAGTGGATTCCTACCGTGTGGGTAGAAGAGTGGACGTACCCAAGTTGTTTGGGGAACCACTATAAATTTCCTTGTGTCGTCTGGATTCACTTGTTTAATTCCTGCATTGTGGTTGTGAATAGATATAACTAGGATTGCTAGTTGCTGATTAGGTTTTCCAAACCTTAACTGTAATTACAGTTAGCTTGAGTTTGTGCACATCACTCGTGTTAGGCTATAGGGTTAAATCTATATCTATAATCTTTTCATTCCGCACTTCACTCCAAGGGAGTTGGGTAGACCATTAAGTTTTGTCTAGTGCAAAATTTGATAACTCTATTCACCCCCCCCCCCTCTAGAGTAGTATCTATCCCTTCACTTTCAAAGGTATTCTCTGAGTATTAGGCCTTGTGGTAAGGCGGAGGTAGGGCTTGTTAGCCTGAGTTGTAGGAACCTTATAGGGTTCTGAGTGGTAGGAATCCTTTTGGATTCTGAGCTAAAGGAAGAAGTTAGGCCGACTCTAACATACTGCTAGATAGGTGAAGGGGGAAAGTGGATGTACCCAGACGTTGGGGAACCACTATAAATCTGTGTGCAATCTGTGATGTGTGTATGATTGTGATTGTTGTGCTGTGTTAGCTATAGAAATATCAGATTTATTCAAAAAACTGTAGTTATATTCTGCCTTAAGTTAAATCAAGGAAAAGTACCTATTTACCCCCCCTTTAGGTGTTTAGGTAGTCTTGAAAATAAAACTATCATGGACGATTCTTTAGTTTTATCCCCGGTTGAGAGTTTAGTGATGTTAGCATCGATAGGTAAAATTAATTCTGATTTGGATTTTCCGGGTTTAATTTCACCGACCCTTCCTCCTATTTTTGTGCCCGCATTAGTAGATATATTAGGTAGTGGAATTGGTAGGCCTAGACTCAGTTGTTGTGACACTGCCACTATATTCGTTCCTACTTTGGCGTTGTCTAAGCACTGAGATATTAGCAAGTTGCGTGCGCTAGTTTTTAGTCTATTCACCGCTCCCCATAAATCTGACTACGCGACACATTTGACTACTCATTTCTCTGCGTGTCCGGATACGGTTCCATCCTTGTACGTTTCTGAGTCTTTGGCCATTGTGCCACTGGATGCGGTGCCTCTTTCACACACCTATATACCACACCCGTTCGCATGGATTTACCCACCGCCATTTGATGACCCTTTTTCCCACTCGTTAGTGACCACGTTTACGTCGCATGAGTTGTATCACTTACACCTGTTGTCTCACCCGGGAGCGTTCAACTCTATTAGTATTTATGATGAGCGGATTCCAATTGCTTATCTTCATGCCAAGCATGATTATATTAGTTATAAAATTAGGCCTACGACTTTGAAGCCTATGAAAATCATCTTTGATTTTAAGACTCCCGTACCCCCGGACTTAATTCCTTTATCCTCTGTATTTGTGTTGAGTCACATAGCGCATGGGTTCACACCACATGGTAGCAAGATATTTAGGCACACTTGTAATAAATTACTCTATATAGTTGCATCTTTAGACTATTTATATGCTTGTTGCTCGCCGAATGAGATCGTGCACGGATTTAAAGCACAAGTGCCTTTTGACTTGATTTTGTTTCCACTATCTGATAATCCAAGTAACCTCACACTAGTTTATGTCTCTCATGTTCAAAAATTATATAAGCACAGTAGTGAAGCGTTAGCCATACAAATTATATTTTATCAATTTCATGCTAGTTTACATAGAAGAGTGTCTCACTATATGATTTGCGATTTAGTTTTGGTGTGTCTCGTCCCTAAACGGTTGCCCTCGGGCACTATAGAAAGTTGGTGAGTTGGTGAGCTGGACCTTTTGCGGATATTAATGAAATTAGGAGAACACGCATATCGTTTGAAGTTTTCCACTGATTGGGGTAATACCCCTGTTTTTAATGTTTCTTATTTAACATTATATGTCCATCCACCACTTGAATTATCTGCCTGTCAGTTTGGTTCCACCTTGCTCTCTTATGGTTTTGGTAGTGAGTTTGTGCCTGGATCGCTCTCTTCATCGTTCTTCACTAGAGGTACGTTGGTAGTTGATGTAGAAACTTATCTTCCTTTATTTCCTAATGCTTTTCCAAGGGTTCCCAGGACCAACTTTTTGCATTACAGGATACTCCAAGTTGTTGTGCTCTCTTCTCCAAGTGGTGATGTTTGCTGCTATGTGTTTCTTGTGGATTAAGCTCTCCTGCAACAGTAACTTCAGACTAACTCATCAGTGATGAGTACTTTTGAGCGAAGGAGGATTGATGGAGATGACGGCCCGCAATGTTCTAAAGACGGCGACGACGTGCTTACGGATGACCATGTGGAGCGTCGCCATAATATGCGTCCTAAATGCAAACAAATATATTAATAATTAATAATAATTTATTAATTATTAAGTCATTTTCATGTTTTATTTTATTTTAGAATTTTTATTTTTATTGCATTTAAATAATTCATATAATGATGTGTGCTTATAACCACCACAGGTTGTTTTAATTATTTCATTTCTTGTATTATGATGGGTGCATATAACCATCATAACTTTCATTTTGAATTTTGAATTTTGAATTTTCAATGGAGGGAGATTGAGTGGTGTAGGATATATATAGCCATGTTATGAAGGAATAATTAGAGAGAAGAAGAATAAGAAAATAAACCCCCTAAAGATCTTTTGAGATCCTCCTCCCCCCTTGGCAAAAATTGGCCATCCTTCTTTCCCCCTCTTCCTTGGCAATTTCGGCCACCCTCCTCCCTCTCCTCCTTGTGGAATTCGGCCACAAGACTCCTCCACTGTTTCCCTCCTCTTTTATCACCTTAACAACCCTCTCCTACTCCTTTTCTCCCCTCTAAACCGGCCTCCAACAAAGTAACCATTCAACCCACCACCTTGACGAAATTGGCTAAGGAAAAGATTTCCTTTGCGGATTCCAACTCCGGCGTGACACGACGAAGGCGGACAAGTTTCTCTCCAACCGACGTGACTCTGGCGGAGCCGTTGAAGAACGATCCAAGTAGAGAAATCAGAATCATCCATTCTGATAGGGTAATGAATCCTTTCTACCGATTGTGTGTTTCTCTTCCTAGATTAATTCTTGTGCTGGTAGATTCGTAGCATTGTATTTTTATAGCATTAATTTATCGTGGATTTTTTTGATCGTTTTGTGTTTCTCTTGATTGACTTAATTTTCAAAAAGGGTTTGGTGAGCCCTCGTTTTCTTTTGTTGGGAGAGATCTACCTTTTCTGAATCGTATTTTATTTGGTAGATCTCTTTTGGAACAACACTGCTCGTTCAGACCGGGTGGGTCCTTTTAGCCAGAAAGTGCATTTGCCTATCGCCTCTATTCAATCCTAAATGGTTTGCCTACCCGTACGCTAGCATTTAATTGATAGAATTAATAACGTGGTGCGACGTAGAACGGTTGTGCGGTTATAGGATATGGATCGTAGAGAGATAAGCGTGCTAGCCCGTAGATATATTTCGGTGTCAACGTGCAAGCTTGCATCTGAAACATATGGAGTTAAATCAGAAACATTAAAAATAGGGGCAATACCCCAATCAGTGGAAAACTTTAAATGATATGTGTATTCTCCTAATTTCTTTAATATCCGAAAAAGGTCCAACTTGGCAACTCGCCAACTTTCTATAGTGCCCGAAGGCAACCGTTCAGGGACGAGACGCACCAAAAATAAATCTCCAACCTCATAGTGAGACACTCTTTTATATAAGCTGGAATGAAATTGATAAAATGTCATTTGTATAATTAGTGTTTCACTAATGTGCTTATATAATTTATGAACATGAGAGGCATAAACTTGTGCGAGTTGACTTGTCTTATAAGACCGTGGTAAAATCAAGTCAAAAGTCGCATGTGCTTTATATTTGTGCATGATCTCATTCGGCGAGCAACTAGCATGTGAATAATAATAAGACGCAACTTGATTGAGTAATTTTTTAAAAGTGCGCCTAAGTATATTACTACGGTGAGGTGTGAACCCATGTGCTACGTGACTCAACCCAAATACGGAGGATAAAGGGGTTAAGTCAGGGGGAATGGGAGCCTTATAATCAAAGATGACTTTCATTGGCTCCAAATTTGTAGTTCTAAATTTATATTTAACATTTTCATGCTTGGCATGAAGATATGCCAAGGGGAACCGCTCATCATAAATAATAGAGTTGGACGCTCCCGGGTGTGAAAAGATGTGTGAGCGATACAACTCATGGGGCCTAACTGTGGTCACTAACGGGTGGGAATGAGGGTCATCAAAAGGCGGGGGGTAAATGCGTGCGACCAGGGGTGGTATATAATAATGTGAAGGAGACACCACATGTAGAGGAACAATAGCCAAATAAGCAGAAACAGACGAGGATAAAACCATAGCCGGACACGCGGAGAAAGGAATAGTCAAATGTGACGCGTAGTCAGATCTATGCGGTGCGGTGAACAGAACAAAAACTAGCGCGCTCAACTTACTAATATCTAAGCGCCGAGACAATGCCAAAGTTGGAACTAATAGAGTGGGCGCGTCACAATAACTAAGTCTAGGACCACCGATATCACGTTCTAAAATGCTAATTAATGTGGGCACAAAAATAGGAGGAAGGGTCGATAAAATCAAACCCGGGATAAAATCCAAATCAGAATTAATTTCACCTATCGGTGATAACATCAATGAACTCTCAGCCAGGGGTAAAACCAAAGAATCATCCAAACATACCACTTCCTCGCTTGCAATTTATTCCAACACACTACACAAGTCATTGAATTCTGAATTAGTAACGATCTCAGAAATGGGCAAAATCGATCCCAACAAAAATTTTAATTTAGATTGAGCTTCAGACAATGGTGGTAACATCAAATAACTATCGTTCGGGTTCGCAGCGCTAAAATCATTTAAACATAACCGTCTCACATAAGGTGAGTCTTCCCAATCACTTAGGACATCCATTAAGTTAGGGTCATCAATGACAATAGAGAATTCATCACTCACAGGCTCCTCAGAAAAGTCAGATAAAATCTCAGTGAGTGTAATCGTAGGCTCTAACGCGATGGAGATCTATCCTGGAGAGGGCACTAAATACTATGGTGAATTGACACAATGCTAGTAGGGCAAGTAATAGGCAATGGAATACTCTCATAGATCGGAATGTAATCATCCCATACATCATCTTCTAAATCACTAGAAATTCCTTCACTTTCAGAATCATCAGACTCGTCGGGCACTATACTTCGTGATGGAATACACTCACCTAGTTGGTCATCCTCAGGATCAAGAGATACCACATCTACATCAGCATCCTCATGGGTATCAGTCATTACATCAGGAGGCTTAGGCGTCGAGGATGAAGGAGTCAAAGCTTTAGGAGTAACATTTTTTGAGTCCACGACATAAGACCTAGTAGGAATGGTTTCCTTAAAGGTGGTAGTAGGCACACTATAGGTAGGCCGATCTTTTGGGGAAAATAATCTAGCATTAGGAGTATAATCATTCCTACATGAAGGTATGGTACTAGCGCCATAACGATACTCACTCATAGGCTTGGTGTCAGAAGGGCGAAGGTAGGCGTGATCAAATCGATCCGAGAGCAGTCTACGCATGTGTGGCCAAGAATGTTTACGGCTACTAACACGAAGCTCTTCGTTGAACCAGAACACGCGGGCTTGACCTACTAATCGCACTCGGGCGATGTTAAGCTATTGGTGGTCATCCCATTTATGACAATCAAAGTAAATATCGACACACTTAAGCAAGTCCCTAAATTTTTATGAATTCCCATAACCATCATACGTGGGTATTGCACTCTCAGTGTGAGAATACGTCTGGGGACGGTTGGAAGGCAAGGCTGGGTATGCTTAGCCATAACCTTAGAATACGAATAGTCTAACCGGGCGATATATACCTCATATGCCATTTTAGTTAGAACCGGAGAGAAAAACTCACCCGGAACTGGTGCACATGCAATGAATAAAATAACCTGACCCTACTTAATTTTCAAAGATGTAATTGTTCCCGCTAATTACTTAAAATAACAAATGTATATTTTTTATTTTCTTGCTAGAAATAATATGAAGATTATTAAATAAGTTTTTTTTGCTGAAAAAAAAACAAATATAAGCCGCTATTTGCAAACCAAAATTAAAATTTTCTAATGATTTAATAAAAATAATGACTTAATGAAAAATAAAAAAATTTTGGAATTCTTACTAAGAAAATGATGAATAATTTCCAGAATTTTATTTTTTTGAATTTTGAGAAAAATTGAAATTTTAGGCCTCTATTTGCAGACCAAAAATTTAAAATCTGATTCATATGTTGTGCAATGAAGCGTGCAAGTGCATGACGGCGAAAAATAATAAAAGGAGGAGGGTGCCAATTAGGAAATTGACGCGAACCTCCCTATGATATCAAATTGATGCAGGCTCACACGTTGATACCGAATATATCTATGGACGAACATGTATGCCTCTCTATGATCCAATCCTACAATCGCACAATCGTCAACGCAGCGCACACGTTATACAATTTTATCAAATTAATGCTAGCGTATAGGTAGCCAAATCGATTAGGATCGAACAAGTGCTATAAAAACCAATATTCTTTCTGGCTAAAAGGTCAAACCCAGTCCGATCGAGCGAAGATTGTTCCCAAAGAGATCTACCAAAAATAACGATTCGGTAACGGTAAATCTCTCCCAACAAAAGAAAATGGGGCTCGCCAAAACCCTCTCGAACTTAAATGAAAATTAGATGAACCACAAAATTCAATCGGGAGAAAACCATGAAAATTTAATGCTTCCAAAATTACGCTAAAGTAAACCACCATAGGAATTAATCTAAGAGAAGAACACACAAGAAGGTAGAAAATTATCGTTACCCAACCAGAATGGATGATTCCGATTTCTCTTTTTGGATCACTCTTCAACGGCTCCGTCAGAGTCACGTCGGTTGGAGAGAAACTAGTCTGCCTTCTTTGCTTCACGCCGGAGTTAGATTCTCAAGGAGGAATCTTTTTGCCTTGGCCGAAATTTCACCAAAAAAAGGTATGGGATGGTCGGTTTTTATGAAGGAAGGAGAGTGGTAAGTTTTTCTTGTGAGGGTGATGGTGGTCGGCTTTTGTGAGGGAGATGGTGGTTGGCGGCTAGGGATTGATGGCGACGGTGATGGCGACGGTGATGGCGACGGCCACCAGGACGGCCAAATGGAGCATGAATATGTTGAAGATGTACCGGCAAAGGACGTGCGACGTCGTAGCGGTCATGACTACAAGCTTCGCCCTCGCAACAAGAATCATATTTGATACTTTTTTGTTTTGGTGTGCTAATAGCCGTTTCATGATGGCTCTTTAAAACGTTATTTAATTTCTGCATTTTTATTTATGTGGTGTGCCTTTAGCCACATGATTTTTGCTTTGAGATGTAAGCCTATATAAGGGCCTTAAACTCTTCATTATGTGGTAGAATATTATTGAAATCAAATTTTGAATTTGCCTAATCGTTTCCCCCTCTTTCTCCCTATTTTCCCCCTCTTTCTTCTCAAAACCGCCGCCCCCTCTCTTTCCTTTCTTCCTCCAAGCCGTCGGCCCCAAGGCCCTCCTCTTCCCTAAGTGCTCGGCCTCCACCATTCCCCCTCTTGCTCTAGGCCGCCCCGTCCTCTTAGTGCTCGGCCGCCCTCATCTTTTCTTGCTCTCGGCCAACCGAGATCTACTCTTGAATGGTGTTGCCGGCCCATGCATGAGAAGTTGCTTGCTTGCAAGGAAGAAGAAAGGTGTTTCCCTCCACGGCGTGAAGTGAAGGAGATTAGCACGTTCATCATCCGTAGCGCGTTTCCCGTGGACGTTCAAAGGAGGAGCGATCAAACTTGGTAGATCCACGCACCACGGATCTACAAAATCCGAGAGGGGTAACGAAAATTTCTACCAAGAGTTTTCTTTCTCTAAATAGTTCTTGTGGTGGACGGATTTTGCGTTATTTTTCCGATTTGTTTTCTTCACGGTTAATCAAATAATAGATCGGTATTTTTCGTTTGGATTTTCGAAAGATTCGTAAGAGGATTGGCGATCCTCGCTTTTCTTTTGTTGGGATAGATTCTACCATCTTTCGAATCATTTTGTTCTTGGTGGATCTATTTTGGTACAACCCCAAAAGCTCGCTCGGGATCAATATTATCCCATTTAGCCGGAAAGAGTTTGGCCTATAGCCAACACTCGATCTATTTGCGGAACGGCGATCCATATTGTTAGCGCAAACGATAAATAAAATAATTGTTGTGGCTGCATTTACGTTAGCGTGCGGGTTAGAGGGCGTAGATCGTGTCATAAGCGTCGTCGTGGCCTCCGTGACGACTCTCAAGGATATTCCCTACATCAATTTGGTATCAGAGGGAGGTTCTCGTCAATTTCCTAATTGGCACTCCTCCCCCTCTCAAAATTTAAAATTCAAATTTCAAATTTAAAATTTCCAATTTCGAATTTCAAATTTCGAATTTCAAAATTCAAAATTCAAAATTCAAATTTCAAATTTCGAAATTTCAAATTTCAAATTTCAAATTTCAAATTTTAAAATTTAAAAATTCAAACTTTCAAATTTTAAATTTTAAAATTCAAATTTCAAATTTCAAATTTCGAATTTCAAAATTCAAATTTCAAAACTTTTAAGTTTCATGAAAACTAGTTTTTCTACATATTGGTCTGCAAATAGCGGCATTAAAATGTCAACTTTCTCAAAATCTAAAAGTCAAAATTTCTGGAATTCCTCCATCTAATTATTAGTAAGAAAACAAAAAAAAAATAAAAAAAAAATTATTAAGTACTTATTTTTATTAATTTATTTGAAAATTTAGTATTTTTGGTGTGTCAATAGCGGCCTAGATTTTTTTTTTCTAAATAAAAAAATTCCAGCAAAATTTTTTAATGTTCCTCTTATTTTTCCAGCAAAAACCCTATCTTATAATCTTTAAAACCCTAGTGGTTAAGCGGGAACAATTCAACTTTTAAAAATTAATTAGCTACAGGCTTTTAATTTTTTTTTCATATACGCGGTTTCTTGCACCTATGGCGGGTTGTTGGAATCTCATTCCTTCACCTTCCTCGAATGGAGCTTTTCGCAAGGACGTGAAGCGTCAATGTGAGGACGTTATGGAATTGATATCACAACTTAGAGGTCATCCCACCTCTAGGCGTGTTAGAATTCCTGCTCCAACCTATGATGGTTTAGGAGGGTTTCGAGTGTTTCTACTCTGGGTAGAGGATATGGAACGATATTTCGAGCAGTATCGTATTGGGGATCCCCACAGGATTTCTGTTGCGAGACTCCAGTTATTTGGTCGAGCGCTTACCTTCTGGATCAATGAAGAGAGACGTTATGGGCCATCAATCGCCGACTCTCTTGTAGGCTGGAAGATTATGAAGAATCTTCTAATGGATGAGTATTACCCTCCCTACTGTCGTGCCCAGTCTCCTGATTATATGAGTGATTCGACGCCTAAATTTTTGCCTACAACGAACCAGTATGTCCCCTCGTACTCCCATATTAGAACGTCACGTAAGATTCATTCTCCCGCCAGGTCCAATCCCAATGCCATGAATATGCGGGATGAGAGTGTTGTTATCAAAGTGATTGAGTTTGAGGCTGTGATTTCTAGTGTGCCCGTCACTGCAGACGAGGCTATTGACATTGACAATGTGAGTGACGACGAGGAGATTGGTTACCCCAGTGACCTGGATGACGATTTCTCCTCTGAGGAATTATCTCTGCTTCCCCTCGTCGAGGTTTCTGAGAATGATACTGATTCTGATTTGGGCGAAGTACCTTATGAGTTGATAGAATCACCCTATGACGAATGCTTCTCTGATTGTGAGTTAGGTGAAGACGAGCCAGATGAGTTTACTGTGAGGGAGAATCCTGTGTTTGAATTATCCTATTATTTTGATGACTTGCACCCGGAGGATTACACTTGGACGAAAAATCCATATTTTGACTTTCGGCATGATTTAGCCCCTCCTCTGGAGTCTATTGATGCGCCCATTCATGAGAATTGTATGGCTGCTAATATAGTGATTTATGAGTCGGAAGAGTTACCTTATGGTGAGAGCTTACCCGTTCGTGATTTACGCGATGATACATTAGGACACGAACTGGTTATCTTTAGCCCAAGACATATTGTAGAGCCACCTTCTGAGATTTTTACCGCTACTGCTGACGTGACCGATGTGTTTGGAGGAATACCAATCGAGAGAGTTATTATTTTAGAGGACGATATTGAGGTCAACCCGGGTGAGCGTCCCCTGATGCAAACTCCGTGGCATGAATTTAATTACATTATTAACTCTCCCCTCGTATTAGTTTTACCGGCTATCCCCACCATTTTGTTGACCCGACCTACAGATCCGTTTGGATATGAGATTATTTTGCCTGTTTGGAGTCAATTTGTTTTATCTTCCACGATGGATCCTCCTTGGGACATGTCACATAGTGTGAAGATAGATTTTGTATGTGGTCATGATGAAAGTCTCATAAATTCGGTACCCTCTCGACTTCCTAGGATTGACCAATTTTTCGAGAATCCTTTAATGATGTGGTCATCGTTTGTCCCATCGGATTGCATTCAGTTAGTACCACCTGATTTAATTCGACTACTACCACCGGATCTCGTCCCATTTTTACCACCTGTTCGCATTATGTTGGTGCCACCTGATCCCGTTAGGATGATACCCCCTGATGAAGTCTCGTTAGCGCCACCTGATGTTATCAAATTGGTGCCACCTGATGTAGTTCCGCTGGTGTCACCCTACTTATTTCTGTTAGTGGCCACGGTATGGCCCCATGAGTCGTCTCGCTCGCACCTCTTGTCACACCTGAGAGCGTCCAACTCTCTTAGTATTTATGATGCGCAGATTCCCTTGGCATATCTGCAATCCAAGTGTGGTCATAATAATTTTCGAATTAGAACTGCGACTTTGGAGCCATTTGAAGTCATCCTTGATGTGAAGGCTCCCGTCCCCCCTGACTTAACCCCTATATTCCCCGTATTCGGGTTGAGTCACGTAGCCCATGGTTTCACTCCCCACGATAGCATGATTCTTAGGCGCACTTTAAAAGAATTAATCACTCTTGTTGCGTCTCTTTATTTTCCCTCTAGTTTGTCGCCGAATGAGATAGTGCATGGTTATAAGGCGCCAGTGCCTCTTGACTTGGTTCCGTTACCGCCTTCTATTAAGACAAGTCAATTTGCACAGGATTTCGCTTCACACGTTCACACTCTCCATGAGCACATTGGCAAGACGTTAGCTAAGCAATATTCTATTTATCAATCGAATGCTAACGTACATAGGCGAGCAGTCTCCTTGAACATTGGCGATTTGGTTATGGTTCGTCTTATCCCTGAACGGATGCCTTCGGGCACCATAAAAAAATTAGCGAACAAGAAAGCCGGTCCTTTTCGAATTTTGAAGAAATTAGGTGAAAATGCTTATTTATTAGAATTACCCGTTGATTGGGGAATCTCCCCTGTGTTTAACATTTCGGATTTAACGCTTTTTGTTGCTCCACCACCTGAACTGTCTGTCTCTCCGTTTAATAATTCCACTATACAATCTAATGGGGTGGGGGGTGAGCTCAATTCTGGATCGTTCTCTCCTTCGAATTCTACGGGAGGTATGCCGTCTATTGATAATGACACTTGTTTTTCTGCTTCACCTAACGCTTTTCCGAGGTTTCCCCGGACAGATTTCTTGCCTGACAGGATTTTGCAGGATGATATGTTTCCCACCCCCGACGGCGACATTCACAGGTTTTTGGTTCGTTGGTGTGGTCGTCCGGCTTCAGACGACTCTTGGCTCTCTGCTGCACAGATGGATCTTCTTGACGCGGACCTCGTACGCCGTTATATGTCAGCCCGCTCATCGGAGATGAGCCCTTTTGAGCGGCGGAGGATTGATGGCGACGGTGATGGCGACGGTGATGGTGACGGCCACCAGGACGGCCAAATGGAGCATGAATATGTTGAAGATGTACCGGCAAAGGACGTGCGACGTCGTAGCGGTCATGACTACAAGCTTCGCCCTCGCAACAAGAATCATATTTGATATTTTTTGTTTTGGTGTGCTAATAGCCGTTTCATGATGGCTCTTTAAAACGTTATTTAATTTCTGCATTTTTATTTATGTGGTGTGCCTTTAGCCACATGATTTTTGCTTTGAGATGTAAGCCTATATAAGGGCCTTAAACTCTTCATTATGTGGTAGAATATTATTGAAATCAAATTTTGAATTTGCCTAATCGTTTCCCCCTCTTTCTCCCTATTTTCCCCCTCTTTCTTCTCAAAACTGCCGCCCCCTCTCTTTCCTTTCTTCCTCCAAGCCGCCGGCCCCAAGGCCCTCCTCTTCCCTAAGTGCTCGGCCTCCACCATTCCCCCTCTTGCTCTAGGCCGCCCCGTCCTCTTAGTGCTCGGCCGCCCTCATCTTTTCTTGCTCTCGGCCAACCGAGATCTACTCTTGAATGGTGTTGCCGGCCCATGCATGAGAAGTTGCTTGCTTGCAAGGAAGAAGAAAGGTGTTTCCCTCCACGGCGTGAAGTGAAGGAGATTAGCACGTTCATCATCCGTAGCGCGTTTCCCGTGGACGTTCAAAGGAGGAGCGATCAAACTTGGTAGATCCACGCACCACGGATCTACAAAATCCGAGAGGGGTAACGAAAATTTCTACCAAGAGTTTTCTTTCTCTAGATAGTTCTTGTGGTGGACGGATTTTGCGTTATTTTTCCGATTTGTTTTCTTCACGGTTAATCAAATAATAGGTCGGTATTTTTCGTTTGGATTTTCGAAAGATTCGTAAGAGGATTGGCGATCATCGCTTTTCTTTTGTTGGGATAGATTCTACCATCTTTCGAATCATTTTGTTCTTGGTGGATCTATTTTGGTACAACCCCAAAAGCTCGCTCGGGATCAATATTATCCCATTTAGCCGGAAAGAGTTTGGCCTATAGCCAACACTCGATCTATTTGCGGAACGGCGATCCGTATTGTTAGCGCGAACGATAAATAAAATAATTGTTGTGGCTGCGTTTACGTTAGCGTGCGGGTTAGAGGGCGTAGATCGTGTCATAAGCGTCGTCGTGGCCTCCGTGACGACTCTCAAGGATATTCCCTACATCAGGGATTGCCAAACTTGATGATGCAAGGAGGGGTCGGTTTTTCCTTAAGGATATGAGGAGAGGAAGGAGGAGAAGAGAAGGCAAAGAGGGGAGGAGGAGAGTGGTGGCCGAAATATGCCAAGGAGGGAGAAGAGAGGGGGCGGCCAAGGAGGAGGGGAAGAGGAAAAATCTTCTCAAGATTTAGGGTTTTAATTTCTTTTCATTCTCTAAACAATATGACAAATATCATGGCTTATATATAGGCTTACACCACTCAATCAATCCTCCAATTAAAATTTCAAAATTCAAATTACAAAATGATGGTTATATGCACCCATCAAACATATCACATGAAATAACAACACATGAAATTAAACAATTCAATAACTAAATAAAATGCATGAAATAAAATACTTTTAAAATAGAATTGCTTTTTAAAATAAAAATATCTAAAAATATATATAATTATAATTATTAATTTATAATTATATATTTTATATAATGGCGGCGGCGGACGTCGTGCAAAACATGTAGCGGCGATGGCGTTGGCGACGTGGTAGAATCCCATGCTCGAGCTTGCGACAAAGACCATCCCAATCCACGAACTCTCTCAGATGGGGATCAACGGCCGCATCAGCAACGACTCCATCAAGTGGACTCGTCGCTCTCGCCAAAGATCACTTCATCGACCTCACCCAGGGAGTCATCCTCTTCCGCAGGCTTGGCGATAGGTTCAGACAGCCAGGGGAGGATCCCGCGCGGCGTGAGCGTCTCGCCACCCTCATTTAGAAAGACGGACTCCTGCGGCACCTTGATCACACACTTGTCAGCTGCCTGCGCGTTCTCTTGCGTCATCACCTCTATCTCATAATTTGAGTATTGGTGGCGTTTGACTTTCTTATTGGGCAGCGACCGAACCAGTACGTTGGCTTCCTGCGCCTTTGGAGTTCTGCCTTCAGCAGAGCGATCTTGCATCGTAGAGAAGCCTCCCGCATGCGAGACAGCTGGACTTGGGCAGAATCCTGCCAGGAATTTTGAGATAGAACTAGCATGAGTTTGCCGTAAGGAGAATGGCCTTTGAAGATGGACATACCTCGGTCGTCGGGCGAAGGGCGAGAAGCTGCTGGGAAGCCGCCAGATCGGCCTTCAGGGTGGCCGCCTCAGTAGCTGTGACATCCCTTGATTTATGCACCTCGACAAGGTTGCGCTCGATTGTGATACTGCGGCGCGCAGTCATGTGCGCGAGCTCGAACGCACGCATCTGGGCTCGAACGGAGTCGTAGGCGAGAGACCGTGTAGTCTCCCGGTCAAACGTACTAGCGTCCACCCGACTGTAAAGCCCGTAGCCTAGCGCAAAGGCTTCGCCAGTGATTGTGTCTCGCTCCATCCTTGAGGGGAGGAGTGATAAGATCAAGACTTGGTTGGATTTGGGGTCCCACCGGAGCAGGGGCTGTCCCTCTTCATCTACGAACTTCTTGTCGAGGCCAAAGTTCTGATGCCATTTCGGCACCAGCTTTGTGGCGGTATCGGCGGGGGGGGGGGATCAGTAGCTAGCCCAATGATATCCACTTCACCCATGGAAGATGGAGTATCGACGGTGGTCTCGGCGGGGGTCTTGGCGACCAACCCAGTGACACCCGCTTTTCCCACAACCAATTGGGTCTCGGCGGGGGTCTCAACAACGGACTTACCCTTCTACGTCTGGGATGGTTTTGATTTCTTAGAAGGGGCATAAGGAGCGTCGGGCATCCGCTTCCTAATACTTGGTCAGGAAGAGGCGCTCGGCTCGTTCCGACAAGTGAGAGCGGCTGTCTTGGCGAGAGCAAGGGTGGTGGTGGAACCCCTAGCCTCGTCAAACGGTTGGTTTAGGGGGATCTCCCGCTCACCTGCAAAAGCCAAAAAAGGTTAGTCTTAGAAGTTTGAAGCAAAGATTAAATGGGTAAGGCAGAATAGTACCTTCGCCTTCAGGAACTGGCGGGAGGGAGGCGACGTCACGCCGCAAGAACTTCACGTCGAAGTTCTTGGTCCCGAAGAAATCGAGGAGGGCGGCCTCGCGCCCCCCTAGGGCTAGATGCCTATAGGTTGCCTCATTATACTGAACTAGCGAGAGGGGTATGTTGCCAAAATTCCTCGAGATGAAGAAAAACTTCTGGGGACAGTCGTGGGTTTTGTTGGAGAGACCGCTGGTCTTCACCGACTGGTCCGAGAAGAAGACAACCCCTCCTTTGGCATGGAAGTTGAATAGCTTGCAGAATATGGAGAGGTTGAATTCAATCTTTTCCGGGTGCATGTAGCAGGCGAAAGCCACCACCAGCGCCACAGAGTTGGGGTTGAGCTGGACCGGTACCACCCCGAAGTGTCGAAGAACCTGGCACATTTTTGGCCAAAGGGATATGCATAACCCCACCTTGAAGTGGTCCAGTAGAATGGCAAGCTCCCCTGCCGCCAGGATGTTGTCCCTATCCTCACTCCCGGGGTTGCACGCGACGAACCCTGCCAGAATGTAGCTTGCCACTATGGAGGAGAACTCCATCTCGGTCAGATAGCAAGGGGAAGTTGTGCTCGAGGAATCTTTGCGCGCATTTGGTGCGGCCTTCAGTTTCGCCCGACATCTTGTGAGTTGGCGGAAAGGGGAAAGAGAGAAGGATATGCGAGAAGGAACGTGTTGCGGAAGTAGCGAGAGCAAGGGGGAAGGAAAACGAAGGCTTGGAATCAAGTAGAAGTAAATGCGGCTGGTAAACTGACCTATTTATAGAAAAATATATGCGGTAATCATGACATTTTTCCTAATGGCGGAAGAGCGGATAACAATTTTGAGTAATCTGACATTTCGTCTTCCATTTGGTCCCGCCAATGTTTCGTATACCTGAAGATGGCGAAAGCCTCTGGGAGGGGACTCGGAGTAAGAGCAAAATAAATATATAGAGAAGGAAGTGGGGCGAGAACCAGACACTCAGCAAGATAAAGTGGCATGAAAACATACGATTAAAAAACAGTTGTGTTGAAGCCAAAAATGACCTCTGTGGAGTTTGGGGTCCCAAAAGAGGGGTGACCTCACACCTACTACACTCGGAAGAACGTCACGGACCAGAGACTTAGGAAACTATGAACCGACCCTCGGTTCTAGCGTGGAGGTCCCACCACTCACCTGGAAGGTCACGAGAACTCTTGCTCTCCCTTACCAAATGGCTGAGCTGGGCGCCTTGGAGAGCTCTCTCTACTCTACTAAGAAAAAGCTAAGGGAGGAGGAAGCAAGGAAAACTTATCCTATCCAAAGGCACCCAAGGGGGTCTATTTATAGTTTTTCCAAGTCCTGGGGGTAAAATGACCAAAATGCCCTTAGGACAAAATAAACCTCTAGCCAATAGAAAACCTCCACACTAGGGGGTAAAGAGGGAATTTCCACCCCGGGGGAACAATGGTAAAAGCACGGTCCAAAGAGAGGTGAGCAGGCGTACCCTCCCCAGGCTAGACTCATGGGGCGAGAAGGCTGGCCGCCTGGTCTCGCCCCGCGGGCTAGCCGCCTAGGGCGAGAGGGCAAGCCGCCCCGTCTCGCCCCGCGGGCTGGCCGCCTAGGGCGAGTGGGCAGGCTGTCCTGTCTCGCCCCGCGGGCTGGCCGCCTAGGGCGAGAGGGCAGGCCGCCCCATCTCGCCCCGCGGGCTGGCCGCCTAGGGCGAGAGGGAAGGCCGCTCGGTCTTGCCCCACGGGCTAGCCGCCTGGGGAGAGAGGGCAGGCAGCCTGATCTCACCCCGCGGGCTAGCCGCCTAGGGCGAGAGGGCAGGCCGCCCGGTCTAGCCCAGTAGGCTAGCCACCTGGGGCGAGAGGGAAGGCCGCCTCGTCTCGCCCCGCGGGCTAGCCTCCTAGGGCGAGAGGGCAGGCCGCCCGGTCTCGCCCCTGCCCAAGGTTAGGGTGTCGTGGGCGGGATCCTTGTCTCCAGCCAGTCCCGCCATCCCACCTCGCTCCTAGCAAGCTAGGGGGTGTCGACCATCTTGTCGCACCTGCCCCCCTAAAGGGCCCAGAGGAAGATGCAGATTTTCCCTCCCCCTACTAGTATATTTCCAAGCTAGAGCAAAAATTGGCCATTGAGAGTGCCAAGACGTCCAAAAAGCTTAAAACTATATAGGGGCGAATACGGGGTTGTAAACAATCCCCGCTCTTTTCGAGCGAGTCCCATGCTCGGAAAGAATCATCCGACCCAACGTATTCACTAAGCATAGTTCTTTTGCGCGGTCGAAGCAAATACTTTAGCCTCTCCAAGTAGAATTCACTGAAACCTCCTCGATGGGCCAACCTGCCATGCCAACTAATGGGAGCCTAGGTGGCAAGACAGCCTCGGGATGAAAACACTTAGCCTCCCGAGGGGTCAACCTGTCATGCCAGCTAATGGGAGCTTGGGTGACAAGACAGCCTTGGGGTGAAAACACTTAGCCTCCCGAGGGATCAACCTGTCATGCCAGCTAATGGGAGCCTGGGTGACGAGACAGCCTCGGGGTGAAAACACTTAGCCTCCCGAGGGGTCAGCCTTTCATGTCAGCTAATGGGAGCCTGGGTGACGAGACAGCCTCAGGGTGAAAACACTTAGCCCCCCGAGTGGTCAACCTGTCATGCCAGCTAATGGGAGCCTGGGTGACGAGACAGCCTCGGGGTGAAAACACTTAGCCTCCCGAGTGGTCTACCTGTCATGCCAGCTAATGGGATCCTGGGTGACGAGACATCCTCGGGGTGAAAATACTTAGCCTCCCGAGGGATCAACCTGTCATGCCAGCTAATGGGAGCCTGGGTGACGAGACAGCCTCGGGGTGGAAACACTTAGCCTCCTGAGGGGTCAACCTATCATGCCAGCTAATGGGAGCCTGGGTGACGAGACAGCTTCGGGGTGAAAACACTTAGCCTCCTGAGGGGTCAATCTGTCATGCCAGCTAATGGGATCCTGGGTAACGAGACATCCTCGGGTTGAAAACACTTAGCCTCCCGAGGGGTCAACCTGTCATGCCAGCTAATGGGAGCATGGGTGAAGAAATAGCCTCGGGGTTAAAACACTTAGCCTCCAGAGGGGTCGACCTGTCATTCCACCTAATGGGAGCCTGGGTGACGAGACAGCCTCGGGGTGAAGACACTTGGCTTCCACGAGAGATTAACCGGCCTTATCAGCTAGAGAGAGCCTGACACTGGAATCATCATCAGAGCAAAGGAACTGGGCTTCCACAAGAGATCAACCGGCCTTGTCAGCTAGTGAGAGCCTGACAGCGGAATCATCATCGGAGCAAAGGAACTGGGCTCCCACGAGAGATCAACCGGCCTTGTAATCTAGTGAGAGCCTGATAGCGGAATCATCATCGGAGCAAAGGAACTAGGCTTCCACGAGAGATCAACCGGCCTTGTCAGCTAGTGAGAGCCTGACAGCGAAATCATCATCGGAGCAAAGGAACTGGGCTTCCACGAGAGATCAACCGGCATTGTCAGCTAGTAAGAGCCTGACAGCGGAATCATCATCGGAGTAAAGGAACTGGGCTTCCATGAGAGATAAACCGGCCTTGTCAGCTAGTGAGAGCCTGACAGTGGAATCATAATCGGAGAAAAGGAACTGGGCTTCCACGAGAGATCAACCGGCCTTGTCAGCTAGTGAGAGCCTGATAGTGGAATCATCATCAAAGCAAAGGAACTAGGCTTCCACGAGAGATCAACCGGCCTTGTTAGGTAGTGAGAGCCTGACAGCAGAATCATCATCGGAGTAAAGGAACTAGGCTTCCACGAGAGATCAACCGGCCTTGTCAGCTAGTGAGAGCCTGACAGCGGAATCATCATCGGAGAAAAGGGAGAAACCAGCCACCCTCTGAGGTACTCTCGACCCTTCCAGCTGGTGTGAGCCATGTATGAGGAGCTCCTCTCCTGGGTTGGGAGTTAGACATGTCACCTAAGCTTTTTCAATTCCAACATCCTCTAACGGGGGGAAAAATATGGGTTACATGACCCCCCCCCCCCCACGACTCTACTCTGCCGAGATGAGGATTCTTCAGGGGGACTGGGCCTGATGGTCGTCATCCAATTCCTTCCCCTCGGACACTTCCATCCTACTCAGGCTCTCCATGATCTTCTCCATCTCCTCTGTTTAGCCAACTAAGAGATGGTGTTGACAACCGTGACGTAGCACTGCCTCGCCATATTGGAGTCTCCCTTGATCCTGACCTGAGTCCCCTCTGAGTTGAACTTAAGGCACTGGTGGAAGGATGAAGGCACACACCGGAAAGCACTGATATGGGGCCTTCAGAAAATGGCATTGTAGCTGCTGGGAGCGTCAACAAGGACGAACCTGCAGTTACTTGAGGTCCCCCTAACTTCACCTGGAGTCCGACTCCTCCTTCCACCTCCTTCCTCTTCCTTGAAAATCCAAACAGGGGTCCGTCGGAGGCAAGCACCCTCCTTGGCTCTACCTTCATCCTGTCAAATGCCTTCTTGAAAATGACGTTGACAGAGCTTCCATTATCAACCAAGATCCGGGAGACGGTAAAGCCTTTGATGGCTTCCTCGATGACCAGGGCATCACAGAAGGGATCCTCATGCTTTAGCATGTCTTTCGATGAGAACGTGATCTTTTCTTCCAGAGGCGGGGTCTGGGACGTCGAGGCGACGCTCCGGCGGTACATGACATTGAGACTTTCCTTTCAAGCGGTTTCGATCCCCCCCCCCCCCGTGGATCACAGTTATACCACCTCGGGGTCCTACATCGACCCGATCCTCGCATACATCATCACCCCCTCCTTGGGGTAGAACTTCAATCAGCTCTAGCGGCAGTTGCTGGGCTGGACCTCTCACCCCACTTACCTCTAGGAACTCGGGGCAGGTAGCTGTTGCGTGCCCCTCCACCTGGTGGAAGTCACAGTACAGTAGTGCCCTTTCTTCCCCTCTTTCGACGGGCTGGGCGATCTCTCCTGTTGCCTCTTCCTCCTTCATCTATTTCCAAGGCCTATTGTGGTGGGGGTAAGAGCTGTCTTGGGGCTTGCCTCCTGAAGTCAAACCTCCTTTGGCCCTCGTGAAAGTTCCCACCAACTTGGATGAGTGCTCTTTCTGGACCCTTGACAGGTCCTCCCTGTCGCCTCCAACCTGGCTCCGGACCTTTCTGTCCCTGGAACCCCTGAGATCTCGGCTCCTCTCTCCTTCTTCCTTTATGATGCCTTGAGCCGCCTTGCTCCTTCGACTCGAACTCCGTTAGCCTTGTCAACCTCTTCACAAAGGCCGGTTTGGTCGCCTCCATGGCTATCTCCTCTGCCTCCCTTTCCATCAGCTCCTCGAAGGAAAGGGGGCCTTTCAGGTCAAGCTCATCTTGAAGAACCCATCGCACAGCCCCATCGTGAATGCCATCTGGATGGCATACCCTGGCACCTCCTGGATGTCCATGATCTCCTCCTGGAACCGGTCAACGTAGCAGGCCAGCGACTCCTCGGCCCTTTGCTTTATCAGAAAGATGGACTCGGGACTCTTCTTCCTCTTCTTGGAGGTGGAGAAATGGCTGGAAGCTTCGGCTCAAGTCCTCGAACCCATAGATCGACCTCAGAGGGAGTTAATGAAACTAGTCCCTTGGCTTCTCTTTCAACGTGATTGCAAAGAGGCGACACTTGAAGGCATCCATCATCGGCCTGATGGAGAGACATTCGCTGAAAGGTGACCCCCTGAGGGGTGCTCTCGCCATCTCTACTCATGCGACCTGCTCGCCTAGAGGGCTAGCACTCGCCGGGCTAGAGAACAACTCCCAGCCAAGTAGGTCTCGCTCGACCCCCTCTCCCACCCTCTCCTTCCTAGGTCGCCTACCCGGTGCACTTCCTTCTCCCCTTATTGGGGTCATCTCGCCTGGTTCCCTGGGGGTCGACTCATCGAGAGGGGTGGGAGCTAGCTTCTGGGGGGTTGGAGTGGAGCTGCCACCCCGAGGAGCATACTCCGCAGCATCCTCATGATGCCTTGGATGGATGCCATGAACTCCTCCCTTCTTACGAAGGGTCCGAGGTTTGGGAGCTCGCCAAGATCATCACTACCTCCCTGATCTCCAGCCATGACACTTTCCCGAGATCTTCTGTGCTGGTCACTCTCAATGCTCACTGCACCATGTATTGAAGCCAAAAATGGCATTTGTGGAGTTCGGGGTCAAAAAAGAGGGGTGACCTCACACCTACTACACTCGGAAGAACGTCATGGACCAGAGACTTAGGAAACTATAAATAGACCCTCGGCTCTAGCGTGGAGGTCCCACCACTCACCCGGAAGGACACGAGAACTCTTCCCCTCCCTCACCAAATGGCTGAGCTGGGCACCTTGGAGAGCTCTCTCTACTTTACAAAGAAGAAGTTAAGGGAGGAGGAAGCAAGGAAAACTCATCCTCTCCAAAGGCACCCAAGGGGGTCTATTTATAGTTTTTCCAAGTCTTGGGGGTAAAATGACCAAAATGCCCTTAGGAAAAAATAAACCTCTAGCCAATAGAAAACCTCCACACCCGGGGGTAAAGAGGTAATTTCCACCCCGGGGCACAATGGTAAAAGCACGGTCCAAAGAGAGGTGAGCAGGCGTACCCTCCCCATGCTAGACTCCTGGGGCGAGAAGGCTGGCCGCCTGGTCTCGCCCCACGGGCTAGCCTCCTGGGGCGAGAGGGCAGGCCACCCCGTCTCGCCCCACGGGCTAGCCGCCTGGGGCGAGAGGGCAGGCAACCCTGTCTCGCCCCGCAGGCTGGCCACCTGGGTCGAGAGGGCAGGCCGCCCAGTCTCGCCCTGCGGGCTAGCCGCCTGGGGCGAGATGGCAGGCCACCCCGTCTCGCCCCGCGGGCTAGCCGCCTGGGGCGAGAGGGAAGGCCGCCCCATCTCGCCCCGCAGGATAGCCGCCTGGAGAGAGAGGGAAGGCCGCCCGGTCTCTCTCCGCGGGCAAGCCGCTTGGGGCAAGAGGGCAGGCCGCCCCATCTCGCCCTGCGGGTTAGCCGCCTGAGGCGAGAGGGCAGGTCGCCCGGTCTCGCCCCGCGGGCTAGCCTCTTGGGGCGAGTGGGCAGGTTGCCCTGTCTCGCCCCGCGGGCTAGCCGCCTAGGGCGAGAGGGCAGGCTGCCCGGTCTCGCCCCGCGGGCTAGCCGACTAGGGCGAGAGGGCAGGCCGCCCGGTCTCGCCCCACGGGCCAGCCGCCTGGGTGAGAGGGCAAGCCGCCTGGTCTCGCCCCGCAGGCTAGCCACTTGGGGCGAGAGGGCAGGCCGCCCGGTCTCGCCCCGCGGGCTAGCCGCCTGGGGCGAGAGGGCAGGCCGCCCGGTCTCGCCCCTGCCCAAGGCTAGGGTGACGTGGGCGGGATCCTGGTCTCCAGCCAGTATCGCCATCCCACCTCGCACCTAGCAAGCCAGGGGGGTTTCAGCCATCTTGCCGTACCCGCTCCCCTAAAGGGCCCAGGGGAAGATGCAGATTTTCCCTCCCCCTACTAGTATATTTCCAAGCTAGAGCCAAAATTGGCCACTGAGAGTGCCAAGACGTCCAAAAAACTTAAAACTATATAGGGGCGAATACGGGGTTGTACAAGTAGGCCTCTCGCTGGGCAAGTGACATAAAAAATAATACTAATTAAATAAAATGTTAAGTGTTCCTGTTTATTACAAGCATAAAAAGCTACAAGTGGGAAGGGAAGGTTGGGGGTTTGGGGAAGAAGTGGTGAGAACCCTCGTGGCTTAGTACTGTTCCCACCACCAATGACCCCAACCTCGCCTCCCTGTCCTCAGGTGCACTTGCGTGTAGTGGTAAGCCTTCAATATTGTAAGCTCCTGGTGTACTAATCTTAGCTAGTCCCGGGACCGTCCGATATGCCTCCCGGGGGAAGTCTCCTCGCTCCTGACTCTCAGGCGATCCGTCTCGCCAAGGTGGTGGGATTTGTCCTACTCGATCACAGCTAATCGCCGCTCCATCCTCGCCTGGAAGGCACTCGCCGCTGGAAGTCTTCTCGTCGCATCCAGACCAGCTTGCATAGGACTCCCGCCACCCTCTCCCTCTCATCCTCGGTATCTCTGGAGGCTTCAAGAAAGCTCAACACTTCGCTAGGGGAAGGCGGTTGCAAGATCACCTCTTCGTCGGCACCGGGTGATTCCGTAACCTCCCTAGGACCTGGAGAGAGACTGTGTCAGGGTCGGCAAGAAGGAGAAAAAGAGAAATCAAGTTTCCGCTTACCTGAAGATCGGCGAGAGCCCTCAGGTCACCCTTCGAAAGGCTTTCCGAAATATAAGAGGGGTGGTTTTCCCCATCCTAAGGGGCATGGGGTCTGCTCCCGCTTATGGGTCTCGGTCGGAGGCGGGGTGACAGCTTCTTCTGCGGCAAAAGGGTGGGAACTGGACGTGAGAGAAAGATGCTTTTAAGTGACCCTCTCAGGCGAGAGGGGAGGATCATGCACGGGAATGACAGGGCTCTCGGAAGTGGGGGTCCTGGGACTCAAGTGGATGATGCCCTGGGCAGAGCCTGCAGAAGACCAAGTAAGCAAAGGAATGCATAAACCAGACAGAAGCGGAAGCCAAAAACAAGACAATTACCAGGAGCAATCGAGGCTTGACCGGGAGTTCCGGAGGGACCGCCGTCAAGACCCTCTGGAGATCTTCTCCATCGGGCCAGTCTGCTTCGATATCCACTGGAGGATCGCCGGTGATGCCTTCCGTGATCGTCACCTGTGAAAAAGATTGTAAATCAGTTCGATGTGCCCGCTTTGGGAGACTTTTGCGTCAAAAGTTGGAGGAAGAAAAATACAACCACCAGAGTAAGAGGATTCTCGCGGGTCGGGTTGGAGGTCGGCGAAGCCGGTTCGCCTTTGGAATGGTCTCGCTGGACTGACTTGGCCTTTTTTTGGCGGTACGCTAAGTTATCTGGTCTCTTACCCGCGAGCCAGGGCAAGAACCCTGCGCAATTGGTAAGGGCCCTTTCCTGAGCAGCGATGAGACGGTCTAGGACCTCTTGCGAGAGTGGACTCGCGGATGGTTTAGCATACATCTTCAAAAGGCACGCGGAAGCTCATGCAAAGGGCAGTGTCAAGGACGATGACTTTAGGACAGCCCTAGTGACATGTATATATATAAGGCCATGGTAGGGCCCGCAAAAAGATTCTCCTCCAGGTCAGCAGACACTCACCGAATATTAGGGGTTAGATGTTTCTTTCCGAGCGTTGAACTAGCTCGCAAAGAGCGGGGATTGTGTACAACCCCATATTCGCCGAGTGGGTTCTAAGGGTCTGAGATCCAGGTTTTAGTGAGCTTTAAGAAAATCGGGTCAGGCAAGTGGATTAGGTGGAAGGGTTCCCTCCTAGGGCTTGCGAGAAGGTTTGCACTTGCGAGAAGGTTTGCGCTTGGGTCAGCGGGAGGCCCTCAGGGTTGGCGTTGAGTGATGCTTCTCCACTCAATGACCTAGTCCCTAGAATTTAGTGATGCTTCTCCACTCAATGCCGTAGTCATTAGCGTTGAGTGGTGCTTCTCCACTGAACGCCCTAGTCCCTAGCGTTGAGTGATTCTTCTCTACTCAATGTCATTGTCCTTGGCATTGAGTTATGCTTCACCACTCAACGCCCTAGTCCTTGGAAGCGGAATGGTTACCACCAAGGTCTTGAGAGAAGGTTTGCACCCGGGTCAGTGGGAGGCCCTCATGGTTGGCGTTGAGTGATTCTTCTCCACTCAACGCCCTAGTCCCTAGCATTGAGTGAGGCTTCTCCACTCAACATCGTAGTCTTTGGCATTGAGTGATGCTTATCCACTCAACGCCCTAGTCCCTAACATTGAGTGATACTTCTCCACTCAACACCGTAGTCCTTGGCATTGAGTGATGCTTCTCCACTCAATATCGTAGTCCTTGGCATTGAGTGATGCTTCTCCACTCAATGCCCTAGTAGAGTCTAGAGGTAAATTTACCTGTACGCATTTAGAGGTCTGTTTTTTAGCTCCTCAGAACAGTGGAATTTGGTTGTTGGACGACAAGATATTGGAAATCTATAAATAGACCCGCAGGATACCTCAAAAAGCAAGCTTTCTCATTTTCTGAATTCTTGCAGTGCTTTCTGAGGTATCCTTAGCTCAACACTTGGCTAAGGATGGGAAGTGCTCTAAGATCTTCCGGGTTAGTGGAGGGACCTCCAAGCTATAGCCCAGGGTCTGTTCTTTAGTTCCAAGTCACTGGTCAAGGGTCTGGGTTTGGGAAAAGGTTGTGTTAGCTATACCCCAGGGTCCGATTTCTCATTGGGTCCAGTTTTGGTTCCAACAATCCCCTTTACTGAGAGGATTCGAGATGAGATTTTTCGATAAGCACACCAGACATGGTATTTCATTCATTATGGTGTGGTTAAGATATTTGTTGACCTACGCAGGACTATTTGCTAGCCGGGAATGAAAGGAGACGTCACAAACTTCGTGGCTCAGTGTCAGACCTGTCCAAAGGTTAAAGATGAATGTCGCAATCTAGGAGGCATGATGTAGCCCTGATGATATTAAAGTGGAAATTTGAGGATATTTCAATGGTCTTCGTCCATGTCTTACCTCGATCTCGTGCTAGAAACGACAATATATGGGTTGTCGTAGATTGACTTACCAATATTATGTGGTTCATTCCAAACCGATAGAGTGATGGAGCTGATGTTCTGGCTAGATTGTTGATAGAGTAGGTAGTCTGGTTCCATAGAGTATCGAAGTCTATTTTGTCGGACCGTGATGGGTGCTTCACATCGAAAGAATGGATGCAGGTGCAGGCGTACTTAGGGACCAAGTTGGCCTTTAGCACTGTCTTCCACCTTTAGACAGATGGACAGTCGGAGAGAAAAAACCAGATAATGGAAGATCTTTTCCAAATATGCATAGTGGAGCACAACGAGCTGTGGGATCAGCTGCTGCTACTAGTGAAGTTTTCTTATAACAACAACTATAACATCGATACAGCTAATCCTAAGATCGGATATGGGAAGCGCATAGCCAGCAAGCCAAGTATTATGATGCGCGACACTGACTGGTGGAGTTTACCGTGGGGAAATGGTGTTCCTGAAGATCAAGCCCATGTATTATATTTCCAGATTGAGGAAGCAAAAGAAGCTAGATCCCCGCTATTTGGGCCCCTATCAGATGATAGAGCAGTTGGCCCAGTTGCATATCAGTTAGCCCTGCCCCCATAATTGGGGAACCTTCATGATGTCATTCATGTATCTTCCTTGAGACGAGTCCTCCGACAACCAGATCAGCACCTTCCTACGCTACCAGTACTGCTGTAGTCGGACCAATCAATCCAGCTAGAACCAGTAAGAATAGTAGATTTTAAAATAAAGAATCTACGCAATAAGGTCATTCCTATGGTCAAGATATTGTGGTACAATTGCAGACGAGATGAGTATACGTGGGAACCTGAAGCACTCATCCGAGAAAAGTATCCCGAGCTCTTTCCCTATGTATATTACAATTTTCTCCTAGTTTAAGCAAGTTATCGAGGAGAAAAACCTTCTTATTTTTATTGGTTTGTAACATCCAAACTTTTATTGGGCACTAGAACCCTAGTGGGCCTAATAAAAGTGACCCAAACATTTATCCAAGACCTATAATAAGGTATAAGGTAACTCTAATAGGGGATTTTTATCTAGAAAACTCTGATTTGAGTTCTGTCAGTTCACGTGGCCTCGTATAGTTAATACGAGTGCATTGGAACTCGTTCTGTTGAATTTCGAGGTCATATGATGGATATGACTGATCCTTGTAGAACGTTGCGAATATGAGATTTTTGTATATTGAGAAAGGGAACTCAGATCGAAGTTCTGTAAGTTCCTATGACTTTGTATAGTCGATGTGAGTGCATTGTAACTTGTTGCGTTCAAGGTTGTCAAGATCGCGATCAAGATCATAGGATCTTACGATCCTACGATCCATATTTTGTAAATTGATCATGATATTGTAAAGTGAGCCTTGATCCGACCCTACTATCAGATCTGATCCTACTTTGGAATGATCTCATCTAGGATCTCGATGCTGACAACCTTGGTTGCGTTGCAATCCAGAGTCAAATGACAAATTTGACCGTTTTAGTGTGCCATGACGCACAAATTTTGGATATTTATCAAACGAACTCTTATTTGACCTCAGTCAGTAGCGTTGGATTTGTATGATCAATACAAAGTCAACGGAGTTTGCCATGGTCAATTTTAATGACAAGTGGTCAATCTGTTGTCAAACCGAGAATTATTGGGCATCGAAAAGCGCGCACAAACCAATTGTAGCACAACACCCAAACTTTGACCCGTTCCCCGATGAATTACACCTACTTTGACTTTGACCAGCATGGGGACCCACCCTAGGATTGACTCTAGTCAAACCTTCAATTTTTCCATTTTTTTGAAATTTTCCAAAGAAGAAAGCATCTCCAACTCAAGCCCCACTTGGGCTCTACCTTGAACAATATTTAAGAGGCCTCACATTTCAGCAAACCCCATGAGTTTAAATTGGGTCTTGGGCCAAGAGGAGCCCACTCCCTTCCCTCTTCTTTTCTTCCCCCAAGCCCAAGCCCACCAAGACCTTCCCCTTCCTAATCATTCCATCTGGATGTACCCCCATTCCCTAGATGCTTCCACCTAGCCGGGACAACTGAATAGGAGAGGTTGTGTAACGCCCCCGATTTTTCTGCGTTTATTTTTATTCTCGTTTGGCGTTACGATGACACGTTTCCATGGCTTGTGCCATTTGTGGAGTGTGGTTTAGCTCCTTAGAACTGAGTGCCCTATTCTGTAGCCTGTTGGCAAGATCTCCCTAGCAAGCCGAGTCGTTTTGGATGACCCAGTGTGGCCTCTCGGGGGGATGTTGGTGTTTGGCTTTATTTGGGTATAACTCAAGTTCTGTTCGTCGAAAATTAATTTCGACTTCGCCGTTGTGTTCGTAGCGTGGGTATTTAGCTACGGTGCGAATTTCGTCGAATTCCGAGGTAGTTCGGTTTTCGCGTCGTTTTGGTGCTTTATGCAATTTTGTAATAAATTATATAATTATATATATATATATAAGCATTAGGTTAGAATAAAAAAAAACCCCGCTTCATCTTCTTCACGTAAGAACCGCCGCCCCTGTACGAGAGAAATGGAGAAACCGCCGAGCCTTGCCTTCCACCGCCAATTCCCGGAGCGTTTGTGGACGGAATTCGATTCCGTGAGTGGATTCGGATTGCTCTCGTCGAGACCTTCATTCCTACGGTAAGAAATTCGATTTTCGTGGAGTTTTAGGGGGATTGGAATTTTTGGTTTTTGAGGTTTCCGCCATTAAAGTTCGGATTTGCTTGTTAGGTGAGTTTTTGGTGCTGCTCTTTCTAGTGCAGCGTGAAGAGGAGGGAAAGCCGACCAAGCTTCACCGGAAATCGAGGTAAGTGGTGTTCTTGCCCTTGCCAAGTTGTTTTCTTTTGTTTAAAGCCTATTGTTTCTATCGTTTTATCTCCTATTTTCCATCTCGAATGATTAGTCATAGTTTGAATGGTAGTGGCGTGCGTCGTTGGTAGTTTCCTACTGCTACTGTAGTTGTGTGGGTCGTGTGCGCGTTCTGGTGTCGCCTGGGAAATCCCAACGGTACAGGTTAACCGCGCACGGTCATCAACCGTTAGGGCGCACGACCACTAGTCGTGTGCCTCTGTTCGTGCGCGGCTGTCTTTTTATTTTCCAAAACTCTGTCTCGGCAATCGCACGAGCGCTGGCAACAGTGCGCACGACCACTGGTCGTGCGACATTGATCGTGCGCTTATGCTTAGTTTTCTGCCAGGTTTCAAGTTTCCCAGGTTCACTTCGCACGACCATCAACCAATGACCGCGCACGACCACAGATCGTGCGCCACCGATCGTGCGCTCTGAATATTTCCTTTCGCTCCGTATTTAGCTGGCGTCGATGTGCGGGTTATGTGGGCTTGAGTGTTTTGCGTTGTGTTAAGGTAGTAACGTAAGAGTAGTTGTTGTATTAGTGTCGTTTTGCGTGGCACGTTGAGTAATTGAAGCTCACTCAATGCGGTGTCGTGAGGACCCAGCGCCAAGTCGTGTTGAGTCATTGCAACACCTTTTCTTTCCTACCTTGTTTTTCGTTCCCGAGTGGTTTTCTTGTTATATTTCTGGTTTTTCCTTGTAGGCCGTTTTCTTTACTTTCTTAAAGGCCGAATCGTGGGTCGTGGTTAGTAGTGGTGGTTTATAGCTCTTTGTGGGGGTGGAGTTGTGTGATTTAGCCAAGGCCACTCTTGTTTTTTTTCTTGCTCCAGGTACGGGCTGGGCATGTGTGGGTGGAAGGTCCCTTGTGCTTTCACGTGTAGACCCTCGAGCTTGTTGACTTGGACATGGTGAATGGGGGACTGAGTTTGCCTCTGATCCGGTTCCTCGTTGTTTGTTTTTGCTACTACCACTTTCCACAGTTTAGGGTGTTAGAAGTTTCTTCCTTGGTGGTTTGCAGCACTTTTGGCTCTTGGTAGCCTAGTAGGCCCTGCAGGATGTTATTCCTGGGTTGGGTTGTTGCTGTTTCTTTGCACGTAGTGCTTTTCTTATTGTCCTATTTTGGACAGTTGTGACTCTTTCTACTGCATGTTTTTCGATTACTTTTCCCCTTTGGTTGACTCTTTCATGCAGTTTTTACTTTGTTTAGCTTGCTGAGGTATTCTGTTTTCTTTTGGAATACCCCAAGTTCTGAGCCGTAGCCAGTTGGGTGGCTAGTTTGCAGTGGTGGTGTTGGTGGTATCTTGGACCTTGGAGTTCCGTTTGCCGTGTTGGTGAGGTAGTTTTTCAGTACTTTCTTACAGACATACATGTGTGTCAGTGGGTTCGTGTCAGGTTGTTGGCGCCCACTGGTAGTTGTTACCTTTGTACTGGATATATTTACTTATGCTGCTACCGTTTTCTGGAGATAGTCTACTTGCCCTGAGAAGGTTTTATACTAGGTTGCTAGTTATTTTTAAACTATAATTATTATTATAAATAAATCTCATGATCAGCATGTTTTTATAAAACGTAATCACTATTTTTCCAAATCACGTATAAAGACCGTTTTCTTATATATTATATAAATTAAATGTAGGGTCTTGCATAGCATGAGTGGTTCTCTTGGGACCCTTATGCGCTCCTTAGGATGTCAAACCTGATAAAGTATTTTCCTTCCGCAGCGTTTAAATATAGTTTTCTTTTGTGGACTAGGTGATCCACTAAGCCGGGGGATACGGCCTCTAAAATATAACTGATTTTCTATTCATAAAACACAGGATTTTCCTGCATAAAGTTTGTAGTTGATTTTGCCTGAGCGTCAGCAGTTATCCCCTGCTTGACGTGGCATTATGACGCACGTTTTCTCATACTCTGATAATTCTTATATTCGAAGAAAATGCGGGTTGTGACAGTTGGTATCAGAGGGAGGTTGCTTGACAAGTTAGTTGAGCAACCTTCCTTTGTTTACTTTTTAGTAGTGCAGTATCATGTCATTCACACACCGATATGTCATCAGCAAGTCTTGGCAAAAGCACGAACACTACACTCATAGCATAACATGAAGTATACGGGGCATATTATGTAGTATGGGATGCATAATATGTGTTCGTATATGGATCCACCATAGGGGCAATATGTGAGGGTTATGTAGTATGGGATGCATAACCTCACCACATAGCTGCGACTAGCACGTTTTCTTTTTCGTTGCATGAGAATGTTATGTAGTATGGGATGCATAACATTTTCATGTGTACGCCACTCATAACATGCATTAGGGCCTTTTTAGAATGCATAACACAAACATGCATATCATAACATTGCATAAGCACAACGTGCCATGCTAAAGACTGGCAAGATGACATATGTACACACATAAGTTGTCAAATTAATATAAAAGTCATGCATTCCCGATCTAGGCACAAGAGTTAGTAAGGTGGTGGTTAACCATCCTAGGTTAGGGCATAACATCTAAATTTTATTAAAGAGATAAACTCTCAGAGCAAGTTTAGCAGCTTTAAGTCTATATCTATATATGTATTGTCTGTACTTGTATTTGGTTCTAGACGTTGTAGTAGGGTCTAATTTGTGTTGTTATGATTTTAGAATGGCAAGGCGTCCTGTGACTCGATCGACTCCCCTGTCTGAGGGTGAGTCATCTGGGGCTCAGAACGATGCGGTGATCGAGAGTCTGCGTCAGAGTAACGATTCCTTGGGAAGACAGTTGGAGGAGGTGCGAGCCCAGATTCAGTCTTTGGTGGCGGTTGTGGCAGGTCAGACTCAGGGTGTGCAAGTCCCTGCGGGGGGGGGGGGGGGGGGGTTAGTTGTTCCTCCTCCTCCTGCACCCTTGAGACCTCCAGTGGTGGTGCCAGCAGAGATGGCCTTCATCTCGCAGTTTCAGAGGCTGAGTCCTCCCACTTATGATGGGAAGGCAGATTTCATGGTGATAGATGACTGGCTGATCTCCATGGAGGAGATGTTCTCGTACTCAGGGATTGCGGATGATCAAAGGGTGATGATAGCCGCCTATCAGCTTAAAGGTTTGGCTAAGAGTTGGTGGCTAAGAGAGAAGGAGAGCTTGGTAGCCGGATGCTCTTGGGAGGTGTTCAAGGAGATGCTGTTGAGGAAGTTCTTACCCTCGGTCGAGCGTGACCGCCTCATGAATGACTTCCTCCATCTGAAGCAAAGGCAACTCACGGTGGGTGAGTATGAGATAGAGTTCAGCAAGTTGAGCCATTTTGCCCCTGGATTGGTCAGCGTTGAGGCTGATCGAGTTAAGCGATTTCTCGGTGGTTTGAGGAGCGAGGTGCAGCAGTTGACCAGTGCTTATGGGTCAGAGACTTATGCAGGTGTAGTAGAGGCTGCTCTGAAGGTGGAGGCTATTGAGACCGCGAAGAGCAGAGGCCAGCAAATGAGGTTGGACAAGAGAAAGTCGGTGGAGGAGAAGAAACCCCAGGTACCCGGTGCGGCTCCGGGAAAGAGGGGCAAGGTGGAGTGCAGCTTCTGTGGCCGGTCAGGCCACCCTGCCGAGAAATGTTTCAAGAAGGCAGCAGCTTAGAGGAAGGAGCAGGTTCATGCGATTCAGGGTGCTCCTAGGAGAGATGTCTCCTGTTCCATTTGCAAGCGATCCGGCCATGATGCGGCCCAGTGTTGGACCAAGGATAGAGTCTGCTTTTAGTGTGGGCAGAAGGGTCACATCAAGTCGAGGTGTCCTCAGTTTCAACCAGCTCTTCCTACAGTTCCCTTGCAGGCTTTACCTCCACCTCAGCGTGTGGACAAGGGAAAGGGGAAGCTGAACATGATCTCTTCCGAGGAGGCTCAGGCTTCGACCCAGGTCATCTCAGGTTAGTTGTTTGTTGTTTTTCCAGCCTGGTAGTTCTATTTGCTAGAATGTTTGCAGTATTGTTGTGATAGTTCCTTAGTTTTATATGCTTCTATAGGGAAATTTAAGGTAAAGAACCGCTGGGCGCGGGTTCTGTTTGACTCCGGCGCTACCCACTCGTTCGTGGCTAGAGCCTTTGTGGAGCGACATCGGTTGACCTTAGATCGTGTTCGGGATTCCTTCCGTGTCAAGTATCCCTCTGGTGAATCTGTGTTGTCAGATTTGGGCATTTTGGATTGCCCTGTTTTGTTGGGGAACTTTATTGCGAAGGCGGACCTGAAGATGATTGATCTGGAGGACTTCGATGTTATTCTGGGCATGGACTGGCTCTCTAGGTATGATGCAGTCATTCAGTGCAAAGGAAAGCGCTTGGACTTCATCAGGGACGACGGTCAGCCCGGCAGCGTGTATGCTGATCCGTGTCAGGATTCTCCTGTCATCTCTGCGGTATGTGCTCAGAGGTTGTTCTTTCTGGTTGTTGTGCTTGTTTAGTCACGGCGGTTGAAACCGCTGTTAGCGTACCACGCTTGGAGGAGATTCCTATTGTTTGTGGTTTCGCCGATGTTTTTCCTGATGACCTTCCTAGTCTTCCTCCCGAGCGGGATGTTGAGTTTGTGATCGATTTGGAGCCGGGTACGTGTCCTATTGCTATGGCGCCGTATCGGATGGCCCCTCGTGAGTTAGAGGAGTTGTGAGGTCAGTTGGATGAGCTGTTGGCTAAAGGTTTTATCAGGCAGAGTTCGTCGCCTTGGGGTGCTCCTGTTTTGTTTGTAAAGAAGAAAGATGGGTCGATGCAGCTTTGCATCGACTATAGAGAATTGAACAAGGTCACTATTAAGAACAGGTACCCTCTGCCGAGGATCGATGATTTATTTGACCAGTTGTGCGGTAGCATGGTGTTCTCCAAGATCGATCTACGTTCTGGTTATCATCAGCTCAGGATCCGTGAGACGGATATTCCACGGACTGCGTTTAGATCGAGGCATGGACACTTTGAGTTTTTGGTGATGTCGTTTGGTCTGACCAACGCACCATCAGCCTTCATGGATATGATGAACAGGGTGTTCAAGGATTTCCTCGACAAGTTCGTTGTGGTCTTCATTGATGACGTGTTAGTTTATTCTCGTAGTGCTGAGGAGCATGAGCAGCATTTGCATTTGGTCCTATCAGAGTTGAGGAACCACAAGTTATTCGCCAAGTTGAGCAAGTGCGAATTTTGGTTACCTCAGGTTTCTTTTCTAGGCCACGTGGTGAGCAAGGAAGGGATCTCGGTCGATCCAGAAAAGATTGCAGCAGTGATGGATTGGAGTAGGCTGAGTACGCCTAAGGAGATCAGGAGTTTCTTAGGGTTGGCTGGATATTACAGAAGATTTGTGGAGGGTTTCTCTTCCCTAGCTGCACCGTTGACCAAGCTGACTCAGAAGAATGTGGCATTTGTTTGGAGCGAAAAGTGCGAGGAGGATTTTCTGGAGCTAAAGAAGAGATTGTGCACTGCCCCCGTTCTGACCCTGCCTATTGAGGGTGTGGATTATGATGTATATGTGGATGCTTCGCTTGTAGGTCTGGGATGCGTATTAATGCAGGTTGGGAAGGTGATTGCCTATGGGTCAAGGCAACTGAAGACTCATGAGAAGAATTATCCTACGCATGACCTTGAGTTCGCAGCGGTTATTTATGCGTTGAAGCTGTGGAGACACCTACTTTATGGGGCTCAGTGCAAGATCTTCACTGACCACAAGAGCCTGAAGTACGTGTTCACGCAGAAGGAGTTGAATCTGCGCCAGCGTCGGTGGCTAGAGTATGTGGCCGATTTTGATGTTGAGATCCAGTATCATCCGGGCAAGGCCAATGTGGTGGCCGACGCCCTGAGCCGAAAGACGGGAAAGATCTTTAACCTCTCCGCCGATCGGTTAGTTGAGGAGTTCCTCCTTATGGATATTTCAGTGGGATGCTGTGGTTTGCAGAGTAGTTTGTCAGTGGCAGAGCTGTCCTGGATTTCTTTGACCAGACTGCACCAGAAGGACGACCCGGATCTATTGCACTTGTTCATCAGGACAGAGAAGGGAGAGTTGCCAGATTTTGCTATCGATGATGCGGGTACTTTGAAGTACCGCAGCAGGTTTTGCATCCCCGCCGTTGGGGATATTAGAGGTATGATTTGCAGAGAGGCTCATGGATCCAGCGTTGCCTATCATCCAGGATCTACGAAGATGTACCGTGACTTAAGACAAATTGCCTGGTGGTATGGCATGAAAGGTGATATAGCCCGATTTGTTGCTGAGTGCCACATTTGCAAGCGCGTGAAGGCCGATCATGGAAGGCCTGGTGGCAAGTTGACCCCGTTAGAGATCCCGACTTGGAAGTGGGAGAGTATATCTATGGACTTCATTACGTGCTTACCAAGATCTCCGAGGGGATTTGATTCTGTTTAGATTATAGTGGATAGATTGACGAAGTGTGCTCACTTCGTGCCTTATAAGATTGATTACCCGATGAAGAAGATAGCAGAGTTATACTTGAATGAAGTCATCCGACTCCACGGTGTGCCGGTTAGCATCATTTCTGATCGAGACTCCCGGTTTACTTCTCGTTTTTGGCAGAGTCTGCAGGAGGGTTTGGGTACGGATCTGAGATATTTTACTGCGTACCACCCACAGACCAATGGGCAGACGGAGCGGGGGTGAATCAGATTGTTGAGGATATGATCCGATGCTATATTTTAGACCACGGCGGAGCGTGGGATGAGCGGCTGCGACTTATGGAATTTGCTTACAACAACAGTTATCAGGAAAGTTTGCAGATGGCTCCGTTCGAAGCCTTGTATGGGAGGCGTTGTAGGACTCCGTTGTTTTGGGCCGAGGTTGGTGAGAGGCCGTTGTTGGGTCCTGATGCGCTGGCGGATATGGAAGTCGCCGTGAAGCTTATTCGGGAGAAGCTTCGTATAGCTCAGGAGAGGTACGAAAAGAACGCTAATCGGCGTAGGTCTGCTTTGGAGTTCTCTGTGGGGGACCTTGTATTTCTTAAGGTTTCCCCAATGGTGGGTGTAAAGAGGTTTGGTAAGAATCGGAAATTGGACCCAAGGTATGTGGGCCCGTTCGAGATTTTGGAACGGATTGGCGTGTCAGCTTATAGATTGGGTTTGCCAGCAAACTTCCCAGGAGTTCATAATGTTTTTCATGTTAGCCAATTGCGGAAGTGTTTGTGTAGCAGTGGGCAGGTCTTGGACGTTGTGCCCCAGTTGGAGCCCAACCTCTCTTTTGTTGAGGTGCCGGTTCGTATTTTGGATACTCAGGAGCGAGTGCTGCGAAAGAAGTCCATACCGATGGTGAAAGTTCTGTGGAAAAATCAGGATTTGGAGAGCGCGACTTGGGAGCTAGAGTCGGCCATGAGGAGGGCTTACCCTCACCTGTTTCCTGATTTGATCGGTATGTTTCCCGTCTTGTAACTCCTATTGGTTACTTTTCCTTCTTTAGTAGGAGTGTTGTGCGTAAAGTTTCGGGACGAAACTTTCTTTTAGGGGGAGTGACTGTAACGCCCCCGATTTTTCTGCATTTATTTTTATTCTCGTTTGGCATTACGATGACGCATTTCCGTGGCTTGTGCCATTTGTGGAGTGTGGTTTAGCTCCTTAGAACTGAGTGCCCTATTCTATAGCCTGTTGGCAAGATCTCCCTAGCAAGCCGAGTCGTTTTGGGTGACCCGGTGTGGCCTCTCGGGGGGATGTTGGTGTTTGGCTTTATTTGGGTATAACTCGAGTTCTGTTCTTCGAAAATTAATTTCGACTTCGCCGTTGTGTTCGTAGCGTGGGTATTTAGCTACGGTGCGAATTTCGTCGAATTCCGAGGTAGTTCGGTTTTCGCGTCGTTTTGGTGCTTTATGCAATTTTGTAATAAATTATATAATTATATATATATATAAGCATTAGGTTAGAATAAAAAAAAAACCCCCGCTTCATCTTCTTCACGTAAGAACCGCCGCCCCTGTACGAGAGAAATGGAGAAACCGCCGAGCCTTGCCTTCCACCGCCGATTCCCGGAGCGTTTGTGGACGGAATTCGATTCCGAGAGTGGATTCGGATTGCTCTCGTCGAGACCTTCATTCCTACGGTAAGAAATTCGATTTTCGTGGAGTTTTAGGGGGATTTGAATTTTTGGTTTTTGAGGTTTCCGCCATTAAAGTTCGGATTTGCTTGTTAGGTGAGTTTTTGGTGCTGCTCTTTCTAGTGCAGCGTGAAGAGGAGGGAAAGCCGACCAAGCTTCACCGGAAATCGAGGCAAGTGGTGTTCTTTCCCTTGCCAAGTTGTTTTCTTTTGTTTAAAGCCTATTGTTTCTATCGTTTTATCTCCTATTTTCCGTCTCGAATGATTAGTCATAGTTTGAATGGTAGTGGTGCGCGTCGTTGGTAGTTTCCTACTGCTACTGTAGTTGTGTGGGTCGTGTGCGCGTTCCGGTGTCGTCCGGGAAATCCCAACGGTACAGGTTAACCGCGCACGGTCATCAACCGTTAGGGCGCACGACCACTAGTCGTGTGCCTCTGTTCGTGCGCGGCTGTCTTTTTATTTTCCAAAACTCTGTCTCGGCAATCGCACGAGCGCTGGCAACAGTGCGCACGACCACTGGTCATGCGACATTGATCGTGTGCTTATGCTTAGTTTTCTGTCAGGTTTCAAGTTTCCCAGGTTCACTTCGCACGACCATCAACCAATGACCGCGCACGACCACCAATCGTGCGCCACCGATCGTGCGCTCTGAATATTTCCTTTCGCTCCGTATTTAGCTGGCGTCGATGCGCGGGTTATGTGGGCTTGAGTGTTTTGCGTTGTGTTAAGGTAGTAACGTAAGAGTAGTTGTTGTATTAGTGTCGTTTTGCGTGGCACATTGAGTAAGTGAAGCTCACTCAATGCGGTGTCGTGAGGACCCAACGCCAAGTCGTGTTGAGTCATTGCAACACCTTTTCATTCCTACCTTGTTTTTCGTTCCCGAGTGGTTTTCTTATTATATTTCTGGTTTTTCCTTGTAGGCCGTTTTCTTTACTTTCTTAAATGCCGAATCGTGGGTCGTGGTTAGTAGTGGTGGTTTATAGCTCTTTGTGGGGGTGGAGTTGTGTGATTTAGCCAAGGCCACTCTTGTTTTTTTTTCTTGCTCCAGGTACGGGCTGGGCATGTGTGGGTGGAAGGTCCCTTGTGCTTTCACGTGTAGACCCTCGAGCTTGTTGACTTGGACATGGTGAATGGGGGACTGAGTTTGCCTCCGATCCGGTTCCTCGTTGTTTGTTTTTGCTACTACCACTTTCCATAGTTTAGGGTGTTAGAAGTTTCTTCCTTGGTGGTTTGCAGCACTTTTGGCTCTTGGTAGCCTAGTAGGCCCTGCAGGATGTTGTTCCTGGGTTGGGTTGTTGCTGTTTCTTTGCACGTAGTGCTTTTCTTGTTGTCCTGTTTTGGACAGTTGTGACTCTTTCTACTGCATGTTTTTCGGTTACTTTTCCCCTTTGGTTGACTCTTTCATGCAGTTTTTACATTGTTTAGCTTGCTGAGGTATTCTGTTTTCTTTTGGAATACCCCTGGTTCTGAGCCGTAGCCAGTTGGGTGGCTAGTTTGCAGTGGTGGTGTTGGTGGTCTCTTGGACCTTGGAGTTCCGTTTGCCGTGTTGGTGAGGTAGTTTTTCAGTACTTTCTTACAGACATACATGTGTGTCAGTGGGTTCGTGTCAGGTTGTTGGCGCCCACTGGTAGTTGTTACCTTTGTACTGGATATATTTACTTATGCTGCTACCATTTTCTGGAGATAGTCTACTTGCCCTGAGAAGGTTTTATGCTAGGTTGCTAGTTATTTTTAAACTATAATTATTATTATAAATAAAGCTCATGATCAGCATGTTTTTATAAAACGTAATCACTATTTTTCCAAATCACGTATAAAGATCGTTTTCTTATATATTATATAAATTAAATGTATGGTCTTGCATAGCATGAGTGGTTCTCTTGGGACCCTTATGCGCTCCTTAGGATGTCAAACCTGATAATGTATTTTCCTTCCGCAGCGTTTAAATATAGTTTTCTTTTGTTGACTAGGTGATCCACTAAGCCGGGGGATACAGCCTCTAAAATATAACTGATTTTCTATTCATAAAACACAGGATTTTCCTGCATAAAGTTTGTAGTTGATTTTGCCTGAGCGTCAGTAGTTATCCCCTGCTTGACGTGGCATCATGACGCGTGTTTTCTCATACTCTGATAATTCTTATATTCGGAGAAAATGCGGGTTGTGACAGGTTGAGCCTCTCATATATTTAGATTAATCCCACATTGTACTGAAGCCCAAACCCAACCTCCACCACCTCTATAGAAGGCCATGACCACCCCTATCTTCATCACACAGCTCAGGCAAGCCCAAGCCGCCCACTGCATGAGCCCCACCATGCCGAAAAACACCTAAGTAATTTTCTGGCACCCTCCTTCTCTTCCACCTTCCATGGCAACTCAGCCCGACCCCTCCCGAGCCCCCCAACTCTAGGTGGAACTTCTCCCCGCCCCCTTCCTCCTCTCACCCACGTGGTGTATGCACCTCCCGATGATCGGAGCGCCACCGCCATCACCCAAGCCAATCTACAACATGGGTGGTGGCTGCATGATATAAGCCTTGCTCAATGCCGGTGGTGGAACTGGGAAGGTGTTATACTACTAGTGGGTTATTCCCATGCGGTGGAGGGCCATGGTGCCGCCAAAATTCGCTGCTAAGTCGGCACCCGAGAAATTTATTTATCGATTTAGTTTTTCGCGGCGGCGGCCGACGGCGCCACATCGCTAGACCACTACTAGGGTAAGAACGACCCCCGATGTGCTGTCTGGGGGTGGTTCCGTAGTCGGGGAGCCGCCAGTGAGGTGGGGCGCCACAACATCTCTGGGAGCAGAGCAGTCGTGCCACCCCGCTCTGTTGGGTTTTGCTAGGATGGCACAACACTTGTGCAAATTGCGGAAATAAGGAACAAGAAAACCCAGAAGAGTTCGGATCTAGCGATGAACATTAATCAAGAAGTAAATGCGTTGAAATAAAATTACCTTTGAGGGATTGAGTCTATACTCAACCGAGGAGCTATGAATGATTACAATGAACGACAACGGCTGGAGTTCCGAGTGCAGAATATTGTCCCCACCTCTACAGGAAGTCCATACGAATGGGAGAACCCGTAGAATCTTGTAACACAAAATCTAGGTCAGGAGAGGAAGTTCAGCATCTCCACGGACTGCTGGGCCCGTTATAGGAGAGGCAACGGCGACACTCACCGGAATAAGACTGAGCGGTGGCGGTGGGATTGGCGGCGGGCCGAACAACTTTTGTCGGCTTCTAGGGTTCGGGTCTTTTGCACAGTGCGGCTCGTGCGCTTAGACAAAAGGAACAGTTAAGTATCTATTAAGAAACACTATAATCTTCTATTTATACCCAAGGAATAAGCAGAATAGCTCCTGCCGCTATTCACAGACCCAGGACTTAGAATCCAGCGTTTTCGACCAGACAACCCTTGTCATGACGAATCGTCGAGTATCAATGACATATACAACGAATAGTCGAGTATACAAACTATACTCGACGAATCATCGAGTATCCATAAGATATTCGATGAATGGCATTGAGTGAACTCAATGCTCTCAGGGCCAAACTCGTCGAATCAACACTTGACTCGACGAAGGCGTTGAGTGGACTCAACGCACTCAATGCCTAAGTGCCAGATTCGTCGAGTCAACCTTTAACTCGATGAAGGCGTTGAGTGGACTCAACGCACTCAACGCCTGAGACTCAGACTCGTCGAATAAACTCCTTGACTCAATGAATCATCGAGTATACTAAACTCACTCAACGCTTAGGTGCAATACTCGACAAATCAACTCTTTGACTCTACGAATTGTTGAGTAAACTCAACACACTCAATGCCATCATTCGACAAATCAACACTTAACTCGATGAAAGCGTTGAGTGGTCTCAACGCATTCGATGCTTCAAAAGCCTGGTTGTGCTAAGTCCTTTCAACTCATCATATGAGCAAATCATACCAAGTTAATCTCCTAATTTCTCCAAACGTTCTTATGTGTGACCCTGATAGGATCATACTATGTTGGCAGTGAGGCTACATACTCTATCACTTCTAGATCACAATTGTAATACCAAAAGTCTCCCACTTGATCTTAAAAGTATCAAACAAAAGCTTCACAAACAATGAGCGTCATCTAACAATGCATTATTGCTCACTAAGCAATAAGAGTTTAGAACTCTAAAGCCATCGTGACCAATGTTTCAGTGTTGTAATGTCCCTTCATCCCTTACACCCAGATAAAACTAAAGGTATAGACCGTGTCACCCTCATAATTGTTCAATCTCGGTTTCTTGATCTAGAATGGACTTCTAGAAATTGGTGATCCCAATAACATATATTGACTTAACCAAGCATGGCCATGCATTTCTCAATCCCATTCCATCAAGGGGCCCTTGGATGAAACTCCTGTCATATAGGATGACAAATCCCATCTCTGATCATAAGCAAACACCCAAATGATTCGTAACATACCCAATAACCACTTTATTATTCAACTTTCTCAAGACTAGACTTTTGATTGCATCAAACCACGCTCTTCATCACTCGATGAATGCTGTGACTTCAGGTCAAAGGACCACAAACACCATTGCCACTTGAGTCATACTTATGACACGTTCATATAACAATCCACAAAGTATTCTCATGGTGGGTCTATCTAGTACAACTTGTTCACGAACAAGCACCCATGTGATGACTTGATATAACAATTGTTGAATTTTTTCTAAGTGGAAGTGGGTGAACTAAACGGACTGGGCGGTCTGTCCTGGCAGCTTGTGCGGATAGAGGGTGGCGGCCTGGTAGGTCAACCTTGTTGTTGCTGGAAGTTTTGGTGGTCAGACCGGGCGGTCTGAACGGACAGAGTTGGTGACTTGCTAGGTCGGCCAGTGTTTTGCGGATTGGTTCCCATGTTGTTTATGGCAGATAGGATGGTTATCCGCTCAGTTGCCTGATTGAGCAGCTGGCTCTGGAGTTTGTCGGTCTTGTGTGGACAGGTGTTGTATCCGTTGGTATTGTGTTCACACCAGGGATGTCTGGTTGTGTGGGCTTGGTCTGGATTTGGACCAAGTTTAGATCTGCTTAAGTCAGGAGGTCGCACGATCTGTATGGTTTGGTTTCTTCATCCTCCTAGCTTGGTAGCAGCTGTATTGTGCGACTTGAATGCTAGCTCGCTCTCTGTGATTCGGAGCTTTGTCCGTAAGTTAGCAGACTAGGGTGGTACTCGCTGGGTTCGCCTGGTTGGTTTTATAGTCTGGCTGGGCTTGACGGTCTCCTTCCTGGCTAAGTTGTAGCGGGCTGGTGTGTATCCGCAGTCTTTGTAGATACACTTGCTGTTCGCACTGGATAGGGCAGTTATCCTATCGTCTATGGTGGTGATCACACTCCTCTCCACGCCTATAAATAGGATCCCCCTATCATATCAACAATACCGAGTGAACAGTTGTGCGGAAAGTGCTGAAGGGCCAGGAGTTTGGTTCTGACTGAGTGCGGACTCTGCGGGTAACAACCAATGGCTTTCAGCAGGTCGCGACTTGCGACTAAGCGATTTGTCTTCTACAACTTCTTCCCTGTTCAAATAAGTTGTTCGCCCTTAGACGGCTTGTTCAATTCGGTGACAACAGTCCCCGTATTCTGACAGCTAGGCGACCTCGCGGTCAGGTGGCTTGCAGTTAAGCGGCTAGAGTTCTTCAGTAGCAATAGAATAACCGGTAGTCCACACGGCTTGTTGCAGTCTTGCAATTAGGCGGCTTCAGCGGACTCCTTTAGCAGTTAGCAGTAGAGCCGACGATTACTCGTTGAGGCCACGCAGTTTGTTTCTCAGGTTGTATTTTTCTTGCTCCCCGGATACATTGGCAATCATGTCTCGCCATGTATGCCTCGTTGTGTAAAGAGATTTTTTTATTTGTACAAGACTCTTGCTCTTCTAGTTGTTTCTTTTGGCTTGCTTGGGATAAGTGTGGTTGAGTGTTACTGCGTCTGGTGTCCTATTTTCCGCTATCACAAATATTTTCAACAATGTCATGACCTGTGAGAACTGGTCATCAGTCAATGCACATGCTAGTCTCAATGTGTCATCATCGCCCTTAGCTTATAAGATGACACTCGACTAGGGACCATTTAAGAATGAAGCTTCTAAAACATAGGCTCTCACATTCAAGTCACCACTTGACTCCTATGTAAGCAAACATTCTAAGGGCATTTATTATGTTAAATTACTCTATCACAATAGAAATAAATTTACAAAATAAAAGAACTTGCCAAGATATATAAATGAAATGTATACAGTACTATATTCAACAAATGAATTATTACAGCAAACAAACAAACAATCCACAAGACTCCCACTAGGGCTGATTATTAAGGTATCGTATACCCATAAATTTAACATGACCATCATGCTTTCTCTACACTAGAGGCTTTGTCAGTGGATCCTCAATATTTTCTTAAGTCGGCACTCTGCTAATGCTCACATCTCCTCGATCGACAATCTCTCAAATAAGATAGAACCGCCAAAGTATGTGCTTGGAGCGCTGATAAGATATAGGTTCCGAAGCAAGTGCAATTGCACCGTTGTTTTCACAGTAGAGATCTACGGGATGAATAATGCTAGGAACTACATCTAACTCGCCGATGAATTTCCTAATCCATACAGCCTCCTTTGCTGCATTTATAGAGGCGATATACTCGACCTCATTTGTAAAATCGACAACTATCTCATGCTTGGAACTTTTCCAGCTAACAACACCTCCATTTAGGAAAAATATTAACCCTGACTTAGACTTTGAGTCGTCCCTATCAGTTTAGAAGCTAGCATCCGTGTAACCTCTTATAATGAGCTCTTCCTCTCCAACAAATACCAAGAACGTATCCTTAGTCCTTCGCAAGTATTTAAGGATATTCTTAACAGTAATCCAATTACTTTCATTGGGATCAGACTGATACTTGCTAGTCATTCTCAAGGCATAAGAGACATCGGGTCGAGTACATATCATTGCATACATGATTGACCTAATTGCCGAAGCATATAGAATCAACTTCATGCGGTCCTTATCTTCACAAGACTTAAGATACTGGTCCTTAGAGAGACTCGCACCATGAGAAATGGGAAAGAATCCTTTATTGGACTCAAGCATGTTGAACTGCTTCAACACCTTATCAATGTATGTACTTTGGGTAAAACCCAACAACTTCTTCGATCTATCTCTATAAATCTTAATACTAAGTATATAAGTCGCTTCACCTAAGTCCATCATAGAAAAGCAGTTTCCTAGGTTGTTCTTAACAACTTGTAGGGTCGGTTTGTTATTCCCGATTAGCATTATGTCATCCACATACAATATCAGGAAGACAACAATGCTCCCACTAATCCTCTTGTAAACACAGGGTTCATCCTCATTCTTGATAAAACCAAACTCTTTGATCTTTTCATCAAAATGAAGCTTCCAACTTCGAGAAGCCTGTTTAATCCATAAATGGATCTCTGTAGCTTGCATATTTTAGTGGCTTCACCTAGAGATACAACACCCTCGGGTTGTGTCATATACACTTCCTCAAGGAGGTTTCCATTTAAGAAAGCCATTTTGACATCCATCTGCCAGATCTCGTAGTCATAATACGCAGCAATAACAAGTAAAATTCGGATGGACTTAACCATGATAATAGGGGAAAAGGTCTCACTATAGTCAATACCATGAAATTTCTTTAAACCCTTAGCCACTAGTTGCCCTTTGAATGTCTGTACATTCCCATCCATATCGGTCTTCTTCTTGAAGACTCACTTGCACCCTATGGGTCGTACCCCTTTACGTAGTTCCACCAAGGTCCAAACTTGGTTTTCATACATGGAGTCCATTTCATATTTCATGTCCTCAAGCCACTTCTCAGAATCCGGTCCACTCATAGCCTCTTGGTAGGTTGCTGGCTCATCACTATGATCCATAAACAACACATTTCTTATTCGAGACACGAGAAATCCAAATCTCTCAGGCTCAAACCTTGGTCTACCAGATCTACGTGTAACTTGTGTTTCCTGAGCAGGTTCTCTAGCTATAATAACTTATAGTCCTAGCTCAGGTTCCAATTCCGGTTCATTCACATTTTATGGTTCTTGAACTTCTTCAAGTTCTACCCTGGCAGTCTTTCTACTTAAAAATTCTTTCTCAAAAAAGACACCAGTCCTTGTGACAAACACTTTGCCTTCGGATGGTAGATAGAAATAGTACCCTTTAGTTTCCTTTGGATACCCCACATGATAACAGTTATCTAATTTAGGTTCCAGCTTGTCAGGAATTTGACATTGCACGTATGCCTCACAACCCCAAACATTATTGAACGACATACTAGGATGCTTCCCAGTCCATATCTCATACAGTGTCTTTAGAACCACTTTTGTTGGAGCACGATTTAGTGTAAAAGAAGCAGTTTCTAGAGAAAAACCCCAAAAAGAAATAGGCAGATCTGCATGAATCATCATTGACCATACCATGTCTAAGAGAGTACGATTTCTACGCTCAGACACACCATTATGCTGTGGTGTTCTAGGTGGAGTGAGCTATGATACAATACCACACTCTTTCAGATGATCACAAAACTCATGACTTAGGTATTCGCCACCTCGATCAGATCAGAGTGCTTTAACCTTCTTTCCCAATTGGTTCTCTACTTCGTTCTTAAACTCTTTGAACTTTTTCAAAGGTTTTGGATTTACACTTCATAAGATATACGTATTCGTATCTACTAAAGTCATCAATAAATGTAACAAAGAAGAAATACCCACCTCTAACCATAGAACTCATGGGTCCACATACATCACTATGTATTATACCCAAGAGATCTACATCCCTCTCATTGAAACTAGTGAAAGGGACCTTAGTCATCTTTCCTAACAAACAAGACTCGCATCTCTCAAATGACTCATAATCAAATGAGTCTAGTAGTCCATCTTTATGGAGCTTGGATATGCATTTCTCATTTATATGTCCCAAATGACATTGCCAAAGGAACATAGGGTTCGAGTAATTCATTTTTAGTCTTTTAGTATATTCTATATTATAGATCTGATAGTCTAAGTTCAAAACATAAAAACCCATTAAACATCTAGGTTATACCATAACAAACATTATTCTTAAATATCGAACAACAATTATTCTTAATAATAGAAGAAAATCCAACCATGTCCAAGCATGAAATGGATATAATGTTTCTAGTTATAGAAGAAACATAATAACAGTTATCTAGTTCTATTACAAGCCCACTGGGCAAAGAAACATGGTAAACTCCTACGGTGACAACATCAACTCTTGCTCCATTGCCAACACGTAGGTTCACCTCCCCTTTACTCAGCAATCTTCTCCTTCCCGGTTCCTACATATTTTTAAAAATGTGAGAACCACATCCGGTATCTAATACCCAGGATGAAGGAGCAGAAAGGTTTATCTCTATAACATTGATACTTGAAGCGGAAGTCATACCTCCCTTCATCTTATGCAGACCCTCAATATATGAAAGACAGTTCCTCCTCCAATGAACAGCCTTGCCACAGTGGTGGCATTTCCCTTCTTTCACTAAGCCCTTCTTCTTCAGTACTGAAGACTTGGGCTCCAACGCAGACTTAGGTCATACCTTCATCTTCTTGAAGCCCTTGGCCTTGCCCTTGCCTTTATGCACCATCAGTATGGGGCTAACAGACTTGACCTTCTTCATATTGATCTCAGAAGTTCGCAACATGCCTAGGAGCTCGGGCAGTGTCTTGTTTATTTCATTCATGTTATAGTTTAAGACAAACTACTCATAATTGTCCATTAATGATTGCAGGATCAGGTCTGTGGCCAACTATTGGACTAGAGGGAAGCCTAGTCTCTCAAGGTTCTCTATATACCTAATCATCTTGAGTGTGTGAGTCCTTACGAGGTCCCGATCTCCCATCTTACACTGAAATAATGCCTTAGTGATGTCAAACCTTTCTTATCAAGCTTGCCCTTGAAACATTTTCTTTAGTTGCTCGTCAATTTCCTTGCAACTTATGCTCTCATGTTGCTTTTGGAGCTCAGAGTTCATAGTTGCCAATAAGAGACATTCGACGTCCAATGAGTTGTCAAGATACTTCTTATTAGCATCCTTATCAGCACGGGACGCATTCCCGACAGGCTCTTCAGGGGATTCCTCTTCCAAAACATAGAGCTTGCGCTCTTGCCTGAGAACAATTCTCAAGCTCCTATACTAGTCAAAATAAATATTCCCACTCATCTTTTCCTTCTCAAGGATGGCTCTGAGGGACAGGGTGGAGTGTGAACCACTTGCCATGGAAATTCTACAAGGGTACAGCAGAGAAACTTCAGTACTACATTTAAAAATACATCTTATTTACTTCAATTACGAATTTAATCAAAATAACTCCCACTATTTTTATAAAACTGATAACCCTTGATATCAATTCGGAGAGTATATGTGAGTTACTATCTTAGTGTAAGACCCCCTCCCGGAACACAAAACACGGCACGAGAAGGGCCTTATGCCCAGAACAGTCGCCTTAGGGTAGCATTAACACTCAGGCTAGCCTGTACCAGAAGACGCTTATTCTGCCGGCTACAACCAATATCAATATATATATGCCAACCTAACCATAATAATATGAAGAAGTCATATCCACACAAGCTATAAGTCCAAAAGTACAAGAGTAGAGAAGCTAAAACATGCTTCTACGAAATCAGAGTACAGCTATAAAGTTGCCCCAAAAGGGCTAAAACAAAACTCTCACACACTCATATCTGTAACCGACGGTAGCGACGACACCGTCCCTTCAGGCCCTGTCGTCCTGGCTTGGTTGTCCGGCTGCGTAATCTGATGCTGCTCTACCTGCGGGGTCTCCTCCTAAAAAGGAAGACGTACCAACCGTTAGTCATAAAGACTAAGTGGCTTAACATCCGCTCCCCCGACGACTCCTCGGCACCGGGCGGAGAAAGGGATAGGATACAATATATATATATATATATATATATATATATATATATATATATATATATATATATATATATATATAAAGCCGGAGTATAAACAAGCAAGTGGTATAGGTACGGTATCACTACGTATATGAAGTAGTGTATAATCAAGTAATAAGTTATTCTAGCATTTATACAATCTATCACAACACATAAGTAATACTATAACAAAGGTAACTCAACTTATATGAATGCCCATACAGACATATAGGTTGAGGATCGTTCAGCAGTAAGTAACTCATCGTATAGGAGTGTCCATACAAACTTATACGATTAGGGTCTTGTGTATGTAATGAGGTGAAATATTATGTATGCGATGTAGCACCCCAAAAACCCAAAGTCCCAAAAATGGGTTCAGGCTGGGTGACACGACCTGGGACACGGGCGTGTCCCAGGGCGTGTCAGGTGCACACGGCCTGGGACACGGGCGTGTCCCAGGGAGTATCCTGCTCGAGCGGCATTGAGTGGAGTGGCGTTGAGTGGAGTGGAGTTGAGTGGCGTTGAGTGTGGTACACGGCCTGTGACACAGGCATGTCACAGGGGCGTGTTGAGCACACGGTCGAGGACACGGGCGTGTGCCTTAGCCGTGTCCTTCTCGGGTGTCTCAGCCTTGTGTTTATGAAGTGACACAGCCATCAACACGGCCGTGTACTAGTTGACACGGGCGTGTCAGGGAGTGACACGGGCGTGTCGTAGCCCATGTTCTGTTCAAGATTGAGTCGGTTCCTGAACCGCTCAAGGGATACGGCCTGTGACATGGGCGTGTCACAAGCCGTGTCAACTCTGTTTAGATGCTTTTAAAAGCAAATCTTGGCCTTTCGTTCCCTTCTATTTGGATCTTGTGGTCCCAGCTCTTCCCTGCTCGGATAAGACCGAGAATGGAGATGAATATCTCATTCTCATCTTAGCCTTTCTCTTTCTAAGTGAAGAGAGAGAGGAGAGCAAGGAAGGAAGAAGTAGAAGCTTTCCGACCGCCGGTGGAGCTTCAGCGGTCCGTTTCGAGAGCCGAGTGCAGCGTTGTGAAGGCAAGGCTGCCACGGTGGTTTCCATCCGTCTAGTTTTCTATGGCTCCAAAGCGATCGTCAAGGGTAACGGTCTTTTTTCCTTGGGCAGGTGAAGCCCTTTGTTTATGCATGTATATCTGTGGAATCCTCCATCAAAAGATGGAAGAGCGTAAGTGATTCTAGTGGTTAAGTCTGCATCTAGAGCCGGAACTGTGTAGTATGGCATAGTCATGATGTGCGTAGCCCATCTGGATGGATATCTGGATTGGTGATGTTGCGAACCAGAGAAGACTCCGTCTATATATCGGTTACCTTACGGAGATGGTGAGGATGATTGTGATGAGCTTAGTCTAGCTCCTTTGTTTGTATGCTCGGCGCGAGCTGTATTGATAGAATCGACAGCGGCACGATGTGTCGGTGTTGAGGAGGAATGCGAGAACCTCTGAGTGGGTATGAGACCCACCAAGTTCATCGATCGGGTTGTTGTAAGCGATTACCTCTGAGTGGATGGGTATGAGAGGTCGTCAATAGGGATTTGGCGGCTGATTCCCATAGCCAACAAGTTAAGAACCTCTGAGTGGGTGGGCCACCCAACAGGTTCCATGGTAGGATCGGGTGAGCAGTCGATTGGTAGCAATGCAGCGGGGCGATTTCCCTAGGCTTGTTACACTACGTGGGTAGGTCGACTGATATTGCTCACAATTTGCTATGAGGTGCGTGCCTCTGAATGGACGGGTGCGTAAGGTCTTCAACAGGGGTTTAGATGCTTTGGCACGGCCAACAAGTAAACACCTCGAATTGGCGGTGGAACCATGAGGAGCTTCGTACACCGTAAGCGTGCCCTGAGTGCACGGAACGTCTGGCACTAAGGCCGACATTTGTGATGATATTGTGTATTGGATATATGTGTTGAGATTGGATTACATACAGGGAAGGAACTACTGCCCCGGGTAAGGGGTAGGGTCGTTATAATTGGTCAGTTGAATGCTGACCGTTGCTTTGTTTGTCACCCCTGGGGTGAATGTCTTTATGCAGGTGTTGCCCTTGTAGATGCGGAAATAAATTGAGCGGGCTGAATCCCTTGCTGTTGCTGTCAGGACTTCGAAGGCCGTGCGAAGCTTTGAATTTCATGTGTGGCTAGCCTGCGTGCTGATGTATGAAGTCATATGTTTGTAAAGAGAAACTTATAAGGCCGTAAGGCCGTGAGCGGTGTGCTTGTTAACATTCCTGGTCTTGTATATAAATGAGTTATTTATATAGTAGTGGGCATTCATGGATTGAGTTTGTATAACTTGTAACTTCCGCTAGAATGCTCTGAGTTAGGATGCATGGTATTTTGGTATTAACCTGTGACCTCGCCGTCTGTTTGTGGCATATAATGTGGGGCCCCAGCCAGACCTTCTATTATATATTACTTAGCAAGTCGGGTTGTTACATTTTGGTATCAGAGGGAGGTTTCGATCCTCCGACCTGTGGGTTGTTATATTTTGGTATCAGAGTCCCTCTCGGTTTTCCCATTTCGAATTCGTGGCCGAATTCTTTTGTCGGGTGGCGCGCACGTGTACGTGCGAACCATTTTAACATAATTGAACTCAAGAATGTCCACTAGGAATGTGCGCGTGTGTATTTGGTATGTTTGCCGTTTTGGATTGGAGGTTTATTATTGATATTTTTTTACATGTAAGTGACAAGAAGTGGAGCTGGGCAGTCTGAGCCCCAGCGTTCGGATAAGAGTGCGGCACCAGCCGAGGTGCCCACACCTCCTCCTTCTGCGGAAACTGTACGCCTAGTTGCGGAGGCGGTATTTACCATGATTCAAGCACAACCTGTTAGGCAGGCAAGGCCTGTCGTGGAGCCAGTTCGGGTTGGTGCAAGGCAAGAGCGTGTGGACGCTCGAGTGGACGAGCGAGCGACTGACGGGCAATTGAAGCGATTTATGGATTTTCTTCCACCTACGTTTGTCGGGGCGGATTCCCCAACGCAGGCGGAAGATTGGCTTGCAAGAGTGAAGAGGATCCTGATAGCGCTCAGGATTGATGAGGGGCAGAGAGTGACGTTAGCCACTTTCTTACTGGAAGGAGAGATGAGACTATGGTGGGACAACGTTGAGATGCACCAGTTGGCAGGCAGAGGCTTGGGAGAGATTGAGATGGACAAATTCTACAGGTTGTTTTGGGCAAAATATTTGCCAGTATCGCGGAGAATTACGATGGAGACCGAATTTCAACGTTTGGTGCAGGGTGAGAAGACTGTGGATGACTACCTGCATGAATTTACCAGACTGGGACGTTATGCGGGGTCGACTTTTGCGAAAGAAGCGCGAACGACGAACAGATTTTATGAGGGACTCCGAGATGAGTTGAGATTGGCGCTTCCGAGTTTAGTGAACCAAGGCTTCCAAGCCTTAGTAGATACAACCTGTGCATTGGAAAAAGATTTGAAACGAGTACATGACAAAAAGAACTTGGCGGCAGAAAAGTCGGAGTTCAAAGTCCCACAGTCCGAACAGTTGGAGTTCAGGAAACGGGATAAGAAGAGGTTCAAGCCTGCTAAACAAACGTCTTCGGATGTTGCTTCGGGCGCGACGTTTGGTCAAGGACGTGTTGATTCGCGTACCTGTTTCATTTGTGGAAAGCAGGGGCATATTGCCCGTTACTGTTGGAAAGGCCTGTCAAAGAATGAGAAAAAGTAAGGCGCATCCTATAAGGAAAAGGGTAAGGCAGTGGCGGAATCATCTACATCCCGGGCGCAACCGCGAGTATACAATCTCGGAGTGCAGGAGCCGTAAAGCTCACATTATGACGTGCAACAGCCTCGAATGTCTAACCTGGAGTTGCAGGAGGCTGTTAAAAAGCTGCTTAGAGACGCGGATGAGCGGAAATAAAGTGGAGGGTACACTTTATTGCTTTTTGTTGTACTTTGTATCGTGTATGTATGTGTGTTTGTGAAAACACTTTTGCTGGTGCGAGAACATGGGGAGCGTAACCCCAGATTATCGCGTGGCTTTGTACCAAGGACTGGTTGTATTGTTGGATATATTGCGCTAAATTTCGGGACGAAATTTTTATAAGGAGGGGAGGATTGTAACACCCCAAAAACCCTAAGTCCCAAAAATGGGTTCAGGCTGGGTGACACGGCCTGGGACACGGGCGTGTCCTAGGGCGTGTCAGGTGCACACGGCCTGGGACACAGGCATGTCCCAGGGCATGTCCTGCTCGGGCGGCGTTGAGTGGAGTGGCGTTGAGTGGCATTGAGTGGAGTGGCGTTGAGTGTGGTGCATGGCCTATGACACGGGCGTGTCACAGGGGCATGTTGAGCACACAGCCGAGGACACGGGCATGTGCCTTAGTCGTTTCCTTCTCGGGTGTTTCAGCCTTGTGTTGATGAGGTGACATGGCCATCAACACGTCCTTGTACTAGTTGACACGGGCATGTCAGGGAGTGACACGGGCGTGTCGTGGCCCGTGTTCTGTTCCAGATTGAGTCGGTTCCTGAACCACGCAAGGGACACGGCCTGTGACACGGGCGTGTCACAGGCCGTGTCAACTCTATTTAGATTCTTTTCAAAGCAAATCTTGGTCGTTCGTTCCCTTCTATTTGGATCTTGTGGTCCCAGCTCTTCCCTGCTCGGATAAGGCCGAGAATGGAGATGAATATCTCATTCTCATCTTAGCCTTTCTCTTTCTAAGTGAAGAGAGAGAGAGGAGAGCAAGGAAGGAAGAAGGAGAAGCTTTCCGACCGCCGGTTGAGCTTCAACGGTCCATTTCGAGAACAGAGTGCATCGTTGTGGAGGCAAGGCCGCCGCGGTGGTTTCCATCCGGCTAGTTTTCTATGGCACCGAAGTGATCGTCAAGGGTAACGGTATTTCTTCCTTGGGCAGGTGAAGCCCTTTGTTTATGCATGTATATAAGTGGAATCCTCCATCAAAAGATGGAAGAGCATAAGTGATTCCAGTGGTTGAGTATGCATCTCGAGCCGGAACTGTTTAGTATGACATAGGCATGTTGTTTGAAGCCCATCTGGATGGATGTCTGGATTGGTGATGTTGCGAACCGGAGAAGACTCCATGTATATATCGGTTACCTTACGGAGATGGTGAGGACAATTGTGATGAGCTTAGTCTAGCTCCTTTGTTTGTATGCTCGGCACGAGCTGTATTGATAGAATGGACAGCGGCACGATGTGCCGGTGTTGAGGAGGAATGCGAGAACCTCTGAGTGGGTATGACACCCACTAAGTTCATCGATTGGGTTGTTGTAAGCGATTACCTCTGAGTGGATGGGTATGATAGGTCGTCAACAGGGGTTTGGTGGCTGATGCCCATAGCCAACAAGTTAAGAACCTCTGAGTGGGTGGGTCACCCAACAAGTTCCGTGGTAGGATCGGGTGAGCGGTCGATTGGTAGAAATGTAGCGGAACGATTTCCCTAGGCTTGTTACACTACGTGGGTAGGTCGACTTATTGTGCTCACAATTTGCTATGGGGTGCGTGCCTCTGAGTGGATGGGTACGTAAGGTCTTCAACAGGGGTTTAGAGGCTTAGGCCCGACCAACAAGTAAACACCTCAAATTGGCGGTGGAACCATAAGAGCTTGGTACACCATAAGTGTTCCCTAAGTGCACGGGACTTCTGGCACGAAGGCCGGCATTTGTGATTTTATTGTGTATTGGATATATGTGTTTAGATTGGATTACATGCAGGGAAGGAACCACTGCCCCGGGTAAGGGATAGGGTTGTTATAATTGGTCAGCTGAATGCTGACCGTTGCTTGGTTTGTCACCCCTGGGGTGGATGACATATGCAGGTGCTGCCCTTGTAGATACAGAAATGGATTGATCGGGCTTGGGAAGAGAATGAGATTGTCAGGGTTTCACTTTTCCTTTTTATACAGAAGTGACGCGGGTAGGGACAGGGTCGTGTCCTTACCCGTGTTCAGTCCTGGCGAAGCGTCATCAGCGGTTTGACTGGTTTTTCATGCTCATACACGGGTACTGACACGCCCGTGTTGGTACCCGTGTCTAGGTGATACTGTCGTGGTTATGGCCATTTCATTACTCGTGTCCTGGTCAGGACACTTCCCGTCTTGCTTGTCTTGGAGCACACGGGTAGGGACACGCCCGTGTCTCTACCCGTGTCCTTCTCTGGACAGACTCAAAGCCATGGCACTCAAAGCCATGACACTCAACGCCATGGAACATGGGTAGGGACATGCTCGTATCTCTACCCGTGTCCTGCTCGAGAAAAAACACTCAAAGCCATTTCACTCAAATCCATGGTCACTCAACGCCACTGAACACCGGTAGGTACACGCCCGTATCCCTACCCGTGTCCTTCTCGGGACACACCACTCAACTCCTTTTTAGAATCACTCAGCACCATTGTCACTCAACACCACTAAAAATTGGTAGGGACACGCCCGTGTCCCTACCCGTGTCAAGCTCAACACAAGTTTTCAACCTATTTCCTTGTTCCCCGAAAGTGCGCACATGATCGCCTGCACCAGCTATCTTGACACCAAAAACACGCATAAGGGGCCTAGCGCGAATCGGAACGTTACAAATCCTATAAACAAAATAAAAAATTTTGTCCCCAAAATCAGGCTAAAGCTATGGGGAGTGAAGCATACAGAAAACTGAATATGCTTTTAAATAAAATTACCTGAAGCAAACAACTCCGGGTAGCGTATTTGCATCAAATCCATTGGCTCCCATGTAAACTCCTCCTTCCCATGATTAGACCATACCACCTTTACCAAGGTAACACTTTTGCGGCGCAAGGTTCTTATCTCTTTGTCTACGATCCGCACTGGCTCCAGTCGAACATACCTATCAGACGCCACAGCACCATCAGTTGTGGGGATGTATTGATCGGGCTGTAACAGCGCCTTCTGAAGCGACGACACATTGAACATTCTCTAGCTCGGGTGGTAGCTCAAACCGATAGGCTAACGGGCCAACCCTTTCCAGTATAGTATAAGGACCCACATACCTCAAGCTGAGCTTCTTCACACCACGCACCCGTGACACTCCATGCATCGGCCAGATTTTCAGAAATACTTTATCACCCACTTTAAACTCCACCAGACGGTGCCTTGCATTATAATACTTCGCCTGCCGACTTTGAGACTCCAACATACAATCTCGTATCAGCCTAACCACCGCATCAGTGTCATCTATCTACTCAACTCCCAAAGTCTTCGGGTATTCATCTTGCACCCAAGACAAGGGCGTTCTACACCTTCTTCCATAAAGGGCTTCATGGGGCGCCATGCCAATGCTCGCCTGATGGCTATTGTTGTAGGAGAATTCCATTAGGGGTAAGATCCTTTCCCACGGCTCTCCCCTATCCAACACACATAATATCAACAGATCCTCCAGTGTCCGGAAGGTCTGCTCAGACTGCCAGTCCGTTTGAGGATGAAACGTGGTACTAAAGGTAAGGCGTGAGCCAAAATACGTGAAAGTCCACCTAGTGTCAACTACCTTCACCTATGGGGGGGATAGGTGACTTGCAGCGTATTTGCGGAATTAAAAGTGTACCTGCAGAATCAAAACAAAACACACAGCACAGAAAATAACACAGGCAATATATAGTGGTTCCCCGATTTGGGTACGCCCACTTTCCCCCTTCGACCTATCTCCCAATCCAGGGACGACTCGGTCACTTCACCAACAGGACTGAAATCCAATCCTTGCACTATCGGAAGGAACCCTTCCACACGTAGGAGTCAACACTCCCACAACGCGGGTTGCACCCAATCCTACAACTAGGAACCAAATGTTCCTTTACAATGAAAACGAAATTAGAGTGTATAAGAAAATACAAACAACTTGAAGATCTAGGTGTCCCATTTCGTTAGACTACTTGTTCTTGTAGGCAACGAAAAGTCCACAACCATAGATCTTTCTTGGAGAGAATGTCCCCGAGACCGGCGGCGGCGACGAGCGGCGGCAAGGCTCTCGGTGTTGGCGGCGGCAACTGAAAACAGCAGCAAAGCACTGGAGATTCAATCTTCTTAGCGAAGTCGGCAAGGTCTTCTAACGGTCACACTAGGATCGATCGTCTCGATCGATTTGGACGGGGATGGATTTCCCTATCTCAAATCAAGAGACAAAAGATCTCTGGTTAGACGCGTGAGACGCTGTGCAAGACTTGGCTTCTATCACCGGGGATCTGGAGGATATCGAGATCAGCAACGGTGATCACTGTACGAGCGGCGGCGACAGAGACGGAGCAGGTTCGCGAATTTAGGGTTTGACAGCTGCTGGCTTTCGTATTCTGTATCCGTGTCAAACACTGTACACCAATACTTGTGTATTTATACACTAGGTCATAAAGATGACCGTTGTGGGCCCCACCAAAGCAAAGACCTAAGTCCGGTTCGAAATACCGCTGGAAACTTGGACCGGTCCAGGAAATGTCGGAAATTTGCCCAAGTCAAATTCGGCGAGAATCGTATGTGATTCTCGACGAATCGGCGAGAATCACTTACGATTCTCGCCGAATTCTACTTGGAGAATTCTGGCATCACAGGTTATACAGGCCGGGGAGAATCGGCGGGAATCACATTTGATTCTCGCCGAATCGTCGAGAATGCAAAGTCATTCTCGACGAATCGGCGAGAATCACTTAGTGATTCTCGACGATTCTGCCTTAAGAGGATTTTCTGACTGCATCGAGACAGCCGACCCAACCTGGCGAGAATCATCTAGTGATTCTCGACGACTCGTCGAGAATCACAAGTGATTCTCGACGAATCGGCGAGAATCACTTAGTGATTCTCGACGATTTACACTTAGACGATTCTCGTCTTTCAACCCGTGAGCTGGTCTTTGGCCCATCCTTGCTCCTTGTCTGCTCTTGCTTTATCATAGCCCTGTACTTGAAATTAAGTACACCCCAATAGAGAGAGTACACGTAGGCCAACACACTGATCTGCTCAACGAGGGATTACGTCGCGCAGACCCGTGTATATTGACCCACTGCACCCTGACATTGGTGTGTACTTAGCGTGAAATAACTGCAAGCACAACTAGAAGAAATTCATCAAATACATAGTGAATTCATCTTAGCTTGATAGGAGGCTTCCTCAAATCCAGGTGATTGTGGATACAATACCCAACAATCTCCTCCTATTTGACGAAGCCAAAATCCTACTATGCTAAGATGAATTTCAACACTTAAGACAAAATATGCATTAACCAAAAGAGTGAACAATAAACGTAATTAGATTAATGTGAGAGTCAAATAATAAACCACACACATGTATATATAAATATGAATATCCACACAGAAATGTTCACATGATCACATGATACGGAAAGTTTAAATGTGATAATAACAAAAGCTAACATCCTAAAGATCTTTGTCCTTAGCTATGTCTTCTTTAAGTTGCTTAGCTAATAACTTTCTGCTTTGTCGCTCAAGATACTCCTTGGGCTTTAGATAGTATCTCGGAGTAGGGGCTTTATCTGCCGCGGTGTTGTTCCTGAAAAATATGCTACGTTTAGCTTCAAATTCTTTATGCCGCTCCCATTCGTACTGACTATATACATCATTTTGATTTATTTGCCCCCTCTACAGTAACAAAAATGTGTCCAAGATAATACTCTTTGATACAGGACTCCATCTTTCATTCCTCACATCATCCTCCTTCAATCTGATCTTCTTTTCAGCTTGCGTTTCCCTAGATGTCCCTTCTTGAATTTTTCTCTTGTCCCTGGCTCTTGTTATGGCTTCTTGATCAAACCAGCTTCTTCGTTCAGCCCTTTCAACAGCTTTCTTTGCCTCGGCTTCGCTCATTGGTACTTCTTCAGTCCTTATTTCACCCGCAGTAGTACCAGCAGGACCCACATCCTCAGGCAGAGTGACTGGAACATGTGTTCCTGATGCCTCTGTTACCAGCCAGTGGGCCGTTTCAAACATGTACTTATTCGAATTATCGAATTTGTATTTGTCAATTATTATTTATTAAGTTGATTAAAGGTGCAGTTATGATTTGGTAGTTTTGAAAGGCATACCTATTGGTCTGATCGAAGTTTAGAAGTACTAACTCATGAAGCCCCGCCATCTTAGCATTATACGCTTCCTCCCCCTTTTTGGCTTCGGCGGCTATAGAGTTTGTATAGAAATGTAGAGATGTATCAATGTGCTTCACAGTTTTACTGAATTCGTCCAGCAGAGATTTCTGATTTGCGTTCAGCGTTACCATGTTGGCATCAAATTTTTGTATGATCTGTGCCACAACATGAACATTTTTATTGACTACTATCAGGTCGTCAGTATTCTTCTTCAGTCCTTTCATGAGAAGAGATACGGCTGTGCCTGCCTCTGTATATTTTTCATCAAATTTCTTCTCCATCAAATCTAGTTTGTGGTTGATCTGAACCACATTCTTAAGCATGAGATCCTCAGAGTCCCGCAGTCTCTTTAGCACTTTGTTGTGGGATTTCTCAAACGTATCCTTGAGCTCATCTAGCATTCCTTGGACAAAATTAACAGTGTGATTTGCTAGGTTTGCTTAAAGTGGAGGAGCAGCAGGCAGACCTGGTCAGGCTCCCCAGCAGAAGTACTGGGAGAGCTGGACACTAGAATAGAGTCCACAGGGGGAGAGAGGGTTGCTGAGAGGGCTCCCCCTGCATTCCTGCATCCGACCTCTCAGGAGCTAGTTCCTCAGATGAAACAGCAACATCCTCCCGAGGATCCACCACTTTCTCCCTCTCAATTACTTCTTCCTCTATCTCGGTCTCCATGTGCTCAGGCTTATCTGCAGAGTTGTGCATGTCTTCCTCTACTTCTTCCTCCTCCTCCTCATCAGCCGCCTCATCTCCCAGGTAATTCATGTCTTCCTCACCTTCCTCTTCCTCTTCCACATCTGCCACTTCCTCCTCACGGTCTTCTTGCACAGTCTCCACAGCATCTTTAGCTATCTGAGAAATATCTGATATGATGTTTGCAGAAGAGTGTACAGGCTCCCCCTCAGTTCCTGCAATCAGTGCGTCAGGAACTTCACTGGGTGCTGCCATAGAGTGTGCTGGAGTACGGGTGTCCTCGGCCAGAGATGCTTCCTCTTGGTCTATTTCCCTGGCAACCTGCCCTATTCGCCGCTCCCATCGGTCGAATATGCTTACGTCCATCTTTTTCAGATACTGCAACGGCACTCCTTTGCTCATGTCGAATGTATCTCTGTCCAGCTGATTCAGATAGAGGCTGATGACTCTGCCAAAGCTAGGGGTACGGAGTGTGTCTTTAATTTTTTCAAAAAGCATGGCTCCCCAATTGAACCGCTTTCGGCAGACGATAGCCACCAGAGTTTTGAACATTTCCCCTGAAATGTGGTCGTGGGATCCAGGTTTGCAGATTAAAGCCTTCCCAACGATGTCAGATAGCAATTTTCCCTCCTCGTTCATGTCTTTCCTTTTGATTGACCTGGTCCCCCTGGCCAGTCCACAGAAGGATAGTGTCCTTGCTCTATCCTCTTCCTCCAGGTAATCTTCTTCTTCACAACTGGATAGCCGCAAGCATTGGGTCAGTTTCCTGGCAGATAACTTGACCTTCTTCCCAGCAACCTTGCTCTTGATGGAAGTGTCTTCGTGACGGAGCTTGGCAGTTGCAAAGAACTCCAGGACTTCCTTATCCAAGATCTTGCATGGGTGCTCCAGCACGAACGTCAGTCCCGCTTCCTCGAGCATAATGATTATGTTCCGGAACTCGTCGGAGGCCTGGGAGAATCCGGTTCTCACGAGCTCGCATCCAGTGGTCAGCCCAGTAGAAGTCCGTGGGGCCATAACAAACTAGAAAGAAAGGGAATACCAATTTCCAAGTCTAAGGATCTCCGAAACCAAGAGAGTGAGAACAAAATCTACACTAAGCTCAACACACGGTACCAGGGACAAGTAGGAGATTACCTAGTGCGGAGAGGAAGTGAAGGTTCCGGAGAGACGGCAAGCCTGGTTGCGAGAGAGACGCCGATCCGAGTCGAGGCTTGGACGAAAGCCTGGTTGCAAGAGGAAGTCTCCAGAAGAGTCGTTAGGTCACCACGCAGTGCCGAAGGAGGAACCCGCTGGGAGGAGAAGTCGAAGGGATTCCCCCTGGGAGGTGTCGTTGGACGAGAGCTTGGACAGAGTCTCGGCGAATAGCTGGAAGTTGAAGAGTCGGCGGGATTTAGGTTAGATCGGCGAGATTTAAGATGAGTCAGCGGAATTTGAAGAATCGCTGGAATTTAAGGAGTTGGCGGGATGTAGGTTGGGTCGGCGGGATTTAAATTGAGTCGGCCTGATACCACTTGAAAGTTCCATGTTATACCCGGGTTTATGTACCTAGTTATGTCTGAAGGCTTCGTTCGACGATACCATGGTGGAATTTAGTATGAGGGAAATCGCTGAGATTCCAAATTTATGTCGTTATCAAGGGTAAGAAAGTCTTAATAGGCATAATGGTTTCTTAATCCAACCAAGGGGTTCAAAATTTTCCAGGGCGGACTTATGGCTGACAATGTCAAACTAATCACTACTAATGTAACTGAAGGTTATCTTACGCTTATACTCCTTCCCTAAGTGACTGAGCATACGTGAATAATTTTTTCTATATGACCATCCAATGTCAAAAGAAGTGAATTCATTATTAAGTGTGGATATGTCAACGTACATAAATACATATATGGAATTGTTTATGCTTTATGGCTCAAACATTTACGGCTAATTGCAGTTACCTGTGATAACAAGATGTAACATTCACATTACCAGCACAGAGTATATCAGGAGGTCAGTATGCATGTGCCCGTAATGAAAGCACTGCTCCCATTCCCGACACTTTTTCCACGTCATTCTTGGAGCATCTCCTGTCCGGTTCCCATCAGGATTGTGGGAACCCAGACCACCCTGCAGGAAAGAGTTATCTTGCCTTAGGAACCCAATAAGTATTGGGTCCTAGGTTCCTGTCAGCATAATAGTTGGAATGCCTCCCCTCAGGAATCCTGGTGGGAGGACTAACATTTCCTCGAGGATGTGGAAGTCCCCTTGCCTTTGACACAGAAGAGTTGTGCCAACAATCTATGGCAAAATGACACACTTTGCCACAACATCAACATTCATGAATGTTGTATCGCCGTTTGTGACCTGAACGGGTGATTGAGGTAGTCATAGTTCTAGGTCTAAACGGGATAGAGCCGGATATGCTAACAGAATTGTCTCTTCCACCGTGACTATTGGAAGGGTGGAAAGAATGCATATGGCAGGCGTCATGAGGCTTGGGAGGTGGTGCCTTCCTTTCAGTCAGCCCCCTTCCAAGGACCCCATGAATCCCAACAACATGATTTCTAACCCCCCTTTCCTGAGTCCTAGGGAGGTGAAAGGCGCATTGTGAGCTGATGCTGGCAGATTCATGACGAGTTGGGGCTGTGGCTGAGAATACAAAGGGCTTGGTGGAGGCCTGAGGTATTTTCCTCTGGGTGGCCATGTCAGCTCTAGCACTGTGGGTATTTCCACATGAGGGCTGATCATTCTTGCAGTGACCATGGTTGTTCCTATGGTCATACCTGAATGCATGATGTGTGCCCTTGCTGTTCGGGGTGGGAGGTCTGAACACAGTTTCCCCATTTCTCCATGAATTGACGATTTGGGAGATCCACCCATTTTCTGATTTTCTTTTGATAGCATCTATCTTGGAAAAGTTAGAAACAATCCTCTTCTCGGTCTCTAGACGACTCTCTAGATCCGAGATCTTTGAGTCCTTTACCTTGATGGATTCCAATTGGAGATTCATCAAGGTCTTCAGCTGAGCAATCTCCTTAGCTTGCTCCTCCACAAGTAAGTTGCTCTTCTGAAGGGCACTCTCAAGAGAATCAGGATTTTCAATCCTTTGATTGAAGCTATCCATATCCCTTGCATCTCTGGAAGGACTACCCTCTGAATCGTTCCTGTCTTCAGGAACTTCAAGAGGAGAGGGGCATGAGGAAGAAGTTACCTGCTCCTGGCTTTGTTGTTCAGGGTTACCGTAAATATCGGCAGATACTGTTGAGTCAGCTTCATCAGAACTGCTTTCCTCAACTTCTTCTTCAGTCTCTGACAAGGACACAGGATCCCTGATACTGACAGATTGATCATGCCCTTCATCTTCAGAAATGAGGAACCCTACATAGGATTCATCCTCTTGTTGACGACAGGTCCCTGCTTTCTCTGATCCCTCCATGAGGCCTGAGATGGTTTGCCACATGGACTTGGCTGTCCTACACTTGTCCACTCTAGAGCGAGAAGGTCCAGACCAGACATCAGTGATGATCTGACGAATCACCTGGTCCAGGTTGAACAGTGAGAGCTCTGTCTCTGACATCTCTTTGGGACACTTGGGGATTTGGAGATCTTTCCCCGAGCTGGAAGTCTTCATGGGAATGAAGGGACCCTCTTCCAGAATGAGTGATGCTCGAGGGTCGATGGACTCCATATGAAATAGTACTCTCAACTTCCATACAGGATAGTACTCCTTTGTACATGAGGGGAGTCTTAGAGGAGGGACATCACAATCCAACTCCATGCTTGAGTCTGAGCTTCTTGTTGACACTGGTGGCAGGATTCTACTCAAGGTGTTAACCTTTTTGATGAGTAACCTCCCTCTGATACCACTTGAAAGTCCACCTAGTGTCAACTACCTTCACCTATGGGGGGGAGGATAGGTGACTTGCAGCGTATTTGCGGAATTAAAAGTGTACCTGCAGAATCAAAACAAAACACACAGCACAGAAAATAACATAGGCAATATATAGTGGTTCCCCAATTTGGGTACGTCCACTTTCCCCCTTCAACCTATCTCCCAATCCAGGGACGACTCGGTCACTTCACCAACAGGACTGAAATCCAATCCTTGCACTATCGGAAGGAACCCTTCCACACGTAGGAGTCAACACTCCCATAACGCGGGTTGCACCCAACCCTACAACTAGGAACCAAATGTTCCTTTACAATGAAAATGAAATTAGAGTGTATAAGAAAATACAAACAACTTGAAGATCTAGGTGTCCCTTTTCGTTAGACTACTTGTTCTTATAGGCAACGAAAAGTCCACAACCCTAGATCTTTCTTGGAGAGAATCTCCCCGAGACCGGCAGCGGCGACGAGCGGCGGCAAGGCTCTCGGTGTTGGCGGTGGCAACTGAAAATAGAAGCAAAGCACTAGAGATTCAATCTTCTTAGCAAAGTCGGCAAGGTCTTCCAATGGTCACACTAGGATCGATCGTCTCGATCGATTCGGACGGGGATGGATTTCCCTATCTCAAATCAAGAGACAAAAGATCACTGGTTAGACGTGTGAGATGCTATGCAAGACTTGGCTTCTATCACCGGGGATCTGGAGGAGATCGAGATCAGCAACGGTGATCACTGTACGAGCGGCGGCGACGGAGACGGAGCAGGTTCGTGAATTTAGGGTTTGACGGCCGCTGGCTTTCGTATTCTGTATCCGTGTCAAACACTGTACACCAATACTTGTGTATTTATACACTAGGTCATAAAGATGACTGTTGTGGGCCCCACAAAAGCAAAGACCTAAGTCCGGTTCGAAATACTGCTGGAAACCTGGACCGGTCCAGGAAATGTCGGAAATTTGCCCAAGTCAAATTCGGCGAGAATCGTATGTGATTCTCGACGAATCGGCGAGAATCACTTACGATTCTCGCCGAATTCTACTTGGCGAATTCTGGCATCACAGGTTATACAGGCCGGGGAGAATCGGAGGGAATCACATTTGATTCTCGCCGAATCGTCGAGAATGCAAAGTCATTCTCGACGAATCGGCGAGAATCACTTAGTGATTCTCGACGATTCTGCCTTAAGAGGATTTTCTGACTGCGTCGAGATTCTCTAGTGATTCTCGACGATTTACACTTAGACGATTCTCGTCTTTCAACCCGTGAGCTGGTCTTTGGCCCATCCTTGCTCCTTATCTGCTCTTGCTTTATCATAGCCCTGTACTTGAAATTAAGTACACCCCAATAGAGAGAGTACACGTAGGCCAACACACTGATCTGCTCAACGAGGGATTACGTCGCACAGACCCGTGTATATTGACCCACTGCACCCTGACATTGGTGTGTACTTAGCGTGAAATAACTGCAAGCACAACTAGAAGAAATTCATCAAATACATAGTGAATTCATCTTAGCTTGATAGGAGGCTTCCTCAAATCCAGGTGATTGTGGATACAATACCCAACAATACGCCTGTACCGCCTTCCACTCCTTGGATGTAAAGCGACCATCACGGTCAGAAACTATCGTCTTAGGCATGCCATGATACCATACAAATTGCTCATCAAAGAGGCATACCAAGACATCCATGTGAGCCTCCTTCTTCATAAGGATAAACCGGGCTACTTTCGTTAGTCAATCAACGATCACCCATACTGAATCATTCCCTGAGCGTGAGCGAGGTAGCCCATGTACGAAGTCCATGGAAATATCCTCGAAATTCCACTCAGGGATGGGCAATGACTATAACAAGCCGCCGGGACTCCTGTACTCCGCCTTCACCTTTTGACAGGCTTCACAATGTGTAACAAAATATCAGACATCCTTCTTCATTCCCGGCCAACACATGTTCTTCCGTAAGCCGACGTACATCTTTGCAATTCCCGGGTGCACTGAATACTGAGATCAATGTGCCTCTCTCAAGATATCCTCCCGGATTTTGCCGCCTTTGGGAATGTAGAGCAGGCCACGAAAATAAACGAGGCCGTCTTTTAATGTGTATTCGTCGGTAGTCCCGTCTTCGATTGACTTGATTGCCGGGGCCAGAGCCGCATCCACTCTTTGCTCCACCCAGATCCGGTCCCGGATATCACAAACTATGCTCATGTTGGCCAAGTACTCCGTATATTCTGCCGAAGGAGCCTTAAATATCAAAGTAATATTCATCTCCTCAATCATCTGAGCCAACTCCATACTCATCAATCGAGACTCTGGGCTTGAGCCTGGCATTTTTCTACTCAACACATCAGCTACTGAGTTTTCTTTTCCGGGGTGATAGTTCAAGTTGAACTCATAGTCACATAGAAATTCTAACCACCGCCGTTGTCTTAAGTTCAACTCCTTCTGAGTATGAACGTACTTCAAGTTTTTGTGGTCTGGAAAGATCTCACAGTGGATTCCGTATAAATAATGCCTCAAACCTTCAAGGAGAACACCACTGCTCCCAGCTCCAAATCATGAACCGGGTAATAGATTTCATGCTTCTTCAATTGTCTTGAAGCATAAGCAAACATGTGCTCGTGCTGCATCAATACAGCTCCCATCCCTTGATATAACGCGTCCGTGTAAACTTGAAATCCTTCCTTCCCATACGGAAGGACAAGGATGGGGGCGGAGGTAAGTCTATCCTTCAATTCTTGGAACGCAGCTTCATATTGGGGTGTCCACTCAAATGGCACTCCTTTCTTTATCAAAGAAGTAAGTGGGAGGGAAATCTTGGAGAATCCTTTTACGAACTTACATTAGTATCCGACAAGTCCAAGAAAACTCCGCACATCCGCCGCCAACTTCATGGGTGACCACTCCTTCATGGCTTGTACCTTGTCCGGATCCACCGCTAATCCTGTTCCACTGATCACGTGCCCCAAGAAGGCAACACTCTTAAGCCAGAATTCACATTTGCTAAATTTGGCGTACAAGGCGTGCTCCTTCAATTTCTTCAACACCAAGGTCAGGTGCTCGCCATGCTCCTCCTCCGTCCTTGAGTAGACTAGGATATAGTCGATGAAAACAATGACGAAGATGTCCAAATAGGGCTCAAATACCTTGTTCATCAAGCTCATGAAAGCCGAAGGGGAATTTGTGAGCCCAAACGGCATTACGGCGAACTCGTACAACCCATATCTTGATTTAAAGGCTGTTTTCTGGATGTCCCCTTCTTGTATTCTTCACTAGTAATACCCCGAGCGCAAGTCCAGCTTAGAAAACCAATGCGCTCCCACTAGTTGATCGAACAACTCGTCGATCCGAGGTAGCGGGTAAGTGTTCCACGCCGTCAACTGATTGAGTTCCCGATAATCTATGCACAAATGCAGGGTTCTGTCCTTCTTCTTCACGAACAATACAAGGGCTCTCCAGGGTGATGAACTGGGGCAAACAAACTCTGACTCCACCAGTTCTTGTAGTTGAACTCTAAACTCCTCGAGTTCTTTCGGGGTCATTCGGTAAGGGGCCTTGGATACAGGCTTGACACCCAGTATGACATTAATTTGGAAGTCAACCTCTCTATGCGGGGGTAATCCTGGTAGTTTCTCAGGAAATACCTCGGGGAAGTCCCGCATTACTCGTACATCTTTTACATCCAATGCTACTTCCTTCAACTCAAACCAGATCATGAAAACTTCATCCCCCTTCATGTGGGCTTTTACAACCTGAACGGATGATAACGTCAGACGAGGTGCGAAGTTAATACCTTGGAAGATGACATCAGAGTCTCCATGTCTCAAATAGATCTGCTTCTCCGCACAATCGATCCTTGCAAAGTGCCAGTCCAACCACATCATGCCCATAATGATGTAAAATTCCGGCATTTTTAAGACATTGGCAGGCGTAACGAAAGCCCTTCCCTCAATAAGTACCTCAAGCTCACACTTAGCGGTTGACCCCATATCCGAGCCGTCCAGAAGGCGCACTAGTCAGGCTATTCCAGTAAAATATTGCACACCCCCCATGTACTTAATGAAATCCTCAGACACAAAGGAGTGTGAGGCACCAGTATCGAACAGCGCATAGGTCGTCTTTCCGCTAATTGTCACGGTGCCTAAGTATAAATAACCAAAACATATTGCTAGATAGCTAGTATGTCGTAAGCAACTTAAGTTTAACACAGAAAACATGAAAGCTTACTGCACGTACCTGCAATAACATTCTGGGGATTCCGTTCTTGCGCCATGTCTAGCGCGTACACTTGATCCCGGGCAGGGCCGGGGTTACCTCCTCGCGGTCCTCATCCTCGACCATGCATGTAACCCCGACCTCGAGGGTCCGCCGGAGGGAGAGCGGGAGGGGTGTCCCCAAATAATTGCGGGCAAAAGCATCGAATGTTACCCGGTTGGTTGCATTCAAAACACACCAGCCCACGACGCCTCTCGAGTTGTTGAATTTGCTGAGTCTGTGGCAGTGGAGGCAACGCGGGCGGTTGCGGAACCGGATGCTCCACCCTATAGTTTCGGTGGACACGCCCTCCACCTCTTTTATATCCTCTTCCTCCTCAAAAGTCCTGTCTCCTTTCATTGCTCAGGCCAGCTTCCATAACGCCCTCTACATGTCTCTTACCACTACTCAAGTGGTCCGCCTCCAATCTTTTTGCCATATTGATAATCTCCGCCAAGTTAGCATCTGCTATAAACAAAAGGGCCTACCTTAGGGGATCTTGCAGCCCTTTGTAGAAACGCTTGGCGTAACCTCTATCATCTAACTCGAATGAGTCTGCGAACCTCGTGAGATGTTGGAACTCTCGCCTGTATTCCGTAACCATCTTCGATCCTTGTTTCAGTAGAAGAAACATCTCCTCAAGTTCATCTCGAGCAGATGAAGGAATGAAGTGCTCCAAGAAAACATTCGAGAATTCGCCCCAACTTATCTCTGTATAGACTCGGCCATGGAAGGTGGGGCCCATGAGTGACTTCCACCACCTCTTAGCATGTAGCTCCAAGGTGGACACCGCCAGTGACACAGCCATGTTGGCTGGACAATGGATACCAGCACATAACTCTTGTACTGTGTCAAGCCATTCCTCTGTGCGCACGGCTGACTCTGTCCCAAGGTAAGTGGGAGGGGAAAGAGCCCGGAAGGTGCTCAGCCAGTTAGAGCCCGGGGCCTGTTGTAGCACCGAAGGCTGTTGTGCCCTAAAAGCATCCAAGATGGCGGTGAGCGTCTGCCCCAACTCAGACTGTTGGAACTGAGTGGGTATGGAAGGGGCAGGAGTGCCCCCCAACGGCTCAACATGCACTGGAATCTATACGTAGAATGCAAACTTACGGTCAGGTTGGCTAATCTTAAGGTCAGAGTTGGACAAACATAGTGTGAATTACATATGGGCACACCACTGCTTCCGCTAAGTTTGTTTGTCCCCAAACTAACAAGTCGAACGGGAGTGGCTCCATTGTTGAATGACTTCGTTAGTTGAGGATCGTGGCAAACTGATACCATTTGTAAGACCCCCCTCTCGGAACACAAAACATGGCATGAGAAGGGTCTTATGCCCAGAACAACTGCCTTGGGGTAGCACTAACACTCGGGCTAGCCTGTACCATAAGACACCAATTCTGCCGGCTACAACCAATATCAATATATATATATATGCCAACCCAACCATAATAATATGAAGAAGTCAAATCCATACAAGCAATAAGTCTAAAAGTACAAGAGTAGAGAAGCTAAAACATGCTTCTATGAAATCAGAGTACAGCTATAAAGTTGCCCCAAAGGGGCTACAACAAAACTCTCACAATCTCACATCTGTAACCGACGGTAGCGACGACACCGTCCCTTCAGGCCCTGTCATCCTGGCCTGGCTGTCCGACTGCGTAATCTGTTGCTGCTCCACCTGTGGGGTCTCCTCCTAAAAAGGAAGACGTAGCAACCGTTAGTCATAAAGACTAAGTGGCTTCACATCCGCTCCCCCGGCGACTCCTCGGCACCGTGCGGAGAAAGGGATAGGATATAATATATATATATATATATATATATATATATCCGGAGTATAAACAAGCAAGTGGTATAGGTACGGTATCACTACGTATATAAAGTAGTGTATAATCAAGTAATAAGTTATTCTAGCATTTCTACCATCTATCACAGCACATGAGTAATACTATAGCAAAGGTAACTCAACTTATATGAATGCTCATACAGACATATAGGTTGAGGATCGTTCAGTAGTAAGTAACTCATCGTATAGGAGTGCCCATACAAACTTATATGATGAGGGTCTTGTGTATGTAATGAGGTGCAATGTTATGTATGTGATGCAATGACTAACCCATGTTCACGCACATGCAGTTGCTATGTCGACACAGACTCGTAGTTCCCACTTTTCGAGCAGGTAGCTAACCTCTCAGACATCATCCATCGTGGCTAGACGGTGATAGTAGAACGAGCACTTCTACTACTAAGTGGATATGTACACTACTTCACTTAGGCCTCCGCACGCCTCAACGCTATGAACACAACAACGGAGCTCACCTGCGTACTACAACCCAACGGGTATCTCGGGTAGATGTGCACCAAGATCCAAGCCCCGAACTGGACTATAGTGTGACACGGAAGGAGCCTCGGAAATGAGCACGAGGATCAAGTCCAACTGGTCACTTGGCACGGAAGGAGCCCGGGGACATGAACACCGAGGACCAAGCCCAACCGCCCAAAGTCTATCTGTCAACTCCCATCGGTGTGTTGATTGGCGAGCCTGTAGACCTGCCACACTATCCTTAACCCAGGATTACAACACTGCGTGTCGACTCACACCGCATGAAATACATCCACATCGTGGCACGGAAGGAGCCTCGGAGAAAGCACGAGGACCAAGCCCAACCATGGACTTATTTATCTCAATACCATCCCGACTAGTGACGGCCAACACCGCACATACTACCTTCCACAATGCTACCGGTAGGGAGACGACACTCTAAGAATTGGGCTACTAAATTTCATTCTATCAATTCAACAAACATCATGGCCATAGTTTATTCATCTACATGTCCTTCCGAATGATTTCAACATAATATAAAACATTGCGCGCAAATGATAGTCTACCAATTTATATTAAGCCCTTTCGTTCAATTAAGCTTACTTCACAACTCGTTATATGAATTCAAATTAATAAACTTCAACCATTATATCCCTATGATGATTACCACAAAAGAGTTCACCTGAACCTCGAGTTAGATTGTAACATTAATTCCACCGAATATAAATCCATGTTATACACTACCCAAAAATTTTGGTGCATAATAAATCAGGATAACAACTTCAACCGAGGATTCCCATGGCAATAGGGATCCGGTGAGTTCGTGTAACCCCTCGATGGAAAGGTCTCTCCATTGGCTACAACTTTCATGTTCAGCCTGAAACCCAGATCAGACTATAACCCATCTGAAATTGGCTCCCAAGCCTACAGCATACATGATACAATTATTGTGCGCTTAGTCTACAACCCTTACTTCGATCAGACATTCCCGTGGCTACAGGCTTCACCCGAAGGCGTGTGACCTCTCGTTAGAAAGGTAATTTCAAGGGCTACAACTTTCTTGTTTAGTCAAAAGCTCAGATAGGACCATTTCTTGCCTGAAAACAGCCAAGAAGGTCGCTGCGTGCAGAACACTGATTCTGCATGCATCTTGAAGCGGAATGAACGACATCGGTTCATCTTCCTCCTCAAGCCGATCACCCCAAATCGCAACAAGAAGTTTCTCCACCCTTATTCTCCCTCTTAGGGCCATTCCTCTTCACGAATCCACCCCCATCATCACTTTGAAGAAGGGGAGGTTGAAGATGACTAGTCATTAGAACAAAAGTTCTAGATAGGCCTTCCTAAAGACCTTCTCCTCACACATCAAGACTCATTTGAGTCGATGTCTCGCCTAAGAATATCTAAGGATCTAGCACCAAAAGAGAGGGGAGGAAGCTCACCTCATTTCCAGCGGTACCACCATTTCCGGCCATGGATCTTGTCATCCTCCTCAGTGGCATCGCTTTTTCCTTGACGGCGGTGGCGTTTCTCCTCCTCCAAGGTTTGCTCCAGCAAGATCTCCTCCTCCAAAAATACCCCACCAGAAAAATAGGGTTTGGGAAGAGAATGAGATTGCCAGGGTTTCACTTTTCCTTTTTATATAGAAGTGACACAGGTCGGGACACGACCGTGTCCTTACCCGTGTTCAGTCCTAGAGAAACGTCATCAGCGGTTTGACTGGCGTTTCATGCTTATACATGGGTACTGACACGCCCGTGTCGGTAGCCATGTCTAGGTGACACGGCCGTGGTTATGGTCGTGTCATTACCCGTGTCCTAGTCGGTACACTTCTCATCTTGCTTGCCTTGGAGCACACGGGTAGGTACACACCCGTGTCTCTACCCGTGTCCTTCTCTGGACAGACTCAAATTCATGGCACTCAACGCCATGAAACACGGGTAAGGACACGCCCGTGTCTCTACCCATGTATTGCTCGAGACAAAACACTCAAAGCCATTTCACTCAAAGCCATGGTCACTCAACGCCACTGAACACGGGTAGGGACACGCCCGTGTCCCTACCCGTGTCCTTCTCGGGACACACAACTCAATGCCATTTCAGAATCACTCAGCACCATAGTCACTCAATGCCACAGAACACGGGTAGGGGAACGCCCGTGTCCCTACACGTTTCAAGCTCAACACAAGTTTTCAGCCTATTTCCTTGTTTCCCGTGAGTGCGCACCTGATTGCCTGTACCAGCTCTCCTGACACCAAAAACACTCACAAGGGGCCTAGCGCGAATCAGAACGTTACACTTAGTGGACAAGATCCATATTTCACTAACGTTATAAGCTAGCTTTTGCTTTTCTCTCGCAATGCAGCTATTTCGGTAGACAACGCCTACCAATTGCATCACAATGCAACTCTTGTATTCCTGGTGAATAACTCTTTATTCACATCCATCATATGGTGTATACAAACCCCATGCCTCTGGGCACTCAACCTTTAAGGTCACCCGGTTAAGTTTGACCCAATATTGATAATGGGATATCACAATTATCCGCTCGCACCCTTACCAAGATAGATTAATGCACCTTGCTTTGGCAAGCCCACACTTCATCGATCGAGGCAGGAAGAGTGTCATCCATCGAAAGGCATCCAAATACTTAATATTGCTTAAGGGATTTTAGATGCTTGATTAACATTTAAACATGGTTAATAATTAACAAATGTGCACATCCTTAGACGAAAATTCAGCAGCATGCATAATCCAAATACATCCCAGATGTGCACAATAAAATCATCAACACTTGATGAGCTGGGCTAAATATGAACATGTTGAACCCTTCTAAATCTTCAGATTTACATGCACTGGATATAAGCAACACAGACTCCACTTACACAGTAGACAAGCTCGTCTCTCTATGTGAGATTCAAAATCTAACAAATACTTGGTTTCACAAACCAACAAGAGCAACAAATACTGTTAAGGAGTAACAAAGATATCACAACAAAATCACATGCGCTCTTGGCGGGGTTCCAAGGGGCTGCACCCTTGGTGGGGTCTTAGGGGAAGAGCTCCTAACGGGGTCCAAGTTCTTTTCAGTACTTATTTTCAGTTCTTTCTGTACAAAAAATTCTAGTTTTGTACCACTCATATTTCAATTCAACATTTCAATTCTGTAATATATATTTTTAACAGCTTTTATTACCACACTTATATTTCCTATAATTTTTCGTTTTAGTACTTAAGCACGGGTCCTGCTCTAACGAGCAGTTGATTGAGGTTGAGCCTTAGTTAGGGATAACATGAGTTAATTCATTCCTCTAGAGTTAGCCTCAAATAAGTGTTATCATGCTCCTCACTGAGAGTTGAGCCGAAGGCCGATTGCCTAAATTATTTTAAGCATAGTAGGGCAGGCCACCACAGACCCGATGTGTGTCAGTTATATTTTTATTGAATGCTTGTAAATTACTTGTGGTAAATTATGGCGGGTCCGTCACTTCCACTTACCATTGGTACCGATACGGGAAGGTCGACGACTCATGGCAACAAAGATATGTGTACCACGGGTGATCGGTCGTTATTTCTCTCCCAATAAGGTTTCTTCTACTCGTAGGCCTAAATACAAATTCGTCGGATGTCGCTCACATCTAAGAGTACATGAGGTTGTATATTTGGGCTTGGGAAGTGCAGTACAAACACCCCCATAAGTGGCAGGACTGGCCACTATCGTCGACGACCACATCTGTGAGGCCCGCAAGGCTCGTTATCTTGCTAGAAGAGAAGCGGTCCATACTATATCGACATAGGTGTGTGCGCGGGTTTTGAACACCTGTGGGGTGTTTGTAGGTTTGAATCCCTGCGGTGTGAATAACATGTTGTGAGTACCTGTGATGTTAATAGCTAGTGGAGTGTTTATTATATAACTAATGGTTAAGCTGTTACTATTTCTAGTTATATTATGCTGCATATTCTTACAAATTGTTTCTCCTAGCCTTAATCTATAAAATTTTGTACTAAACCTCTCATGCTTTGGCTATTTACTTTTGTTTGGGTGCGTGAGCTACTCCCTAGGATATGGATCCAGGGAGGAGATGTGTTTCCACTTACCTCTGTGACTAATAGTTATTTTTATAACCATTCACGGGATATTGACCACCATGATGCGCCAGCTGATAGGACAACTCGAGTAGAGTCACCGCCGTCATCTCCAGATTTTTAAGACGTGAGTTTTTAGCAAACATGCTTATGAGTGGGAGAGTTTTAGTAGTTGTATTTTGTAGCCTATGGGCTTGTTGTATACAAAGTGGCTATGACCTTTTCTTACTCATATATATATATATATATGTATATATATACACATATACATATATATACATACATATATATATACATAATACATACATATATATACATACATATATATACATACATATATATAAATACATATATATACATACATATATATACATACATATATATATATATATGTATATGTTGGGTACACTTAAAATATATACAAGATTTGGAGAAGTCTCATCTTAATCAATGATATACATCAATTTGTATTTGATAGATGTTTGAGTTTCATTGTGCAGGTTTAAGAATTGGAAGAAAATTTTCTAAGTACAAGTGTCGACACTTATGAAGAAGTTGTGTCGACACCCAGGCATTGTGTCGACACTTATGAAGAAGTTGTGTCGACACCCAAGCTGAGTAAACACCTAAAAAAGAAACTGTGTCGACACCAAGAATTGTGTCGACACCTGAAGAAGGGATTGTGTCGAAACCTAAAGTAGAAACTGAGTCGACACCCAGGAGTTATGTCGACACTTGAAGCAGTTGTGTCGATACACTGGACTTGTGTCGACACATCAACTCTCAACAAGTGTTGTGTCAAGACCAGAAGCAATTGTGTTGACACACAGGACTTGTGTTGACACACAGGACTTGTGTCGACACACACTCAACGCCGTCTGGACACACTCAACGTCGTCTGTCAGCATCAGCTATGTCGAGACCAGAAGCAGTTGTGTCGACACACAGGACATGTGTCGACACACACTCAACGCCGTCTGACAAACACTCAACGCCATCTGTCTGCATCTGATATGTCAAGACATGGAGCAGTTGTGTCGACACACAGGACTTGTGTCGACACATACAATAGAAGGTGTGTCAAGAAGCAGAAGAATGACTAAGTCGACACATGGAGTGTTGTGTCGATATCATGAAGACTTGTGTCGACACTTAGTCTATTTGTGTCGACACATGTGAAGCAGTTTGTTGAGTGGTTCATGTTGAGTTGGAAAGTATTTGAAGAAACAACTATCATGATTGGTTACTCGATAGCTGTCATAACCAACCAGTCTGACACCTCTGTCAGAACTGTTAGAAGGTTATTATAAACTGGATCAGCCGGTAATCATGGGGAAACTCTATATAAGAGACTGATCCGTGACAACCAGGGTGAGAAGAACAACACGAGAGAATTCAACAACAAGAACAGGGGAAACCCTTACGAAGGCAGATCCAGAACAGTCTGCAAGGAAGATTCAGATCTCATTCTAAATTTAAGGAGGGAGTTATCTAAAGATCAGCTTCTACATCAAGTGATGATCAACCTTATTTTGTTCTATCAAGAAGCTTTGAAACAGCTAAGTCAGGTTGGATCTGAGGGATCAGTTTATTCAAGAACTGATCAAGAAGCATACACCAATAGAGAGATCTATCTGGTGAAATTTCTGTACCTTTAAAACACTCAATTTCTTGTAGGATCTTTTGTAAGATCTGAGTTGTAAGCCTGTAATTATAAAGGCTGAGGTAGGGCTGAGAGTCTGAGGTATAGGACTTGTGAAAGTCTAAGTTTTAAGCCTAGTGATAAAGGCTGAGGTAGGGCTGAGGCCTGAGGTAGGATTCTTGGGAAGGATCTGAGGTAGGACTTGTTTAAGTCTGAGCTGTAGGAACTAATCTGGTTCTGAGTTATAAGATCTGCGGATCTGAGCTAGTTGAAGGAAGTTGGGCTGAATCCAGTTCCCTACTGGATAGGCGAAGGGGGAAAATGGATGTACCCATACCTTGGGGAACCACCATAAATCTGGTGTATGCTGTGTTGTGATTTGTGTTCTATGTTTTGAATTATTTGTGTTGAGATAGATCTTGTTGTTCGCCTAAAAATATTTAAAAAGATTAGAACCTATTCACCCCCCCCCCCCTCTAGGTGTGAAATCAAGTCTTTCAAGTGGTACCAAAGCGACGTTACTCAAAGATTGACCTAACAGTCTGAGTGAATCTCCAAGGCAAATAACATATTTCAAGAATGGGTTCAAATGAGAATCAGAAGAAATTTGGATCAATGAACCTGCTTATCTGTAGGAAACAATCCTTTGGCATATGGAAGGAAAGGGTCAGGTTGTTCATGGAAGCATCTGATCCAAGAATCTATATCACAGTACAAGAAGGTCCCTTCATTCCAATGAAGGTATCAGTTTTGGATGCAAATATTCAAACTCCAAAGAGTTATTTTGAAATGAATAAGGATGAGATCATCCTGGAAACACTAGACAAAAGAGCATAAAACATTATTGTAAGTGTTATAGATGATGCCACATTTCACAATCTAGTGCACTGTAAAACCTCTAAGGAAATGTGGGACACCCTGATTGTCTACATGGAGGGAACATAAGAAGTTAGATAGGATAGGAAATCTATTCTAAATCAAGAATATGAGAGCTTTAGACAAGCCAAGTCTGACAGCATAGCTGAATGCTATAAGAAGTTCTTCAGAATAGTAAATGAGTTGATGACCTATTGAAGAGTCATCAGCACTTATGAATTGAATGACAAGTTTCTTTGGTCACTAACAAAGGACAGGGGCACAAAGATATGTGCTATCAGAGAATTGGCCAGGCTGGCTAATGCACCTCCACCCACATTATTTGGAAAGCTGTTATCCTATGAAAGGCAGCTCACTGCCAGAAAAGAGGAGGAGAAAAGTAGTAGATCTGAGTACAAAGAGAAGTCAGTAGCCTTCAAGGCTGAAGGCACAAGAAAGGGTAGGAGAAAATCTCCTTCTCCACCCAGAAGGAGTGCTGAGGTAGAAGAAGGAAATCCTAACAACAACACATCAGATAGCCACACCTCTGATGAGGACTTTGCTGTCTTTATAAGGCTATTCCAAAGGTTCATGAAAAAGAAGAAATGGAGAACCAAGGCATCAACATCCTACTCCAAGGATGAGTATTACAAGAAAAAGAAGACTCCTAAGGAGGACGGGTATGCCTCTAAACCTAGTAAATAAATTAATTCTAAGATTATTTGCTATTATTGCAACAGGCCTGGAAATGTCATAGCTAACTGTCCTGATAAAAGGAAGGAGTCTAAAGACAAGAAGAAACAACAAGTAAAAGGCAAAAAGGAGAAATCCCTTGTTGCTCAGAAGGAGAAGAGTTGAATAGACTCTTCATCTTCAGAATCTGGAGAAGAAAATAATGCAGAAGCATATGTTGGGTTGTTCTCTACAGAAGAGGATCCTAGAGAATTAGAATTCCTACAAATGCTGGACTCCATAAATGGAGTTGAAGAATATTGTTGTAAAGGGCTAATGGCTCTATTAGAAAATGATTAGTGTCAGGATCAGCCTGGTCCAAGTGAGGTATACAGTTCTCCCTTAGCTTCTGATTATTTTACTGGATCAGAATCTGAAGCATCTGTATCAAGAGATGTGGATGGTTCTGATTCTGAGGGGGATGTACATCAACTCATTGATGAGTATGGTGGGTTGTTGCAAGCTCTAAAGAGGAACAAGTTTCTTGTCAAAGAGCAGGCCAAAGAGATTGAGTCTCTTAAGCAGGCTGCATAAGATTTAGCAAATTTGTTAGATTTAAAATTGAATGAGGTTGTCAAACTGAAAAACATTACTGTTATTCAGATTGGCACAATCTCTTTCAAGGAGAATCATATCAAAAAACTGGAGGCAAAACTTCAATAAGAAAGAGAGTTAGTGGCTAAATTATCTAAGCCTAAATCTTTCTTAACCTTAATAGACAATTTCATTTCTCATAAAGGGAAGACTGGTCTAGGTTTTAAGGGAAGAACTAGGACCACCAATTCTCATAAAAAAGGTAAGGCCCCAGTTCAGCCTCTAGCTACAAAGGCCCCTATCTTCTATAGGAAAGTGATACAACCTACAAACAGGCATGATCATGATACTACTCATGGTCACTGCAAGTATGGAGATCACATGGGCAAAGGTGCAAATGCCAATAAGTCACTCTATAGGCAAGCCCATCAGGTTGAAGAGGAATTCTTGGAATTTGCTGCTCCAGCACCTACACTTAACAAGACTGCTGGCAACAAAGTTATGAAGTCTGTACCTAAGAGAAGTTATAATAGATTTGAGTGTTGGTATTGTGGCAAGGTGGGCCACTTTGCCATGGATTGCTGGTTTAACACAAGTGTTAAAACCAAGAGTAGTTTTCCTGCCAGAACAGCTACAGGATTTCAAACTAACAAGGACCTAGGACCCAATAACAAGTTGGGTTCTAAGGATAAGTGATTCTATATTTGATACAGGTGAATCCAAGTGGCCATACCCCTATGTGGTACTTGGATAGTGGATGTTCCAGGCACATGACTGGAACAAAAAGGATGTTGAGGAACTATGTACCCATAAAGAATGGACCCAAAGTAATCTTTGGTGGATCAGAAAAATAAATCATCAAAGGATTTGGTAACATTTCTAGTGATTCAATTACTATAACTAAAGTGGCTTATGTGAATGGTCTAAAACATAACCTGATTAGCATAAGTCAACTTAGTGATCTAGGTTATGACATCTCTTTCCTCAAAGGGGAGTGCCAAATAAGAAGGTTAAGTGATCAAGAGATCATTTTGACTGGCACTAGGAAAGGGATTGTATATTGTCTTAACCTAGATTGTGAGTTTAACAACTCACCCATTTGTCTAGTTGTAGGAGAAAAAGCTTCTCTATGTGTCAAAAGGCACAAGAGGCTAGCTCATCTGAACTATCAGTTAATAGGACTGCTGTTCAGCATGGGGTTAGTGAGGAATGGTCCTCAAGTTAAGTGTATTAAAGAGGGTGTGTGTCCAGCTTGCCAAAAGGGCAAACAGACTAAGTCCTCTTTCCAAGCACTTGATATCAAAGATTCAATGAGATGTTTATATCTCTTGCATAGGGATTTTTTTGGTCCTATGCCAGTTCATAGTCTTGGTAGGAAAGTATATACACTAGTTATTATGGATGACTATTCTAGATATACATGGGTTTTCTTCTTGAGGCAGAAATCTGAAACCCCAACTATTTTCCAGACTTTTGTTAGACAAACTCAGAATGAATATTATAATTTAGTGGTCAAAATCAGAAGTGACCATGGAACTGAATTTCAGTCTGAATGTATGACAAAGTTCTGTAAAGAATTTGGAATTCATCAAGAATTCTCCTCACCTAGAACTTCGCAGCAAAATGGAGTTGTTGAAAGAAAGAATAGGACTCTAATTGAGGAAAGTAGAACACTACTTAGTGACATTACTCTCCCTGAGTACTTATGGGCTGAGGCAGTAAATACTACATGTCATGTACTCAATAGAGACTCCATCAATAAGAAACATAAGATGACTCCCTATCAGATTTTAAAAGGCAGAAATCCAAACATTTCCTACTTCATAATCTTTGGTAGCAAGTGTTTTGTTCTAGTTAATGGTAAGCACTACCAATCAAAGTTTGCTGCCAAATCCCTAGAAGGGATATTTATTGGGTACATCAATCATAGTAGGGCATACATAATCTACAACTTGACTACCCAAGTTGTAGAAGAATCTATTCATGTTGTATTTGATGAGTCTAAGTTGATTAACAATGAATTGTCTAGCTCTTCAGTTAGTTCTACAGGTCTAACAGACAGGCTGGAAAAGCTGACCATCAATGAAAAGGTTCCTGCTAGGCTGGATGAAGATAAAGATGCAAGTTGTCCAGGGGGAGAACAAGACTCACTTGATAAAGAAGACAGTGAGGAACATCAGGTTGAGGAAAATGAAGAAAGGCATGAGGTTGACAGATTTCCTCCAGCAAGAAGACACTTGAAAGATCATCCAGATCACCAAATCATTGGTGATGAAAGTCAAGGTGTTCTAACAAGGAGCAAGAGCATGAACACAGTTCTATGTCCTAGCTTCCTATCACAAATAGAACCCAGGAAGTTTGAAGAAGCCATGCTAGACACAAACTAGATTGATGTCATGCAAGAAGAGCTAAGTCAATTCAGAAGATGTAATGTCTGGGAACTTGTTCCTAAACCAAAGGATCACAACATTATAGGAACAAAGTGGATCTATATAAAAAAAACTTGATTAGAATGGCACTATAATCAAGAACAAGGCCAGACTGGTAGCCAAAGGCTACAAGCAAGAGGAAGGTATTGACTTTGATCAAACCATTGCCCCAGTGGCAAGGCTGGAGGCTATAAGGTTGTTCTTGGCCTATGTTGTCTATCAAATGTTCAAGGTATATCAGATGGATGTAAAGTCAACATTTCTAAATGGTGACTTAAAAGAGAAAGTCTATGTTGGACAAACCTTAGGTTTTGTAGATTCTCATTATCCTGATTATGTATATAGGCTTAGGAAAGCTCTATATGGTTTGAAACAAGCCCGGAGGGCTTGGTATGAAACCTTGTATGCTTTTCTTATTGAGAATAAATTCTCTAGAGGAAAGATAGACAAAACTCTATTCTATAGGGAATCAAAAGGCAAGATAATCTGAAAGTCTCTAGTGTCGACTAAATCCACCTATGGGGGAATAGGTGTCATGCAGTCTTTTGCGGAATTAAATTTACCTGCACAAATTAAAAACACAACACAAAAATACACAAAGAATTATAGTGGTTCCCCGATTTGGGTACGTCCACTTTCCCCCTTCGACCTATCTCCCGCCAAGGGACGACTCGGTCACTTCTACAAACGGATTGAAATCCAATCCTCACACTACGGAAGGAACCCTTCCAATAAAGGAGTCACAACTCCACCACCACGGGTTGCACCCAACCCTTACAACTAGGAATTAAAATTCATTTACAACAAATCAAAATTGAATGTAAAAGAAAATACAAACAAAGCTTTTGGAGATTCCAATGTCCTTCTTCGTTCGTTGAAGCTTTCTTGAAAGTTTCGAAGAGTCCACAACCGGAGTTCTCTCTTGGAGAGGATCTTGACAAGATCAGCGACGACAATACTTTGTTGATCAAAACTTCTTGACGGAGCAAGCAAGGTCTACCAACGATCTCAGTCGGATCAATCGTCTTCACCGATTCGGAATGGAGAACTAGTCTCGTTCAACGAATCAAGAGACAAGAGATCTCAAGAGAGATGCGTGAGATGCACTGCTAGCCTCAGTTCTGTCGCCGAAAGATCAAAGAAGATCGGAGATTGGCGGCGACGACGAACTGCGAGCGGCGACAAGCGATCGACAGTTTCTGCGATCGGCTAGGGCACGACGTCGGCTGATTTTGATTTCTCGTGAATAGTTACTGTAGAGGTTCAAAATACACGCATATATATATCTGAGGCCAACCCAAAAGTCCGTTGTGGGACCCACAAGGATAAACCCTAACCCCGACCGAAATAGCGCAAGGCATCTTGGTTCGATTCAGCGAAAGAGGAAAATTGCCTAAGGAAAAATCGGCGGGAATCGTTGGTGATTCCCATCGAAGTCGGCGGGAATCATTCACGATTATCGTCGATTCTTCCTTAGCAGAATCCCTGTCTAGAAAACTGTCAGCCGAAAGAGGTCGGCAGGAATGCAGACTGATTCTCGTCGAAGTCGGCGGGAATCACTTACGATTCCCATCGATTCTTCCTTGGCAGAATTCCTGTTGGATAACTGTCAGCTGGAAGGAAGTCGGCTAGAATGCAGACTGATTCTCGACGAATCGGAGAGAATCACAAGTGACTCCCGTCGAGGTCGGCGGGAATGACTTAGTGATTCCCGTCAATTTTGACTTAGAAGATTTTTCTCTTCCTTCCTTTGAAGACTTGGTCTTTGACCCATCTTTGCTCCTTCTTCTGCTCTTGATCTACCTCGACCCTGTAATTGAAAATAAGTACACTCCAATAGAGAGAGCACACGTGAGTCAACACACTGATCTACTCAACGAGGGATTACGTTGCACAGACCCGTGTATAATGACCCACTGCACCGTGACATTGGTGTGTACTTAGTATGGAATAGCTGTAAGCACAACTTGATAGAAGATCATCAAATATATTGTCAATTCACCTTAGCTTGTTCAAGGGTTTCTTCGAATCAGGTACATTGTGGATACAATACCCAAAAATCTCCACCTATTTGAAGAAGCCTAAACCCTACAAGCTAAGGTGAATAGAATAGATGGGAATGAAAATCATAAAATGAAAATGCAGTTAAGAGTGAAATTCATTACCATTCACCTGAGAGCATACTTAGTACTGGCAGCCACCTTAGTCTTAGCCGAGAGGATAATCTCCCCCTTTTTGGCTTCTACAAATCTGGGACTTCACTTAGAGCACAAAGCTCCCCCTCAATTCTTGCATCCATGCCCGATCTTGAGTTCCTCGCTGATGCTTCCCCTCTATCCAAGAGCCTGGAGCCCTTCAGTCTTCAACCTTTATAGTTCAGCATGCCGAGTTCATTTTTAAAGAGAGTGAACTTGGCCTCGTCTAGGGTCTTTGTGAAGATATCAGCAATCTGCTTATCCGTGGGGACATAGCAGAGAGATATCTTTATTTTCCACATGCTCCCGAATGAAGTGGTAGCGCACTTCAATATGCTTTTTTCTGCTGTGCGACACTGGATTGTTCGCAATTGGTATTGCGCTCGAGGAGTCGCAATACATATGAACTTCTCTGAACTGCAAGTCATAATCTTCGAGTTGATTTCTGATCCATAGAAGTTGTGCACAACAGCTGCCCGCTGAGATGTACTCAGATTCAGCCGTAGAGGTTGCGACAGAGTTCTGCTTTTTACTATTCCATGAAATAAGCCTTCTTCCGAGGAATTGGCACGTCTCGGAAGTGCTTTTCATATCATCCCTGCTTCCTGCAAAGTCAGCATCTTAAAAGCCTATCAGTTCGACATCATTGTTTCTTGGGTACCATAAGCCAAGATTTGGTGTACCCTTAAGGTGTCTAAGAATCCGCTTTGCAGCAACATAATGAGATTCCTTAGTGTTCACCTGATATCTGGCACAAACGAATGTGAAAAACATAATATCCGGTCTACTAGCAGTAAGGTAGAGCAGGGATCCAATTATGCTTCTGTATTTGGTTTCATCAAAAGGTTTCCCTTTCTCATCCTTGTCTAGAGATACAGTGGATCCCATTGGAGTCCTCATAGAGGTTGCATTCTCCATTCCGAATTTCTTGAGGAGTTCATTTGTGATCTTCATCTGAGAAATGAAAATTCCATCCTCAGACTGTTTCACTTGAAGTCCCAAGAAATACTTCAGCTCACCCATGTTGCTCATTTCAAACTTCCTTTGCATAAGTTTAGAAAATTTCTTACATAGGTTGTTGTCCGTTGAGCCGAATATTATGCCATCGACATAGATTTGCACCAGCAAAATCTTGCCTTTGACTTCCCTAAAAAACAATATGTTATCATTTTTTCCTCTTGAGAACTTGTTCTCAAGAAGAAAACTAGAGAGAGTCTCATACCAAGCTCGAGGAGCTTGTTTTAAGCCATATAATGCTTTATTAAGAAAGTAAACATGATTACGGAATGTTGGATTAGCAAAACCTGGGGGTTGCGCGACATATACTTACTCTTTCAAATTTCCATTTAGGAACGCAGATTTCACGTCCATCTGATAGACAGTGAATCCTTTGTGAGAGGCATATGCTAGGAACAACCTGATCGCCTCGAGCCTTACAACTGGTGCAAAGGTTTGGTCGAAGTCAATCCTCTCCTCTTGTTTGTAACCTCTAGCCACCAGTCTGGCCTTGTTCTTGATGATGACACCATGTTCATCCAGTTTGTTTCTGAAGATCCACTTAGTGTCAATCACATTCTGTTTCTTTGGTCTGGAAACAAGCGTCCAGACGTTGTATTGTTCGAATTGATGCAGTTCATCTTGCATGGCCAATATCCAAGACGCATCTTTGTTCGCTTCGTCGAACTTCTTTGGCTCAACCTGTGACAGAAAACTTAGGTGCAGAATCTCGTTAATTGTATCTTTGCGAGTTCTGACACCGTCCCGAGGATCTCCTATGATCTGATCTCTTGGGTGATCCCTCACATGTCTGAGCTCTAAGAGTCTGGCATCTGGAGCTCCAATAGCTTCTCGGGCTCCTCCCTCTTCTGGGAGAATTTCTTTAACTTGACCGTCATCTTCTCCAGGTGGCGTTGAGGTGGAGACCTTAACATACTTGGGAGTTCCATCTTTAGCAGTATCATCTAGACTTAGCTGTTCAAGCCTTGCACCTGCATCTTCAAGAATGCCACTGGAAGAATTGCTGTGAAGCCAGCTTCCTTCATCAAATACAACATTAATGGACTCCTCTACCACTAGGGTTTTCTTATTGAAACCCCTATATGCCCGACTATGGCTACTATAGCCTATGAAGATGCCTTCGAAGCATTTTTCTCCGAATTTAGTACGTAGGTACTTCCCATTATTGAGTACATAGCATCTGCAGCCAAAAATCCTTTAATAGGACATGGTCGGTTTCCTACCTTTCAATAGCTCATAAGTCATCTTACGATGATTCTTGTTGATCAATGCTCGGTTCTACACATGACAAGCCGTATTGACATCCTCTGCCCAGAAGTACTCTGGAAGAGAAGCGTCATTCAACATTGTCGTACATGCTTTAATGAGCGTTCTATTTCTCCTCTCCGCAACTCCGTTTTGCTGAGGAGTATGCGGGGAGGAAAACTCATGAAAGATACCATGTTCTTCACAGAATCTTGTCATAGCACCATACTCGAATTCTGTTCCATAGTTACTTCTGATTTTGACCACGGAGCAGTTAAGTTCGTTCTGAATCTGCTTGATATAATTAGTGAAGATGTCAAACGTATCTGACTTTCGTTTCAAGAAGAACACCCACATAAACCGAGAGTGATCATCAACAATCACTAGCGTATACGATTTGCCTCCTAAGCTATGAACTTGCACTGGACCGAACAAGTCCATATGCAGAAGATAAAGACATCTGGAGGAGTCTTTGTCTACAATGCCCTTAAAGGTAGCCCGAGTCTGTTTGCCCTTCTTGCATGCAGGACAAGGGCTATCTTTGATGCACTTAATAGTAGGGGCATCCCTTAATAAATTCTTTGAACACAACATATTAATAGTCTTGAAATTAATATGTGCTAATCTCTTGTGCCATTGTTCATAGAGAGATGCACTGCCTTTTGCTACTAGGCACACGGGGGTAGAAGAGTCTAAGCTAAGAAAATCTAAGAAAAAGATATTTCTGCTCCTAATGCCAGTTAATACCATCTCCGAAGAGGCACACGATATTATCAAGCACTTGTCCTTACAGAACTTAACGTCGTATCCTTTATCACACAACTAGCTTACACTGATCAGGTTATGGTTTAACCCTTCAACATAGGCCACGTCTATGATAGAGAGTGCACCATTGGAAATCATACCATAACCCCTGGTGACTCCTCGATCAGATCCCCCAAAGATGACTTTGGGTCCATTTTTGACTAGGGAGTAATCACGCAACAGGCTTCTTGTCCTGGTCATATGTCGGGAACATCCACTGTCCAAGTAGCAGATTGGCGTTTTGGTGGCCTTTGGACATACCTGCAAAACAAAATTAGTTTCCCATAGGAACCCAATCGAACTTGGGTCATAGATTCCTTGTTAGCACACTCCCCCTCGGTTGGTTAACCCTATGAGTGGTCGGCCTCGCATTGCTAACAAAAGGAGTCGCATTGTATCTTGGATTAAACCAGCAATCCACGGCAAAGTGACCAACTTTTCCACAACACCCACAGTCAAACTTATTGTACCGCTTCCTAGGCTCCTACTTCACCCTTTGAACGGTGGGTCCAACCGGAGCCGTGGATTTTGAGGTGGAGGCATCATGATGATAGCAGTCACACGACTTCTTCACTTCTTGTTCCTTCAGTATGACAGGCTTGGCCTTTGGTGTCTGCCTCCTATTATGGCCGCTAGAGAAATGTCCATAATTCTCCACTTGGATTTCCTCATAAGGTGTCTTGAAGACACTCTCACTGTAGTTGTGGGGGACGGTCCAACCATCATACCGGCTCTTGGGCTTTTTAACCGAGGGCTGGAAGAAGTGGTCATAGGTTGACTCAAAGTCCTGCTCATTATAAGGAAAGCCAGGCTTTCTGAATGAAACAGGACCGAGTGGGGCCTTTCCCTTTTCTACAACAGAGGCCTTCTTAGCAGCCTTATTTTTCCTCTGATTTTTTTTCTCCTAGATGATTTGCCAGGCACAGCCACATGCCCTAAGCAAGCCCCCTTAGCCTGAGCAGCGAATTCGTCAACCAGAGGAAGAACGGTCTTGGGCATAGAGAAGCTTTTGACAATCTTCCTTTCTGGCGCAAGCTGTTCTTCCAGCTTGTTGATTTCTTCCTGTTTTTTATCAAGGAGCCTTAGAGAATCTTAGTGCTCAGAAGTCAGGTCCAAGTGTTCCTATCGGAGAGAAATTCAAGCTAGTGATCTCTTCTCTTAGGGACACACCCTCAGCCTTAAGGAATTTGACTTCCTTTTTCTGAGCCCTCAACCTCTTTCGGCACTCATCGAAAGTATTGAGCAGAAGCTCATACTTTTTGAGGAGCTCAGCTTCACGGGCAGATGGGCTGTCCTCAAGATCATCTTCAAGAGACTCAGAGTCAGAGTCAGAGAGGGGGTGCGATCTTTAACCTTCCCAGTAAATGGGGGGCAGTCTTCATCTGAGTCAGAGCGACCCATTAGCCCGAAGTAGGCTTCCTCATCATCACTGGAGTCTGACGAATCAGATTCACTAAGTGTCTTTAGCTTTTTAGCAATGTAGCTCCTCTCCTTCTTCTTATCTCTAGAGGACTTGTGCTCCTCTCCCTTACCCTTATCTCTCTTTCTTTGGTAATAGTCAGCAATGACGTGGCCTGGCTTATTGCATCCAAAGCAAATAATGTCAGCAGAGCGATGTTTGTTCTGTTTTGACTCATACCTGTCAGAAGAGTAATTCTTCTTCTGATGTCTGGAGGAGGAGCTGTCTCTCTTTCTTTGATTCCTCATCTTAAGGAACTTCTTGAACTCTCGAGTGATGAAGGAGAATTCTTCTTCAGATAGCTCTGAGCCGAAAGAGCATGGCTCAGAGTCTTCTTCCTCATCCTTTTTCCAAGAGCGGGACGAGGCTGCACCCTTGCCTTTTCTTGAGTGATTGGCTTTCAGGGCTACAGTCTTTTCTTTGGCAGCAGCTTTATCGGCTTCATCTTCAGCTTTTCTAGTGTTCAGCTGAAGCTCATAGGACATAAGCTTCTCAAACAGAATCTGGGGATCAGTTTCTGCCAGCTTGCCAAATTCTCTGATGGCGCAGATCTTGGTGTCCCATTCCTTAGTAAGGGATCTAAGGAATTTGTCATTTAGTTCACCATCGGTGAACACTCTACCATAACCCTTCAGGGCATTGACAATCTTCAGGAAGTTCTCGAATGTCACTCCGATTTCTTCCTTGGGACCTTGCCTAAAGGCCTCATACTTCTGGTTCAGAAGGGATCTTCGATCATCCCTTACTTCATCTGTGCCTTCTATCAGAATGATCAGGCAGTGCCATATGTCCTTGGCAGTCCTGCAGTTGCTGAAATTCTGCATCATGGAATCATCGACGGCACTTACTAAGATGTTTTGATCTTTCTTGTCTAGTCCGACAAGCACCATCTCATCCTTATCCGTTTCGGAGAGCTTCTTGGGCACCATCTTGGTAGGATCAATGGTGGAGGCCTTAGTGGGGATATAAGGTCCCTCCTTCACTATCATGAAGAGTCGAGGGTCGACTGCTTCCATATAGAACCTGATCCTTTCCTTCCAGATGGGAAAGTTCAGCTTGGTGCACATTGGTATCTTTCCTGAATACTTGAGTCCGTCCATTTCTGAGATCTTCTTTCTTCTTGACACTCGACACGGGATCTTACTCAAGGTGTTAACCTTATTGATGAGTAACCTCCCTCTGATACCACTTGAAAGACTATAGTGTCGACTAAATCCACCTATGGGGGGGGGGGAATAGGTGTCATGCAGTCTTTTGCGGAATTAAATTTACCTACACAAATTAACAAACACAGCACAAAAATACACAAAGAATTATAGTGGTTCCCCGATTTGGGTACATCCACTTTCCCCCTTCGACCTATCTCCCACTAAGGGACGACTCAGTCACTTCTCCAAACAGATTGAAATCCAATCCTCACACTACGGAAGGAACCCTTCCAACAAAGGAGTAGCAACTCCACCACCACGGTTTGCACCCAACCCTTACAACTAGGAATTAAAATTCCTTTACAACAAATCAAAATTGAATGTAAAAGAAAATACAAACAAAGCTTTTGGAGATTTCGATGTCCTTCTTCGTTCGTTGAAGCTTTCTTGAAAGTTTCGAAGAGTCCACAACCAGAGTTCTCTCTTGTAGAGGATCTTGACAAGATCGGCGGCGGCAAGTGAATGTGGCGGCAATACTTTGTGGATCAAAACTTCTTGACGGAGCAAGCAAGGTCTACCAATGATCCTAGTCGGATCAATCGTCTTCACCGATTCGGAATGGAGAACTAGTCTTGTTCAACGAAAAGAGAGACAAGAGATCTCAAGATAGATGCGTTAGACGCACGGCTAGCCTCGGTGTTGCCGCCGGAAGATCAAAGAAGATCGGAGATTGGCAGCGACGACGAACTGCGAGCGGCGACAAGCGATCGACGGTTTCCGCGATCTGCTAGGGCACAATGTCGGCTGATTTTGATTTCTCATGAATAGTTACTATAGAGGTTCAAAATACGCGCATATATATACCTGAGGCCGACCCTAAAGTCTATTGTGAGACCCACAAGGAGAAACCCTAACCCCGGCCGAAACAGTGCAAGGCATCTTGGTTCGGTTCAGCGAAAGAGAAAAATTGCCTAAGGCAAAATCGGTAGGAATCGTTGGTGATTCTCGTCGAAGTCGGCGGGAATCATTCACGATTCCCGTTGATTCTTCCTTAGCAGAATCCCTGTCTGGAAAACTATCAGCCGAAATTGGTCGGCGGGAATGCAGACTGATTCTCGTCGAAGTCGGTGGGAATCACTTACGATTCCCGTCGATTCTACCTTGGCAGAATTCCTGTTGGATAACTGTCAGCTGGAAGGAAGTCGGTGGGAATGCATACTCATTCTTGACAAATCGGAGAGAATCACAAGTGACTCCCGTCGAGGTCGGCGGGAATTACTTAGTGATTCCCATCGATTTTGACTTAGAAGATTTTTCTCTTCCTTCCTTTGAAGACTTGGTCTTTGACCCATCTTTGCTCCTTCTTCTGCTCTTGATCAACCTCGACCCTGTACTTGAAAATAAGTACACTCCAATAGAGAGAGCACACGTGAGTCAACACACTGATCTAATCAACGAGGGATTACGTTGCGCAGACCCGTGTATAATGACCCACTGCACCCTGACATTGGTGTGTACTTAGCATGGAATAGCTGCAAGCACAACTTGATAGAAGATCGTCAAATTCATTGTCAATTCACCTTAGCTTGTTAAGGGGCTTCTTCAAATCAGGTACATTGTGGATACAATACCCAACATAATCCTAGTCCAGATATATATTAATGACATTATCTTTGGATCTACTGAAAACAACCTTTGTAGAAAGTATGCCAAACAATGCAAGGAAAGTTTGAGATGAGCAGTATGGGTCAGAAGTTCTTCTTGGGACTTCAAGTTAGACAGACTAATGATGGATTGTTCATATCCCAGTCTAAGTTCACCAAGGAGTTGATTAAAAAATATGGAATGGACTCAGCCTCCACCATGAAAACTCAAATGGGAACAAGTATGCCTATAGGCAAAGATGAGGCAGGGAAACCTGTTGATGAGTCTTTATATAGAGGGATAATTAGCTCCCTTCTCTACTTGGCTGGTAGTAGACCTGACATCATGTATGCAACATGTGTCTGTGCTAGGTACCAAGCTTGCTCAAAGGAATCTCATTATACGGCGGTTAAGAGAATTTTGAGATATCTTAAGGGCACACCTAATCTAGGCCTTTAGTACCCTAAGAATAGAGATTTCTTACTAACTGGTTTCTCAGATATAGACTTTGCTGGATGCAAAGAAGACAAGAAGAGTACCGCAAAAACTTGTCAATTCTTATGTGGAAGGATGGTGTCATGGAGCAGCAAGAAGCAAACAAGTGTAGCTATCTCAACTATTGAATCAGAGTATATAGCTGCAGGTAGATGCTCTGCACAATTGATGTGGATAAAGCATCAACTTGAAGACTATGATATCAAGGTAAGTAGAATTCCACTGTTTTGTGATTCTACTAGTGCTATTTCTATTGCTAAGAATCATGTATCACACAGTAGGACCAAACATATAGAAATTAAGTTTCATTTCATCAGAGAACATATTGAGAAGGAAAATATTAGTTTAGAGTTTGTGAACACAAATAATCAAATAGCTGATATATTTACAAAATCTATGGATGAAATTAAATTCAATTATTTTAAAATTGAATTAGATATGTTAAACCTAGAATAGGTTAGCACAAGCTTCCCTAAGATGAATATGTAAGCACAAAATTTCTCAGGAAATTTGTCTAAGTACAAAGTTTGTGTCGACACAAGAAAATTATGTCGACAAACTCAGTATGTTGTGTCGACAAAGAAAAAAGGTTTTGTCGACACAGAAATAGTATCTGTGTCGACAGAATAATAGGTGTCGACACAACTTTGTCGAGACCATATATCTAAAGGATTTTTGTGTCGACACACAAAAGTTAGTATCAACGCAACTCTGTCGAGACTTAACTAGCCTGTGTCGACACTAACACAAGTATGTCGACACATTGATGTGTCGACTAAAAATAAGTTTTGTCGACACTGACACTAGTATGTCGACACTGACACTAGTATGTCGACACATAGTCGTGTCGACTAAACCTAATTTTTGTCAAGACCTACGTCATTTCTGAAGACATATGTAAAACTTTGTCGACCAAGGCCCGTCTTTTGACCTGCCCTTTACACTAACACTATAAATAGGTGAAGCCAAAATCTGGTTGACTACGCTTTCAGAATTCTTGGCTCTGCACCTTGTGTCAACCAAGACCTTCTCTTCTTTTCTCTTCCATCTCTCTCTTCAATGGCGCCTCATCAAGATGATAAGATCAATGAAGGCTATGAGCTGGTTCGTGGAGGATTCACGACAGCTTCGCAAGAAATTCAGGGTGTCATTACCCTAATTTCTGAAAATGGTTTGGAATTCTTGGTCTCAGAACCAACTAAGATTTGGAAAAAGGAGGTACTTGAATTCTATTCGTCAGTAACCGTGGATACTGAAGGGAAGACGATCAAAGCCACAGTTCAGGATTCCCGAGTGAAACTAACATTAAAGACAATCAGAAAATCACTCCAACTTCCCATGGTTAAGGATAATGATGACATAGCTCCATCCCTGACTAAAGAAGTACTAAGTTGGTGCGGGTTGAGCCCTGATATGAAAGTTGGATCATCCATTACTCGGAAAGGGATGAATTCCCAAGGAAAGTTTCTATCAGAAATAATAGGCTAGGTGATTTTGTGTAAAACTGGTGGACATGATAGAATTTCAGTCCACATATTCAATCTAATGACAAGGGTCATATTCATAGTGAAAACAGACTGGGCATCAATAGTATTTGACAAAATCCAAGAAGGAATAAAGAAACCAAACTTGGGTAGGATCCTAAGTCTTTGTCTATCTTCATTAATACCAGATATTATGAACCAACTGCCCGGATCCAAAATCAACCACTTGAGGATGATGGATGTGAGGATACTTTCTAGATGGGATAGGGTTTTGATAAAGGAAGTCTCTACTCCTCAGAAACAAATAAAAAGATAAAAAGTAGAAGAAACTTGTTCAACAAGCAGAATCCTCCAGTGATTCTGAAGAGGAGGTAGTCTTCAGCTCAGATGAAGACTAGCAACAAAAAAAAGCCCAAGATCAAGTGGAGGGCAGTGAGCCCCTAGAACAATAGATAGTCTCCACTCCATGGGGATAAAACCCTGAACAAGCAGTACAAAACACTGAACAATCTGAGCTGTCTGCCCAAGGGGGAGGCATTGTTGAAGCTGCCCTAGAGAGTGAATATGCTGCTGATACTGTTATGGAAATAGTATCAGAAATCAATAATGAAGCTCAAGACAATGTTGAGAAAGAAGCTCAAGATGAGCAAGTAAGTATCTCCTTTAAAGAGAGGGTCCTAAACAACAATCTGGATGTTCAGGGAAAACCTTTTGTTTTAAAAACTAATCTTGTTCCTCCTTTTCAGATGCAGCAGGAGTTCACTTTGGAAGAGCTATTCCTTGATCCACTTGCAGAAAGGACTGAGGGGGAGCATAAAATAAAATAAAAAGAATTACCAGGAACTGAGGGGTAGATGTCTCAGCATGCCCCAAATGATAAGGAACCGGTGAATATACAAAGTTCATCTGAATATTCTGATGATGAAGAAGCCTCTATGGCTAAGAAAAGGAAAATGGTTTCCTTAAGGAAAAGGAGTTCAGGCTACAAAAAGGCCTTGCAAACAGTCACACCACCACCTGCTCCAAGCATGGATTTCAGTTTCCTACTGGTCCAAATGCAAATAAAATTGGATGAGCAAAGGCAGTCTTTGGAGAAGTATGTGGATGAAACTCACAAAGAGTTGCAATTCCAATTGTCTCAAGATATCAAATCAATCAGATTTGAAGTAAATCAAAATAAAAAAGAAATGACAGATTGCTTCCATAAGAGAGGTAATGTTGTGGTATTCTTGGCCAAGCAACAACAAGAGCTAAAAACTAAAGTGGAATACATTGCAGTTAAGCAAGGATATGTCCTTGAGAATCAAATCAGAATGAATTATAATCTCAAAGATTCACATCATGGTATTTAAACAAAGATTGATGATCATACAACTAATGTCAAAGCTGAAGTGTCCAAGCAGATCAATGAAGATATAGCTGCTGTTCAGGCAACATTTCAAACTTCTCAAAAGAATATTTCTGATTTCTTGATGAAGTTCAGAGACTATTATAAAGAAGGAACAGACTATGATGTTAATCAAGTAAGATTTCAAAAGGATGATCTGATGTTCATAGAGAAGTCATAAAGGGGGAGAGGTTATTAGTCAAAGCTAGCTCTGAACATGCTAAATGGATATCAAATAACATCAGAGCAACTCTTGGATATCCACCCTTGTGTGATGATGACAATGTTGTTGAGTCTGGAGTGCAACCTGCCTATATTGAAGGAGATCAGCCTGAAGTTGCCCAGGTGATTTACCCTCTAGCTGATTTTGATATGGTTCAAGAAGAAGCTCAGAAAATGTACAGTCCTCCATAGGAGGCACAAAATATTATTATTAAAAAAAGTAGAAATGTCAGAGGCTGCTAAGGAAGCTCAGAAGGAAGCACAGATGTCCAAGAAATGGTTCAGAGAACAGGCTGAGTTAAAGCCTGAATTTGAGCAATGGAGCCCTACTTCTAGGAATATTATATTGACTGCCTGGAAGGCTGTGAAGGACAAGACCCATAATAGGGTTAAATGGTATTATGAGCAAGAGTGGACTAAGTATCAAGCTGGGCAGGAAACTATTTTTCAACACAGAAGGAGTGCAAAAGCTGGGAAGTTACCTGCTAATGCTCAGGAGCCTAGCAAGTACTTCCTAAAGACTTTTCATTATTTTGAAAGGCAAAGGATAAAGGCTGAAGAACAGAAAAAGAAAGATCTGAAAGGAAAGAAACCTATTGATGATACTGATACTAAACCCACCATTCAGGCTAAGATCAAATCAGGAAAAGGTATTGTAATTAAGGAGCCTAGTCAGTGATAGGATAGATAGGCTTATGTAAAGAACAATGTAATCTTTTGCTTTTGTTATAAAAGAAAACCATGTAAACCTAAAATTTTTCGGATTAAATGAACTCAGTTTCAGTATTGATTTTAGTTGTTTACAATGTTTATATATTACCCTGCAGTGAAATGTATGTGCATCTATTTCTATTATGTTTATTATGAGTGATGTATATCTTTGACAAAGGGTTATGACTTCTCCAAATAGGGGGAGATTGTTGGGTACACTGAAAATATGTACCAGATTTGGAGAAGCCTCATCTTAATTAATGATATACATCAATTTGTATTTGATAGATGTTTGAGTTTCATTGTGCAGGTTTAAGAATTGGAAGAAAATTTTCTAAGTACAAGTATCGACACTTATGAAGAAGTTGTGTAGACACCCAGGCATTGTGTCGACACTTATGAAGAAGTAGTGTCGACACCCAAGCTGAGTCGACACCTAAAGAAGAAGCTGTGTTGACACCCAGAATTGTGTCGACACCTGAAGAAGAGATTGTGTCGACACCTAAAGAAGAAGCTGAGTCGACACCCAGGAGTTATGTCGACACTAGAAGAAGTTGTGTCGACACACTGGACTTATGTCGACACATCAACTCTCAACAAGTGTTGTGTCAAGACCAGAAGCAATTGTGTCGACACACAGGAATTATGTCGACACACACTCAACGCCATCTGGACACACTCAACGCTATCGACACACACTCAACGCCGTCTGTCAGCATCAGCTATGTCGAGACCAGAAGCAGTTGTGTCGACATATAGGACTTGTGTCGACACACACTCAACACCGTCTGACAAACACTCAACGCCATCTGTTTGCATCAGATATGTCGAGACATGGAGCAGTTATGTCCACACATAGGACTTGTGTCGACATATACAACAGAAGGTGTGTCAAGAAGCAGAAGAATGACTAAGTCGACACATGGAGTGCTTTGTCGATATCATGAAGACTTGTGTCGACACTTAATCTATTTATGTCGACACATGTGAAGCAGTTTGCTGAGTGGTTCATGCTGATTTAGAAAGTCTTTGAAGAAACAATTGTCATGATTGGTGACTCGACAGCCGTAGTAACCAACCAGTCTGACACCTCTGTCAGAACTGTCAGAAGGTTGTTATAAACCGGATCAGCCGGTAATCATGGGGAAACTCTATATAAGAGACTGATCCGTGACAACAAGGGTGAGAAGAACAACACGGGAGAATTCAACAATAAGAACAGGGGAAACCCTTACGAAGGCAGATCCAGAACAGTCTGCAAGAAAGATTCAGATCTCATTCTGAATTTAAGGAGGGAGTTATCTGAAGATCAACTTTCACATCATGTGAAGATCAAACTTATTTTGTTATATCAAGAAGCTTTGAAATAGCTAAGTCAGGTTGGATCTGAGGGGTCAGTTTATTCAAGAACTAGTCAAGAAGCCTACACTAATAGAGAGATCTATCTGGTGAACTTTTTGTACCTTTAAAACACTCAATTTCTTATAGGATCTTTTGTAAGATCTGAGTTGTAAGCATGTAATTATAAAGGCTGAGGTAGGGCTGAGAGCCTGAGGTGTAGGACTTATGAAAGTCTGAGTTGTAAGCCTAGTGATAAAGGCTGAGGTAGGGCTGAGGCCTGAGGTAGGATTCTTGGGAAGGATCTGAGGTAGGACTTGTTTAAGTCTGAGCTGTAAGAACCAATCTGGTTCTGAGTTGTAAGATCTGCGGATCTGAGCTAGTGGAAGGAAGTTGGGTTGAATCCAGTTCTCTACTAGATAGGCGAAGGGGGAAAGTGGATGTACCCATACCTTGAGAAACCACTATAAATCTGGTGTATGCTATGCTGTGATTTGTATTCTATGTTTTGAATTATCTGTGTTGAGATATATCTTGTTGTTTGCCTAAAATTATTTAAAAAGATTAGAACCTGTTCACGCCCCCCTCTAGGTGTCTAGGCTCTTGAAATCAAGTCTTTTAGTATATATATATATATATGTATATATATGTATGTATATATATATGTATATATATATATATATATATGTATATATATATATATACATACATATATTTATATATATATATATATATATATATATATATATATATACATACATATATATATATATATATATATATATATATATATATATATATATTCGTGGTATTCTGTTATTGTTTCCGCATTTCTGAGATGTGATATGTATGCTGTGATTCAAGCCAATCAAGGAGGACAACTAATGCTTGGTAGAGTAGGTTGTTGCCTCTTAGGAAGAACTGGGTGGACGTCATAGGCAATAATGCCCGTCTTCGACATGACCTGAGCTAAGTTTGGTGGACGGGAACTTACACTTACATATTTCTCCATGGCACCACCCCCATCTCTTGGTCCTCCAGAAAGTAAGGCATAGTGGCATTGTTAACCACCGAAGCTGATTATATGGCGTTAAGCACATGGATTTGTGAAGGAGTGTGGATGTAGAGAATAATCAGGGAATTAAAAGAAGAAGAAGAAAATATGCCCTTTTTATCCTGAAAGGCAATGTATTGGCCATTGCACTTTCGAAGAACCCTATCTTCCATAATAAGAGCAAGCACATTGTTTTCAAACACCACTTCATCTGCGAGAAGGTTGAAGAAGGGGACGTAGATATCAATTTCATCCCTAGTGAAGCTCAACTCGCCGACCTGCTCAAAAAAGCTTTGCACAAAACTCAATTTATCAAATTGAGGAATCAGCTAAATCTCGTTAAACTGTCAGGTTCAAGCGGGGATATTGGTATTTGAATCGCCCGTCCAACCCGGCCCTTAATATTACCATTTAATGTTTCTCACTACTCTATGTATTCCTGATTGAAAAATGTTCTCCTCTTTAATGTTGCACTTCTATATGCTATATGTTGCTCTTATTCTCCATTTCCTGCATCTATTTAAAGAAATGTGTTAGAACTCTTTTAGTCTTGGCGGTTTACCATTTGTGGATTGGCGGTTAAAAGTGGTGGTCTTCCCTTAGTGGTTTGGTAGACAGACTTGGCGGACAAGCATGAAAAATAAATGATCTGTAGTAACAGTCAGCCCTTGGCGACCTAGCAATCAACATTAGCATCCTAACAGTATTGCTGTCTGAGTCCAGATAGTCAAGTCCCGGATTGCCTTGGCGGATAGGCAGTCTGCTATCGCGGTCTATGCTTGGAGATCTATTCGCAATTGAGATCAGACAGTCAGGAGGTCGAAGACTTTGTGGTATGGATAGTTAAAATTGTCTAACAGTACAGTTCGCTATTTCTTATTTTGTATTCGTCTATTATTTTAGTCTCAGATCGTCTATTGTATTCTCTTTCTTTCTTTTCTTCATAGAAATTGAGGGCATACTTATGTAACTTAATCTTTTTGGTGCAATAAAATTTCCTTTATTTAGCTACTGTTTTTAGCCGCTTCATAGCTGCTTTAGTTATCTCTAGCTATTTTTTGCAGGGTATTAGAGCTTACCGTTCCTTTGCTCCGTCTTATTGTTCGGCTTTCTCACGATGCTCCATTCTATTCTCCGATGATGCCGTCTCTTAAGTTTTTTTATCACTTGTCCTTTCTCTTCCCGGATTGGGCCGAGGTATTCCCATTTCATTCAGAGCCCCAAGGGTCAAGTTGGTCTTTTCTTACTTCTTAACTTTAGATTATTGCGGTCTCTTCTTAGTCACAGTTTCTTGTCGTCCTTCTGCGGTCTCTGTAGACTTCGGCTTTCTAACCGCCCACCAATCCTTTGGCGATCTCTTACAATTTCTTCCCTTGAGTACAGCCTCTCTTCTCGTCGCTTGCTGCGATTTCTTATCTTAACCATGGTCTTCTCTTCTCCTTCGAACGGTTTCATCTTTTTTGCATTGTCTTCTCTTCTATCCGCAGATTTGTTTGCATAGTTTACTTTGTCTCCTTCCCTTTTCTCGTAGCACTCTCTACGACTTCTCCTTAATCGTTCGGTTTCCTTCTGTACCCGCAGTCTCATTCTTTGTTCGCTTTTTGAGACTAGATATTTTTCCAGCCTCTCCCTCTAACTGTACGATTAGAGTCTTTCTATCATCTTTCTTGTTCTATGCGTGATCTTTCTCTTTAGCCGCACAGATTTCCCTTCTTTCCCGTTTACTCTTCTTTCTCTGGAGCCTCCGACTTTCCCTTCTTATTCTCTATCTACGTTCCTTATCTCATCTTCGGGACGTGCACATATGGCTACTGAGCGTAAGTGGCTCATTAACTCTTGAGCTTGAGGACACTCTCTATGTTCTCTTTTTTCCGTGCAATTTACTTTTTGTTCTTGCACTCTGCAAACAAACAAATTGCACGGTTACCTTCTGCCAGAACTTGTGATTTTCAAATTCCTCACTCCAAGGAGATAATTGCTATTGGAATTGAAAGTGGTAGCCTTTTCTTCCTTGACAATGTCACTGCTCTCTTTGCTTCTACTTCTCTTCTGCAATGACATCTTTATCTTGTCCATCCTCCTCCTTACCTCATCCACCAACTTCTCCCAAATCTACCTCAAAGTGACACCTCTCTGAATTGTGAAGCCTGATAGCTTGGCAAACACCACCACTCTTCCTTTCTAGCAAAACAAGGATGTAGTTCTTCACATTCTTTTGATCTAGTTCACTATGATATCTAGGGCCCCTCTCCTACAAGCACTATTGGTAGAGGTAGTCTATATTTTGTTATCTTCATTAATAATTACTCTATGTGTACTTGGCTATACCTCTTAAAAGAGCATTATAAACTTTTCTCTCTCTTTACTACCTTTTATAATGAGATACACACACAATTTAATGTGCATATTAAAGTTCTTGGTACTGATAATACTAAGGAGTATCTCAGTCATCAATTTTTGGATTTTTTTCATAAGTCAGGGTTTAATTCATCAAACTACTTACCCTTATACTTCTTAGCAAAATGGCATTGTTGAACGCAAGAATTCCCATATCTTTGATGTTGCTCGCAGCCTTCTCACACAAATGAATGTTCCACGATCATATTAGGGTCATGCCGTTCTCCTCTCATGTTATCTCATAAACCACATTCCCTTTTCAATTATTCAGGGCAAGACCCCGTTCTCCATCCTGTATCAAGGAGCCACACCGTTTCCTTTACCTCTGCGTGTTTTTGGCTGTATGATATTTGTTCACATACCTTCTCATGGTCGTGACAAACTTTCTCCTCTCTCTGTTAAGTGCATCTTTCTTGGTTATTGTCCAACTTAGAAAGAGTATTGATGCTTTGATCCTTATCTCTGCAAACAGTATGTTTATACTGATGTCATATTCTCTTAAGAAACGTCATACTTTCCTCCTGCTTCTTCTTTCTAATCATCTGATGCTTCCTATTCTATACCTATTGTCTCAACACCTTTGCCCGAGCCACTTCTTCCCACACATATTCCTGCTACATCGTCTCTTTTTATTGATACTGCTTCTTTCCCTTTGGAGCCATCTTTGCCAGTTCTCAAGCCAACTACATCTCAAATAGGTGGATCTGATACTGACACCAAGACATATCTTGATCTTCCCATTACCTTACAAAAGGGATTTAAGACATGCACTAAGCATTCTATTAATGATGTGGTCAAATATGCTCGTCTTTCCCCGGATAGAAAGCATTTTGCTCTCACCATCTCTAGTACTCCCACCCTGACCACATATCAAAAGGCTCTTGTAATTCCTCATTGGAAGGATGCTATGGATGAAGAAATGAAGACCTTAACTGAGAGGGGTACTTGGACTCATGTCTCTACTCTTCAAGAGAGGATATGGTTGGTTGTCGGTGGGTCTTTGTTATCAAGTATCATACTGATGGTACTATAGACCGCTATAAAGTTAGGCTAGTTGCTAAAGGATTTACTCACACATATGACATGGATTTCCTTGACACCTTCTCCCCAGATGCTCGCATTAGCATAATCCATGCCCTTTTCTCAGTGGCTGTTAATAAGGACTGAGAGATGTTTCAATTGGATGTCCAAAATGCCCTTCTTTATGGTGATCTGCAATAGGTGGTATATATGGAGAAACCTACTGAGTATGTTGGTCAGGGGGAGTCTTAGGTATACCAGTTGTGAAAGACAATATATGTTTGTGCTACCATGGTGATATGTAAGTGATCAAGCATATAGTCTCACTACCAACGCAATATGAGCCTATGGGGTCGCACATAAGAGCTCTAGAGAAGTTTGAAAGGTTTGTGTTGTCCTTGATCATATGTGATATGAGTGAAGGACCAAGCCTATGATGTTCTGGATGTGGAGAAATTTCATTTCGGGACCTGTATTGTGAATATGGGTCATCAGGTATGTGGTCGAAATTATCTAAGGGAAATTCGTCGAATATTACTAAGAGGTTTCGACGAATGGTTTTGAATTCGTCGAATATAGTCGTGATATATCAACGAGTCTATCTTGGGATCCATCGAATATCGTCATGACCATTTCAACGAATTAGAATCATTCGTCGAGTATCACGATTCGTCGAGTATCGTCGATTCGTCGAATATCCTCTTAATACGTTGATGATTTGCTCTTTATCGATTCGTTGAGTATATCCATATTATCTCGATGAATAAATTTTTATTCGTCGAATATCGACATGATACTCGACGAATTCTGTTTCGTCTTGTTTATTTCCTTTAAGTCCGGGTTGGATTGTCTGTGAGTATCGGTTGGTTCAGCTTTTTGTATAAATACGTTTTGTATAGTGAGTCGATAAAAAAACTATTCATTTTCCCTGACCTACCTGAGCGATGACGATTTCTTCGCGATGAAACTGTTCCGTATGCGTGACTATCGCTGCTTCCCGCCGACCACCATCCTTCTTGTCATCATCGAAAAGGGTTTCCAAGGCGTCGTCTTCGTCATTGTCGTCTCTCCTTGAATGAATCTAGTAGTCTGTAGAGACGTTGAGGGCAAACCTACTTCCGACCAAGATCTTGTTTGACAAGAGTCTAGGGTTCTCCGTGCTCGTGTAGATAACCGTAGAGGTGTGGACACTATTCTACACTCAGAACTATAGCAGTTACCGTTCATTGGAATCATTCGGTGCACCTTGGTTGAGTATTGACTCAATCCCACAAAGGTAATTTTATAAAAAGGCATTTTACTTCATGATCAATGTTCATCGCTAGATCCAAACTATTTTGGGTTTTCTTGATCTTTATTTCCGCTTCGTGCACATGTTTTGTGTCGTATAACAAAACCCAATAGTGGTATCAGAGCTAGGTTCGAAGCGATGATCATTGTTTCAGAAGTTGCTAAATTCGTTGTATGTAGATCTAGAAATCTTAGAAGCGTTCTAAGATGCCTAGATCAATTACTGAAACATAAAATGTTGATGGATTTTGTGTGGAATCGTTGGTAGTTTTTCAAAAATTGGTGTGGGCACTGCCCCGCACCCGACAGGGGCTCTTCCCCTTGACCCAGCTCGCTGATCGGTCAGCGAGACCACTGCCAGAGGCTTTGCCCCTAAGACCCCCTAGGGGTGCAACACCTTGGAACTCCTCCAGGAGCGCATGTGATTTTGTTGTGATATCTTTGTTACTCCTTAACAATAATCATCACTCTTATTGGTTTGTGAAACCAAGTATGTGTTAGATTTTGAATCTCCTATAGAGAGACGAGCATGTCTACTGTGTAAGTGAAGTCTGTGTTATTTATATCCAGTGCATGTAAATCTGAAGAATTAGAAGGGTTCTAGATGTTCACACTTAGCCCAGCTCATCAAGTGTTGACTATTTTATTGTGCATATCTGGGATGTATTTGGATTATAGATGCTGCTGAATTTTAGGCTAAGGATATACACATTGGTTAATTGTTAACCATGATTAAATGTGAATCAAGTACCTAAAATCCCATAAGCAATATTAAGTATTCGGATGCCTTCCGATGGATGACACTCTTCCTGCCTCGATCGATGAAGTATGAGCTTGTCAAAGCAAGTTGCATTAATCTATCTTAGTAAGGGTGTGATGAGTCTGATATTGATAGGGTTTTTCGGACTCATCTGGGCTTGTTTTCTCACTCGTGCACTGCATTTCAACCGTTTATCGATTATATTTGCATCGTCCGGTCTATGACCATTTTGTGAACTATTTTGGCCCAAGGGTGTGGAATTGCGCATTCTGTTGTTGGGGGTATGCACATGGTGCTCCCCATGGCTCTTTCCTTTTGGTTTTGTTTGCATTCTGGTGCTGGGAGCTTGTGTTCCAGCTTGGTTTTATTGCTGTGCAGGTAGTCGGGACGTCCAAGATTCGTTTTACAGCTTCTGTGTAAAATGCACGGTCGTGTAAATTTCTTCTCGCACGGTCTCATGACAATCGTGCGTTATACAATGAAATTTTGGGGACGTCTGCAGCTACAAATGCGTTTTGTTCCCGCACATTTTTGACCAAACCGTGCGAGAAGGAAACGCACGGTCTGTATATTTTTCCCTATATTTCAGCTTTCTGGGGTTAATCGTGTGTTTCCTTCACGCACGGGCATACGCGCCCGTGCGCGAGTAAAACGCACAGTTCCCCTGTATTATCTTGTTTTCCTGCGCTCTGTGTTTACCTGTGCGATTTCCTTCACACACGGGTGGAAGCGCCCGTGTGCGAGTAAAATGCATGGGTCAATGCATCTTCATCCGCAAACTTGGCCTGGAAGTTAATAACGCACGGTTAGCACACGGTTGTGCGCCAAACCGTGGGTGACTATTTTTCTGACCTGCTTCTATTTAAGCGCAGATTTTCCTCCATTCCTGGACAGGATTATTCTTCAGCAATTCCAGCCGCCTTTTTAGGGCAAAGCTCCTCCTTTCCACCTCCGCCTTTCCACCTCTGCCCTTCATATTCCACCAAGGAGAGAAGCCCCGGCCATGCTTGCATAGCCTACATCTTGCTGGTGCTTGCTCTCGACCTCCTCCTTCATCTTTTAAGCTCCATTTCAAGTTTGACGCCATAACCAATAAGTAAAGGGAAGCTTGCAAACTTCTTCCGCATCGTAACACAAAGAAGACAGGTCCATTGGAAGGTAGTGACAACCTTCTCTACCCCAGACGTAATTGAGGATCGAGCTTGGACGTGGATTGACAACCCTGCAATTCCTTCTGCGACCCCTCGACGAGCCTTTAGATTCGGTCAATCTCTTGACTTGTTCTTGCTTTCTTGTTGAATATGTGTGCTTAAATATGTTTATGTAGATGATGTTCACTTTAGTTGTAAACATTATTTGTTTTATATCTATTTGAACATGTTTTGTTTTACCGCTTTAGTTTCTTGAGGTGCGCCTTTGTTTCATTCGCCACCACAGCTGGTTTTGCCACTCTAACAATTGCTAGAGGTGTGCGTAGCAAAGAGGTACTCACGACCCTCATTCCTCCATTCTCACCACCTCATCCGCAAGCCTACTCATCCATCCGCCCAGCGATTCGGTGCATAGCGGCCCGTGTAGTCTTCCATCCGGCCTGGCGAAGCATCACATAATGGCATTGCATAGGAGTAGTTTGTTAGTGTTTTACTTTCTTTTTCCGCAACATTCAAAACCCCCCTTCATTAACTCCGACCTAAGGACTTCAATCTCAAGTCCTCCTCGAAATTAACTCCACCTTACTGTGTTCCTTGAAGAGATCGATACTTTGGGAAATTCACCCATTTTATATTACTTGTGTGACCGGTACACTTGTCGTTCAACGCATCAGGTTTTTGGCACCGTTGTCACAACCCGCATTTTCTCTGAAGAAAACGAATTATCAGAGTAGGACAAAACACGCGTCATGATGCCACGTCGAGCAGGGGATAACTGCCGACGCTCAGGCAAACCACTATCAACTATACTTTATGAAAATTCATAAGTTAAATGATTAGAAAATAAGTTATATTTTTAAAGGCCGTATCCCTCGACGCGGTGGATCAACTAGTCCACTGTTTAAAAACTATACTTATACGCTGCGGAAAATACTTTATTCAGGTTAGACATCCTAAAAGAGTGCATAAGTGTCCCTAGAGGACAAGTTATACTAAGCAAGACCCTACATTTAGTTTATTCTATATATAAGAAAACGATCTTTTTACGTTGTTTGAAAAATAGTGACGAGTTTTATAAAACATGCTGATCATGAGTAATACTTATAATAGTGTTTTTAGGTTTAAAAGAAACTAGCAACCTAGCATAAATCATCCCCAGAGCAAGTAGACTAACTCCAGAAAGGTAGAAGTAAAAAGTAACATATCTAGTATCAAGGTAAAAACTACCAGTGGGCGCCAACAAACTGACACGAACCCAATGGCAAGTATGTATGTCTGTAAGAAAAACAACACCAAAACTACCTCGCAAAAACAAGGAACTGATCTCTATAGCACCAGAGACCACCAGCAACTACACAACACCACTAGCCGTCAGAGCGGCTACTATCCAGAACCTGAGGCATTCAAAGAAGAAAGAATACCTCAGCAAGTAAACTAGAAAACTGCTCGAAAGTGTCAATTAGAAGATAAGTAAAAGAGGAAAACAAAGCAGTAACAGTCACAACTGCCCAAGGCAAGGAAAAAAAGAAGTGCACTAAGTGCGAGGACACGACAGTAACTCTGCCCAAATGTTGCAGAGTCAACAAGGCTACCATGAGCCCAAATGCTGCATTCTACCAAGGAAGAAACGTCTAACACCCTAAGCTGTGAGAGATGGTAGTAGCAAAAACATCACGGATCCGGGTTGGAGGCAAACTCAGTCCCCCAACCACCATTTCCAAGAAACCAAGCTCAGGGGTCTACATGTGAAAGCACTAGGGACCTCCCACCCCCTTGCCCAGCCCGTACCTGGAGCAAGATAAAAGAAAAAGGGTGGCCTTGGCTAAATTACACAACACCTCCTCAATTAAGAGATTCAAACCACCACTACTAACCACGACCCACGATTCGGCCTTTTTGGAAAAATAAGAAAATAGCCGACAAGGAACCTCAAAATCAAGAAATTCACTTGGGGGAGAAAATCAAGGTAAGGGAAAAGCGTTGAGATGACTCAACACGGCATGGCGTTGAGTGAACCCCACTCACTCAACACCTAACCAGACCTTGGCATTGAGTGAGTAAGCCTCACTCAACGCCAGAATCAACCATGGCGTTGAGTGAGGTTCACTCACTCAATGCCCTCCGCAAGAACATATCTAGCGTTGAGTGAGCTAACTCACTCAATGCCAAAACAGCTATGGCGTTGAGTGAGGTCCACTCCCTCAACGCCTTCAGCAAAACAGGCAGTGGCGTTGAGTGAGCTAACCTCACTCAACGCCTAAAACAACTACGGCGTTGAGTGAGGTCCACTCACTCAACGCCTTAGTACTTAACCGTGAAACCCAACGGTGGCATTGAGTGAGTCCACCTCTCTCAACACCAAAACATCTTTTGCGTTGAGTGAGGTAAACTCACTCTACGCCAAAGTACTTACCCGCAGGAAAACCCTAAACCAATGCCATCCGCAAGAGGTCGGCGAGAATGCCGATCAATTCTCGCCAAATCGGCGGGAAAGCGGATTGATTCTCGCCGAATCGGCGGGAAAACAAATCGATTCTCGCCGAATCGGCGGGAATGCAGATTGATTCTCGCCGAATCGGCGGGAATCACTAACGATACTTGTCGAAGTCGGCGAGAATCACTTAGTGATTCCCGTCGATTTCGACTTAGACGAATTTTCTCACTCAATCGCCTCACTACTTAGCCGCAAAAGAACAGACCAAACTATGGCTTTGAGTGTGTGCACCACACTCAATGCCAAGCCCGGGCGGCGTTTGGCTTTGAGTGTGAGCACCACACTAAACACCAAATCCCAAGAGCCTACCAAGAATGGTTTTAACCAGAGCACTACCACAGAAACCTCCCTCTCTCTCTCTCTCTCTCGGCTCCACCCGCAAAAGCACCAAACCAGAAATAAAAATCTGGAGTCTAAATGGTGAAAACAACCAGCGGGTTGAGCAAAAACAGCACAAGGAGGGGGCTCATAATGGGAAACTGAAGCACATAGTTTTAGCAAGCAAAAAGAGAAAAGCTTGGCTTCTATCCTAGGGCTAACCAGGTAGTTAAGAGGGGGAAGATCAAAACAGCAAGTGCAAGAACCACTTGCCTTGGTTTTTCAGTAAAGCTTCACTCGAGCCCTTCCTCTCCCTCGACACCAGCAGCAGCAACACCTAGTTAGCACATCCTGAGCTTTAATGGCGGAAAGGGCAAAAACCAAAATCCAAATCTCCTAAAAACCCAACGAAAATCAAATCTCTTATCGTAGAAACGTAGAACTAAGAGAGAGCAATCCAAATCCGCTTTCAAAATCAAAATCCGTCCACAAACGCTCCTGGAATCGCCGTCCGAAGGGGTAGCAGGTCCGACGGTTTTCCTCTGTTTTCCGCGAACAGGAGCAGGCGACAGTTTTCGGGAAGAAGAAGAATGGACCCGCTAATTTGGCTTAAGGATTTTATATAAATCTAAACACACCTAATCAGCCTTAACCGCCTCCTAAGCCGCCGGTTCATTACAAAAGCTTTTGACCGCAGAAATCATCTAAATAGCTTTAAATATACACATTTGCTTTTATTATTAGCACACCCAAAACGACGCGAAAACCAAACTACCCCGGAATTCGATAAAACTCGCACCGTAGCTAAATACCCATTCTACGAACGCAACGACGAATTCGAAATTAACTTTCGACGAACAGAACTCGAGTTATACCCACCCGAAGCCAAAACATAAGCATCCCCTGAGAGGCCACACCGGGTAACCCAAAACGACTCGGCTTGCTAGGGAGATCTTGCCAATAGGCTACAAAATAGGCCACCCAGTTCTAAGGAGTTAATACCACACTCCACAGATGGCACAAGCTAAGAAAACACGTCGACGTAACGCCAAACTAGAATTAAATAATCGCAGAAAAAATCAGGGGCGTTATAGTCACCTCCCCTAAAAGAAAGTTTCATCCCGAAACTTTACGCACAATGCCTCACTAAAGAAGGAAAAGTAACAAGCCAAACATTACAATAAGAAAACAAACCAAACTAATCAGGGAAACAGTTGAGGGTGAGCCTCCCTCATAGCCGAATCTAACTCCCAAGTCGCACTTTCCAAACCCTGATTCTTCCATAGAACTTTGACAATCGGGATAGACTTCCTTCGCAGCACCCGATCTTGAGTATCCAAAATGCGGACCGGCACTTCAATAAAAGAGAGATTAGTCTCCAACTGGGGAACAATATCCAAGACTTGCCCACTACTGCGCACACACTTCCGCAATTGTCTTACGTGAAATACATTATGAACACCTGGGAAGTTTGCTGGCAAATCCAACCTATAAGCTAACACGCCAATCCGTTCAACAATCTTAAACGGGCCCACATACCTTGGGTCCAATTTTCGATTCTTACCGAACCTCTTAACTCCAACCATTGGGGAAACCTTAAGAAACACAAGGTCCCCTACAGAAAACTCCAAGTCAGACCTACGCCGATTGGCGTTCTTCTCGTATCTCTCCTGAGCAAAACGAAGTTTTTCTCGAATAAGCTTCACTGTGACTTCCATCTCCTCGAGCGCATCCGGATCCAACAAGGGTCTCTCACCTGCCTCAGCCCAAAATAGGGGAGTTCTGCAGCACCTCCCATACAAAGCTTCAAACAGAGCCATTTGCAAATTTTCTTGATAACTGTTATTGTATGCAAACTCCATAAGTCGCAACCGCTCATCCCACGCTACACCGTGGTCTAGAATGTAGCATCTGATCATATCCTCAACTATCTGGTTCACCCGCTCCGTCTGCCCATTGGTCTATGGGTGGTAAGCAGTAGAATACCTCAGATCGGTACCCAAACCCTCCTGCAGACTCTGCCAAAAGCAAGAAGTAAACCGGGAATCTCGATCGGAAATGATGCTAACAGGCACACCGTGCAATCTGATGACCTCATTCAAGTACAACTCTGCTATCTTCTTCATTGGGTAGTCAATCTTATACAGCACGAAGTGAGCACATTTTGTCGTCAGTCTATCCACTATAACCCAAACAGAATCAAATCCCCTTGGAGATTTTGGTAAGCCCGTTATGAAGTCTATAGAAATACTTTCCCACTTCCAAGTCGGGATCTCTAACGGAGTCAACTTGCCACCAGGCCTTTCGTGATCGGCCTTCACATGCTTGCAAGTGTGGCACTCAGCAACAAATCGGGCTATATCACTTTTCATGCCATACCACCAGGCAATTTTCTTCAAATCACGATACATCTTTGTAGATCCCAGATGATAGGCAACACTGGATTCATGAGCCTCTCTGCATACCATACCACTGATGTCTCCAACAGCAGGGATGCAAAATCTGTCGCGGTACTTCAAATTTCCCGCATCATCGATGAAAAAATCCGGCAACTCCCCTCTCTCAGTCCTGAGGTATAAGTGCAGAAGGTCCGGATCATCCTTTTGGTGCAACCTAGTAAGGGAAATCCAAGACGGCTCTGCCACTGCCAAACAACTCTGCATGTCGCAGTATCCCACTGAAATATCCATAAGGAGGAACTCTTCCACTAAACGATCGGCAAAGAGATTAAGGATCTTCCTCGACTTCCGACTCAGGGCGTCGGCCACCATATTGGCCTTGCCTGGATGGTACTGGATCTCTGCATCGTAATCGGCCACATACTCAAGCCACTGCCGCTAGCGCGGATTCAACTCCTTCTGCGTGAACACATACTTCAGGCTCTTATGATCAGTGAAGATCTTGCACTGAGCCCCATAAAGTAGATGCCTCCACAGCTTCAACGCATAAATCACTGCTGCAAACTCAAGGTCATGCGTAGGGTAATTTCTCTCGTGAGTCTTTAATTGCCTTGACCCATACGCAATAACTTTGCTAACCTGCATTAACACGCAACCCAGACCAACATGTGAAGCATTCACGTAAACGTCATACTCCACACCCTCAGTAGGTAGGGTAAGGACGGGAGTAGTGCACAATCTGTTCTTTAGCTCCAGGAAGGCTTCTTCGCACTTCTCGCTCCAAACAAAGGCCGCGTTCTTCTGGGTCAACCTGGTCAAAGGTGCAGCCAGGGTAGAGAAACCCTCTACGAACCTCCTATAGTAGCCGACCAACCCTAGAAAGCTCCTGATCACCTTGGGCGTGCCCGGCCTACTCCAATCCATCACTGCTGCGATCTTTTCCGGGTCAACCGAGATCCCATCCTTGTTCACCACGTGGCCCAGAAACGAGACCTGAGGCAAACCAAATTCGCACTTGCTCAACTTGGCGAATAACTTGTGATTCCTCAACTTCGATAGAACCAAGCGCAGATGCTGCTCATGCTCCTCAGCATTGCGAGAATAGACCAACACATCATCGATGAAAACCACACCAAACTTGTCTAGGAAATCCTTGAACACCCGGTTCATCATATCCATGAAAGCTGATGGTGCGTTGGTCAGACCAAACGACATCACCAAGAACTCAAAATGTCCATGCCTCGATCTAAACACAGTCCGTGGAATATCTGCCTCACGGATCCTGAGCTGATGATAGCCAGAACGAAGATCGATCTTGGATAACACTGTGCTACCGCGCAGCTGATCAAACAAGTCATCGATCCTCGGCAGAGGGTACCTTTTCTTAATAGTGACTTTGTTTAACTCCCTATAGTCGATGCAAAGCCGCATCGACCCATCCTTCTTCTTCACAAATAGAACAGGAGCACCCCAAGGTGACGAACTCTGCCTGATAAACCCTTTTGCCAACAACTCATCTAACTACACTCGCAACTCCTCTAGCTCACGAGGGGCCATCCGGTACGGCGCCTTAGCAATAGGACGCGTACCCGGTCCTAAATCAATAACAAATTCGACATCTCGATCGGGAGGAAGACCAGGAAGGTCATCAGTAAACACATCAGCGAAACCACGAACAACGGGAATCTCCTCTAAGCGCGATATACTAACAGCGGTCCCAACCACCGAGACTAAACAAGCAAAACAACCAGAAGGAAACAACTTTTGAGCACATACCATAGAAATGATAGGAGAATCTTGGCATGGATAACCATACACGCTTCCCGACTAACCATTGTCCTTGATGAAGTCCTAGCGCTTCCCTTTGCACTGAATGACCGCATCATACTTAGACAGCCAGTCCATGCCCAGAATGACATCGAAGTCCTCTAGGTTAATCATCTTCAAGTCTGCCCTCGCAAGAAAATCCCCTAACAAAATAGGGCAATCTAGAATGCCGAAATCTGATAACACAGATTCACCAAAAGGGAACTTGACGTTGAAGGTATCACAAACTCGATCTAGAGTTAACCGATGTCACTCCACAAAGGCTCTAGCCACAAATGAGTGGGTAGCACCGGAGTCGAACAGAACGCGCGCCCAGCGGTTCTTCACCTTAAATTTCCCTATAGGAGTATATACAACTAAGGATCTACCAAAACCCAACTGTAACCATTCTAGCAAATAAAACTTTCAAGCTGGAAAAAATAAACAACTAACCTGAGATGACCTGAGTCGAAACTTGGGCCTCCTCGAAAGAGATCACGTTCAGCTTTCCCTTGCCCTTGTCCACACGCTGAGGTGTAGGTAGTGCCTGAAGTGGAACTACATGAAGAGCAGGCTGGACCTGAGGACACCTAGACTTGATGTGACCCTTCTGCCCACACTGATAGCAGACTTTATCCTTGGACCAGCACTGGGCAGCATCATGCCCGGGTCGCTTGCAAACAGTATAGGAAACATCCCTCCTAGGAGCACCCTGAATAGCATGAACTTGCTCCTTCTTCTGAGATACTTCCTTCTTGAAACACCTCTCGACAGGGTGGCCCAACCGGCCACAGAAGCTACACACCACCTTGCTCTTCTTTCCCAAAGCAGCATCGGGTACCTGGGGTTTCTTCTCCTCGATGGACTTCCTCTTGTCCTTCCTCATTTGCCGGCCTCTGCTCTTTGCTGTCTCGATAGACTCCACCTTCAAAGCAGCCTCCACTACCCCTGCATAAGTCTCCGATCCATAAGCATTGGTCAACTGCTGCACCTCGCTCCTTAAGCCACCAAGAAACCGCTTGACTCGATCAGCCTCAACACTTACCAACCAAGTAGCAAACAGGCTCAACTTGATGAACTCTATCTCATACTCACCAACCGTGAGTTGCCTTTGCTTCAGGTGGAGTAAGTATTTCATAAGACGGTCACGCTCGACCGAGGGCAAGAACTTCCTCAGTAGTATTTCCTTGAATACTTCCCAAGAGCAACCAGCTACCAAGCTCTCTTTTTCCCTATGCCACCAATTCTTCGCCAAACCCTTGAGCTGATAGGCGGCTATTATCACTCTCTGATCGTCTGCAATATCGGAGTACGAGAACATCTCCTCCATGGAGATTAGCCAATCATCTATGACCATGAAATCTGCCTTCCCATCATACGTAGGGGGCTAAGTCTCTGAAACTGCGAGATGAATGCCATTTCTACTTGCACCACCACTGGAGGTCTCAGGGGTGCAGGAGGAGGAGGAACAACTAACCCTCCTGTAGGGCCTTACACTCCCTGAGTCCGTCTTGCCACAACTACCACCAAAGACTGGATCTGGGCTCGTACCTCCACCATCTGCCTGCTCAAGGAATCTCTACTCTGCCGCAAGCTCTCGATTACCGCATCATTCTGCGCTCCCGATGACTCACCCTCAGACAGGGGGGTCGATCTAGTCGAAGGGCGTCTCGCTATCCTAAAATCATAACAACGTTAGTCAGATCCTAGTACAACAGCTGCAACTAACTACAAGTACAGACAATACATACATAAATATGAACTTAAAGCTGCTAAACTTGCTCTGGGAGTTTATTTTTACAAGAATTAATGTTATGCCTTAACCTAGGATGGTTAACCACCACTGTACTAACTCTTGTGCCTATATCGGGAATGCATGACTTTATATTATTTTTGACTCGAAAACTTATGTGTGTACATATGTCATCCTGCCAGTCTTTAGCTTGGCACGTTGTGCTTACGCAATGTTATGCTATGCATGTTTGTGCTATGCATTCTAAAAAGGCCCTAATGCATGTTATGAGCGGCGTACACATGAAAATATTATGCATCTCATACTACATAACATCCTCATGCAATGAAAAAGAAAATGAGCTAGTCGCATCCATGTGGTGAGGTTATGCATCCCATACTATATAACCCTCACATGTTTCCCATATGGTGGATCCATATACGAACACATATTATGCATCTCATACTACATAATATGCCTTGCATACTTCATGTTATGCTATGAGTGTAGTGTTCATGCTTTTGCCAAGACGTGCTGATGACATATCGGTGTGTGAATGACATGTTGCTGAACAACTAATGCAATCAAAAGGGAAGGTTACCCGACTAGCCTGTCAAGCAACCTCCTTTGATACAAACTGTCACAACCCGCATTTTCTCCGAAGAAAATGAATTATCAGAGTAGGAGAAAACACGCGTCATGATGCCACGTCGAGCAGGGGATAACTGCCGACGCTCAGGCAAACCACTATCAACTATACTTTATGAAAATTCATAAGTTAAATGATTAGAAAATCAGTTATATTTTTAAAGGCCGTATCCCTCGACGCGGTGGATCAACTAGTCCACAGTTTAAAAACTATACTTATACGCTGCGGAAAATACTTTATTCAGGTTAGACATCCTAAAAGAGTGCATAAGTGTCTCCAGAGGACAACTTATACTAAGCAAGACCCTACATTTAGTTTATTCTATATATAAGAAAACGATCTTTTTACGTTGTTTGAAAAATAGTGACGAGTTTTATAAAACATGTTGATCATGAGTAATACTTAAAATAGTGTTTTTAAGTTTAAAAGTAACTAGCAACCTAGCATAAATCATCCCCAGAGCAAGTAGACTAACTCCAGAAAGGTAGCAGCAAAAAATAACATATCTAGTATCAAGGTAAAAACTACCAGTGGGCGCCAACAAACTGACATGAACCCACTGGCAAGTATGTATGTCTATAAGAAAAACAACACCAAAACTACCTCGCAAAAATAAGGAACTGATCTCTATAGCACCAGAGACCACCATCAACTACACAGCACCACTAGCCGTCAGAGCGGCTACTATCCAGAACCTGAGGCATTCAAAGAAGAAAGAATACATCAGCAAGAAAACTGCTCGAAAGTGTCAATCAGAAGATATGTAAAAGAGGAAAACAAAGCAGTAACAGTCACAACTGCCCAAGGCAAGGCAAAAAGGAAGTGCACTAAGTGCGAGGACACAACAGTAACTCTGCCCAAATACTGCAGAGTCAACAAGGCTACCATGAGCCCAAATGCTGCATTCTACCAAGAAAGAAACATCTAACACCCTAAGCTGTGAGAGATGGTAGTAGCAAAAACATCACGGATCTGGGTTGGAGGCAAACTCAGTCCCCCAACCACCATTTCCAAGAAACCAAGCTCAGGGGTCTACATGTGAAAGCACTAGGGACCTCCCACCCCCTTGCCCAGCCCGTACCTGGAGCAAGATAAAAAAAAAGGGTGGCCTTTGCTAAATTACACAACACCTCCCCAATTAAGAGTTTTAAACCACCACTACTTACCACGACCCACGATTCGGCCTTTTGGAACAACAAGAAAATAACCGACAAGGAACCTCAAAATCAAGGAATTCACTCGGGGGAGAAAATCAAGGTAAGGGAAAAGCGTTGAGATGACTCAACATAGCCTGGCGTTGAGTGAGCCCCACTCACTCAACGCTTAACCAGACCTTGGCGTTGAGTGAGTTAGTCTCAATCAGTGCCAGAATCAATAATGGCGTTGAGTGAGGTTCAGTCACTCAACGCCCTCCGCAAGAACAGCTCTGGCGTTGAGTGAGCTAACCTCACTCAATTCCAAAAAAGCTATGGCATTGAGTGAGGTCCACTCCCTCAACGCCTTCAGCAAAATAGGCAGTGGCATTGAGTGAGCTAACCTCACTCAACACCTAAAACAGCTACGGCGTTGAGTGAGGTCCACTCACTCAACGCCTTAGCACTTAATCGCGAAACCCAACAGTGGCGTTGAGTGAGTCCACCTCTCTCAATGCCAAAACAACTTTGGCGTTGAATGAGGTCAACTCACTCTAGGCCAAAGTACTTACCCGCAGGAAAACCCTAAACCAACGCCATCCGGAAGAGGTCGGCGGTAATGCCGATCGATTCTCGCCGAATCGGCGGGAAAGCAGATTGATTCTCGCCGAATCGGCGGGAAAACAGATCGATTCTCGCCGAATCGGCGGGAATGCAGATTGATTCTCGCCGAATCAGCGGGAATCACTAATGATACTCGTCGAAGTCGGCGAGAATCACTTAGTGATTCCCGTCGATTTCGACTTAAACGAATTTTCTACCTCAATCGCCTCACTACTTAGCCGCAAAAGAACAGACCAAACTATGGCTTTGAGTGTATGCACCACACTCAATGCCAAGCCCGGGCAGCGTTTGGCTTTGAGTGTGTGCACCACACTCAACACCAAATCCCGAGAGCCTACCAAGACTGGTTCTAACCAGAGCACTACCACAGAAACCTCCCTCTCTCTCTCTCGGCTCAACCCACAAAAGCACCAAACCAGAAATAAAAATCTGGAGTCTAAATGGTGAAAACAACCAGCAGGTTGAGCAAAAACAGCACAAGGAGGGGGGATCATAAAGTGAAACTGAAGCACAGAGTTTTAGCATGCAAAAAGAGAAAAGCTTGGCTTCTATCCTAGGGCTAACTGGGTAGTTAAGAGGGGGAAGATCAGAACAGCAAGTGCAAGAACCACTTGCCTTAGTTTTTCAGCGAAGCTTCACTCAAGCCCTTCCTCTCCCTCGGCACCAGCAGCAGCAACACCTAGCCAGCACATCGCAAGCTTTAATGGCGGAAAGGGCAAAAACTGAAAATCCAAATCTCCTAAAAACCCTACGAAGATCAAATCTCTTATCGTAGAAACGTAGATCTAAGAGAGAGCAATCCAAATCCTCTTTCGAAATTGAAATCTATCCACAAACGCTCCAGGAATTGCCGTCCGAAGGGGTAGCAGGTCCGGCGGTTTTCCTCTGTTTTCCGCGAACAGGAGCAGGCGACAGTTTTCGGGAAGAAGAAGAATGGACCCACTAATTTGGCTTAAGGCTTTTAAATAAATCTAAACACGCCTAATAAGCCTTAACCGCCTCCTAAGCCCCCGGTTCATTACCAAAGCTATTGACCGCAGAAATCATCTAAATAGCTTTAAATATACACATTTGCTTTTATTATTAGCACACCCAAAACGATGCGAAAACCAAACTACCTCGGAATTCGACGAAACTCGCACCGTAGCTAAATACCCATGCTATGAACGCAACGGCGAAGTCGAAATTAACTTTTGACGAACAGAACTCAAGTTATACCCACCCAAAGCCAAAATACAAGCATCCCCCGAGAGGCCACACCGGGTCACCCAAAACGACTCGGCTTGCTAGGGAGATCTTGCCAATAGGCTACAAAATAGGCCACCCAGTTCTAAGGAGTTAAGACCACACTCCACAGATGGCACAAGCCAAGAAAACGCGTCGACGTAACGCCAAACGAGAATTAAATAATCGCTGAAAAATCGGGGGCATTACAACTGTTGTCGGGGAACACAGTCGTGAGAGTTTTTGGAGAGGGAGATAGGAGAAAGAAGCCCTTTTCTATTTGTACATTTCATGTTTCTTCTTTGCTTTAGTTTTTAGAATTTATTGCTTATTTTTCTTTGTTTTTTTTTCTGATTTGTGGTTTAGATATCAGATTCGTGTTATTTTTATTCTAGTGTGTAGCACCCTTTCGGTAATTATTTTTTGTTCGCAATGTATTTTGTTGTTGAGTGCCGTCTCTATGACACTTTGCACCGATACATCGATGTCATGGCTGTTTTAAATGCCGAGCATTGTATTCGATGTTTGTTATGTCAAGGTATAGGCCATATGGTGAAGGATTGCCCTCCCTTGTGCGAGCCTTCTCCCTCTGAGGGCGTGTGCGCAACAACCTCCCGTTTGCGGAAGACTGTTGTGTACATGCCGACTAGGGTGTTGCCTTGCCCATACACTGACATCGCTCATCTGGCTCGTTCTTTACCAATTGAGATTACCGGAGAATCTCTCGTTGTATACAGATCCTTCATGGGTCCCTCGCTCCCTTTTTACGAACTTACCTTGAGTGATGACGATCAATCTGGTGTTAGCCAGTAAAAAGAGGATCATTAATCCATGGTCGCTCTTGTATGGGAAACAGAGATTGTTCCCATCAGCGGGGTGGTGTCTGCGAATGATTTTGCGATGGGGCCTGCTCATTCAATGCTTAAATTTGAGAGCAGTTTCACCCCTGCCAAATTTTTGCCTGAGTTTGCTACTCCTTTTTCTTGTGAGTCAGCTGATGATGCTATATTCATGGGTGATTCGGCGCACGAGGTTTTGCCGAAGTGGGATGAAGATTCTTCTATCTCCGATGGAGAATGTGGATCTTCGGAACACTTTTACGCAGCCCGATGGGATGAGGTATATCCTCTTTCTGATGTGGAGGTTTATACCTCCTTATTGGACGAGGCCATTCCCCTTACCACTGCGGACCTCAAGTTCTCTGATTCCCCATGATACGACTCGTATGATACCGATGGTGATCTATGCTCGGATCCTGCTGGGAGTGAGATCGGGACCACTCCCCCTATTTTTGATTATTTTAGTTCTTCATCTCCTTTACTTCTTGATCCCCTTTCTGTATCTGAGCCTATGCAGGTTGAGTATTCACAGGCTCTTCAGGAGGAATTGGAGTTTTTAGCTCGAGTCATGGATGATAGCACCCTCTTTCGCGAGGAGGTTAATTCCTCCTCAATTGAGGGAGCTCCATTCATTGCTTTCTCCTCATGTCGTCTCCCTATAGACGATACCTTATTGGGCAAGGATTTATTTTATGATAAGATGAGCGAGGACCAGCGCTCCTCCTCTTCTTATTTCCTATTTCCTCTACCTGTGTTAGGCAGGTATTATTATTTAGGTAGAGGGGTAACTGCTTTATCGTCGTATCGGTACTTGCTATCGCAATGGATATTAGGTCAGTTACCTGTGCATTTTTTATTTCATAGACCAATTAGCTAGGACTTTTCGTCTTTCGAATAAGTCGTGCTGGGATGACAATAACCCTAGTACTTATCTAGGAGTAGGAATAGTTAGTTAATTTTCACTATTTTTATAATAGTTTTGCGTGTTGTTTATTTTTTTTGCCTTAACGCTTGCTTGCGAGATTTTTGTGTGCTTGCACCAAATTAGAGAAGATTGCTTAGTCTCTCAGGAGGTTCTTTTTTCCATTTGCCTTTGTTTTTCTCGTTGTTGTTGCAGGATGAGACTTCCCGGAGAAAATGAGGTGAATCGGGTTGTTTTGGCAAAACGCACGGTTTGGGGAAAACATGCGCAGCAAAAATGCACGACTGTGCGTTTTTTTATTTATAAAAATGCAGGGCCGAGAAATTTTGACGCACGCTGGCCCTAATTCCCATTCGACTGATGCAATCACCCGCTTCTCCTCCATCTTCTCCGACAAGATATCCTTCTCCACCTCCAAATCCTCCCTCATTCCTCATCTCTTTCCCTTTCTCTCTCTCTCCTCATTGCCATGGGATATAAGAAAGTGATTAGCAAGTTGCGCAGCTTCGGTGGTGCCTCCTCCTCTTCTATGCGGACTACGGTTCCGCTGGAGACGGAAGATGTTTCGGATGCTCCAGTGGATACTGAATATGCAGAGCGGATGATTCGTTTTGGGCGAGCTGATATGGTCACGAGGTTTGATCATTTGGTCCAAAAACCATTTTTGGATTTCGGTTTCGTTTCGGACGAATATCTCGCGGTCGTTGGTCTAAAGCTGGAGGTGGATCATTTTCTCGGTGTGGGTTCGTGGCATCATCTTTTCTCCATTGTGGAGACCGGATTTCGCGAACTCACGCTCGAATTCCTCTCCACCTTCCGCATTTTGGAATAACGTGACGAAGCTACCGATGAGTCCACTGCGGTGTCATTCCGGATGAACTTACACCCTTACACTTTTAGTGTGGGTATGCATGCTGTTTATGCGTGGGTATACACGGTTGACAAACTCATGGAGTCGGACATTCTTGCCCAACCCTTTGAGTTCCCAACCGGTGCTTCTCCCCCACACATTCTGGCAGGAGATCACCAGGCTGTCACAGCATTACGAGGTGTAGTCAGCCAAGTCGTCCCATATAATCTCCCCCACGCTCCGCTATGTTCAGCACTTGATCGGGCAGAACATCAATGCTCGCTCGATGAGTCAGAATGTAGCAGGGTGGTCGGATCTTCTCTACCTCTACATTATGCATCATGGCATCTCTCTACACCACAGTCGGGTTCTTGCAGATTACTTCATTCACCAGGCTATGTACGTGACTCTGAAGGCCATCGGTGGTTCGCACTTTATTACGCTAATCGCCAAGGGATTAGCAGTTTTTGACGCTTTGCCCGCCATGACTCCCGTTTCCCGTGGCGATTTCATTTTGACAACCATGATGACCGCCTTAAAATTGGTATGTCGCATTTCCTATGACGGTACGTGGTTCTACGTTATTCGTACTGTGGAGCGTGAGCAGCCAGCTAGGACTTCTTCTGCGGCTGCGGGATCCTCTTCGGAGTTCTGCGGGCCCGACGATGCCGCTCTGGTTTATACCATGCCTTTGGCCCCAGCATCTTCTTTTGCCCCTTCCCCGCACCGTAGGAGTTTCACGGAGGATTATCCTGACTACTACGCACGACATTTGCATATGGAGGAGCTGATTCGCCAGCATCACGACATGACAGCGAGCATTGTTTAATTTCTTCGGGTGCCCCATGCTGCCCCTGCTTGAGCTTCTACTTCTCATGTCGTACTCCGCCTCCGCCTTCATCTTTTTCCGATCAGCCTGAGTGACTGCTGCTTTTCTCCTCGGATGGGGTTGTCTGCTATTTTTCTTCATGTTTGTATTTTTGTTGTTTTGACTGATTATGTACTTTACTTTATTCAGCTGGGGCTTCGTCCCTAGGGTGGTTAGTAGATATATTGTTTGCAGTGCCTTTCCTTCTTGTGTTACTGTGTTTAGTTTCGTTTTATATACGTGATGATTGTGTTTAGTTTAATAACTCGCAAGCACTGCTCAGATAAAATTTGTTATGGCTTTGTGTATACATTTTTGCTGGAGCTCTTTTGTAGGGTGTTTTTCCCTTGTGCGGCGGAGGAGTATATTTATTGCAAGTTTGGCTTCATGCTTTATTACGAGCTTCTGGTATGCTCATTTGCTGAACATGGTGTAACTTCTCCCCCAACTTTTACTTCTTTATTTTTATTGCAAATCTTTTTATAGGTTGTGTAGATTAAGTCTAGTGGGGGAGAGTTATAGGGGTTACCTGTGCACATTCACTACTATCGCTTTCATACCAAAAGAACATTTTTATTTTCTGTTTTCTTGATATCTTGTCTGCATTGTGCACCTACACCCACATGAGCGTGATCTTAATCACTCGCGCGGATCGAGTCAAATTTATTTCTTGTGTCAACTTTAAAATAGTGGTGCTGGCTTAGGATTTTAGGATAGAGTAGTGTGAAACTCGTGCAGTGCTCCTAATCGAGTACTCATGGTGTGTAGAAATAGTATAGATTTAATTTTTCTTTATGCTCGTAGATTTATACCTTTTCTGTATTTGTAAATATTGTTTGTACTACTCAAAAGTGTTGAATTTAGAGTAATAAAACGGTAGTGTAAGGATGTGTGTAGCCGTCACTAGCTTCGTATTACTTGAGTCAGGAGGAAGGATCATCTTTCTCGGTGGCTAAGAACTTGCCCCAAGATACTCTCAAAGCATTGGTACATGGTTAGTTAAGCGTGAGCGTGATGTAGGCCATCATTTTGGCCCGGTTGAGCTTTATACCGTTCCTAATGTCTTATCCTTGCTAGCCACGTTGTGCCTACCCCTTCTTTTTATTCAGCTCCACCATTATTTCACCAAATCCTCATAGCTGATCCTAGTCGCACACCCAAGTTGAGCTTTAGCGTTTTACATTTCATTTTGGTGTGTTGTTGTGGTGATATTCTTTGTGAATATGTGGATGTGCCCCAAAGTTTTTATTTGCTGAAATTGTTGAAATAAAAAGATGATTGGAAATATATATATATATATATATATATATATATATATATATATATATATAAATTAATTGTGAAAAAGAAAAGTGAAAAGGAAATGTGTAATTGAAAATTCTATTTTAGATTTTTGGGGCGGTAGGCGGTGCACATGCCCGTGTTTTCAAGTTTAAATCTGGTGACGTGGTGCACCTGCATGTATTGTTGGCGAGAGGATATCTTTTTATTGAACTCATTTGGGTTAGGTGCGTAGCCTTCTCTTTTATCTTTGTTTACCTCACCGAAACCCAAGACCCATTTCAACCCTAAAGTCTTACGGATTCACACTTGAGTCATACTAGCGTTGTGAAGAGAGTGTGAACGGGCAAGCGTATGGTCCCTGACATTGATGGATTTTTTTGGAGGTGATCCTGAGCCTCGGTCTTTTGCAATGCTCAACTGAGTGGCCTGCCTACTTTCTTCCTATGCATGACCGAACGATTCTCCAGGATTCTATTTTTGAGTAGTTACAATACTTATTTACGCCTGTCAAAATTTATAAACTTCGTAGTATAAATTAAAATTATATCTATTATATTTTCTATGCCCATGCTATTTTCGATTTCTCGCAATACTGTATTTTGAAATTACTAAGCCAGCTAGCTATTTTCTATTCACAGAGAGATGATTTGCTCGGGCCGAGCAAATGTATAAGTCTGGTGGTGTGATGAGTCCGATATTGATAGGGTTTTTCGGACTCATCTGAGCTTGTTTTCCCACTCGTGCACTGCATTTCGACCATTTATCGGTTATATTTGCATCGTCCGGTCTATGACCATTTTGTGCACTATTTTGCCCCAAGGGTGTGCAATTGCACATTCTGTTGTTGGGGGTATGCACATGGTGCTCCCCATGGCTCTTTCTGCTTAGTTTTGTTTGCATTCTGGTGTTGAGCTTGTGCTTCAGCTTGGTTTCATTGTTGTGCAGGTAGTCAGGACGTCCAGGATTCATTTTCCAGCTTCTGTGTAAAATGCAAGGTCGTGCGAATTTCTTCTCGCACGGTCTCATGTCAATCGTGCGTTATACACAGAAATTATGGGGACGTCTGTGGCTACCCGTGTGTTTTTTTCTCGTACAGTTTCGGCCAAACCATGCTAGAAGAAAATGCACGGTCTGCATATTTTTCCTTGTATTTTTGCTTTCTTGGGTTAATCGTGCGTTTCCTTCACGCACAGGCATATGCGCCCGTGCGCGAGTAAAACGCACGGTTCCCCTGTATTATCTTGTTTTCCTGCGCTCTGTGTTTACCCGTGCGATTTCCTTCACGCACGGGTGGAAGCGCCCGCGCACGAGTAAAATGCACAGGTCAATGCATCTTCATCCGCAAGCTTGGCCTGGAAGTTAATAACGCACGGTTAGCGCACGGTCATGCGCCAAACCGTGCATGACTATTTTTCTGACCTACTTCTATTTAAGCGTAGATTTTCCTCCATTCCTAGACAGGATTTTTCTTCAACCATTACAGCCGCCTTTTTAGGGCAAAGCTCTGCCTTTCCACCTCCGCCCTTCATCTTCCTCCAAGGATAGAAGACCCATCCATGCTCGCGAAGCCTGCATCTTGCCGGTGCTTGCTCTCAGCCTCTTTCTTCATCTTTTAAGCTCCATTTCAAGTTTGACGTTATAACCAACAAGCAAAGGGAATCTTGCAACCTTCTTTCGCATCGTGACATGAAGAAGACAGGTCTATTGGAAGGTAGTGACAGCCTTCTATACCCCGGACGTAGTTGAGGACCGAGCTTGGACGCAGATTGACAACCCGACGATTCCTTCCACGACCCCTCGACGAGCCTTCAGATTCGGTCGATCTCTTGACATGTTCTTGCTTTCTTGTTGAATATGTGTGCTTAAATCTGTTTATGTAGATGATGTGCACTTTAGTTGTAAACATTATTTAATTTTCATGTCTATGTGAACCTATTTTGTTTTACCGCATTAGTTGCTTGAGGTGCGCCTTTGTTCCATCCGCCACCACAGCTAGTTTTGCCGCTCTAGCGATTGCTAGAGGTGTGCATAGCGAAGAGGTGCTCATGACCCTCATTTCGCCGTTCTCACCAACTCATCCACAAGCCTACTCGTCCATCCGCACAACGATTCAGTGCATAGCGGCCCGTGTAGTCTTCCATCCCTCCTAGTGAAGTATCGCATTGCGGCATTGCATATGTGTAGTTTGTCAGTGTTTTACTTTCTTTTTCCGCAGCAATCAAAACCCCCCTTCATTAACTCCGACCTAAGGACTTCAATCTCAAGTCCTCCTCGAAATTAACTCCACCTTACTGTGTACCTTGAAGAGATCGATACTTGGGGAAATTCGCCTATTTTATATTACTTGTTCGACTGGTACACTTGTCGTTCAACGTATCAGGGTGCGAGCTGATAATTGTGATATCCCATTATAGACATAGGGTAAGACTTAACTGGGTGATCTCAAAGGTTGAGTGCCCAGAGGCATAGGGTTGGCATTCACCATATGATGGATGCAAATAAAGACTTATTCACCAATCATACAAGAGTTGCATTGTGATGCAATTGGCAAGTATTGTCTACCTAAATAGCTGCATTATGAGAGAAAAGCCAAAGCTGACTCATAGTGTTAATGAAATATGGATCGTGTCCACTAAGAGAGTTACTCGCTTAAACTCTTCGAATTGATATGGAGGGTTATCAATTTGATAAATATAGTGGGAGTTATTTTGATTAAAATACTAATTGAAATTATAAAATGTATTTTTGAAATGTAGTACTGATTTTACTTTGCGTTGATCCTTGTAGAATTTCCATGGCTAGTGGATCGCACTTCACCCTGTCCCTAAGAGCCATCCTAGAGAAGGAAAAGCTGAGTGGGACTAATTATTTGGACTGGTACAAGAGCTTGAGAATTGTTCTCAGGCAAGAGCGCAAGCTTTATGTTTTGGAAGAGGAATCCCCTAAAGATCCTATCGGGAATACATCCCATGCTGATAAGGATGCTTATAAGAAGTATCTTGACGACTCCTTATATGTCGAATGCCTCATGCTGGCGACCATGAACTCTGAGCTCCAAAAGCAACATTATAACATGGGTTGCAAAGAAATTGACGAACATCTCAAGAAAATGTTTTAAGCGCAAGCTCGTCAAGAGAGTTTTGACTTCACTAAGGCGTTGTTTCAGTGATATATGGGAGCTCGGGACCTAGTAGGGACTCACATACTCAAATGATCTGGTATATAGAGAACTTGAGAGACTAGGCTTTCCACTAGGCCAAGAGTTGGCCACAGACCTGTTCCTGAAATCGTTGCAGAACAGTTTTGAGCAGTTCGTCTTGGACTATAACATGAATGGAATAAAAAAGATACTGCCCGAGCTCCTGGGCATGTTAAGAACTACCGAGATCAATATGAAGAAGGTCAAGCCTGCTAGCCCCATACTGATGGTGCATAAAGGCAAGGGAAAGGCCAAGGGCTTCAAGAAGACAAAGGTAGGACCTAAGTCTACTCTGGAGCCCAAGTCTTCAACACTGAAGAAGAAGGGCTTGGTGAAAGAAGGGAAATGCCACCACTATAGCAAGGCTGGTCATTGGAGAAGGAATTGTCCATCGTACATTGAGGGTCTATAAAAGATGAGGGGAGGAATGACTTTCGCTTCAAGTATCTATATTATAGGGATAAGCCTTTCTGCTCCTTCATCCTGGGTATTAGATATCGGATGTGATTCTCACATTTGTATAAATGTGTAGGAACTGGGAAGGAGAAGATTAATGAGTAAAGGGGAGGTGGACCTACATGTTTGCAATGGAGCAAGAGTTGCTACTGTCGCCGTAGTTGTTTACCGTCTTTCTTATCCCAGTGGGCTTGTAATTGAACTATATAACTGTTATTTTGTTCCTTCCATAACTAGAAATATTATATCCATTTCATGATTGGACATGGATTGATTTTCTTTTATAATTAAAAATAATTGTTGTTCTATATTTAAGAATGATGTTTGTTATGGTATAGCTAGATGTTTAATGGTTCATATGTTTTGAACTTAGACCATCAGATCTATAATATAGAAAATACTAAGAGACTAAAAACGAATGACTCAAACCCCACATACCTTTCACATTGTCATTTGAGCCATATAAATGAGAAACGCATATCCAAACTCCATAAAGATGGACTACTGGACTCATTTGATTATGAATCATTTAAGAGAAGCGAATCTTATTTGGTAGGCAAGATGACTAAGGTCACTTTCACTGGTTTCAATGAAATAGCTGATGATCTCTTGGGTATAGTACATAATGATGTATGTGGACCCATGAGTTCTATGGCTAGAGGTGGGTATTTCTACTTTGTTACATTTACGGATGATTTTAGTAGATATAAATACGTGTATCTTATGAAGTGCAAATCCGAAACCTTTGAAAAGTTCAAAGATTTTAAGAATTAAGTAGAGATCCAGCTGGGTAAAAAGGTTAAAGCACTCTGATCTAATCGAGGTGGCGTATACCTAAGTCATGAGTTCGGTGATCATCTGAAAGAGTGTGGTATTGTATCACAGCTCACTCGACATAGAACACCGCAATATAATGGTGTGTCTGAGCGGAGGAATCGTACTCTGTTAGACATGGTACGGTCGATGATGAGTCATGCAGATCTGTCTGTTTCCTTTTGGGGTTTTGCACTAGAAACTGTTGCTTTTACACTAAATCATACTTTAACGAAAACGATTCTAAAGACACCATATTAGATATGGACTGGGAAGCATCCTAGTATGTTGTTCATTAAGGTTTGGGGATGTGAGGCATACATGCAACGTCAAATGCCTGACAAGCTGAAACCCAAGTCAGATAAGTGTTATCTTGTGGGGTTTTATAAGGAAATTAAAGGGTACTATTTTTACCTACCGTCTGAGGGCAAAGTGTTTGTCGCAAGGACTGGTGTCTTTCTTGAGAAAAAGTTCTAAAGTAGAAAGACTGCCAGAATAGAACTTGAAGAAGTTCAAGAACCACAAAATGTTAATGAACCAAAATTAGAACCTGAGCCAGGACTACAAGTTGTTGTAGCTAGAGAGCCTGCTCAGGAAACACAAGTTCCACGTAGATCTGGTAGACCAAGGTTTGAGCCTGAGAGATATGGATTTCTTGTGTATTAAATAGGTAATGTGTTGCTTATGGATCATAGTGATGAGGCTACAACCTACCAAGAGGCTATGAGTGGACCGGACTCCGAGAAGTTGCTTGAGGCCATGAAATATGAAATGGACTCCATGTATGAAAACCAAGTTTGGATCTTGGTGGAACCACCTGAACGGGTACGACCCATAGGGTGCAAGTGGGTCTTCAAGAGAAGACTGACATGGATGGGATTGTACAGACATTCAAAGGGTGAGTAGTGGCTAAAGGTTTCAAGCAAATTCATGGTGTTGACTATGATGAGACCTTTTCCCCTTTTGCCATGGTTAAGTCCATCAGAATTTTGTTTGCTATTGCTGCATATTATTACTACGAGATCTGGAAAATGGATGTCCAAACAGCTTTCCTAAATGGAAACCTCCTTGAGAAAGTGTAAACGATACAACCCGAGGGTTTTCTATCTCCAGGTGAAGCCACTAAAATATTCAAGCTGCAGAGATCCATTTATAGATTAAAATAGGCTTCTTGAAGTTGGAATCTTCATTTTGATGAAAAGATCAAAGAGTTTAGTTTTATCAAGAATAAGGATGAACCGTGTGTCTACAAGAGGATTAGTGGGAGCATCATTGTATTTCTGATATTATCTATAAATGACATACTGCTGATTGGGAATGACAAACCAACCATACAAGTTGTTAAGAACAACCTAGGGAACTGCTTTTCTATGAAGGAATTGGGTGAAGCGACTTATATACTTGGTATTAAGATCTATAGAGATAGATCGAAGAAGTTGTTGGGTTTGACCCAAAGTACATACATTGATAAGGTGTTGAAGCGATTCAACATGCTTGAGTCCAAGAAAGGATTCTTACCCATGTCTCATGGTGTGAGTCTTTCTAAGGACCAATGTCCTAAGTCTTGTGAAGATAAGGACCGGATGAAGTTTATCTCATATGCTTCGGCAATTGAGTCAATCATGTATGCAATAATATGTACTCGACCTGATGTCTCTTATGCTTTGAGAATGACTAGCAGGTATTAGTCTGATCCCGATAAAAGTCATTGGATTGCCATCAAGAACATCCTAAAGTACTTGCGAAGGACTAAGGATACGTTCTTGGTATATGGTGGAAAGGAAGAGCTCGTTGTAATGGGTTACACGGATGCTAGCTTCCAAACTGATAGGGACGACTCAAAGTCTCAGTCAGGGTTCATATTTTTCCTAAATGGAGGTGTTGTTCGCTAGAAAAGTTCCAAGCAGGAGACGGTTGCCGATTCTCTAACTGAGGCCGAGTATATCGCTGTAGCAAATACGGCGAAGGAGGCTGTATGTATTAGGAAATTCATCAGCGAGTTAGATGTATTTTCTATCATTGTTCGTCTCGCAGTTCTTTACTGTGACAACAACGGTGCAATTGCACTTGCTTCGGAACCTAGATCTCATCAGTGCTCCAAGCATATACTTCGACGGTTCCATCTTATTCGAGATATTGTCGATTGAGGAGATGTAAGCATTAGTAGAGTGCTGACTAAAGAAAATATTGCGGATCCACTAACAAAGCCTCTAGCGCAGAGAAAGCATGATGGTCATGTTAGATCTATGGGTATACAATACTTTAATGATTAGCCCTAGTGGGAGTCTTGTGGATTGTATGTTTGTTGGCTGTAATAATTCATTTGATGAATATAGTACTATATATATTTCATTTATATTTTTATGGCAAGTTCTTTTATTTTGTAAATTTATTTTTATTGTGATAAAGTAATTTAACATAATAAATGCCCTTAGAATGTTTGGTTTCATAGGAGTCAAGTGGTGACTTGGATGTGAGAGCCTATGTTTTAGAGGCTTCATTCTTAAATGGTCCCTGGTCGAGTGTCATCTTAGAAGCTAAGGGCGATGATGAGACATTAAGACTAGCATATTCGTTGACTGATGACTGGTTCTCATAGGTCATGATATTGTAATATCAAGTCATCGTATGGGTACTTATCAGTGAATAAATTGTACTGGACATACCCACTATGAGAATACTTTGTGGATTGTTATATGAATGTGTAACAAGTATGGCTCAAGTGGAAATGATGTTTGTGGTCCTTTGACCTGAAGTCATAGAATTCATCGAGTGAGGAAGAGCGTGCTTTGATGTTATCAAAAGTCCAGTCTTGAGAAAGTTGGATGATAAAGGTGGTTATTGGGTACATTACAAATCATTTAGGTGTTTGCGTGTGAGCAGATATGAGATTTGTCCTCCTATATGATTGGAGTTGCATCTATGGGCCCCTTGAAGGAATAGGACTAAGAAATGTATGACCATGCTTGGTTGAGTCAATATATGATATTGGGCTCACCAATTTCTGAAAGTCCATATATTCTAGATCAGGAAACTTGGATTGAATAATTATGAGGGTGACACGGTCTATACCTCTAATTCTCTCTGGATTTAAAGGACGAAGGGACATGATAACACTGATACATTGGTCATAATGTCTTTTGAGTTTTAAACTCTTATTGTTTGGGGAGTAATGATGCATTTCTAGATGCCGCATATTGTTTATGAAGCTTTTGTTTGATAATTTCAAGATAAAGTGGGATATTGTTGGTCCTATCATGGTGATCTGGAAGTGATCAAGCATGTAGTCTCACTGTCAATGCAATATGAGCCTATGGGGTCACACATAAGAGCTCTAGAGAAGTTGGAAAGGTTTGTGTTGGTCTTGCCTATATGTGATATGAGTGAAGGGCCAAGCCTATGACGTTTTAGATGTGGAGGAATTTCATTCCGTGACCTATATTGTGAATATGGGTTATCAGGTAAGTGATCGAAATTATCTAAGGGAAATTCATCAAATATTTCTACGAGGTTTCAATGAATGGTTTTGAATTCATCGAGTATAGTCGTGATATCTCAACGGGTCTATCTTGGATTCATCGAATATCGTCTTGACAGTTTCGACGAATTAGAGTCATTTGTCGAGTATCGCGATTCGTCGAGTATTGTTGATTCGTCGAATATCCTCTTAATACGTGGACAAATTGCTCTGTATCGATTCGTCGAGTATATCTGTGTTATCTCGACGAATAACTTTTGATTCGTCGAATATCGACGTGATACTCGATGAATTCTGTTTCGACTGGTTTATTTCCTTTAAGTTCGGTTCGGCTGGTCTGCGGGTATCATTTTGTTAGGATTTTTATATAAATACGTTTTGTACAGTGAGTCAATAAAAAAAACTATTCATTTTCCCCGACCAAAATGAGTGACGTAGATTTCTTCGCTACAGAACTGTTCCGCATATGAGACTATCGTTGCTTCTCGCCGACCACCATCCTTCTTGCCATCGCCAGAAATAGTTTCCAAGACGTTATCTTCGTCATTGTCGCCTCTCCGTGAACGGTTCTTGTATTTCGTGGAGACGTTGAGGGAAAACCTACTTCCAACCTAGATCTTGTGCGATAAGAGTCTAAGTTCTCCATGCTCGTGTGGATAATCATAGAGGCGTGGACACTATTCTATGCTCGAAACTCTAGCCATTACCGTTCGTTGGAATCATTCAGAGCACCTTGGTTGAGTATTGACTAAATCCCTCAAAGGTAATTTTATTAAAAGGCATTTTACTTCTTGATCAATGTTCATCGCTAGATCCGAACTATTTTGGGTTTTTTGTTCTTTATTTTCGCTATGTGCACAAGTGTTGTGTCGTATAGCAAACCCAAAAATATATGGCCTAAAGCAAATTTCACGAGCTTGGTTTGATAAATTCAAAAAGTTATCTCTGTTATTGGTTTTGCTAAGAGTTTTGCAGATCATTCTCTTTTCGTACCCAAGACTTCTAAAGGGCTAGTTATTATTGCTGTCTATGTGGATGACATTCTCGTTATAGGAGATGATAATGAGGGAGTTGATTTAGCAAAGAAACATCTTGGATAATATTTTGTTACTAAAGATATGGGCTCTCTGAAATAATTTTTGAGAATAGAAATCTCACGAAAACCTGGTTCTATAGTTCTCTCTCAAAGAAAGTATACATTGGACCTTTTGAAAGAAACTGGTATTCTTAGAGCAAGACCTGTTCGGTGTCCAATAGTAGTTGGTGATGACAATGGTTATAATGAGTATTCTCCACTTCTTCTAGAAAGTTCCAGGTACAGATGTCTGGTGGGAAAACTCATATATCTGACTATCACTAGACCAGACATCTGCTATGTTGTTGGAAAGGTGAGCTAATATATGCAGGCACCCAGGGAATGCCATCTTCATTCAGCTTTGAAGATCTTGGAGTATGTGAAAGGATCTCCTGGAAAGGGGTTACTATTTAAAAAACGTAACTATTTAAGGATTGAAACCTACTCTGATGCCAGCTATGCTAATAATAAAGATGATAGGAAGTCTACATTTGGTTATTGCACCTTTGTAGCAATAAATCTGGTTAATTGGAAAAGCAAGAAGAACTCTGTTGTTTCTAGGTTGAGTGCTGAAGTTGAGTACAGAAGCATGACTTCAACAACTTGCGAGCTGAAGTGGTTACAGACACTTATGCTTAACTTGGGGGAAGTTTATGATCATCCTCTTCCAATGTTCTGTGACAACAAAGCCGCTATCTACATATCCAAGAATCCTGTTTTTCATGAAAGGACAAAGCATATTGAAGTAGAAGATTAATTTATTAGAGAAGAAATATTAAAGAATCAGATCTGCACTATGTTTGTCACTTCTGACAAAAAACTATCAGATATCTTTACAAAATTAGTGTCCGCTTCTCTTTCAGACATCTGTGACAAGCTAGGCATGATTGATATATATGCTCTAGCTTGAAGAGGAGTGTTAGAACTATTCTACTCTTGGTGGTATGCCATTTGCAGATAGGCGGTTAGAAGTGGCGGTATGCCCTTAGCGGTTTGGCGAACAAACTTTGCAGACAGGCATGGTGGATACACGGTCTGTAGTAACATTCGACTCTTGGCGACCTGGCGATTAGCCTTAGTGGCCTGGCAATGTTGTTGCCTGAGTCCAGGCGGTCTGGTACTAGATTATCTTGGCCGATAGACGGTCTACTATTGCGGTCTATGCTTGGAGATCTATCTGCAGTTGAGATCAGGTGGTCATGAGGTTGAAGGTATTGTGGTTGGGGTGGTTAGAATTGTCTAATCGGACAGTTCGACATTTCTTGATTTGTATTCATTTGTTGTTTTAGTCCCACATCGCATGTTGTATTCTCTTTATTTTTTCTTCTCCTTATAAATATGAGGTCATACTTATGCAATTTAACTTTTTGGAGCAATAAAATTTCCTTTATTTAGAAGTTTCTTAGTTGCTTTAATCGCTTCTCGCCATTTATTACAAAATGTATCAAGTTATCAGTAAGAAGTTGAATGAATGAAAAACCTTTCCGTTACTTTATCATACTCCCTCTCCATTCTATGTTTCAAATTCTAGTTTTCTTTCCTACAATAAATCCACGATCGCTCTTGATTCAGTTTTGCGTGATAATGGCTAATCTGAAATTCAAGCAGGAAGCACTCTGGATCGACAGCATTTTGACTGAAATGATACTGTGGGAGATGCTTAAAGGCCAGAGTATGCTAACGTCAATAGAGCGTTGTTGTTTGCGGATTGTTGAGATGTTGCGATCTTTGGTGTGGAAAATTCGGGAAGATAACAGTGCGAGTAGTGAATCCAGGTTTGAGAATTAACAATTGTATTTTTCATGTGGGGGTGATCGCACTTATTCCAGTGTGCTTGCAACCCACTTTACTTTTTTTCTTAATTGAGTGACATTGTTTTTTGTTGCCCTTCACACCCCCTCCTTTGCTCGTCTCTGTATGTTGGTTATGTGAGATCTACTTAATTACTTTGATGAGGCCAAGATAATTATATAGAAAAAATATGGCATTAATAGCCCACTTTTCATGATCCCCACTAACTTAGTGGGATCACGGGGCTAACTACTGCACATAAACCCCAATACGCGCACCACTACATGTGGCCGGCCACCGGTGGCACCATCACTGGTGCTAGGCAGCCCTATGCCCGGCCTGCCCCGATGAGGCTGGCGTAGGGCGCCCCGCACCAGGCCGACGCCAAGACGGCGCCAGGCCCCCGTGCAATGTTGGCCCTGGCGAGGCCTGCATCGGGCAGCCCCGCCCCCAACCATCCTCGAGGAGGATGCCGCCAGGTAGCCCTACGCCCGCCTCGGTAAGGCCGCCGCTGGGTGACCCTATCCCCGGTCGGCCACCCGATTGGTTTTCGCCAACCGGCCGCTCAGTCTATCTTCCCCAGCCGGATTATTCTGGTCGACCTCCTTTAATCACCACCATCCGATCTTCTTATCATGATTGTCGTTGTCCACCATTGCCAGAAAGTGATAAGAAACAAGCATCGTGCGAGGAGGCCAGTCGCCTACTAAGCGCAACTGCAATCTCTCTCTCCTCAAAGTTGTAATAAGGAGTGGTCTGTCGCCCTCGATTCACTTTATAATCTGTAAACTACCTTCAATAGTGAACTTTGACTGGCATCATACCAGTCACGTGATTTTTTACCCGATTGAGGGGTTTTTTTCATGTTAAAATTGTTGTGTTATGCTCTACTTATTTGGTAACAGTGTGCACGCTCAACAGCTAAACGGGCTAAGGCAGCTTAGTTTAGTACGGTTTACCAAGAGGATTTAGTTGTTCGCCACAAACTTAAAATGTGTTTTTCTCCTGTGTGAGTAACCAGGGTGCGACTATCTCGAATATCCGCCTAGAATTACTGTAGAAATATCTGTTGAGAGTGGTTACGAGCAAACGAGTGTCCGCCCTTAAGGGAACCGGAAGAAGAAACAAGGAGGTGACCCCATCCATAGGTGCCCCCTTAATAAGAACAATAATAATATGGGCCCAACACGGTTATCTTCGTTATCGCAAGGAAGAACTAGCCAGGCGACCATATTCAAAGTTTCCACCTATTAAGAATAACAATAGATATATGTTGTGTGCGATTACTCCTGCAAATGTTCATCACGTGAAGTGACCATAATATACAACCAGAAGACCTTATTTATAGTGTCCGCCTATTAAAAATAATAATAAATATTCATTATATGCAGTCACTCCCATGAATATCTGTCACATGAAGTGATCATAAGAAACAACCAGGTGATCTTATTTAGAGTACCCATCTATTAAGAATAATAATAAATATATGATGTGTGCGGTATTACTCCCGTGAATATCCATCACATAATGTGATCATAAGAAACAACCAGGCGACCATATTTAGGATCTGTTTGGCGCAGCTGCAGCGACTGTAGAAGAAGTGGTGGGAAGCAGTGGTGGAATAATCAGCTATTTTGCAGAGTGGTGTCAGAATTTGTTAAATTGTTTGGATGAACAGCTTTTGCAGAGCTGTTTCAAACAGAGAAGCTGTTTAATCTGTTTGGCAGAATAGTTGTGTCGTGCACAGTTCAATTTTTTGGTACTTAAACACAATAAACAATAACATAAAAAGTACAATTTAATTTAATGCATGATAAGTGTCCATTAACAAAATTGAAAAAAACAATTGTTTTCAAAAGGTTTATTTCGGTCGTGAAAATCATAAACGTGCTCTGCCATGATGATGAAACACATCCCTCGATCGTCGATCGTTAACTGCATATCAAAAATAAATGTAATTACCGATCTTCTTAAAATATGTTTATAAATGAAAACATCATTATGTTGTATACCTGTGATACTCCGTGAGTTGATCTGCAATGTAGTCCCTAATATTGGTCATTTCTGCAGCTCCCGTTCCCTCAAATGAGCTTGGTGTTATGTTCGGATTTGAATCGATAGTTCTCAGACGATTGTTTGGTCACAACTCATATGCCTCTAGATGAATAAAGATTTCATTTCTGTCACATACATCAAACTTTGGGTCAGCCCTCGATGGATGTCTTCTAATAAAGTTATGGAGCGACATCGTAATGACCACAACAACACACTGCTTCGAGAATTCAAAATGAGGCATTTTGCTTAGTATGGGCCACTTTTTCTTCCATACGCCAAAGCTTCTCTCGATGACACTACGCAGCGATGAGTGTGCTTTATTAAATATTTCGCGTCGTCCTTCAATTGGCCTATTTCCCTGGGCAAAGTCCGGCAAGTGATATCTCGTTTCCAAAAATGGTTCAGGAGCCCCTTCTCCAACGGTAACCAGCATCGACGTGATAATATTTACCTTCAGTAGTAAGAAAGAGTTAAACATTTGAAGATTTGATCTATAAAACAACATATCGTAAAACTAAGAGATGCATACCTTCTGGTGGAAATGGAAATTTACTTTGCGGATCCCATACTGCACGATGATATATGTGCATGTCATGTGCAGACCCCTCCCATCCAGGTACAACGTATGTAAAACACATATTGAAGTTGCAGACGACCATTATGTTTTGAGTCGTGCTACCATGACGACCAATATAGGGAACTTGATTTTCAATAGATATCCGTGCATCAGCATACGTACCGTCAATTGCACCGATACAATCTTTGAAAAATGACATATATTTATCATCATTTTGTATTTGTGATGGTATTGTACGAAATTGGGGATCAATCGGAGCAATGTTATGCATGGACAAACTTGTCAGAGCTTCTAGGCCGATCATAAACAACCGACTCAAAGTTTCTGTTGAATGTTGGAATCTTTCACCTGATTTTCGGAATGTTTCATTGTGGCCCAATATATAAATTGTTATTGCCAAAACCTCACTGGCCTGTGTCCTTTGTGTTTCTCTTAAACCGTGATGTTGTTCTAACAAGGCTAGCAAGTCAAAAAAAATGACTTTAGTCATTCAGAACATATTGTGAAAATGTCCGGGATGTCCTTCAAATAATTCCCGGAGCCATTTGTGTCAAGTTTGAGCTGATGTCATGCACGGTGTTTTATCACAAAACAAACTGACATAATCACTAATTAAACATGCACTGGTGGCAATGAGTTTCACATATGCGGCGCAATCTTGTTGACGAGTTGAACAATATTTCAATACCAACTCTTCATCATCATCTATGTTTAATTCTTCATCATCATTTACGCTTGACATTATAGTGACCTATAAATATGTCACAGCAGTCATTATAACAATGTAACAAATAGTAAGAGATATCATAAGACACAACATATACTAGAATAAAATATCAGTGTCACATAAATCACTGCATAAAATAAGCTTCTAACAATAAAGAAGTTCCACATAGAAAATCAAAAACTAAGAGATATCATATATGTGAATTCATGTAGTGGGTCTTCAGCCATTCCACCCTCCTTTCCTCTGGGATACTCAAGAATGTCACTCGATTCACTGGTGTTTGAAAATGAACCGTCGCAAAATGAAACAGCAACCGGTCCTGAAAGATTTCTGGGTACTTCTCGAGTTCCTGAATCACTTCTCGTAGCAGATATATACTAGGAGGAATAATTGGTGCTGTAACGCACTGCATTATTGCTTCTGAGGAGGAAAATAACTTCTCTACAAGTGCCAGCATAACCTGTTTGGTCCCCATTTCATGTCTCTTCCCCTTTCATTTTCTTTTTGAAGCTACGCCACTGTGGGAACTCTGCCCAGGTGTAGCCGAGTTAAGATCCTCATTTGCAAAGGTCTGTGAATTATTGCTCTCATTGATTTGATCATCAGGTTCTTTAGATAGTGTGTCAGCCTGCGAAAAAATTCCAGGAAGTTCTCCAGAAGAAGGCATCCACACATTTTCTCCTATCGCAACAACCAAACTAAACATTTTGTCTAGTTTTTCCTCAAGCTCGGGCGCTATTCCACCAAAATGAAATTTCTTCGCATTGGGAATCATCTACAAATTAAAAGAAGTATGATCAGTAAATGCACATCCTAATAAATTCTTCATTATTATAATAATACATTTATATTTAAAAAACTAACCTCAATACGTTCTTTCCACCAATCATCTGACGCATCAATTGTCTGTTTAGTTGGATTCCAACCAAGACCGGTCTCGCCTCTTTTGAGTTCACGCCATAATTTCCAATCACGTTTCAGTTGATCCCATTTTTTTTCATTTGTGCCCGACTATACTCCAAGCCCGTGTGATCCTTGAAGTTTTTCACCAAATTACCCCAGTCTTATTTATTGAAATGGGTGGTAGGTCTATTCCCTAAATCTATCTCTCGACTACAAAGATCACAAAAAAGCAGAATATGCGATGTCTCCCAATTTGCACAAATTCCACCTTCCTTTGATTTACCCATCTAAGAGAAAAATTTAAATTAAAACACAAACAAACACAATTCAAACACACACAAACACAATTCAAACACACACAAACACAATTCAAACACACACATACACACACACAAGCCCATTCATACACACACAAACACACACAACACACACAAACACACACATACACACACACACACACATTCCACACACACACACAATTCAAAAAAATACACACACACAATTCAAAAAATACACACACACACACACAATCCACACACACACACAAGGCCATTCATACACACACACACACACACACACACACACACACACACACAAACACATTCAAACATGCACACACACACACACAATTCAAAAAAAATACTCACACACAAGCCCATTCATACACACACATACACAAACACACACACACACAATTCAAAAAAATACACACACAAGCCCATTCATACACACACAAACACACAAACACACACAATTCAAACATACACACACACACACACAATTCAAAAAAATACACACAATTCAAAAAAAAAATACACACACACAAGCCCATTCATACACACACAAACACACACATACACAAACACACACATAAACACACACACACACACACACACACACACACATTCATACAAACACACACACACACACACAACTCTAACATACACACAATCACACACACACACATAAACACACACACACAAACACACATACACACACATAAACACACACACACACACACACACACACACACACACAAACACATTCCAACATACACACACACACACACACACACAATTCAAAAAAATACACACACACAAGCCCATTCATACACACACACACAAACACACACACACAACAATTCAAAAAAAAAAATACACACACACAAGCCCATTCATACACACACAATCACACACACACACAAACATAAAAGGTGTTCAAACTAAGTTAACTAGAACACCTTTTATGGTTCTTGCATCATTGCAAAATGTTGTTTTTTAATCTTCTGAATGAGAAATTGTTTGAACTAGTATTGACCATTTCACATATATTCCATCGGCTAAGTAATAACCAATATCATAATTTTTCCTCAAGATTGTATAATAAGTAGGAGGCGTAATACCTTGTGCTAAGTTGACAAATAAACTGGATGACTGCAGAACATTGATATCATTAATAGAGCGGTAAACCAAAATATGTGTGCTATATCCACAAGTCATACGATGCTACTACCTCGAGAATGATTGACCTGCCCATGTTGTTGGGCAGTTCTTCCATTGTCAATGCATACAATCTAAACTTTCCAGCATCCCTAGAAACCCTTGTTCTTCACCTTTCTGTAATAATCTTGTCATGCCATATCACAAATATTCATCTTTGTACACTTGTACAATCGCCTTACAAAATCTCTTCAAGCATTGAATCACGGCTGACTCACCAGTTCGAATGTATTCATCGCAATTATCAGCTGAGGTTTATATGCACACATACGAAATGGTGCTGTAATTTTTTGTAAATTTGAAAGTCCAAGTTTACCAACACCATCATTCTTTTGAATGAAAAAATTATCATGCGATTCTATAGCAGTGACAATACGAATAAAGATATTCTTCCGCATGCGAAATCTTCTTCGAAAAAATGTTTCTCCATATGTGGGAGGGTCGGAGAAGTAATCATTCCAAAGTTTAGTGATCCAAAAGAGAAGAAAGGCATCTTGTTTGATCATGTTTGGTCTATCTTGAAAGGTATTAACTCTCAGAATATTGACATGTCACAAAATTTAGATTCTAACTCTCCCAGCCAACGAAGAAGTGTAGACTTAAATACAAAACAACAATGAAATTAATCCTGGTAGTACTAGGGAAGAAGAATCTCTGATCTCAACTTCGATTAATCGACCCACTAGAAGAAAGCAAGAAAAAGAGAGGAGGAGAAAATTGAGCGGTAAGAGTTATGATATTGAGGCCCGTACTGAAAAAAATGAAGAAATCTTAGTGGTTTTAAAGAGAGGGCAAGAACAACGAGTCAATGATATGTCTTATATCTAAGAGCTAATGAAGATAAAAGAAGAAAATGAAAGGATAAGACTAGAGCCTCAAATCATTAAACAAGATCACAATATCATGATGCTAGATTTGGATATCATCAAAGGAACTCAAGAATGGTAGTATTTTCGAGCAAAAAATTAAGCCATTATGAATAGAAATATTATAAAACCACTATTTGGAGGATCTTCATCACTTGAAGGAACTGTATATGTAGGAGACATGTATGGAGGTAGTGGTTACGGAGGAAGCCAATATGTAGGAGACCAACATGGAGGACCTGAATTTGGAGGAGGTCAATATGGAGGAAGCCAATGTGAAGGAAGTCGGTATGAAGGAGACCGACGTGGAGGACCTCGATTTGGAGGGCCTCACTTTGGAGGACCTCAATTTGGAGGAAGTCGGTACCGAGAAAGCCGGTATCAAGAAAGCCAGTACGATGGGAGCTAATTTAGAGGACCTCAGTTTGGAGGACACCAGCACGGAGGAGGCCAGTATGGAGGAACCGACTATGGAATACTGGGGTATGGAGGAGAACAACACAGGGAAAGCACGTTTGGAAGTCATAGTTAACCAAGTGATGACCTCCCAGAATTTTAATTTTAATTCCATATGTAATATTTTTATTTTGAATTATGTAATACTTATTGTATTTTAGTTATGTAATTAATTTTAAAATAAAAAACTTAAAAATTAATAGAATATAATACAATAACAATAATTTATAATTATAAATATTATATATATATATATATATATATATATTTATACATAAAAATATATGAATATAATTTACATATAAATTTCTAAATTTATAAATATATATCATATAAATATAATTTACAAATAATATACATATATATGTATATAAATTAATATATATTTTTAACATATAATATATACATATGTTTAATAAAAATAGTTATGTTCTCTAAATATATATAACAAGGTTGGAGTTGAATAACCAAGTTCTTTATATTTAGAGAACCTAGTACAATGGGGATGTCTATATTTAGAGATCCCCATTGAAGATGCTTTGAGAAAGCAAAGAGGAGATGCAAGAGTGGTGTCATAGCGGGCGTGGTGAGGGAGGGTCAAGATGGGGAGGCATCTCGTATATAATTGGAAATAAAAAAAATCAATTCAAAAGTTAATTCAAGGCTACTGATTGACAATCATGATAGGTTTGGAAGGATGGGACTGATGGGTAAAGAATAAAGCAGAGAGGGGGAGAGCTAGGATAATAGATTGGACTTTGACTAGCCTTTTTCACTCAAACTTACATTTCTGCCTAGGGGGCAGAGCTAGGCATCAAAATTTTTTCAGAAATCACACTCGGGCACGTGGCCGGCCGTGTCTATACTTAGTTCCTCCCTTCGTCAAAGGGGGGATAGCTGGAAGGATTTTGTTAGCACTTGAATCCCAGGTTGGAGAGATATTTTATGAACTCTTTATTGTTGAGTTTCCCCTCGATAAAGAGATTGGTCAACTCTATGAGCTAACTATAAGTCTTGGGTGTCCTCTCACTAATGGAGTACTTGAAAAGTCCTGGCCTTAGGCTATTGGCGAAGTTGACCTGATAGACTTGAAGATCCAGATCGAGAACCTCCATGATTAGCTCCTCAAAGTGATCCACGTATGGGCCTGGGTTCTCCCCAGGACCCTACCATATTAGAAATAAAGCATCTATGTTGACCTTCCTACACTTAAACGAGAAAACCTTTGTAGGAACTCCTTTCTCAGTTTTAAGGAGCAAATCAAATCGAGTAAGAGACTGTAGAACCACTCTCTTTCCTTCCCGTCAAAAGTGGTGGTGAGAAGTTTGCAACGAGGGCCCTTAGAGAGGTGTTGGAGGGATACCATTGCGTCAAAAGCTAGTTTATGATATGAGGGGTCCTCCTTTCCCGAGAAGTGAGATAATCGTGGTTCTTTAAACAGAGGAGGGGTATTCTACCATGATGGGAGGAGTAAATGGCGAAAAACTCTATATTCCTTCGGCATAATCTGGCTCTTTAAAACCCAGGGTCCGACTATGGTAGGAGGCCTCAGACTCCATGAAGAATTGCTAGCAAGCATGTGCTTCCTTGCTGTGTGGTTGTGTTAGAGGTTAATACTCCAGTGGGGGTGGTAGCATATCTTGGGTTGCGTTCTCTTACGCATGCTTGGTGGCCTGACCGCATTGCCCTTATCTGACCAACTAGGTTACCAGCTGGTTGAATTTGACACGAGTGATCGAGAACTCCTTGTGGGATTCGGCTACCTATGGGGACTATCTAGTATGTCCACCATCCATCGGTAGTTTCGCTGATTGAGAGAGATCTGAAGGCCACGTACTCGAATCATTAAAAGAAAATTTGTACCAAATTTCCACACTCAATAACCTGCTAGGGGAGTGATGGGTTTATTTGTATACTATTAAATAGTTTCGACTCTTGTTAGAACGTAACCCGATAAGACATGCGCACACATCATTTAGAGTAATAATTAAGTGTCATATTTCATGGGTCTATCGAGTACTTGTACTCGTACGAAAGAGCTATTATTTTATCTAACAAAAGGGAAGATTAATTTGTCAAACTAATAAAAAAATGATTAAAATGTTAGGATGAAAATGATAAGATTAAGGCTAACACTTGATCTTGAATCCCTTTGGATAAAATAGACTTTACTGAAAGATTAAATTGCTACTCTCAAAATAACAACTTCGACCGTAGAGGTTCCCAATTTATGAAAGCGTCTCTCTCGAGAATATGTTATCAACTAACCTTAGGTGAATCGATTAAGACCCCCAGTCAATCGAAACCGCTAAGCTTATTTTAGGCGGTGAACCCACTTTTGGGTTTAACCCCAATCCGAAAGATCTATGTCGCCCTCTCTCGAGGACCGCACATAACTCCTTTTATCTTCGAGCGATCTTCTCATATTTACAACCTCTTGGTAAATTAGAATAAAAATGTTAAATCAAAAAACAAATTCATGTTCTATTTATCTTTGAATGTTCTCCTCGCATTCACAACATCTCAGTAAACTAGAATGCGGATCTTAGATCCGAAAACAAGTTTGCATAATAAGAATTCAAAGTAATTTAATCAAAGATAAATCAAAGAGAAGGAAAATAGAGAGTTTGCTAATTTAAAAATAGATAAAGTAAAATTTATTTCATCCAAAAGTTCATCATGATCAAGTGCTAAGAGAAATTTAGCTACTCATCATGATGGGGGAATTACACATAAAAGTAGAAAGAGACATGATTACTAAGTACAAAAATCTTGAATTGAAAAAGTGCTACACTAAAAATGAATTTACAAAAGCTATACTAACAACTAGAAATGAGAAAAACAACTAGAACTAATTAGAATTACAAAAATTCAGCCCCAAAATCACCCTACTAAGCTCAAGAACATTAATGTTATTTATAAATTTTCAGTTGGGGAGTCACGCCCCCTGGTCACACCTGTGACCAGGGCGTGTATAATACTGAACTGCCGCCATAAAAACCCCAGGAAACACTAGGATATAAAACATCAAAAGTCAATACTGGCGAGTCACACCCCTTAGTCATGCCTATAACCTAGGGTGTGTCTTGACCGAGTCTGGAAAATGACCGGAAATGGCGTGATTTGTAGTTAATCCGTTGGTTTGGGAAGATGTTATGCTTCTTAGACACACCCATGACTTGGGTGTGTTTATTGTAACGTCATGCCAACACAATTGCTAGATTGAAACCCTGGACACGCCCCTTAGTCTGCTGGATATGCCCATATCATGCCTGTGATCGGGGCGTGTAGTTTTAATCTGACGTGGCATCTTATATGGTGTTCTGGAGAACGAACATGGTGCGTAGAATTAGTCATGCCCCCTGATCACACCCATAACCAGGGCATGTGTGAGAAAATAGGTAAATAACCGAACTTTATTGCTCCAAAAAGTTACATAATACATGGGTATGCCCCCTATTTATGGAAAAGTGGGGGGAGAGAGAATAAATAATGTCTGTCATAAGCGACTAGGCGGTTACAAAAAAATCTAACCGCTCATAACATATAGTTAGGAAAAACAAGTTATACAAAAACTCTAAAGCTTGTCTTTGTCGTCTGTCCATAACCACTGGATTAGCCCGCTGCGAGAACAAAATGGTGGTTAGCACATCCTTACTGCTAGACAAGTCTGTGGTTAGAAAAAGTCTAACTGAAAGTCCGCACTATTGGATCTTACGGTGCCCTTAGCGGGGGTGGGAGGTGAATAAGGGCTTTATGGAATTTAATTCTTAAATAAATTTATCAGTGTTAATTAATAAAGTTCCAAAATGTTTTATAGAAAATTATATTTTAATATATCAGAAAATATTATATTGAAGATTACTATTAGAAAAAGGCAGAATTCAATATTTCTTCACTACCGCCGGCGTTAAGTGTTACCATTGAGCGCTAGTTCATGAATATTTAATTCAAGCATTTATATCTAAAAAAACGAACCTTGCAATATATTATGCATTAAAAATTTTGAATTTTATATTTCAAAACATTTTATAACATGAGAATAAAATCAAGATAATGAGACAAAAAGAAATATGATTTTATTACATTATAAATTGAATACAAAAATATTTGATTTCTATAATGCTAGAAAACGAGGCGAATAGAAAAATCCCTTTTTGAAGATTAACCAGTACTTCTCCCAAGGATTTTCTAGCTATAGCCTATCTTACCCTAGATACAACCTCTAGCCTCCCCTAGATCTAACCTCGACCTAGTTGCTGCACACAAAGTGGCGAATTTCCCCTAAGCTGCACAAGGACCTTGTCACCACAAACAAGGCGATTTTCCTACGGAATCCGACATTCTCCCCGAATGATTTTTCTTCTCCCAATACAAAAAGAAGAAATAAAAGAGATTACAAGATAATAAAAAATTAGAGAAACTCCATAAGGCTTTCTGAAGGTGTTGACGACAGCGTTCTTGATGCGTTTGTCCTTCGCGTTGAATCTGTTGTATCCCTTCTCTTTCAAAATCTCCTTTAGATTTTCGTAATTGCACAAAGGATTTCTCTCTATATCTCTGGAGACAACCCTCTCTCAAAAAAATCAGAGTTCTTGCTTAGTGGAGGAGGAATCACTGCTTCAAAAGGTGTCTCTCTCGAATGCATGAGTTTTCGGCCTTTTATAGAAAAAATGTTATCGTTAGGCAATATCTAGCTATCACATGTGATATCTCTTCAAGCTGCCACATGTCCTACACTGCGATAATCATTTCGGTTGAAAACAGACGTGTTTGGGTTGTGGGACTATCACAGGACGATAACCGCTATCGTAGGGCGATAGTGCCGAATAGTGCACGTCATGGAAATTGCGTGGGACATAGTCATCGTCATTTTCACTATCGCCAAGTGATAGTTGGCTATCGCCAGTGAGTTTAAGAACATTTGTGTTTATAGGTAAGTGCGGCAAAAGATATACATGGATAATAAGTTTATAGCGTGATAGCTTTAAAACATAAATGCATACTCTTCCTATATGATGACTCTCCCTATATATTGTACTACCCCAAAATATAATATCTAGTTCATTAGATTTCTCAATTTATTTCTCCCCCTTTTTTATTAGCAAAAGGTTGTAAGGATGAGAGTATTCCTTTTAAAATTGATTAGGGACAACTTATTGAAAAAATAGTCATGATCGAGTAATGAATAAAGTATGTACCCCATAGATACTCCCCATACATAATTAGATTTATGCAATTTATTCTCCACTTTTGATAGTATCAAAAGTGGGTATTAGAGAGTTTATGCAATACGAATTAATTTGTTCTATGTTGAAAAGAAAATGAGATGCAATATATAGCTTGTTAAAGACCACTTATTAAAAATAAGCATGATGAAATATAAAGTGGTATGCAACATAGCTAAAATAAAAGAGTAAACATTCTTTTCTCAAGATACCACTTGCTAAAAAAAATAGTCATGAATAAGCGCAAGTAGTAATCGCAATAGAAAGTATAATAAACATTCTTAAAAATAAATAACTTTTTTGAACGTAAAAGCATATAAAAGATAATGAGTTTTTATACTAATAAGAAGATGTTTTCACTTGTAGTCCAAGAGATGTTATTTCATTGAAATTTTAAAATAAAATTGCAAGCATTATTTAAAAAAAATATCCAAAAATGATACAAAACTGTAATGTAATAAAATTTGCATTTCAAGTAAACATAAATATTATAGCAATCATGTTTTGTATTCCAGTGCATTTATTAAGGTTTGTAGATAATTGTGCATATATGCATTAGAATCCAATTCTCATGAGTAGAAGTTTTATAGAGAATAATGATCTGTACAAAAGTGATTTGATAAAGTATACAATGCATTAATCAAAATAAATGACATATATAATGAAATAACACAACATTAAAATACTCAAATAAAATTACTTTCACAATATTTCAATGCATATACATAAAAAGTACAACTACCAATGTGCTTGACACGCATAATGCTCATTAAGACTTATCAAGGAGCAAAGTAATGTTTGGGGGATCACTTTTATTCTTTTTAACTTTGTTTTTATTTTTGTAATCTAGTGTACTAAGAGAAATGGTGAATGCTTTTGTTTGCTACAAGATAGTTTACAATCCTTTGTAAGGTGCTTAACCTCACAATGCTCATTTAGACTTATCAGGAGGGTAAGGAGTGCTTAGTGGAGTTTTTCTTTTCATTTATTATATGTTTTTCAGGCTTTGACCAAGTACTCTGAATTCACTTATTTTGCAAATAATATCATTTAATTTTTTAAAACAACTTTTCTTTAATTAATAAGTGCATGAAAAAATAAAGAATTGAAATAAGCAATTCAATATATTGTAGGTAATCTATTTATGCATTTTAATTATTATGTTATTACACTACACATTTATGCAAGTATATGATTAAAAACATATGTAGGTTATCAAAATAAGTGAGTGTGTAAAATCATTATCAAACAAAAAACATTACTCATACTTAGAGGTGTGCTAAACAACCATACACATTTTTCTACAATTAATTTCATTGCACATAACAAATAATATTCAAGACATGATATAATCAACATAATGTTTTAAGAAACTTGAAAATGAAATTAAACATTATATTTAATTTTTAATTGATATAATTAGTCATCCTTGACAATGACAATGAATAACAAACAATTTTTATGATTTTTGAGCTTTATAAAAGAAATTCAAAAAAATCAAACACACAAAAAGATAATAAGAAAAACAATATTTTTTTTGTTCTTTGAAATTATTTAATAAATTTATATTTGATTTTCAAATATTTTAAAAATAAATAGTTTCAAGAAAACATTAAAAACTTTAAAGAGTTTGTTAGTAGTATGATCTTCTATGGCAGAAAACAAAAAAAGAGTAAATAATAATTTATGCTACCGCTAGTGTTAGTACTAACACATGCGCTAGCCATAGAAACATGTTATATTGCATAAAAAATTTATTTTTGATAATTTTTCATTCTAATTTTTCTTAATCAATGTTTTCTAACATAAGTGATACCAAATATCGCAGTGTTTTGAATTTAAAAAAAAATACGGATAAAATTTTTCTGGCATAAGGTGTTAAAAAGGTTATTTTTCAAAATACTTATATTTTTCAAAATCATGAATGCCCAAATTGTATATAGTATGGAAAAGCACAAGTTGACATGTTCAAACAAAAGTATAATATGAATGACATAAATAATAACAGATTTTATAATAATGTTCATGTGGTGATAGTGATGTAGTATGTCCTAGATTAAAAGTACCTAAGCTATATGTTTACACCCTAGCCCCATACTTAATGACAGATGAGCATGAGGAGTTGCATGCATGCTATAGGTTGGGGTGTTAATCCCATATGCATACAAAAGACGACTCTCAACCTAACACTCTATCCCCCAGTGTCTCGTATGGCCCCACTAGAACCCTCCCTAGTTAAGGACAAGACATGACTTAGAGATTATAGTAGATTTTAAACCACATAGTTATTATGATTTTAACTTTTAATCTTTCAACTTTTAATTTATTTTATCATGACAATATGAAATAACTAGCATGGATAATAATATTCAATAGGTGTGGATAATATTTTTATAATGTGATAATGCTAGAATTTTGACTTCAATGTTAAGTCATAATATTAATAAGTGATAATGTTGCGTGCATTCAAAAATAGAGTTTCAATCATAATAAATCTAGAATTAAGTAATTATATTTTTTATTTTATTCTATGGTCTACAAATAAATGTAATACAAGCAAACATAAAAACATAATACATTTATAACATGATTTTTGAAATCAATAATATTTATTTCAATTAAATTTATAGATCATTGATTTTTTCAATCTAATACTATATGATCTTTTTGAAAATATAATTATAATAGAAATAAATAATCTTTTGCAAGATCACAAATATATAAATACCACAATATGATAAGATTCAATACATATAATTTGTTTTGTATGCATTCAATATAGAATTTTGATTTTTCCTCAACCCGGAATTAAATCATTAAACTTTTTGAAAAATTTTAATATGATTGATTTTAAGGTCTAGATATAAGTAAGATACATGTAAACAATCGTGTAACATAACAATATACCAAACACAATACCAATATCCAATCATATGATTTATAATTCCTAAGTGTGGTAGAAATAGTCAATTTAGGATTAATTTTTGATAGATTATGAATTATGATATATGATTAGTATTGGGGATGACCCCCATTTTGTAAAGATTAGGTGCGCACATAACCACACACACATCATCTCCACCTCAAAAGAAGTGGGCTCATGGGATTGACCGCATGCGCAATCACCGCGGTTTATCCCCCGCGCACCGATCCCGTCACGCGTAATGGGCAAGCCGCCGTGAGCCCCACCTCATTGGCGGTAGGCGACCGACCTCCTCCCCGGACGTCGGCCGCCTACCCTCTCTCACCGCATCAGCCCCGACCACGCCCGAGGAAGAGGAAGCCCGTACCGCGCCCCCCTCGGCCGCCAGCATGGCAAAGGGGGAAGCCGCCTAGACCTCCCCCTTCCTCGGCTGCTTGCACAGCCAAGGGGGCGGCTGCCTGGGCCTCCCCTCTCCCGGCCACTGGCACGGCCAAGGGGGCGGCCGTCCCCTCGCTCGGTCGTCGGTACGGTTGAGGGGGGGCGGCTACCCGGGCCACCCCCTTCCTCGGCCTCCCGCGTGGCCAAAGGGGCGGCGGCCTAGGTCGCCCCTCCCTCAACCGTCGGTGCGGCTGAGGGAGTGGACTCCCAAGCCGCCCCCTTCCTCGGCCGCCCGTGAGGGCCAAGGGGGCAGCCGCCCAGGCCGCCCCTCCCCCGGTCGCCGGGAGCGACCAAACGGAGTGGCCGGGGGTCCTCCCTGGCCGCCCCATTGGCTGTCCTCCCCTCACCGGCGAACTTGGCGGCGAGTTCGCTGGTCGCTTGTGGAGTTCCTCTCCCGTTGTCCGATCGATGGGGGGAGTTCTTGGCCGTCTGATTCACGTGTAACAACCCACTAACCACCAGGTTAGTGGGGGGGGGGTTACTTAATAATTTATGATTTATTTAAATGGTCTCCAAATAGCGAAATACGCTAATTTATACTATACCAAAAATAATCATGATGGTGGTTATGGTGTGCAGATAACCGCGTAACCACCATAACCATGACTCGGAGACTAAAAAAGGAGCTTCCAACCTCCTCATTTCTTACCTTTTTCCTCTGAGTCTTCTTCTTTCTCAGGTTGGAGCTCTGCGAATTCCTCCTATGAGCAGCACCTGAGCCGCACCCGAGTCACGAGTAAATCAAGCCAAAGCCACCCGACGAAGCCAAGTCTCTCAAGTTCCAAGTGGCCCCCACAACCGTAAGTCCAGGTGCTCTGCTCAACATCCAGAATCAGCAATCCGCTAACTGAAGAACACCAGCGCGAAGCGTAATTTGTAACAACTCCCGGCGCAATAGCCTATTGTCCGTCGTATGTCAAGTGTTCTCTCACCCCCAAAGCTGTAACGAGAGGTGGACTGTCACCCTCAACTTCACGAACAAGCTGTAAAAACCAGAAAATTGTGGACCTTGACCAGCATAGATCTGGTCATGTGGATTTTTACCCAGTTGAGGGGTTTTTCCACGTTAAAACTGCTTATGTACAATCGACCTTCTCTATTGACTATATACGAGCTCGACCATTTTGATAGCTAAGGCAGTCTAGGTTATTCCGATCCAGCCGGGAACTCGAGTTAGACCGCAATAGTTTGACGCTGTCTATGGGAAATGAGTTCCCAGCATCCTAAAAAGACCATACCCCCGACACAGCGGTACTCAAGATAGAACTTTCAACCCTATAGTTTCTAAGGAATAGCTTCAATGTCAAAAAGAAGCGCTCGGATAGCTGAAGCATCCGTCCCAGGAGGGCGCACTGAGCCAGCCCCTCCCACATCGACAAAATTGACCAAGTGGATACCGTAGGCAAGATAGAGGGCATGTTCGCCAAATACGCCTCCCAAATCAACGAACTCCAAGCCATAATGCTCGTCATATGTCAAGAAGTAAAACCATCCTTCGTGCCACCGTTCGTGCAGGTGGAGTCACCCCCACGATAAGAACTATTCATCGCAACCAAGACGCCCCCCTACAAGGAGTACGATATAGAAAAGGAGTTCTCAAGTACCAGTAGTCTCTCCACTCCAGCAGTACTAACCCAAAGCGTGCAAGATCGCTACCTCAATAGCTGATAATACAAGGGGGCATCAGAAACTCAACAAAGAATGGACCTCGAAAGAGAAACTAAGAAAGCAAATCGCATCAGGAGCATAAGAGAAACTGCAAGCAACACACAGACACCTGCCCAATAAAGAAGCCACATCGACTCCAAGAACTCATGCCACTAAATTCCCCTCAGAATAAGATTTTAAAGCGATTCGTAATCACCTAGCATTACACAGGCCCAATTCGCTAGCCCGTGCTTGAGGAGATTCATCAAAATATTGCCAATATCACCAGGGGCCTGGGAACAGTACAGATGAATGCAATCATCTGAAGGAGGAGATTCAGCGACTCGTCAGCCTAGGGGCAGTCGACCAATTCCAAGCAAAAACAAGTAGCCTCATGCTCAAAACTCGAGAATCATAACCATCGGCATCGGCGAACCGCTAGTCACTTTTGACAAAGTCTTGGTAAATGAAGGGATTATAGTGAAAGTATTGTTCCTATCAACATTACATCAGCTCAAATTGACCACTGGTAGCCTAAAAATAGAATCAGCTAGAGCATGCATCCTGGGGGGCACTTCCGTACTAGTCTTTGGCACCATCATCCTTCCCGTCACTCATGGAGAAGAGCCCGAGCAAGCATCCTATGATGTGCACTTTCTTGTCATCCAGGCCGACTGTGATCACACCGCAATATGCAACAATCACTCTTGAAAGTCTTCCAAACCCTCTCCCGTTGTTTTTTTCCCTGAACTATAAACTTCTACTTATAGTTTTTCACTCTGTCATTGTTACCAAACCAACTACTGTACAAGCCACAAGTCCGAACTTGTGTGAATTATTTTTTATATAAAAGATTGTGTTCCTTTTCAACAATGATAGACTAATTAAAGGAAAGACTATGCCGCAAACGATCCTTGTGCAAAAGGTAAGACTAAGTCGAACTAAGCCACGAGCGATCCTCATGCGAACTATGCCGCGAGCGATCCTCGTACGAACTAAGCTTCAAGCGATCCTCGTGTAAACTAAGCCGCGAGCGATCATCATGTGAATCAAGACGCGAGTGATCCTCGTTCAAATAAATCTGTGAGCGATCCTCGTACGAACTAGGTTACTAACCAGCTACAAACGCAATTATATCCCGCACAAAGCAACAACACGAGTCAAACAGCGCTCAAACAAAAAGATGAAAAAGGAGACAATCATCACAGCAACATATAAATACATGCGCAAACACACTAATCAAGAACTATCAAACAATAAAGACGACATACAAGACACTAGACAAGAAAAACCAAAGATGCAAACACACTAATACAGGGAAATAGCGCCGCTCTACGTCAGCCGCATCAACATCAGAGCTCTTATCGCCAGATATATCATCAAACTAATGTTGGATACGTCGCATACCAAGCTCCTGCTAACAAGACGAAAAGACTTAGAGACTCCACGCCTGAGGGCCAACTTTTGAACTCTTCAATTTGAGTCTCCAAATCCTTGCTCCAGATCTCATCGCAAACTTCCTTGCTGATTAAGCACCGATCTTGCATGTAATCCAGAGACTCCATGTACTCTACAAGACCAGCAGTCTTCAACTCTGACATACGACTATCATAAGATAATGCCTCCACTTCAGATTTTGCCGCACAAAGCTCCATCTCCAAACAAGAAGTCTCCTCTTTAGCATGCTTTTGCATCTGTGTAGTCCTTTCCATCAGATATTTCTCCACTGCCAAAGATGCTCGAGTCTCCTCTAAGTCCGCCTTCAGCTGTGATCCAATCAAGCAAAATCGAGAAACATCTCGGTCATGATCATACCTCAGAGTGACAAGAGATCCCACCTCCACTGGAAACTTCTTCTGGAGGGTCAGATACCCGTCCTTCAAACTCATGTAATGATCGTTCCAGATGTCTACAAATTGAACCGGAGACCCAATCTGCAAAAGAAAGGACGGAGAGAAGTTAGCACCATATAACAATAAATAAGAGCCAAAAATAATCAAGCTCGCTGACCACTTTATTCATCTCCTTCAAAGAAGAGGATAGCCTCAGATTCGCCGCCTATGAAGGGAAAGATTGGGGGGGGGCAGATGATCCAAGCACATGTACCCTAGGAGGTGAACCGCCACGACCACCAGAAGGAGAGTCGCTACCCAAAGAAGACGAGAATGGCACCACGCTACCGCTACCCCGAGAAACTATAATGGCCTTCCGTTTCTGATTGCAAACCAAAGATGTCTCAGTGGTCCACCCAGAGTCTGAAGAAATGCCACACCCCAACAAGCGCTTCTCTTCCACAAATGAAGAAATATTGAATAGACGATTCGCCAACTCGTGAGGCTCTGAAAAATCAAAGTACTGGAGAAAACTCCCACACTTTCCCCTTTTGATGACGACAACGATCAGGAAGTGTGTTCCACAGCTCTGTCAAGCCCCAAGAGTTCCTAACATAACCAAACAAAGTATTTTCGTGGTGGCGGTCTGTCCAAATCTCAAAATCAAGACAACTCTTGTTACTATGACCCTCTACATGCTCACCACCATCAGAACGAACATCGCACCAATCTCGAAAGTCGTCCAAAGAAAGTTTCCCACCGTGTTCACGAAAGAAGACAACCAACCCCATGAAGCATACTACCCCCAAGGGAGTAAACTAGCAAATTGACATGCCGCAGAATTTCAGAATCTCAATCACTTCCTCGCAAAGAGGGAACCAAAATCCCGATCTCAAAGTGGTCTCGTAGATTGTCAACCAACCACAAGGAGGATTTTGGACCATCTCCTCAACACGTGGTATCCTCACATCAAGGTCGGCAGACAGGCTGAACCACCTCCTCCAAATTGCAATTTGATCCTCAATAAGAGAGGAGCGAAGATGCATCGGACTTGTAGTACACTTTAAGCCTTATCACAAAAATTAAAAAATATATATACTAAAAACTCTGATCAAAGGTCATCCACTCTCATCATGCATAGAAAGGCACATCACCCGATCGAATAAAAAATATACGCGATGCGCCCAAGCACGCACACACACCCCAGCACGCACGCACCCGCATAGCAGGCCCTCTCCCGCACACCCGCGCATGGCCACGCGCATGCGGTCGTGCGCGTAAGCCCACGCGCAGCTAGTCTTGGGAATATCACTTTCCCTGATTCTCAGCTGATAATATCTAGACTTCAAGTCTAGCTTTGAATATATAGTTGACCCGACTAGCTGGTTAAATAGATCATCGATCCTTAGAATCGGGTATATGTTTTTTTCTATTAGCTTATTCAATTCCTGTTAATCGATATATAGTCGCATACTTCTATCATTCTTCTTCCCAAAGAGGACCGGGGCGCTCCAAGGTGACAAACTTGGATGCACATACCCCTGCTCTATCAATTCCTGAAGCTGCGTCTTCAACTCTTCCATCTCTCTCAGTGCTAAGCGGTAAGGAGATCACGACATAGGTTTAACACCTGGCACCAACTCGATGGTGAACTCCATCTCTCTCTGAGGTGGGGCTCTAGGGACATCTTCGAGGAAAACATCGGCAAACTCCGACACCACCAGAATACTGACATAAATAGGCTTAAGCTTCTTAGCATCCAATAGGGTGAAGAACAACTCCGCCCCTCATGAACTGCTTTGACTACTTGGAGAGCAGACATCAGTGTCTTGCTCGGTCCCTTCATACAGGAGAAGGTAGTTTCATGACTTGTATTCAGTCCCAATTTGACCATCTTCAAACTACATTCAATGAATGCACGTTGCTTCAAGAGCCAATCCAAGCCATTGATCACATCAAACTCTACTATCGGCAGTAATGATGCTTTCAAGTCGAAAGCTAAACTTCTTATTAGCACTTTAATGCAACAGACTCTATCTGCGCGCATCGAACACCCGTTAGGCAGCAACACATCCAATATATACTTAGCTACTGAAGAATTCACTCTGATATGTGAGACGAAGTCCTTGGACAGGAATGAGTATGAAGCTAATGTATATAACTATGCTCGAGTTTGACAGTCCATGATTATGACAAGTACTAAAACCCGACAGTCACATGGCCAAAGCATAAGGTGCAAGGTATACAAAGTATTACGACCAAAATCTAACAATACATGTCACCACATTGCCTTGCTTGATGGCCTCCTGTTGTCCAAGATTGTAGACTCTTGGTTGGCCTGGAGTCTAATGGGATGCGGTTGACTCCAGTGCCTTCCCTTTTTCAACATAGGATGCTCCTGCCTTCTTATCAGATTTACCACTCCAATAGTCGCGAGCCATGTGTCCCTGATCGCTACAATTATAATAGTGGATTGGGACTCCCCGCCTAGACGATGCCCCAGAAGTAACCAATAAAGAAGCCGGTCCGGAAGACTTGTCCTTCTTGTTCTACCTTCGTTACCCAAACTTCGGTGGTTTTGGTACCTTGAACTCCGGGCTCTTTACTGCTAAGTCCTTCTTACTTTGCACCCTCTTGAGATCCTGCTCTATAGGTCGGGTTGTATTGACCAGGGTCAGAAATCCCTTTGTCAATGGACCTGAGAGCAACAATCTTAGATCGTCACAAAGTCCTTCATAGAACTGGTTAGTCTTGCGATCCTCATCCATAAAAGTAGAGCCACCATATCTCCCCAATCTTGTGAACTCATGTAGGTAGTCATTCACGCTACTATCACCTTGTGTCAGTCTCTAAAACTGATTTTCCATAGCTATTTTATGCGCTGTCGAGATAAACCGAGTCAAAAATAGTCTCGAGAACTCTTCCATCGAAATATCAATGAGTTGTCTCCCAGCGAAGTTATGCAGCTCTAACTCATCCCACCATAACCTTGCTTCACCATCAAGAAGTAATATGGATATCGTAACCTTCTACCACTCCTCAGTCTCTGTTGATAACATGACCCTCTTAACCCTAAAAAGTAAGACCTCAACTTGCGTTGGGGTTCTAGTCCCCCCCCCCAAACATTGGTGGATAAAAGCACATCATGTGTTTTATGTAACACCTCCCCTGTAATGACCGTATAATATGGGTACAGCCGGGGCCCCACAACATACAGACGCCACAGCCTTTCCGTTAAAAGATGATATTATCTACCCAACTCAAAATTCAGAATAAGAAACAACTGCGGAAACATAACAAAAGCAACCAGAAGTTATCCACTACAACGCAGGAGTATCAAAATGGCCTTAAGGCCGTACAACTAGGGAGAGTCATAATCTCCAAAAACAATAGTAGCATCAACGTGCATAAGCACTCCTAAACTACCTCGACATGCAAGCCGGACATTGTCCAAAACATGGAGCATAAAATCAAAAAGAAAACGAGCTAGTAAGCACATCAAACACTTCATGAGGCTTAGGGCTTTTCGGTCGGCGCACTTTCTCCTGCTTGCGCTCCTTGCTGTATAAAAGTTTGTAGTAATGTGGGTCAGCAAAGGCTGACCTCTACTGTGTAACTAACACATCTCCTCTCGGCCGCCCCTAACGGACCCCGGGGTACCCCTCCAACCTACAAGTCAGCACTTCGTATGCCATATACATAAACATATAAAGCTTTTAAAAAAAGGTTTGGATGTCTCAAGCAACAAACAAGTTTTCTATGTTGAGCATAGAATAAAAGGGGCCTACTATGCAGCATGTATGCAGTCCTGGGCTTCGCCCAAGGCACCCTATCGCATATGCAACTAGCACATCATCATCACAACTGGGTACTTACAATTCCCCATTGGCGTAAAGCCGCAAACAAAAGGGGACTACAATGCCCCTAACGGCCTAAAAGCCGCTACATGGAAATCTTGCCAAGGCCCCACCCGCTCATGGGTCTTAAACCCAGGCTTGCCTACAAACTCTAACTTCTCGCGTTAGGATTCCATCTCACACACAAACCGATTCTAAGAACCCTTGCTGGACCCCACCCTCTCATGGCTTCATTGCCTGGGCTTTCCCTACTCTTGGTGTTCTCGTCAGTCTCACAGAAGGGGACTAGTCTCGCCGGGCCACTCTCCCCACATGACTTGCACGTCACGGATAGCCAGCCGAACACGGAGACAAATCCGCACCTTAGCATATCACAATTCATAACCTTTCCCACCCTAATCCATCACTCGTACTGGAACGTTCCCGCACACCAAGGAAACCATCTACCGCCAACGCGGAGCTAGCCTTGTCCAGTTCCGGTTACAAGTACTCACTCGGAAAAAGGGGAAAACACACACATCATAAACGACGTCATGCCGCAACGGATTTCTACAAAATCCTTAAGGCTCGTTATGCAACATCACCCAATCGGACTAATGGTCGCGACTACGGCTTCACCCACAATGCCTAATCAACTAACAAAGCGGATATTTAATGCAATATCATATCGGGGATGGACACAATCAACCCGGTGGTTCCTCTTGAACCATGACGACCCAAACCCCTCTCACTTGAGAGATTTGGTGCCTAAAAGATTGAAAGGAAAAGATGTTATGCACGTATCCTAGAAACTAAGAGGAGAAGTGTCATTACCTTATGACCCCTCTTCCTAGCCATGAAAAACTTGGTCGGATGAACACCACCGCAACGGTCTTGTCTTCGCGGATCCGGACTCGGCTCGAGAAATGGGGCTCTGAAGCTTCTCCGGCGGTCGGAACTCTCCTTCACCTTCTTCCTTGCCTCCCCTCTCTCTAAACTTTAGAAAGAGAAAGCTCGCAATGAAGTGAGGGCTCTAAACCCTATTCCCGGCCAAATACTAGCAGGGGAAGGGCTGAGTCGTTGGATCCTATTTGAAGGAAACGAACGGCCACGATTCGCCCTGAAAATGAATTTCTTAGGCCGAACAAGGCTTGTGACACGCCCGTGTCTAAGGTCGTGTTCCTCACTCGCCACAAAACTAGAGAAATCAAGAACATGATACATCCTGTGACACTGCTTGGGACACGCCCGTGTCAACCATAGACACGCCCGTGTCATGGGCCATTTTCCTCAATCGACGCTGAAACTGTCGCGTCCCGTACATGATACAGGCTTAGACACACCTGTGTCGACTTTGACATGCCCGTGTCAATCAGTACACGCCCGTGTTCCGGGTTGTGTCCCTCAAGCGGCACAGGACCAAAACTTCTAGAAGAGGACACGGCCATGTGACACGCCCGTGTCACAGGCCGTGTGCTTGACACGCCCAGGGACACACCCGTGTCCCTGGCCGTGTTCCCAGCCCTCAACGATCGTCGACCTAACCTCGATGACCCGAGCACGACACGGCCATGTGACATGCCTATGTCACAGGACGTGTTCACCTTACCAAGACCCAAACTTGGCTCAAACGCTGCCCGTTCCTCTTTTGAGTTTTGGAGCGTTACAGTTATCTCCCTCTTAAAAGAATTTCATCCCGAAATTAAAACTAGAATGTACACAAAACTTAAACGGTACCAGAGAAGAAAAGCTCAGGATAATCCTCCCGCATGGCCTGCTCTTGCTCCCACAAAAGCTCCTCACTACTGCAGTTGTCCCATCAAACTTTTACGAGTTTGACCTCTTTGTTTCACAATTGCCGAACTTCTGAGTCTTCTATACTAACTGGATGAACTCTCATCCTTAAGTCCTCTTCTATCGGCACTGACGCTGATTCAATCACCACACTAGCCTCTACCAAAGCTTTCCTCAAGAAAGAGACATGGAAGACGTCGTGTAGTCCACTCAGCTCCGTGGACAAATCCAACAGGTACGCTGCTTCTCCCACCCATTCTATAACCTCGAAAGGTCCCAAAAAACTCGGACTCAACTTCTTGAGTCGGCGAATCCGCAAAATGCCTTTGAACGACTTGATTTTCAGATAAACCCAGTTGCCAACCGCATATTCCACATTCCTATGGAGAGCATTAAAATATTTTTCTTGCCGATCTTAAGCAACCTTCATGTGCTCTTGAATGGTTCGCACCAACTCGCATGCATCAGCTACCGCTTATTTTCCCAAAAGTTTGGTGTCTCCCACCTCTGTCCAAGACATCGGTGTTCGACACTGCCTCCCATACAAAGCTTCGTATGGCGCCATCTTTATACTTGCTTGGTAAATGTTGCTATACACAAACTCTACCATGAAGAGGTGATCTTATCACTTCTTGCTGAATTCAAGAGTACACATCCTCAGCATATCCTCTATAGTACGGTTCGTTCTTTTAATTTGCCCATCAGTTTGAGGATGGAACACCGTACTGAACTTGAGCTTTGTGCCCAGACTCTTCTGAACCAACCTCCAGTCCTTAGACGTGAAACGTCCATCGTGATCACTAACTATACTCTTAGGAATCCTATGTAGTCGCACAATGTTGCGAACATATAATTTTACCAACTTCTCCACGCCGTTCTCCTTCCGATTTGGGATGAAGTGTACCACTTTGGTCAAGCGATCCACGATCACCCAAATCGCACTGTTACCCTGCTGCGATCTAGGTAGCCCATGTACAAAGTCCATGGAGATGTCATCAAATTTCCACTCAGGAATAGGAAGAGGCTTCTGGAACCCGCCCGATTTCTGACACTTGGCCTTCACCAAGGCACAAGTTTGGCACCGACTCACGTACAAAGCTACGTCCCGCTTCAGACCAGGCAACCAAAAAGATTTCTTCATATCCAAGTACATCTTTATACTGCCTGGGTGAATGGAGTAATTCATAAAATGAGCCTCAAACATCAACTCCTCACGGATCTTATCGAACTACGGTACACAAATCCTTCCGTCCTTCCTCAGAATCCCATCTGTCATCACCCAGGCGCTACTCTCACCCTTTTGAGCTTCCACCACGAATGGCTGGAACTCTACATCCAAATGGGTCGCTTCCCGAATACGATCGGACAAGTCATTCTGCATTTCAATCCAGTTCAAACGAGCCATGCTAGACTCGCCTCTTGCTATGCACTCTATGCCAAGGGACTCTCAATCCCTCACCAACCGCTCATCATAAGCTTCAATCCAATTTCCTTGCTCGGAGTATTTTCTACTCAAGGCATCTGCCACCACATTGGCTTTGCCTAGCGTATACTGAATCGTCACCTCGTAGTCTCCAAGGAACTCAACCCATCTACGTTGCTGTATATTCAAGTCCTTCTGATCTAGTAGATACTTCAGGCTTTTGTGGTCCGTGAAGATCTCCACCTTCGCACCATAAATATAGTGCCGCCATAATTTCAACGCAAAAATTACCGCCGCCAATTCCAAGTCATGGACGGGGTAATTTCTCTCGTGAGGCTTCAACTTCCTAGACCCAAAGGCGATCACACTGCCATGTTGTACCAATACGCAGCCCAAACCGCATCCTGATGCGTCACTGAAAATTTGAAATCCTTCAGTCCCTTTTAGAAGACTTAGGATTGGAGCTGTCATTAGCCTTTCCTTCATGGTGTCAAATGCCTGATTGCACTCCTGAGTCCACACAAACTTCTGGTCCTTACGAGTTAGCAAAATTAGGGGTAGAGCTATCCGCGAAAAGTTTTCCACAAACCTTCTATAGTACCCGGCTAGTCCAAGAAAACTTCGAACTTCTTCCATGGTCCTCAATATTGGCCAATCTCTGATGGCTTCCACTTTTGTTGGATCTACCACCACCCCATCACCACTAATCACATGACCCAAAAATGCCACCTTCTCTAACCAGAACTCACACTTCGAGAACTTTGCATAAAGCTGGTTCTCTATCAATACATGCAAGACCACTCTCAAGTACGTCTCATGCTCCACCTCCGATTTGGAGTAAACCAGAATGTCGTCAATAAAGACAACTACAAAAGAGTCCAAGTACTCGCGATATACTCGGTTCATCAAATCCATTAATATGGATGGTGCGTTCGTCAACACAAACAGCATCACCGAGAACTCAAAGTGACCATACCTCTTACCAAATGCTATCTTGGGTATGTGCTCGTCTCGAATTCACAACTGATAGTATCCTGACTTTAAGTCTAACTTTGAATACACCACCGACCCCACCAACTGGTCTAATAGGTCATCTATCCGAGCAATCATATACTTATTCTTAATAGTCAGTTTATTCAACTCTCGGTAGTCTATGCACAATCGCATACTACCGTCTTTCTTCTTCAAGAACAACACTGGCGCACTCCACGGTGAAGAATTGGGTCTAATATATCCCTACTCTAACAGTTCCTGCAACAGTACTTTGAGTTCGGCCAACTCCTTTGGTGCCATCCTAAAAGGAGGACGTGACACCGGCCTAGCCTCCGGCAATAACTCGATCGAGAAATCAATCTCCCGTCGAGGAGGTGATCTAGAAAGCTCATCAGGAAACACATCCTCAAACTCTGACACTACGAGTACATCTCCGAGGGATAACCTGGAAAGGCTAACCTCCAACAATACTACAAGGGCTACCCCTCCCTGGTTAACTGCCCGCACCAACTGCATGGCTGAAATTAGGGAACATGCCACTCCATTAAGACCCTCAAACTTAACTTTTGTCTGCCCTTCGCTCCTCAGAGTTACCACCTTGGATATGCAGTCAATACTGGAACGCTGCTCTGCTAGCCAGTCCATTCCCAATATTACATCGAACTCAACCAACGGTAGGACTGCCACTATCAACATTAAGTAGACTCCGTCTAGGTTACAACAAATGCGTCCCTTCGCCCTGGTAGTCATGAATGACCCATTGGGCATGCACACCTTCAGCTCTGCAGCCGCTGAGAATGACTCAACTCCAATCCTCTGGATAAAGCTTTCCGCAAGGAAGGAGTGTGACGCTCCCGTATAAAACAACACCCTAGTGGGGTATCCAAAAACTAACACAAAGCCTAAAAACAGGCAACAAACATAAATGGGCTTGAAAGTATGAAGTACAATATTAACTTTAAACTTTTTCATACCTGTCACCACATCAGGTTGATGGTTCGCTTCCCGCTGTCCAAGGTTGTAGGCCCTTGGTTGCACCAGTTGGAACCGAGAAGCGCTCCACTCCGCCATTTTCCCTTTCTCTACAGCACTGGGGTCGGAGCGCACTGTCTGCTCCTGCCTTGGCTCCTGCTCAGCGCCTCCTTAAGTACAAAAACGAGCTATGTTACCCACCTTGCAACAATTAAAGCACATTAGATGTCCCTTAGAGCGAGACCCTCCGGACGTCCAGTTGCTTTTCTCACCGGACTTGTACGGATGAGGCTTTTTATTCCATATATTCCCTTCAGACTTCCCTTGGGATTGAGAAGGCTTCCCTTCCCCTTGCTTGGGTGAGAAACCCTTACGACGTTGGGTTCGTTCCATATCGCTCTCCAAAATTCTGGCAGCCTCAACCAGCTCATTGAGACTTGCGTGTTTCATAGATATGAGGGGTTGCCTCAAGTTCTCCCTCAATCCGTGGTAGAAGAGGTTGTCCCTCTCCTCATCGTTCGCCATGGTCGTTCCAGCATATCAACCCAACCGTGTGAACTCCTGAACATACTCTTCCACTGTCTTGTCCCGTTGCACCAAGTGCAGAAATTTTTTCTAAAGGGCTAACCTCGTTGACGCAGGAATGTAATTTTTCAGGAAAGCATTCCTAAACTCATCAATGGACGGGGTGCGTCCAGGAAACTACCGAACACTATGGCTCACCCACCACAGCTTTGCGTCTCCTTCTAACATGAAGGCTGCAAACTCAGATTTCTTCTCCTCCGGCGTCTCTACCGCCCTCAAAAGTTCTTGCATCCGGGTCCACCAATCCTCTGCATCAGTCGGTGTACCGACTCCCTTAAACATTGGAGGATGGAAGCTCAGAAAATATTTCATCTGTCGGTCCCCATGCCCGACAACCACCCTTTCGGCCAGCGGCTCTGCTCGCCTGGCTTCTCCGCTCGGCACGACCGGCTCCGTGTCTGGGGTAGCAGGAGTTGCTACCTGAGCAATAAGAGTTGCTACTTTTACTGCTGCTACAGCTTGGGCTTCCACCATCGCTTCTGCAAGCATGCAGTAAAAATCGGCCGGGGTTACCCCCATGCCTAAAGGACCCTGTGCAGTCGCGCTGCTCGCCGAAAGCTCTTCTCTTGGCCTCGACGTTCATGCCTCGTTGCATGCACTCTTAACAAAAGCAAGGTAATAAGAAATCAGTCTCTAATAAAAAGACTCAAACATAAGGACACTCATGGTCCCGCAATACTTCTATGTGGATAACTTCTTTTACGCGATTCGATTATGACATTCGACCACGAATCCTCTCCTTGGAACCTAACCTCCCTCTGATACAAAATTGTAACACCTCCCCTGTAATGTCCGTATAATATGGGTCTGGCCGGGGCCCCACAACATACAGACGTCACTGCTTTAGCGTTAAAAGATGATAGTATCTACCCAACTCAAAACTCAGAATAAGAAACTAAAGCGAAAACATAACAAATGCTACCAAATGTTATCCACTACAACGCATGAGTATCAAATGGCCTTAAGGCCATATAACTAGGGAGAGTCATAATCTCCAAAAACAATAGTAGCATCAACGTGCATAAGCACTCCTAGACTAACTCCGCATGCAAGTTGGACATTGTCCAAAACATGGAGCATACAATCAAAAAGAAAACGAGCTAGTAAGCACAGCAAACACTTCATGAGGCTTAGGGCTTTTAGGCCGGCGCACTTGCTCCTGCTTGCGCTCCTTGCCCTATAAAAGTTTGTATAAACGTGGGTCAGCAAAGGCTGACCTATACTATGTAAACAACACATCTCCTCCCGTCCACCCCTAACGAACCCCGGGGTACCCCTCCAACCTGTAAGTCAGCACTTCGTATGCCATATACATAAACTTGTAAAGCATTTAAAAATAGGTCTGGATGTCTCAAGCAACAAACAAGTTTTCTATGTTGAGCACAGAATAAAAGGGGCCTACTATGCAATATGTATGCAGTCCTGGGCTTCGCCCAAGGCACTCTATCATGTATGCAACTAGCACATCATCATCACAGCTGGGTACTTCCAATTCACCATTGGCGTAAAGCCGCAAACAAAAGGGGACTACAATACCCCTAACGGCCTAAAAGCCGCTACACCAAAATCTTGTCAAGGCCCCACCCGCTCATGGGTATTAAACCTGGGCTTGCCTGCAAACTCTGACTTCTCGCCTCAGGATTCCATCTCACACACAAACCGGTTCTAAGAACCCTTGCTGGACCCCACCCGCTCATGGCTTCATTTCCTGGTCTTTCCCTATGCTTGGCATTCTCGTCAGTCTCATAGAAGGGGACTAGTCTCACCGGGACACTCTCCCCACATGACTTGCACGTCACGGGATAGCCAGCTGACCACGGAGACAAAGCCGCACTTTAGCACATCACAATTCATAACCTTTCCCACCCTAATCCATCACTCGTACTGCAACGTTCCCGCGCATCAAGGAAACCATCTACCGCCAATGCGGAGCTAACCTTGTCTTGTTCCGGTTACAAGTACTCACTCGGAAAAAGGGGAAAACGCACACATCACAAACGGCATCATGCAGCAACGGATTTCTATAAAATCCTTAAAGCTCTTTATGCAACATCATCGAGTTGGACTAACGGTCGTGACTACGGCTTCACCCACAATGCCTAATCCACTAATGGAGCGGATCTATAATGCAATATCATGTCTGGAATGGACACAATTGACCCAGTGGTTCCTCTTGAACCATGGAGACTCAAACCCCTCTCACTTGAGAGATTTGGTGCCTAAAAGCTTGAAAGGAAAAGATGCTATGCACGCATCCTAGAAACCAAGAGGAGAAGTGTTGTTACCTTACGACACCTCTTCCTAGCCATGGAAAAACTTGGTCGGATGAACACCACTGCAACGGTCTTACCTTCGCGGATCCGGACTCGGCTCGAGAAACGGGGCTCCGAAGCTTCTCCGGCGGTCGGAACTCTCCTTGACCATCTTCCTTGCTCTCCCCTCTCTCTAAACTTTAGAAAGAGAAAGCTCACAATGAAATGAGGGTTCTAAACCCTATTACCGGCCAAATACCAGCAGGGGAAGGGCTGAGCAATCGAATCCTGTTTGAAGGAAACGAACGGCCACGATTCACCCTGAAAATGAATTTCCTGGGACGAACAGGGCTTGTGACATGCCCGTGTCTAAGGTTGTGTTACACACTCACCGCAAAACCAAAGAAATCTAGAACAGGACACGGCCTATGATACGGCTTGGGACATGCCCATGTCAACCATGGACACGCCCGTGTCATGGGCCGTTTTCCTCAATCGATGTTGAAACCGTCACGTCCCGTACAGGACACGGGCTTTGACATGTCCGTGTCGACTTCGACACGCCCGTGTCAATCAGTACAGGCCCGTGTTTTGGGTTGTGTCCCTCAATCGACACAGGGCCAAAACTTTTAGAAGAGGACACGCCCGTGTCACAGGCCGTGTGCTTGACACGCCCAAGGACACGCCCGTGTCCCTGGCCGTGTACCCAGCCCTCAATAATCGTCGACCTAACCTCGACGACCCGAGCACGATAAGGCCATGTAACACGCCCGTGTCACAGGTCGTGCTCACCTTACCAAGACCCAAACTTGGCTCAAATGTTGCCCATTCCTCTTTTGAGTTTCAGGGCATTACAGTTTAACTGTTTTCAGTCGCTCTCCTTTTTACTATGGGCTCTACCGCTGCTTGATCCACCATTATATGTTTTTATATGCCAAGTGGTACGTGACCTAATCCAAGAGCAGGAGGCTGCAATTGCCTCCCTTATTGGTAATTGATCATAGTGAACACCACTTCAACTACCATTCGTGTTGGTACCCTAGTTTTGATTTGAGTTTAGTCCTCTCCTTTGTGCCCCTTGACCCAAGAAATATCTATGGTCAATGGTTAGGAGTCTAGCTGTAGAGTTCTCACTTTTCCAGATTGAGAATTTGGTTAAGTAGTTTTTTCGTTCGACGATCGTCGAACGCAGCTCGACTATCGTCTATCGGCTGATCGACGATCGTCTATCAGTTGGTCGACGCTTTGTCTGCTTTGATAGTTCGACTATCTGTTGATAGGTCGAATATCTGTTTTGCGTTGATAGTTCGACTATCTGTTGATAGTTCGACTATCTGCTTGGCGAGGTAGTTCGACTATCTGTTCTGATAGATCGACTATCTGATAGTTCGACTATCTGTTGATAGGTCGACTATCTGTTCTGCTTTGATAGTTCGACTATCTGTTGATAGATCGACTATCTGTTTCGTCTTGATAGTTCGACTATCTGATTGATAGTTCGACTATCTGTTGTCTTTGATAGTTCGACTATCTGTCCTGATAGTTCGACTATCTGATAGTTCGACTATCTGCTGATAGATCGACTATCTGGTTTGTTTTGATAGTTCGACTATCTGTTGATAGATCGACTATCTGTTTTTCTGAGGTAGGTCGACTATCTGCTTGATAGGTCGACTATCTCTGTGCGCTTGATAGTTCGACTATCTGTCCAAGATAGATCGACTATCTGATAGTTCGACTATCTGCTCTGATAGTTCGACTATCTGCCGGGGTAGTTCGATTATCTTCTTCGATAGGTCGACTATCTGGATCGTTCGACTATCTGCCCGATAGTTCGACGATCTCCGTGCGTCGTTCGACGATCTTCGAGGGTCGTTCGACGTTTTCTGTCTGCCTTTGTATTTTGTATTTATTTATTATATTTAATTAATTAATACATTTTCTGGCACATTATTCTAAGCTGTATGATAAAATTACCAGGCAATATTTGCTCCATCTCTTTTGCCTGAGTCAAATCTTTTTAAGATAAAGTTGTTTGTCTTATTAGCTGTCATTATAAATTACTTTATCTATTGTCAGCCCTTTATAGCCGTTAGTCTGAAAAGTCTTCTTTTTGCTATAAAGAGATTATTTCTGATGTGACTTTATTTAGTCCTTCTGTTATTTGATTTAAGCCTGCAGCTTCTTAGAAAGAGGTTTATTCCTTTTATAGAATGTTTTGCTGCAGAGATGTTTCTGTCTTCTTGATATTTACAGCCCAGGTCTCAAGGCTCAGAAGAAGACAAATAATTCAAATGGAAGAGAGCCGTTGCTTGCTGATGATTATAAAAAGGACCCTTTGAAGAAGGATTCAAGCTAGCTAATAGCTAACCAGTTGTTCATTAAAGCTTTCAAGCCTTCATCAAGAAAAGGATTTCTGCTCTCAGCAATTTCCATCTAACTGAAAAGTGTTAAGATCTTCATCTCTTCTTCACCTGAGTTCTCCTGCTTTCAGGAAGTTCAAACTCAGAGTTCCTTTGAAGAAGATAGCTGCTTGAAGATCTTTGATTTTATTATTTACTTTCTTCCTGTAGCTTATCCTTCAGAACTTTCTGAAGAGTTTTCTGCACTGAAGCAAGACTTCACCTGGACATCTTTGAGCCAGGGGGAGCCTTGATTCTTTAGAGCATTCTAGCTCAGTGCAAGCTTTTGTGCTTCTCTAATCTTTGTAAAATAGAGAAGACATCTTAACCTTCTTCCCCCTCCTGTACAGGGTTATTACTCCCTTCAAAAGTATCCCTTGGTGGCAGGGCACCTGATCAAAAACCTGTGCTTGGTTTTTAGACACCTGATCAAAAGTCTAAAGGGTTTCTGGATCTACCTGAAGCAGATCCTGTTGGTGGCAGGGCACCTGATCAAAAACTTGAGTGGATTCCTACCGTGTGGGTAGAAGAGTGGACGTACCCAAGTTGTTTGGGGAACCACTATAAATTTCCTTGTGTCGTCTGGATTCCATTGTTTAATTCCTGTATTGTGGCTGTGATTAGATATAACTAGGTTGCTAGTTGCTGATTAGGTTTTCCAAGCTTAACTGTAATTACAGTTAGCTTGTGTTTGTTCACATCACTTGTGTTAGGCTTTAAGGTTAAATCAATATCTATAATTTTTTCATTCCGCACTTCACTCCAAGGGAGTTGGGTAGACTATTAAGTTTTGTCTGTGCAAAATTTGATAACTCTATTCACCCCCCCTCTAGAGTAGTATCTATCCCTTCACTTTCAATTGGTATCAGAGGGAGGTTAACTGACTGAATAGGCTAACACCTAAGTCACAAGATCCTGATAGATACCAAGAGCTTATAGATATTCACTATCATGGCCCAGTCCAAGGATTATTCTAGTACCAGACCTCTAGCATGCAACTTAGCAAAGTTTGGCATCTGGAAGGCAAGGATTAAATTATATATGAACTCTATTGATGAAAGCATCTTTGCTTTTATTTTGTCAGGTCCCCCAAGAGCACCTGCTGCTGCCACTGCCTCATCATCTGATATGAGTGCAGTGCCTCCTCCAGACTACAATGATGAATACAAGAAGGCCAAAATTGCAGATGCCAAGGCAATGAACATACTGGCTCAGACAATGTCCGATGAGGTGTTCCAGAAGGTGGCTGACTGCTCCTCAGCAAAGGCCATGTGGGACACACTGAACCAGATTGTAGCTGGTTCAGCTGATGAAAGGAAGTACAGAAGGTCCAACCTGATCTCACAGTATGAGAACTTCAAGAAAACTGATGCTGAATCAGTTGAAGCTATGTACACCAGGCTCAGCTCAATCATTAATGAGCTGAGGACCCTGGACAAGGACATATCATTGATAGAGGTCAATGATAAGATTCTTATGTGCTTCCCTAGCACATGTGATCTAAGAATCTGGCCCATCAAGGAAGCCAGAAGTACTAATGAGATCTCAACTGAAGCTCTCCTCGGCAAGCTCAAGTCTTTTGAGCAAGTGCTGAAGACCAGAGAAGCAGAAGCTGAAGCCAAGACCCCCACTCCAACGAGAAAAGAGCAATCTCTAGCTCTTAAGGCTGCAGATGTTTCTGAAGGCAGCCAATCTAATGAGGAACTTATGGCATTGTTTGCCAAAAGGTTTCTCAAGATGGGGAGAAAGGAGTTCAGAAAGAAGTCTTCACGATATGAAGACAAACCAAGGTATGATCGCTCTCCTGCTAAAGAAATTATTTGTTATGGTTGCAGGAAGCCTGGACATATCTTGCCAGAATGTCCAGAGGAGAAGAACAAAGAAAAGAGAAAAGAAAAAGAACAACACAGGAAGCACTCCAAGCCATCCTCCTACAAAAACAAGAAGAAGGAGAGAGGTTTCATTGCTGAAACCTGGAGTGATTCTGATGAAGAATCCTCCTCATCAAGCTCCAGTGAAGATGAGGAAGAGAAGAAGGCAAAAGAAGTTTGCCTAATGGCAATAGATGCCTGCAGCAACCACTCTGCTGCAGAGAGTTCTGATTCTGATGAAGAGATGCCTACAGAAGATGAGGTACTTTCTTCTTATGATTTTACTTCAGAAGAATTTAAATTAGAATTTAAATCTTTATGTTTAGATTTAATTAGCTCAGAAAAGGAAATAAAAGAACTTAGAAATAGGTTAGCTGACTCAGAATTAATAGCCTCTGAAAATGTTAGGTTAAAGGAAGAACTCACTACTTATAGTGAAGAAGTTAAATTTCTTAAAATAGAGTTAGCTAAGTCTAAGAGATTAGAAGAATCCCTTAATGGTATAAGCCTTAAGCTGTTAGAAATTACCAGCATGACTAACACTAGGTCAGGTAATGATAAACTAGGCTTAGGAGCTTCTCCCAGTGAACCCCCAGTCCTTCTTAAAAATAATTTTTCAACTCCAGTGAACTTCATTTCAGCTAGTGGAAAGAAGAACACTGAGCAAGTAAATCTGGTTAATAAAACCTTAAATAAAGCTAAGAGAGAAAAGAGAAAGAAGTTCTTTAAAGAAATGCAAAGAGCGTCGAACGCCGCTCGACGATCGGAAGCTCCATGGTCGAACGAAGCTCGACGATCTGAGCGCCCATCGTCGAACGTCGATCGATGATTTCAATATGATTTTCAAAATCATAATCAATTCCATAGAAACCTAAATGAGAATAGAAACCCTAGGTTTGTTGACCCATCATCAGCATGGAGAATCCCACCTAGGAGATCTCACCCACTAGGTTATCACCCTCAGCCTGCATTCTCATATATTTCCAGTTTTTCTTATGTGAAAAACAAGGGACCCAAGGTTACCTGGGTCCACTCTGTCTAAATAATTGTCTTGCAGGTGAAGGCATATCCAATCACTCAAAATAAGTGGTATTTGGATAGTGGATGCTCTAAGCATATGACAGGAAATAAAGATCTACTGTCAAAGTTCAAAGCTAAGCTCGGCCCAAAGGTTATCTTTGGAGACTCCAGCTGTGGTCAGACAGAAGGCTATGGCAAGATCACAATTGGAGCAGTTACTTTCAAGAGAGTTGCTTATGTCAATGGACTGAAGCATAATCTGATTTCAGTCAGCCAGCTATGTGATGCTGGCTACCAGGTTTCATTTTCTAATTTCTCTTGCAATATTACTTTAAATAATAATGTTGTTTTAGTAGGTATTAGAATAGGTAATATCTATTTAGTAGATTTTAATTCATCTCATTCTGAAATCTGCCTGTTTAATGAAGTAACCCTTAATAATAATTCCCTATGGCATAAAAGGCTTAGTCATGTAAACCTTAAAAATATATCTAGGTTATCTAAGCACAACCTTGTTAGAGGTTTACCTTCTTGCCCCTACAAGAAGGAGAGCCTATGCAAGGCTTGTCAGCTAGGCAAGCAAACCAAGAATTCTTTTAAATCTATAAATAAAAGTGATTCTCCTAGAATCCTGTATTTATTACATTTGGACCTTTTTGGCACAATAAATGTACAGAGTTTAGGAGGGAAGTATTACACATTAGTAATTGTAGATGACTTCTCTAGGTTCAGTTGGGTTTTCTTTTTGAGAACTAAGTCTGATAACTTCAAAGCCCTTACAGACTTTCTACTTTGTGTGCAGACTGAGTACTCTACTCATGTGGCCTTGATCAGAAGTGATCATGGTACTGAGTTTGACTCTCTTCTCATGCAAGAATTCTGTGAGAGAGAAGGTATCAAACATAGCTTCTCAGCTCCTAGAACTCCCCAACAAAATGGGGTAGTTGAAAGGAAGAATAGAACACTCATTGAAGCTGCTAGTACATTGTTGGCAGATGCTAACATGCCTCTATCCTATTGGGCAGAAGCTGTTAGTACAGCCAACTATGTCTTGAATAGAAGTTTGATACACAAACTTAAGTGTAAAACTCCTTATGAGTTGCTTAAAGGAAAGAAACCAAAAATTAATTACTTTAGAGTTTTTGGCTGTATTGTTTATATTCATAATAATAATAAAGAATATATTAGAAAATTTGAAGCAAAAGCTTCAATGGGAATCATGCTTGGATATTCCCAAGTAAGCAAAGCTTATAGGGTTTATAACAAGTCTACCTGTAAGATAGAAGAATCTGTGCATGTGACTTTTGATGAGTCTCAGATGTTTTACAAGGAGAAGGAAAATTCTTCTTCCTCCAGTTCTTTGCAGGTACCTGATGCCCCTCAAGAAATTCTTCAACTTTCAACTCTTCAGATCACTGAATCAGACAGTGATGAAGACATTGCTGAAGCTGTTGAAGCTGTTGTTGTACCACCAACAGTAGATCAAATTCCTCCTGAGGAATTAATCCCAACTGTTGCTGAAGATCACATCCCACCTGCTGATATTGTCACACTTAGAGATCACCCCACATCTCAAGTGATTGGAGACATATCAGCTGGTGTACAAACAAGACACCAATTAAGACAGGATGTGATGCATGCTTGTTTCCTATCACAGGTTGAGCCCCTCACCTTTAAAGATGCAGAGCTAGATCCCCACTGGATCATTGCAATGCAAGAGGAGCTCAATCAGTTTGAGAGATGTAAAGTTTGGACTTTGGTTCCAAGACCTAAAGGCCAACTGATCATAGGCACCAAGTGGGTGTATAGAAACAAGTTAGATGCAAATGGAATTATAGTAAGGAATAAAGCAAGGCATGTAGCTCAGGGCTACAAACAGGAGGAAGGTATAGACTATGACCAAACCTTTGCTCCTGTTGCAAGGCTAGAAGCAATAAGGATCTTCTTGGCCTATGCAGCCTTCATGAAGTTTAAGGTGTTCCAAATGGATGTCAAAAGTGCATTCCTAAATGGTGAGCTTAAGGAAGAGGTGTTTGTTGAACAACCACCAGGGTTTGTTTCTTCAACTCAGCCTTCTCATGTTTTTAAGTTACAGAAAGCTCTTTATGGACTAAAGCAAGCTCCTAGGGCCTGGTATGAGACCTTAGCTAGTTTCCTGTTAGAGCACAACTTTACTAGGGGAGTAGTTGATAGAACCCTTTTCGTCAAGCATCACAAGGACACAATCCTGTTAGTTCAGGTGTATGTAGATGATATTATTTTTGGCTCCACTGATCCCAAACTGTGCAAAAAGTTTTCCAACTTGATGCATTCCAAGTTTGAGATGAGTAGCATGGGTGTGCTGTCTTACTTTCTTGGTCTCCAAGTTAAGCAAGATGCTGATGGTATCTTTATCTCCCAATCCAAATATGCCAAGGAATTGGTAAAGAAATTTGGGATGGCTGATGCTTCAGCAATGCCTACACCCATGGCTACTAATGTAGTTATTGATTCTGATGATCACGGCAAGCCAGTTGATCAAAAGAATTATAGGGCCATTGTTGGTTCCCTATTATATCTAACTGCAAGTAGGCCAGATATAATGTTTGCTACATGCCTTTGTGCTAGATTCCAGGTCAACCCCAAGGAATCTCATCTGATTCTTCTAAAGAGAATCCTGAGATACCTGAAGGGATGTCCAAATCTAGGACTTTGGTACCCAGCTGAGTCAGAGTTTGAATTAATTGGATATTCTGATTCTGATTATGCTGGCTGCAGAGTTGACAAGAAGAGCACCTCAGGAACTTGCCAGTTCCTGGGAGAGAGATTGGTCTCTTGGTTCTGTAAGAAGCAGGCTTCTGTCTCAACTTCAACTGCAGAGGCTGAATATATAGCAGCTGCTAGTTGTTGTTCACAGATCCTGTGGATTCAAAACCAGCTTGTGGATTATGGTTACTCACACAAGAACACCAAGATCATGTGTGATAGTACCAGTGCTATCTCAATTGCACAAAATCCAGTGCACCACTCTAGAACGAAGCACATTGAGATTAGGCACCATTTCCTGAGAGATTGTGTGGAAAAGAACAAGATCTGTCTTGAGTTCATATCCACTGAGTTTCAGAGAGGTGATATATTCACCAAGCCTTTAGATGAACAAAAGCATCTGTTCTTTTTAGTTCAACTAGGCATGATTAATGGATGAGACTAAGTGTGACTATATCTGCCTATGTTGAAATCTGCTTGAAGATCGTCGAACGATGATCGAAGATCGTCGAACGGATTAAGCCCATCATCGACCTCTGGTTAATGATAGCTTATCTGTTTGAAGATCGTCGATCGACGTTCGACCATCGTCGAACAAGTTGAGCTCATCGTCGATCTCTGAACGACGAAAGCTTGTTGCTTGTGAAGCTAGAAATAGCCGAACGATGGTTCGACTACTCTGCTTCTGAGCTGATCGTCGAACGGCCGTTCGACTATCGGGTCAAGTATCTTTTTAATAGATCGACTATTCCCGGTCTAATGTAAAGCCGATAGTCGACCTAGGTTAAAAGATCTTGTGTTTTATCGTCGACGGAGCGTGCCCTTTCGCATTCTGCTTTCCCGCTTGCGATTTCCGGGCGTTTCGTCTTCTTCGTTCTCTGCAGCTTTCTCGAGCTTTCTCCAGCAAATCCATGGCGGTTTCCCCAGCAGTTCTAGCCGTCGTGAAGTTTGATGCAGGATTTAGCGTGGATTTCGACGCATTCAGCAGCTGCGATGCAGGAATCGTAGAAGTTCTACAGCTGTGCAGGGATCAGGGTTTAGAGAAGTTAATGTCTGCAAGGATTAAGATCAACATCCCAGAAATCAAAGAATGGGCTTTCACGTCGTCTTCCACAGACGAATCGATGATCGGTACCATCGGCGGAGAAGAGGTAATCCTGACTCCGGCCGTTTTATCTGATGTTTTTGGATTAGTTAATGGTGACGAGGATTATGAGCAAGATGCTCAGGAATTTGGAAGAATGCTAGTTGAGCTGGGACATGCTGAGGGCATTCCCACGAAGCTGCTCAAAGTGAATTTCCCCTTCAAAATCAAGTTTCTTGCTGAGCTAGTAGGAAAAGTGCTCCTGGGTAAGCACTCTGCCCACGATAATATAACAAGGCAGCAATTCGCACTCATGTGTGCGATTGTTAATCGAAAAAGGATCGATTGGGCAGCAGTTGTGTTTGATTTAATCAGGAAAAAGACTGGTAAAAAGGAAGTCACCCTAGGAAGGGTCATTGGAATCTTCCTTAAAGAAAAATACCCCCAGCTGTTGAGTTCAACTGCAACAACAATCAATGCAAGCAAGAAGATGGACCCCAACCTGTTCTCTAAGTGGAAGAGAACTTTTGTGAAACCTGCTCCAGCAACATCTGAGGACACCAGGACTGAATCAGTCACTCCTCACCATGTTGAAGCTGGCTCAGCTCTTCCCTCCTCCTCCTCTGCTTTGTTGTCTGCCTCAGTTGAAGTACCATCAACTTCAGCTGAAGTACAACCTTCTTCCTCTTCTGCTCCAGAAACAACTACGGTTGTTCCTCTTTCCCCTCCAGCTTGAAAGTGCAGGATAAGATCACTCCTAACTCTAGAGGGGGGGTGAATAGAGTTATTTAAAATAATTTTCCAAATAAAAACTTGCAGAGAAAATTTTACTTTACTTAGTGTAAGGTGCTATAGCAAATAATCAGAGTAAAAATAAATTCACAGCACAAAGCAAAAACACAAAAAGAGACAAGCAATCCAGATGACACAAGGAGCTATAGTGGTTCCCCAAATCTGGGTACATCCACTCTTCTATCACCCTTGATAGGAATCCACTTCAAGATGAGTTGATCAGGTGTCTTGAGCACCAGAGAGTTTTTGATCAGGTTCTCACAAACCAACAGAAGCTGATTTTGACCAGGTATCAGCAAAACCAAAAGTAACTTTTGAAGGGAGTTAAAACCCTGTACAGAAAGAAAAAGAAAAAGAAATGTTGTTGTCTTCTCTATTCAACAAGCAAAGAGAAGCAGAAGTGGATCTGAAGTTGTTGTCAAAGCTCCCCCTGAGATCAAGATGAGGTTCAGGAAGGAGAGCTCTGCACAAGGGTGACAGGTCTTCAAAGGTCTGATTTGCTCCAGCAAAGGATGATCCAAGAGAGTTGGATGGAGGTGTCTGAAGCAATCAGATTTTCTGTGAGAGAGTCTTTCAAAAACAATTTTTCCACAGAGAAAAAGATGAGAAGTCTTGTATTGTTGTTCTCTTCTTGTTCTGTATATTCTCTGTATCTTCTTCTTATTGGAATGAAAGAAAAAGAATTATATATATGAGTCTTCTTCTTCCTTTTTCTTTGATAGCCGTTGGAAGTCAGCATTAATTGCTTTCCTTAACTGTCCATGCCTCAACGGAAATGACAGGCAGACATTCCTTAGAAAATTCCTTGAGCCATGCACCAGATATGCTGTAACGGCCAATAATTCTTCAGCATTAATTGTCTGTCAGAAGGAATTTGAATTCCTATCCAAAATCAACGGAAGTCTGGAAGGCGTCGAGCTCACAGAAAAACGTCGATCTGAGCACGACACACGTCGACCAGAGAGTGTTTTCTGTAAGAAAACTGGGATCGACGGAACGTCGAGCTGAGGTCGACTCCACGTCGAGCTGAGGTCGACTCTGCGTCGAGCTGAGATCGACTCTGCGTCGAGCAGAGGTCGACTCTGCGTCGAGCTGAGATCGACTCTGCGTCGAGCTGAAGTCGACTATGCGTCGAGCTGAAGACTACTCTAACTAGCCTATGTGACCTTTATAACAACATGGAGGTCACAGCATACAATCCCTATAGAAATATAGTCATCCTGGTCCAAATAGTAATAGGGTGTTCCAACAATCTCCCCTATTTGGATTAGGATTACTATTTACATGAATTTTAGGGAATCAAAGAAAAGAAATAAAGCAGATACAACACAAAATAATACAACCAGACATGACAGAATAATATGCAGCATATATAAAACACTATATAGCAGCAGAATTGTTTAAATGTCCTGAGTCCAGAATATAGAAAGTGTCAGAATACCTTACTTTACTTGTCCTTTGATGCTTTGTCTTGATCACTCTTTTTGAAGATGATTTCTCTGTTTGGATTGGAAGCTTCCTTTTTAGATCTGAAGTCATCAGCTGCACCTAAAGATTTTTGATCTCTAGCACTGGGTGGTACAGCTGCAGGGTGGAGTTCCATGTATCTGTCTGAATCAAAAAATTTCTTTGAGCCATACTTTTCCAATTCCTCTCTTCTTTGTTCTGACATAGTACTGATATGAGATGTGTCCAGTCCTCTTTCTCTGGCTTTGTTGATCTCATTTAAGGCAGCCATTTCTGCCATCCTTGCTTTCCAGTAAGCAGGAGTCTTGGTAGGATCTTCAAAGGGAACAGCTGGTTCAAATTTGTTAGATGATGATTCTTGAGAAGTTCTTGGGGTGAGGTCAACTCTAGGCCTATAGGGATAGGGGCCAGAGGTTGGATCAAAGGTTCTTCCCCTAGACTGCCTGCCTCTATAATTTCCTCTTTGTTGACCTCCCCTTTGCTGGCTACCTTCTTGATGTCTTCTGGCTTGATAGGTTTTTCCATGAAGAGCTGAAGGGGCTAGTTTTGAAGAAAGACTAGCACCTGCACCTGCATCAGGAGGAGGTGGAGGTGGAGGCTGATGAACTGGTTTAGATGGACCTTCATTGAATTTTCTCTTCCTCTTCATTGCTTTTCTCTGATTCTGAGAGTACTGCATCCAAGGCTCTGTGATTTCACAATTATATTTGATGTAATAGGGAATGTCATGATCTGTAGCTCTGGCAGGAGGTACTCTTTTCATGGCTTTTGATCTGGCTTTCCTCTTCCTTGCAATAGTTGCAGAGGAGTCATCAGAATCTGTGGCAAACTCATCTTCAGAACTTTGTGATTCTTCATATGGATCTATATATTTTCTTTTGGAGAGGGGAAAGCTGATGGAGGCTGGAGCTGCTGAGGAGGAGACTAAAGGAAGCTCTGCTGTCAGTGGGGAGGAGGAAGCAACCACTGCAGGAGAGGGCACAGCCTCTGCAGCATCAGGTGTCTCAGTCACTTCACCTGAAGTCTCAACAGAAACTACCAAATCAAATCCAACACTAGCAGGAGCCACTGCTACCACTGCTATATCAGAAGTCAAGACCTTCTGAAAGGGGACAATAGCCCTGGACATATCTTCTTGAAGCTGTTCTTCTGTTTGAAGAGAAGCTGCCAAAGACTGAATGTCTGAGGCACTGCTGATTTGCTGCTCTGAAACTGGAGGAGAGGCCTCAGATACCATTTGATCTTCTGCAGCAGACACTGTTTCTGAACAAGCAACTGATACTGTCTCTGCAACTGATACTGTCTCTGAAGGAGTCTGAGCAATCTGAACTGAAGAAGGAGGCAGCTCTTCTTCTGCTGACATCTCCCCCTGCCTAGAATCAGTGGCAGCTGACTCTAGGCCCCCAGAAGAAGGGCATGCCAACTGAGAGGAAAGGGAGGAGACAGAGGCAGAAAGAGCTCTCAATGAAAGAAGGAGAGGAGCCAGCTTGGCATCCAAAAGGGAGGAGAGCCTAGGAGACAGAAGATCAAAAAGTTGATTGGCTAAGGGCAGGAGGGCTACTTGCTCAAGGGGAACTTGAGTAGAGGTAGAGGGAGTAGCAGAAGCTGAGAATGCAGAAGATGTTGAGAGAGGAGCAGACAGAGGAGGTGTAACTTGTTCCTGAATGGAGGAGAAGAGTAAGTCTGAAAAAGTAGATGGATGGAGGAAGTCATGAGGAGAGGAGGTAGAAGCATCCATGAATGAGTCTCCATGCATGTCAAATGAAAAGAGATCCTCATGAGGGGTGGAATCCAAGTTTATTGGAAGGAAAGTAGTTTGAGGAGGAAGGGAGGAGGCAATGGTAGATATGGAGGAGGGGAGAGTTAGAGAGGATGAGATAATTGTGGTTGAGGGGATGAAGGTGGATGGAAGGGTGAGGGAGAGAGATGGCATAATTCCTTCTTCTGGACCAGTGGACTGAGGGGAAGTGACCTCTATAGTCCTGGTGTCTGCAGAGGATTTCATGGCTGCTGCTGCCCTGGGATTCACAATTCTCCTGTCCCATTTGCCAATTAAAGCACATGTGAGCCTCTTGGAAGCATTTATGTGCTTCTTTGAGGACACCAGCAGTTGGGGGCAGCAGTGGTTGAGAATCAACCCAAGAACTCTTCCAAAATGGACAGAGTTTTTATCCAACTTTTTCTTAAGCATATCAAACACAATTAATCCCCAGTTGGGATGTTTCTTATCCATTAGGGCAGCCATGAGGCAAAACTGATGCCTTGTTATTGCATCATGTGCAGTTCTCTTTGCACAGATCACCTTTCCAGTTATATCTGCTAATAACCTGTACTCAACTGCTAGGTTAATTTTAAGGAGTTTGGAGGGGTTACCAGCAGTATGCCCCATCCTATCCAGCATCAAGGTATATTCTTCCACTGATAGTTCTATGTCATCATCTCCAGCAGCAAAGTTGAAGGCTTCTGTAATAACCTGAGGTGAGATGGCTACCTCATTTCCTGAAATCTTCCCAGTCAAGATGTTGTTATCTGAAACGATTGCTGTAAGACACCATTCTTTAATTTCTGATTCTGGAAGGGGTATCCTGGTAGACATAAAGTGGACTAGTTGTTGCTCCTTGAAAAGAATCAGTATATCCAGAAGATGTTGTGGAGATCCATCAAAAGAATCGAAATCAATGTCGAAACCGGAGTCGAACTTCATAGCCGCCAGAGCTCCTGCTGTAATTGTCATTTTCCTGCAAAAGAAAGAATACCTTCCAAGATCAAAAGTATAGTATTTGGAGGGAGAAAGCTTGAGCAGAGAAATATGAAAGCGCAACTGCGAACGACGGAGAAAAAATGATTTTATACTTAGGGTTCGACGCAGAAAAGGAAAGAACGTCGAGCTCAGTTCGACGCTCTTGGGCTCTAGAGGAACTGAAACGACTCAACAGCGTCCAGCTTAGGTCGACGTTCGACGCTTTGGCTGAAGCTATACGTCGAGCTCAGGTCGACGTTGAACGAAGACGTCGACCGGGGAGAGAGAAACTCAAGAAGCAAGGGAGCTGTGAACTCAGTTCGACGCTAGAAGCTGAGTTCGATGTTCGACGCTTTTGAGGGCGACGTGCCGTCGATCTCCGTTCGACGCAGCGTCGAGCTTAGTTCAGAGCTCAGAAAAACCACTCAGACAGAGGAATTTTAAAACGAAATTTTTCCTATTTCTGTTAAGTATGGGTTTCAAAATCTTGGAGTTTTAATTTATGCTGTCTCCATCTAGCATTCCCAACTGATTGAGGAAAAAGAGGTGCTTCTTTTCATCCAAGGGTTTGGTGAAGATATCTCCTCTCTGTAGTTCAGTGGAAATGTATTCTAGTGCAATTTTCTTCTTTTCTACATTATCCCTTAAGAAGTGATGTCTGATTTCTATGTGCTTAGTCCTACTATGGAGAACTGGATTTTGAGCAATAGATATTGCACTGGTATTATCACAAAAGATTTTAGACATCTCTAAGTTGTACCCATAGTCTAGGAGCTGGTTTTGAATCCACAAAATCTGTGAGCAACAACTACCTGCAGCCATGTATTCAGCTTCAGCAGTTGATGTGGACACAGAGGTTTGTTTCTTACAAAACCAGGAGATAAGTCTATCACCAAGAAATTGACAAGTTCCACTGGTGCTTTTCCTGTCTACTCTACATCCAGCATAATCAGAATCTGAAAATCCAGTTAGATCAAATCCTGAGTCATGTGGATACCAGAGACCTAGATTAGGACAACTTTTTACATACCTAAGAATCCTCTTAACTAATGTGAGGTGGGACTCTCTAGGGCTTACTTGAAATCTAGCACAAATGCATGTGGCAAACATTATATCTGGTCTAGTAGCTGTTAGATAAAGTAATGAGCCAATGATTGCTCTATAGTTTGTCTGATCAACTGGTTTTCCAGATTCATCAGCATCTAAAACAGCATTTGTAGGCATAGGTGTTTTCATGGAGGAAGCTTTAGACATTCCAAATTTCTTAACCAGTTCTCTTGCATACTTGGTTTGAGAAATGAAAATGCCATCCACATGTTGTTTAACTTGCAATCCAAGAAAGAAAGCAAGCTCACCCATGCTACTCATTTCAAACTTTGAGTGCATAAGTTGTGAGAACTTTTTGCATAAGTTTGAATCAGTAGATCCAAATATGATGTCGTCTACATAAACTTGTACTAGTAGGGTATGGGACCTATGGGTTCTAACAAAAAGAGTTTGGTCTACACTACCCCTTTTAAAATCATTTTCCAACAAAAAACAAGCTAAGGTCTCATACCATGCTCTAGGAGCTTGCTTGAGACCATATAAAGCTTTATGCAGTTTAAATACATGATCAGGAAAAGTTGGAGAGATAAAACCTGGAGGATGCTTTACATAGACTTCTTCCTTGATGTCTCCGTTGAGGAATGCACTCTTGACATCCATCTGATATACCTTGAATCTCTTGTGAGCTGCATATGCAAGGAAGATTCTTATGGCCTCCAACCTTGCAACTGGTGCAAAGGTTTGGTCATAATCAATTCCTTCTTCTTGGCAATATCCTTGTGCAACAAGTCTTGCCTTGTTTCTCACAATTATTCCTTGATCATCCAATTTGTTCCTGAATACCCATTTGGTTCCAACAATTTGCTGGTTCCTTGGTCTTGGTACTAATTCCCAAACTTTATTTCTCTCAAATTGATTCAACTCTTCTTGCATTGCAATGATCCAGTTTGGATCTTGCTCTGCATCTTGTATGGTTTGAGGCTCAATTTGAGAAAGGAAGCAGGTGTGCATAATATTTTGATTAACTTGATTCCTTGTTTGCACACCCACTGAGATATCTCCAATTACTTGTGAGATTGGGTGATCTCTTGTTGTGGCTAGATCAACAAGGGTTGTTGATGAAGCACCAACCTGTGTTGTTGTTTCCTCTTGTGGAACAACAACTGGTTCTTCACTCTGTTGGCCCTTTGAACTTTCCAGAACTTGAAATTCCTCTTCATTGTCACTAAGTTCAGTGACTTGTTGAATTGGTGAAGGTGATGACCCTTTGTCTGTGATGGTAAGCTGCTTCAGATTTTCTGAAATTGAATGTTCCTGCAAATTGCTTATGGTAGAAGTCTCCTTCTCCTTATAAAACATGTTAGTTTCATCAAATGTAACATGCATGGATTCTTCAATTTTATTTGTGCACTTGTTAAAAACCCTATAAGCCTTGCTAGTCATGGAGTATCCCAGAAACACTCCTTCATCAGCTTTGGCTTCAAATTTAGCTAGGTATTTCTTGGCATTATTGTGAATGAAACAAATGCAACCAAAAATTTTGAAATAATTGACTTTAGGTTTCTTCCCTTTGAGTAACTCATAGGGAGTCTTACCCTTTAGCTTATGTATCAGGCTTCTATTCAGAACATAGTTGGAGGTGTTCACAGCCTCTGCCCAAAAGGTTAGAGGAAGGTGAGCATCTGTCAACAATGTTGTGGCAGATTCAATAAGGGTTCTGTTTTTCCTTTCAACTACCCCATTTTGTTGAGGAGTTCTAGGAGCTGAGAAAGTATGCCTGATACCTTCATTCTGGCAGAACTCTAGCATAAGAAGAGAATCAAACTCTGTCCCATGATCACTTCTGATCAGGGCAATGTGAGTATTGAACTCAATCTGTATGCCTTTGAGAAAATCTGTCAAAATCTTGAAGTTATCAGACTTCTTCCTCAGAAAGAACACCCAAGTGAATCTTGAGAAGTCATCTACAATTACTAAAGCATAAGATTTCCCTCCTAGGCTTTGTACATTAATTGGTCCAAAAAGGTCCATGTGCAATAAGTACAAGATTCTAGGTGAGTCACTCTTATTAAGTGACTTGAAACTGTTTTTAGTTTGCTTGCCTAATTGACAGGCCTTGCAAAGTCCTTCCTTCTTGTAGGGACCAGAAGGTAGTCCTCTAACAAGGTTGTCTTGGGATAACTTAGCAATGGTTCTAAGGTTCACATGTCCTAATCTTTTATGCCACAAGATGTTTGGTTTTGAAATGGAGTTAAACAGGCAAATATCTACTACAGGTGAATGAAAATCCACTAAGTAAATGTTACCTCTTCTGTTACCTGTCAACACAGTTGTGTTGTCCACTGACTGGACTTTGCATATGGCTTTGTTAAAGGTTACTTGGTATCCTTCATCACACAATTGACTGATACTTATCAGGTTGTGTTTGAGTCCTTCAACATATGCCACCTTTTTGAAAGTGACTAAGCCAATTTGGACTGTCCCATATCCTTTTGTAGTTCCAAAGCTTGAGTCTCCAAAAATTACTTTGGGTCCAAGCTTGGTTTTGAAGGAAGTGAGGTTGTCCTTGTCTTCTGTCATGTGCTTTGAGCACCCACTATCCAGATACCATTGATGGTTCTCACTTGGATAGGTCTTTACCTGCACAAAAATAGCTTATTTGTTTTTGATCCAGTTAACCTTGGGCCTAGGTTGATATCCCTTAAATTCTGAAATGAAGGACATCTCAGGTTGACTCTTATAGCCTACAGGATGATATCTCCTAGGAGGTATGATCCATTCAGCATAAGGGTTAAAGTAATGAGATGTGGAGCTAGAATTGAAATTTGAATTAACCTTTGAGAACTGGGTTTTGCTCTGAACTCGGCTCGACGCACGTCGAGCTTCGGTCGACGGACTCAAGTGAGTGCGTCGAGCTCCGTTCGACGGCAAGATCTTGCTTTGTTCAGAGGGGAGAGGGCGTTGACCTGAGTTCGACGTTTTCTTGCGATTACGTCGAGCTCTGGTCGACGTCCGTCGAGCTTCGGTCGACGTTTTTTGTCCAGTTTCCTGGGTTAAGTCAGCATTCTTCCTGGCCACTATCAAGACTCCTTTACCTTTCTCACTGGTAAATTTGATTGGAGTTGTCAGCACTGTGGGTTGGCTGGATGAAGCACCCAAGCCCAGTGAACCATTCAATCTTGAGTTCACTGTACTTGTGATGTCCATCAATTTGATACTTCTCCCATTAAGGGTTTCTTCAAATTGTTTGGCCTTAGATAGCTCACTCTTCAGTGAAGCTATCTCCTCCCCACACTGCTTCAACTCTTCTAAGAGTCTAAGATTATCTGAGTTAATGGATTTGCATTCAATTAATTGTTCATTTAGAGTTTTAATCAGCTTTTGAGACTCAATTAAGTCAATGCACATAGATTTAAACTCAGATTTGAAATCATCAGAAGTAAAGTCAAATGAATCTATTACCTGATCCTCAGTAAGTTCCTGATCAGATGGGTAGTCAACATCAGCCTCTGAATCAGTGTTCTTTTGAGATGCACTGATGGCCATCATACAGAATCCCTTTTCTTCTGCATCATCCTCATCATCACTAGAACTGGATGATGAATCAGACTCATCAGAGTCACTCCAGGATTCAGCCACAAATCCTTTTCTGGTGTACTTGCTGTTGCTTGAGGAAGGCTTGTCATGGTATTTCCTTGACTCCTTATCCTTCCTTTTATCCTTTCTTTCCTTCTTGTCCCTTCTGTCCTTGTCTTGATTTTCTGGACAGTTTGGGAAGATGTGTCCTGGTTTCCTGCAACCAAAGCAGATAATATCTTTATTATTGGATCTGTCATACCTTGGCTTGTCTTTGTCTTTGGATGACCATCTTCTGAAGTTCCTTCTATTTAGCTTATTGAACCTTTTGACCAGTAGGCTCATAAGCTCTTCATTTCCCAACACCTTTTCTTTAGGTTCTTCTTCCTATGCTTTGAAGGCAATGGTTTTCTCAGCCTTCTCTGTTGGTGTGGATGTCTTCTGCTCTTCTTCTCTCTTCTTAATAAATTGCTCATAGCTCTTGAGCTTTCCTAGAAGAGCTTCTGTGGATAACTCACAGACATTTCTTCCATCTTTAATTGACCATATTCTTGAGTCCCAAGAGCTAGGGAAACAAGTCAGTATCTTGTCATTTATCTCAGTAAGAGATATGTCCTTCTCTAGTGATCTAAGTTCACTTATGATTAGGCTCAGTCTGTTGTACATGTCAGCAACTGACTCAGACTCTACCTTTTTGAAGTTCTCATACTGTGTGATGAGGTAGGATCTCCTATCCTTTCTTTCATCTGCAGAACCTGATACAATTTCTGAGAGTTTTTCCCAGATCTCCTTGGCAGTATTGCAATCTGCTACCTTCTGGAAAATGTCATCTGACATGGTTTGAGCCAAGATGTTCATGGCTTTAGCATCTGCTGCCTTCCACTTCTTTATGTCAGCATCAGTCCTTGAAGGAGGAGGAACAGCTGATGTACTTGTTCCTGTGGGAGGTCTTGGACAATCTGTCAATACAGAATTAAAGATGTCTTCATCAAAAGAGTTCATATATAGTCTAATCCTTGCCTTCCATAGTGCAAACTTAGATAGGTTGCACATAGGAGGTCTGGTGCTAGCAAAGTCCTTGTTTTGTGCCATGAGTTTTAAAAGATAAGTAAAACTAAGAAAAATAACCCTTTGAGAGAAATGATCTTATCAGAGATCTTTTGATCCAGGTGTTAGCCTGTATGAATGATCAACCTCCCTCTGATACCAATTGAAAGTGCAGGATAAGATCACTCCTAACTCTAGAGGGGGGGTGAATAGAGTTATTTAAAATAATTTTCCAAATAAAAACTTGCAGAGAAAATTTTACTTTACTTAGTGTAAGGTGCTATAGCAAATAATCAGAGTAAAAATAAATTCACAGCACAAAGCAAAAACACAAAAAGAGACAAGCAATCCAGATGACACAAGGAGCTATAGTGGTTCCCCAAATCTGGGTACATCCACTCTTCTATCACCCTTGATAGGAATCCACTTCAAGATGAGTTGATCAGGTGTCTTGAGCACCAGAGAGTTTTTGATCAGGTTCTCACAAACCAACAGAAGCTGATTTTGACCAGGTATCAGCAAAACCAAAAGTAACTTTTGAAGGGAGTTAAAACCCTGTACAGAAAGAAAAAGAAAAAGAAATGTTGTTGTCTTCTCTATTCAACAAGCAAAGAGAAGCAGAAGTGGATCTGAAGTTGTTGTCAAAGCTCCCCCTGAGATCAAGATGAGGTTCAGGAAGGAGAGCTCTGCACAAGGGTGACAGGTCTTCAAAGGTCTGATTTGCTCCAGCAAAGGATGATCCAAGAGAGTTGGATGGAGGTGTCTGAAGCAATCAGATTTTCTGTGAGAGAGTCTTTCAAAAACAATTTTTCCACAGAGAAAAAGATGAGAAGTCTTGTATTGTTGTTCTCTTCTTGTTCTGTATATTCTCTGTATCTTCTTCTTATTGGAATGAAAGAAAAAGAATTATATATATGAGTCTTCTTCTTCCTTTTTCTTTGATAGCCGTTGGAAGTCAGCATTAATTGCTTTCCTTAACTGTCCATGCCTCAACGGAAATGACAGGCAGACATTCCTTAGAAAATTCCTTGAGCCATGCACCAGATATGCTGTAACGGCCAATAATTCTTCAGCATTAATTGTCTGTCAGAAGGAATTTGAATTCCTATCCAAAATCGACGGAAGTCTGGAAGGCGTCGAGCTCACAGAAAAACGTCGATCTGAGCACGACACACGTCGACCAGAGAGTGTTTTCTGTAAGCAGAACTGGGATCGACGGAACGTCGAGCTGAGGTCGACTCCACGTCGAGCTGAGGTCGACTCTGCGTCGAGCTGAGATCGACTCTGCGTCGAGCAGAGGTCGACTCTGCGTCGAGCTGAGATCGACTCTGCGTCGAGCTGAAGTCGACTATGCGTCGAGCTGAAGACTACTCTAACTAGCCTGTTGGTACCCTAGTTTGGATTTGAGTTAAGTCTTTCCTTTTAGATCTTGACCCAAGATTTATCTATGGTCAAAATCTCATTGTTGAGTATTCTTTTTTCCAGTAAAATTCTGGCTAAGTCTTTTTCGGGTTCGACTATCGTCGAACGCCGATCGACTATCGTCGATCAGCCGGTCGACGATCGTCTGTCTCTTGCCAGCTCGACGTTCTGCTAGATCGTCGAGCTCCGGTCGACTATCTCTTGATAGTTCGACGTTTTCTGTCTTGCCCGAGTCGGTCGACTATCTTCCTGATAGCTCGACTATCTCAGTGGGCCGTTCGACGATCTCTAAGGATCGTTCGACGCTTTCTGTTTTGTTTAAGTTGGTCGACTATCTGACTGATAGCTCGACGATCTCAGTAGGTCGGTCGACGATCGTCGAGGATCGTTCGACTATCTTCTGGTCTGCATATGTAATATTATATGCGTTTTATTTGTTGTTTTATTTCCTATATTTTCTGACATGTTTTATTATGGATTATTTAATTGATCTTATGCATATATCTCAAAGCAAACGTGCTTCTATATTTATGCATAAGTCAATTCTCTCTGGCAATGTCTTTTGTCTTATTATCTGACTTTATTGCTGCAGCTGTCCTTTATAGCCGTTGGCTGTAAAGAGTTATTTCCGATGTGATTTATCAAACATCCTTTATGAGTCTATTTATTGCAGCTGCTGTAGTTTTCCCTTTTATAGGATATATATCTGCAAGACTTGTTTTTGTGTTAATTGCAGCCCAGATTCAAGATCTGAGAAGAAGACAAAAGTCTTGCTCTAATAGAGCCGTTGCTGCTGCACCTATTTAAAGAGTTCTTTTGGAGAAAGAAAGAAGACACACGACACACACGAAACATACAAGAAGAAGACAGTGACCAGAAACACACAGACGAAGCTGTAGAACAAATGTGAAAGAAGACTGCTACCATCAACATTCAGCAGTCTTCAAGAAAGAAAAGATACAGCTGCTCACAGCAATATCTATCCAACTGTGAAGATATCTCTTCTGCTCTTCCTCAACCTGAGTGCTCCTGTTCCAGGAAGATACACTCAGAGTTTCTCTGAAGAAGAAGAAGAAATAAGGAAGCTGAAGAAGAACATCTAAATCCAGATCTCTAGTCTTCTTCAGGCCTTACTCCTTCAGAACCTCGTGACAGTATTCTGTCATAAGTTCTGAAGAGTCTCTTATGCTTCTCTAATCTGTTTTACAATAGAGAAGACAATCTAACTCTCCTTCCCCCTCCTGTAAAGAGTTTGTTCACACCTCTTCAAAAGTGAACGTTGGTGACAGGGCACCTTATCAACAACCTGCTTGGTTTTTAGACACCTGATCAAAAGTCTAAAGGGTCTGTTTGATCTACCTGAATCAGATCATTGGTGGCAGGGCACCTTAGCAAAAACCTGTAGTGGATTCCTACCAAGGTGGTAGAAGAGTGGACGTACCTATTGAGAGGGAACCACTGTAGCTCCTTGTGTCGTCTGGTTTGCTTGCTCTGTTTCTTTTGTGCTATGCTCTGTTATGTGTTTTAATTTAATTTTTAATTTTCCGCATTAACTCTTCCTAAAAGAAAATATAAGATCTACCCTCACTTTCATAGCCTATGTGACCTTTATAACAACATGGAGGTCACAGCATACAATCCCTATAGAAATATAGTCATCCTGGTCCAAATAGTAATAGGGTGTTCCAACACAGCTTCTCCTCTACCTGCTCATCTGGCTAGGATATCTGCTCCTAGCTTTGATCTGTTAGGATCAGAGAGAATTCCTACTCCTCCTGTATATCCCGTTCATTCCCCAGTTAATTCCCCAATTAACTCTCCTGCTCCATCACCTGCTCCATCTCCTGCTCCATCCCCTGTCCACACCATTTCTCATCCCAGCACCACTACCATATCTGCTGCAGCTCCATCCACTTCACATCCTTCATCTCTTGAGATCTCTCCTGAATTCATCTCCCGCATTGTGGAGTTGATTACCCCCTCAATCAAAACCATGATTGAAGAGGCAATCGCTCCCCTTGCAGCCTCCATTGATATCTTATCTGCCTCCATCAAATCCCTTTCAAAATCTGCTGAGCCATCTTCCTCAAGGGGCCTGGTTTCAGTATCCACTGAAATCAGGCAGGGGGAGATGTTCCATGAAGATGCCTCAGACCATCCTGCCTCCCCTCCAGCTATAAACGATACAGTCATGACAGCCCTGGAAGAAATAGCTCCAGCTGAGGAAGAGTCTGCTCCTGCTAAGAAAGAAATAGTTCCAGTTTTGTCTGATAAGGAAATAGCAGATGGAATCTTGCTATCTGAGATTGCAGTTAAAGTCTGCTTAGAAGATCTTACCACTCCTGTGATTGCTAGATTCCTAGAAGGAATTATAACTTCATATCTGAATGAATCATGGGAGATGGTTAAGTATGAAGGTAACTCTTTCATTCGTTTTGTTGATGAGTCGATTAATTTGATAGTTTGTGAATACCTTGAGGGAATGATTATCGCTTATTTAGCAGATATGTATTCATAATTCTACAGATGTTATTAGAGAAGATCTAGCTACTCAGATCGTAGCAGTTGTTTCTGAAGCTGATCCAAGTGCTCCTGATACTCAAGTAGATCCTGAATTGGAATCCTTTTTAGATGATAGAGATGATGAATCTGAGAATCAAGATAAAGTCAAGGATGACTCTCCTGTTCTGAATTTGGAAGAAGCTCAAGCAAGAGCTGCCTGGGACTTAAGAGTACAATCTTTAAAAGAGAAAGAAAAAGATCTGCAAATTGAAAAGTCAACCATCTGGGATGACTCACCAGGGTTGGACTTAGATTCCCTTCTGGCTCTGGATGCCATGGAAGAGGAAAGAGAAAAATCTGCTCTTAAGCTTAAAGAAAAGGCTATTTCAGAAGCCTATGATCCTTATGAAAATCCTCCCTCATCTCATTCTGATGATGATGATGATTCTGATGTTTCTGAGAAGTCAAAGAGAAAGAAAGCTGCCTCAAAGAAGAGAAAAGCTGCTCCTCCTCCACCTCCCAGTAAGGATAATGATACTCCCTATTATATTTTGAAGGGCATTGACCCTAAATCCAAGGAATTTCAGCACTGGATGTGGTTTTCAAAGAATCAGCAGAAAGAAAGGAAAAGAACTAAGAGGTATGATAGTCCTGTCTCAAGATGGACTCCCAGAGGTCATCCTCCTCCTCCAGGTGCAGGAGCCTCTGGGAACCTATCAGCTAATCCTGCTGCCTCTTCTGGAAGATCTGCTTCTTTTCAGCCCCAGCCAAGACAAGGTTATCAAAGCTCGCAAGGCAAATCATTTTATGGTTCTCAAAGACAAATGAAGGAGGCTGTGGTTCAAAGACCAACCTTTTCCCCACCTCCATCTCCAAAGAAAAGAATTCCATCTCCAACACCAGTTCAGTCTGAGGAAATTGTTTCAAAAGGTAAATAGTTTACTTTGTTCTAAAATATCTAGCAAGAACCTTTTGCTAAGTTTGCCTCTAATGTCTTATCTAGTTATTCAAGATAAAATAGCGGATGCTGCTTCTCCTGAGCCTGTTTATGAAAATCCTGAGCTGGATCCTAACTTTAGGATGGCTCGCTTTCAAGAACTAGTTGGAGCAGCTCAAATAAGAAAAGCTAGAGCAGAAGGAAAAGATACGACTGGTATAACTACCATGTCTGCTTACAGAAAGAAAGAATTTGAAAAGTTCCAGGTTAATCCTGAGATTTTTGATCAATCAAAATATATGGAAAAGCATCTTGAAGCAGTAGTCCCAAGAGCTGCAGAACTGAAGATCATTGGTGCGCAGGACCTGAAACTGTCAAAGAAAGAATCTGATGATCCTTTAAGGAAAATCTCTTTTGTTTCTAGCTCTTCTGTAGCTAAGCCTGACTCTGTTGATCCATAGTTTGATTAACTGCTGTGCTATATTTGCTTATCTGTTTGATAAATCTGCTAGTTAATTATTAACTATTTACTGTATTATTTTATTGCTCTTTAGCTAGCTTTATATTTTAGATGTTGAGAGACTTAACTCAAATAGGGGGAGATTGTTGGTACCCTAGTTTTGATTTGAGTTTAGTCCTCTCCTTTGTGCCCCTTGACCCAAGAAATATCTATGGTCAATGGTTAGGAGTCTAGCTGTAGAGTTCTCACTTTTCCAGATTGAGAATTTGGTTAAGTAGTTTTTTCGTTCGACGATCGTCGAACGCCGCTCGACTATCGTCTATCGGCTGATCGACGATCGTCTATCAGTTGGTCGACGCTTTGTCTGCTTTGATAGTTCGACTATCTGTTGATAGGTCGAATATCTGTTTTGCGTTGATAGTTCGACTATCTGTTGATAGTTCGACTATCTGCTTGGCGAGGTAGTTCGACTATCTGTTCTGATAGATCGACTATCTGATAGTTCGACTATCTGTTGATAGGTCGACTATCTGTTCCGCTTTGATAGTTCGACTATCTGTTGATAGATCGACTATCTGTTTCGTCTTGATAGTTCGACTATCTGATTGATAGTTCGACTATCTGTTGTCTTTGATAGTTCGACTATCTGTCCTGATAGTTCGACTATCTGATAGTTCGACTATCTGCTGATAGATCGACTATCTGGTTTGTTTTGATAGTTCGACTATCTGTTGATAGATCGACTATCTGTTTTTCTGAGGTAGGTCGACTATCTGCTTGATAGGTCGACTATCTCTGTGCGCTTGATAGTTCGACTATCTGTCCAAGATAGATCGACTATCTGATAGTTCGACTATCTGCTCTGATAGTTCGACTATCTGCCGGGGTAGTTCGACTATCTTCTTCGATAGGTCGACTATCTGGATCGTTCGACTATCTGCCCGATAGTTCGACGATCTCCGTGCGTCGTTCGACGATCTTCGAGGGTCGTTCGACGTTTTCTGTCTGCCTTTGTATTTTGTATTTATTTATTATATTTAATTAATTAATACATTTTCTGGCACATTATTCTAAGCTGTATGATAAAATTACCAGGCAATATTTGCTCCATCTCTTTTGCCTGAGTCAAATCTTTTTAAGATAAAGTTGTTTGTCTTATTAGCTGTCATTATAAATTACTTTATCTATTGTCAGCCCTTTATAGCCGTTAGACTGAAAAGTCTTCTTTTTGCTATAAAGAGATTATTTCTGATGTGACTTTATTTAGTCCTTCTGTTATTTGATTTAAGCCTGCAGCTTCTTAGAAAGAGGTTTATTCCTTTTATAGAATGTTTTGCTGCAGAGATGTTTCTGTCTTCTTGATATTTATAGCCCAGGTCTCAAGGCTCAGAAGAAGACAAATAATTCAAATGGAAGAGAGCCGTTGCTTGCTGATGATTATAAAAAGGACCCTTTGAAGAAGGATTCAAGCTAGCTAATAGCTAACCAGTTGTTCATTAAAGCTTTCAAGCCTTCATCAAGAAAAGGATTTCTGCTCTCAGCAATTTCCATCTAACTGAGAAGTGTTAAGATCTTCATCTCTTCTTCACCTGAGTTCTCCTGCTTTCAGGAAGTTCAAACTCAGAGTTCCTTTGAAGAAGAAGAAGAAGATAGCTGCTTGAAGATCTTTGATTTTATTATTTACTTTCTTCCTGTAGCTTTTCCTTCAGAACTTTCTGAAGAGTTTTCTGCACTGAAGCAAGACTTCACCTGGACATCTTTGAGCCAGGGGGAGCCTTGATTCTTTAGAGCATTCTAGCTCAGTGCAAGCTTTTGTGCTTCTCTAATCTTTGTAAAATAGAGAAGACATCTTAACCTTCTTCCCCCTCCTGTACAGGGTTATTACTCCCTTCAAAAGTATCCCTTGGTGGCAGGGCACCTGATCAAAAACCTGTGCTTGGTTTTTAGACACCCGATCAAAAGTCTAAAGGGTTTCTAGATCTACCTGAAGCAGATCCTGTTGGTGGCAGGGCACCTGATCAAAAACCTGAGTGGATTCCTACCGTGTGGGTAGAAGAGTGGACGTACCCAAGTTGTTTGGGGAACCACTATAAATTTCCTTGTGTCGTCTGGATTCCATTGTTTAATTCCTGTATTGTGGCTGTGATTAGATATAATTAGGTTGCTAGTTGCTGATTAGGTTTTCCAAGCTTAACTGTAATTACAGTTAGCTTGTGTTTGTTCACATCGCTTGTGTTAGGCTTTAAGGTTAAATCAATATCTATAATCTTTTCATTCCGCACTTCACTCCAAGGGAGTTGGGTGGACTATTAAGTTTTGTCTGTGCAAAATTTGATAACTCTATTCACCCCCCCTCTAGAGTAGTATCTATCCCTTCACTTTCAATTCGTATTGTTTTTGTAGAAGGAAGGGTCGCAGATGGGTTATTGGGTACACTACTCTCCGCAAGGTGCTGACATTGTGACTGCTCTGCACCACTCCCAGTCACCTATAATCGTGAAACACTCAATTAGGTAACAAACAATTGCTAAAAAGCAATCATAGGAACATGTAGGTTCCTCAAACATGTGTATTTTCATTTCTAAGTGGACATTCATGGGTTCTTTCATGATATAATAGTAACGCACATACATGTGCTCACCACCCCTTAAAATATTTGCCCATGAATTCAATTAAGAAAGACCGACACTAGAGTCTGATACCAACTTATACCACCCCCATCTATCACATCGCATATAATGGAGGTCTGGCCGGGGCCCGACGCTATATACTACGGACAGTTAGTGGAGTTACTTATTGAGACCAAAATACATAAATGCGTCCTAACTCAGGGAGCATTCTAGCGGAAGTAATTTAAGATTACAATTAGAACCCAATCAGCTGAATGTCCACTAACACAAAATAGGAATGATAAACCAAATACACAAATAGTATTGACCTTAAGGCTTTACAATGTTCAACTTAGAATAAATTATCTTGCATACATCAACACGCAGGCTGGACACACATGAACGATAAAGTAAATGGGTAATTTGCTTTGTCTTTTAAGGGCCAGCCTAGCAATCCTGGGCTCCAGCCCGCTATTTCTTACTTGGCTCGGCTGCACCTGCATGAAACATTCCACCGCAATAGTGGAAAACAATAGAAAAAATCAGCATTAGCTGACCAAATTATAACAACCCCACCCCTCACATAGGGTGGCAGTGCTCCTTCCCTGCAAGAATTAGCATATATAAAACTTAGCAATCGAAACGTGCAAATTAAGCACCATTCGCCACAGATGTTGGCCCAACACCCCATACTCTCATGGCACATTCTTTGTGCACAGGACCTCATGGGTCACACCTTCATTCTTTGCGACAGTCAACAATGTTTGTGCTTTTAGTATTTTGGAACCAAAGGCAAAGACAAAGCCCCTAATCTTTGACAAAGTCATGATGATCTCAAGATACACACTTTGACTCACTCTAAGTCGAACGACTAGGGTTTTGTATAGTTCAGCTATTTCCCATGCTCAAATCGCTAGGCGTGTCAGCCACAACGCGGGTTAGCATCCCATTTTCCATTATGTATGATCCATAACCCCGTTATGATCCTAGGCTAGCACTCACAGCCACCTAATCTGGGCCATAAAGTCTATCAACACCACAAATTGGCCTAGAGGTCTTCAAGAGACAGGCCTCAACAATCAATAACCCTTAGATCTCCCAGAGACAGGATTTACAAACAAACATAGCTCATTGGGAACTATCGCTGATGGTAGTGCTATCGCCGCGCGGTAGGGGAAAGACTATCAGTTCTTCCCCTCTTTCGGGTATTTTCCTGGAGATCAACTCCAGTACTCTCACTACAGCTATCTACACACCCCGTGACTCTAAAATCAACGCAATTACCATGGAGTCTTCTCCATCATACATATCATATAAACATCACCAATCCATACCAACCTATTTGGATGGGCTTCATACAACATGCCTATTCCGTAATTCGCTTCTGGATCTAAATGCAACACTAACGGGGATATACAGATCTGCCCATCGATAGAACTACTTCAACGTTTTCGTGGAGCGACTACCATCAAATTCCAAAATTAAGGACTTCATATGTCCAAGGAAGAGGATCGTTACCCTAGAAGTTTGTTTCGGTGCCATAGGAGAGATTTTGGCCAACGACCGCTTCGGCTTTGCCTCCGTAGATCCAAACTCATCTCACAAATTCGAGCTCCAAAACTCCAATAGCGGAGAGATCACTTTCGAATGAACTCCTTCCTTCTTCAGCCGCTCAACCCTAAAACTCTAAAAGAATGAAGTGAAAACGAAACTTATAAGGCTTTAAACCAAGCTATTGTCGCACGGTAACTAGCTACCATTGTGCGGTACCGTTAATCAATACCTCGGCTCGTGAGCCACCGCCCAGGCCCTCCAATCACCGGCCGACACATGGCCACTCCATTACAGTTATGTTATCGTCACACGATAGGATACTACCACCACACAGTAACTAGAGTCATTTATGATACGAGCGCTATTGCTAATGTCGTGCGACAGCTGCTACCACCGCACGGTAGTAACCTGAGAGATTTGCTAAAGAGCTTCATCGCTAAGAAGTCGAAGACTCTGAGCGATAATGACTCAAGTGAGTCGAGTTCAGATAATGAGGAAGCCTACTTCGGGCTTATGTAACAATCAGACGAGGAAGTGGGTAACTCCGAGCACCACAGGACGGTAAACTCGCACACAATACTCTCTAAGTCTGAAACGTCCACCAATGGTCGTGAAGGCTATACTTCTAATGAGGACGAATCAGAAATGATGGCTCAGCATGAGCACCTGCTAAAGGCTTTCGACAAATGTCGTAAGGTAGTCCGAAAGTAGTTAAAATAGATTGCCTCCCTCAAGCCAGTGGAAGCTAATCAGAAGGAAGAAATTGCACAATTACTTCCTCTCAGAGATGAAGTCCACTCCTTGAAAGAGGAACTCAAGGGCTCTGCTAAGACATTAAGTCTGAAGGAAAAATATCTTGATGAGCTGGAAGAGAATCTCGCGGTGGAGAGAAAACTCGTTGAGAGTTTCTCTTAGCCGAAGACTGTTCTCCTTCTCATTGATGTGTTTTCAGCTCAGAAGAAGGTTTGTGGTTTTGGCCCCTTCGGTGGAAAGGGTAAGATATCCAGGAAGGCTAGCGCCAAGGAAAAGGGGAAGGTACCCATGTGTCAACCCTCATTTATGAAGGTGATCTTCCCGATAAATAAGATTGACCTTGAGTCATCCTATGGTCATCATGCTAGGCCTACCTATGTAGAGCCCAAGAATAGATACCAGGGATGGACCCATCCCCGTGACTTTGGCGCCAGTGTGTTCAAAGCACCTTATGAAGAGATTCAAATAAAGAGTTATGGTCCATATGTCCATGGCCATAACAATAAGAAGGCACCAAAAGCCAAAACTAATGTGCCTAAGGCTAAAGAGATGGGGAGCTCTTATATATGCTGCAACCAGGAGGCCTCCGCCTTAAAGAATGCTTCCCCTAATAGACCTTAGATCCAAAAGTTAAAGCATGAGTACAAAAGGAGGTACAATAGATTTTACTGTTGGTGCTGCGGCATAATTAGTCATTGTGGCGCAGATTGCTGGTACAAGCCTGCCAATTATGTAAACCCACGAGTTAGCAATGCGAGACCGACCACTCGCAAGGTTAATGTTCCTTGTGGTTTTTATCTGACCAGGTACAAAGGACCCAAATACGTTTGAGTTCCGAAGGTGAAATGATTTGTTTTTGTAGGAATGTCCAAAGGCTGCCAAAAATCTTATTTGGTATTTGGTCAGTGGATGCTCTCGGCACATGACCGGGACCAGAAGCCTTTTGCGTGATTATACCCCAGTCAAAGACGGACCAAAATTCATCTTTGGAGGGTCAGATAGGGGAACTATAAAAGGTTACGATATGATTTCCAATGGCATAGTCTCTTTCACAGACATGGCTTATATTGAAGGATTACATCATAATCTTATATGCATAAGTCAACTATGTGACAAAGGCAACATCGTTAAGTTCTACAAGGACAAGTGTTTGATAAAATCATCTGCAAATTTGGAGATGGGCTTAATAGACACATGGAGTAGAAATATTTTCTATTTAAATTCCCTTTGCTTAGATAATTCTACCCCAGTATGTTTTATGGCCAAAAGTAGTGTGCCTCTCTGTGACCAATGACACGAGAGATTAGCATATATTAATTTCAAAACTATAAATATGATATTTTCTCACAACTTAGTGCGTGATGAACCCAACATTAAGTGCCTTAAATAGAGTCCATGTCACTCCTGTCAAATGGGTAAGCAGACACGGGCAACCTTCAATGGTATTGCTGAAAAAGATTCTTCACGAGGCTTATACTTGCTTCATATGGACTTATTTGGTACTATTCCTATTCACAGCTTAGGAGGTAAGGTCTACACGTTAGTAATTATTAATGACTACTCGCATTTTACCTGGGTGTTCTTTTTAAAACACAAGTCAGACACCTTCTCTTCTTTCACTAATTTTGTCCGGCAAATTCAAAACGAATTGGACTGCTCAGTAGTCAAAATCAGAAGTGACCATGGAACGGAGTTTGAGTCTGGTGCCATGACAAAATTTTGTGAAAGCCAAGGTATATTTCATGAGTTTTCCGGAGTTGCTGAGAGAAGGAATAGAACCCTAATTGAAGCATGTACAACTATGTTGAATGACGTTTCACTCCCGGAGTACTTCTGGGCTGAAGCAGTCAAAACAGCTTGTCACGTGCAAAACAGAGCACTCATCAACAAAAGCTATCGTAAGCCCCCTATGAGCTATTGAAGGGCATAAAACTGACTGTGTCCTACTTTAGATTCTTTGGAAGTAAATGCTTTGTACTTAATAATTGGAAGTATTACCGCACAAAGTTTAGTGAAAATTGTTTTGAAGTTATTTCTGTATATTATAGTAACCATAGTAAGGCATATAGGATTTTCAATAAGAAAACTCTGGTGGTAAAAGAGTCAATAAATGTTGTATTTGATGAGACTAGCATGCTCCATAGCAGTTCGTCTAGTGTTATTGGTGTAGATGTAGGTACCAGGTTCAAGGAGCTAAGCTTAAGTGAAGCTGTCAAGGAAGAAGCTCTAAGCTCAATCAAGCTTGTCGATCCAGGCTTGGTGGATAAAGAACCCCTAGAGGAAGAATTGCCTCAACCTATAGAGGCCACACTGGATGTTGTAGATCCTGCTGGAGGGAGATCAAGGAACCTAGGGTTCAAACACCTAAGAGATCATCTAGCTGATCAGATCATTGGAGAGCCAGGCGACGGTGTTAGAACAAGAAGAGGTACAACTAATGAGATTATACATCTTAGTTTTCTTTCGTAGGTTGAGCCAACGAAATTCGAAGAGGCAAATAGGGATGCATCTTGGAATTTGGCAATGCAAGAGGAGCTCAATCAATTCTAACACTTCAAATTCTGGGAGCTAGTGCTCAGGCCAAAGGGATAGAATATGTAGGAACTAAGTGGATATTCAAAAATAAGCTGGACGAACATGGAGTAATCATCAAGAACAAAGCCAGACTTGTAGCACAATGATATAGACAAGAAGAGGGGATCGACTTCAACCAGACCTTTGCTCCAGTGGCTCGGCTCGAGGCGATAAGGTTGTTTCTTGCGTATGCTTCCCTCAAAGGCTTCACCGTTTACCAAATAGACGTGAAGCCAACATTTCTCAATGAAAATCTTAAAGAGGAAGTATACGTAGCGCAACCCCCGGGTTTTGTTAATTCTAATATCCCTGATTACGTTTACTTTTTGAATAAAGCATTATACGGCTTAAAACAAGCTCCCCGAGCTTGGTATGAGATGTTGTCTAGGTTTTTGCTTGAGAAAAAGTTCACAAGGGGAAAGATAGACAAGCCATTATTTTTTATGGAAGTTAAAATCAAGATTCTGTTAGTGCAAATCTATGCCGATGATATTATTTTTGGCTCTACGGAAGACAACCTTTGCAAGAAGTTTTCTAAACTTATATAAGGGAAGTTTGAAATGAGCAGTATGGGTGAGCTGAAGTATTTCTAAGGAATTCAAGTGAAGTAATCTGAAGATGGAATTTTCATCTCCTAGACAAAGTTCACCCAGGAGCTTCTTAAGAAATTCGAAATGGAGAGCGCATCCTCTATGACGAATCCAATGGGTTCAACTGTGTCTCTGGACAAGGATGAGAAAGAGAAACCTTTTGATGAAACCAAGTACATAAGCATAATTGGATCCTTTCTCTATGATGCGTCGGCAAGTGCACCGGTCGCTGTCAAGTAATAGAGGTCAGGAGTTGAATTACCGTATATCGATCTCTCGAGAAGTGAAAGTGGGGAGTGTGATTTTGTTATTGAAAAAGTGATTGCAAGTGTTAACGTAAACAAAGGGTGTTTTGGTTTGGAGTTTCCTAAGTTTAACACTAATAAATCAATTGTGGGTTGCCATCACCGTGTCTCTTTAGTGGATTACTCAAGAGAGTAATATAAAGATGGATGAGCCAATGAGGGTCGCAATCACCTCTTCGCCATGCATGCTTCTAGCAATCGCTAGAACGACACTATCTCAACAAGAACAAGAAAAACTGAAGTTCATAAACACAATAAAGAACTAAGATATAACAACACATAGACATGCTGAAATACTTAAGCTAAATAGTGTTCTTACACATCAATCTAACATCCAAATAAACAGAAGAAAAATACTACAAGTGAAGGAAGAGAAAAAAACCAAACGCACGAAGGCTTTCCGAGATTCGCGACCGGAGTCAAGGGTTATCGGGCCTTGTCCGAGCTCGGTATACGGATGATGTCCAGGGTATAGAAGGGTTGTCACCTCCTTCCAATAACCCGTCTTCTTCGTGAATAATCGTTGGGCTAAATCTATCCTGAGAACTCCACGGATGCAGCACCTTAAGAGCTTGAAACAGAGCTTGGAGTTTGGAGAAGACAATGGTGGCCGGAGTTGATGCTATTGCGAGCTCTTGGAGAGAGAATGGGTGCCGGAATGGCTCTCCAAGGAGGAGAGAGAAAATAGCGGTTGGAGGGAAGTTTTCCCGCTTAGAGGAGCGAAAATGGCAGGCTGGATCAGACTGGCTCCCCAGGACGATGAAATCTGCGTCTTAAATAGAAAAATTATAAATAATGGTCATGCATGGTTTGGCGCACGACCGTGCGCAAACCGTGCGATATTAACTTTCAGAATAAGCATGCGGAACGAGAAGCGTTGACCCGTGAATTTTACTCGCGCACAGATGTTTTTGCCCGTGCGTGAAGGAAATCACACGGGTAACGACAGAAAGCTGGAATTCAAGGCAAGCAGGTACAACCATGCATTTTACTTGCACACGAGCACTGCTGCCTGTGCGTGAACAAATCACAAGATTAACCACAGATTGGTATAAACAAGAAATCTACAGGAAAACTGTGTGTTTCCTTCGCCCATGGTTCAGAAGAAACCGTGCGTTAACCGTGCGTGAAGATCGTCGAGCTCTGCTCGACAATTTCTTGTACAACAAAATGCATGATCAAGAAGAAATATGTGCTAAGAAAACGCACGACTGTGCGTTTTCCACAAGCCTGAATTCTAGACTTGGGGGAAAATGCACCACCTGCACTAAAACAAATAAAACCAAAGTGAACCCTCTAATGTCACAGAAATGCAATGAAAATAGCCGGAAAGGGCCATGGGGAGCACCATGTGCTTACCCCCGAAAATAGAATGCGCAATTGCACACCCATGGGAAAAAACAGTGCACAAAGTGGTCATTGACCGGGCGATGCAAATATAACCGAATACCGGTTGAAATGCAGTGCACGAGTGAGAAAACAAGTTCAGATGAGTCTGAAAAACCCTATAAATATCAGACTCATCACACCACCAGACTTAAACATTTGCTCGTCCTAAGCAAATCATCTCTCCATGCATAGAAAATAGCTAGCTGGCTTAGAAATTTCTAAATAGAGTAGAGCGAGAAATCAAATACTTCATGGGCGTAGAAAATATAATAGGTAAAATTTTTAATTATACTACGAAGTTTATAACTTTCGACAGGCGTAAATAAATATTGTAACTACTCAAAAATGGATTTCTGGAGAATCATTCGGTCATACGTAGGAAGAAAGTAGGCAGGCCACTCAGTTGAGCATTGCCAAAGACCGGGGCTCGGGATCACCTACAAAGAAATCCATCAATGTCGAGGACCATACGCTTGCCCATTCACACTCTCTCCACATTGCTAGTTTGACTCAAGCGTGAATCCATAGGACTTTAGGAAAATAATGTGGATTGGGTATATACGTAGGTAAGGATGAAAAGGATAAAAATGATGGCTACGCACAACCCAAATGAGCTCATACAAATGAAATCCTCTCGCCAACAAAACATGCAGGTGCACCACACCACAAGAGTTGAACTTGACAACACGGGTGTGTGCACGGCCTATCACCACAACAATAACACAAATAGACTCTTCATTTTCACTTTCTTATTTTATATCAATTAGCACATATTTTTTTCCTTTTCTTTTTCCAGATTTTTATAATACACTTTCAACCAAATTTTCAAGAAAACTTCACCGCACAATCACATAACAACACCACATCAACAACACCAATGGAAGAATTAACATACTAATATATCGAGATTGGGGTGTGCAACTGGGAAAAGCTTTTAGGCTCTGGTGATTGCGAAGTGGGGCTAAATCAATAGGAGGGGTAGGCTCAAAATAGGCTAACAAGGATTATCGTTAGGACAGGCACAAGGCTCAACCGAGCCAAAAAGATGGCCTACATCACGCTCACAGTAGACTAACCATGCACTAATGCTTCGAGAGTAGCTTGGGGCAAGTTCTTAGCCATCGAGAAAGATGATCCTTCCTCCTGACTCAAGTAATACGAGGCTAGTGACGGCTACACACATTCCTACACTACCGTTCAATTACTCCAGATTCAACATTTTTGAGTAGTACAAATACTATTTACAAATATAGAAAATTATAAACCTACGAGCATAAAGAAAAATTAAATCTATACTATTTCTACACACCATGAGTACTCGATTAGGAGCACTGCACGAGTTTCGAAGTACTCTTTCCTAAAATCCTAAGACAGCACCACCATTTTAAAGTTAACACAAAAGAAATAAATTTGACTTGAGCCGAGCGTGTGCTTAAGATCGCGCTCATGTGGGTGTAGGTGCACGATATAGACATGATAATTTAAAAACAGAAAATGAAAATATACTTTTGGTATGTATTGGGTATTGCATCCACAATAACCTAGATTTGCACGAAGTCACCATTAAACTAAGATGAATTAAGTTGCATTTGATATCTTGGTTTAAGTTGTGTGTTTTCAAATCGTCATTGCTAAGTGTAGACCAATATCAGTCTACAGTGGGTCATGAACACAGGACCATACAGCGTAATCCCTCACTGTGTGATCTAAGATGTTGACTCCTGTGTAGCCTCTCAATTGGGATACACTTTATATTCTAGCACTTGGATCAAGGAATGAAGCTTGGGTTCTTGAAGAGAATAGAAAATTTTCTAAGTCAAGAATTTCTCTAAGTCCACCTCTCGAGAAGTCCATGACAGTTCTCGAGAAGTAAACTTAACAAAACTCGAGAAGTTCCTTTAGTTCTCGAGAAGCCGAGACTAGTTTTCGAGAAACCTTTTTATAATTCTCGAGAAGTCAGTCTAAGGTAATCGTGAAGTCCCAGACTTTATTTCTCGAGTAGTCAGAGACAGCCGCAAAATTATCCTAAGTCCCTCTCTCGAGAAGTCCATCATAGTTCTCGATAACTTAGTCTCTAGTTCTCGAGAAGTCAGCATGGTTCTCGAGTATACGGTTTGACTTTCGGGTAATGGTTCTCGAGAAGTCTAGTTAGTTCTCGAGAAGCTTCACATAACTCTTGAGTGGACTCAACGCCGTTGTTCTCGAGTACTAACTTGAGTCCAGACAGTCTAGTTCTCGAGAAGTCAGCCTGTTCTCGAGAACTCATTCATACTTCTCGAGAACTGCTGTCAGTTTTTTTGAAATTTCTCTTAAGTCCAGATCGACGGGTTTTTCAAATGAGACATCGTGATTAGTCCACGTGTCATCATTAATGTTAATTCTAACTATTAGGGGAAATCCTATACAATGTCTTTTCATCAAGACTAACCCTAAGCGGAATATCAAATCTCTCAATTATTGTGATCGGCCGTCTCTCTCTCTAGAAGAACAGAAGTTTCAATCTCCGCCGCCGCTCAACGTGAAGATCGACACTTCTGTTTTCGATAAAGAAAGGCTTGTTGTTCAAGGATATCTTATCTTCTCCTTGATCGAGTAGGTCTAAGATTTCTAAGATCAGATCTCTCATCTCTTCTTTAATATTTTCTGAAAAAGCCGCAAGTTCAAGAAGAAGACCTAGAGCTTAATCTTTCCAGATCTGAGACAAAAATTTCTGTTTGTATTTTATTTTAAATCTCTCTGTAAATCTTATAGGAGATTAATCTCCGAGTTGTAGGAATTTTTCATCTTCCGAGTGTAGATCCCTTTTGGATCGAGATTGTAGGAACTTGGTTCCGAGGCGTAGGATTGGATTTCAATCCGAGATAGTGGAGTAGTCAGATATAGTGATTTACTAGATCGGTGAGGGAAAGTGGACGTACCCAAGGTTGGGGAACCACTATAAATCTTCTTGTCGTCTGTAATTGCTTGTTTGTGTGTGCTAGTTCATTAAAATTTTTATTACGCATTTAGACGCACAGTTCACCTATTCACCCCCCCCTCTAAGTGATTTAGGTTGACAACTTAGAACTTTCAATTGGTATCAGAGGGAGGTTGGTCGTTAAAAGGTTAACACCTTGATCAATTTCCTCTCTAAGTTGTCTTTGGGAATTTTCAAGCAATGGACAAGGCTAAGTATTTTTCCAAGCTTCCCCTATGCATAAAGAATAACTTTCCCATGTGGAAAGAGAGAATTATATTTTTCATGGAAGCTGTGGATCCCCGGATCTTCATGATTATTGAAAAAGGTCACAACATTCCTATGACTGTCTTCACTATAAATCCAACCAAGAAGGTTCCAAAGAAGTTAATGGATCTAGATAAAGATGAGATTGCACTTGTCTCTCTGGATAAGAAAGCTAAAAATATTATAGCAAGTGCAGTCGATGAATCGATGCTGCAGAACCTGATTCACTGCCAATCTGATAAGGAGATGTGGCAGTCACCAGTCACTCTAATGGAAGGTACTGAAGAAGTGAGGGATGATAGAAGATTCCTGTGGAACTAGAAGTATGAAGCCTTCAGGCAAGGGCCAAAGGATACTATTGCAGATACATTTAAGAACTTCTTCAAGATAGTCAATGGTCTCAGAGTATATGGCAGAGTCTTCACCAATGGAGAACTGAATGACAAGTTCCTAAGATCCTTAACCAAGGAATGGGACAATAAGGTATGTGCTATCCGGGAATTTGGAAAGCTAGCTGAGACAGATCCTCAGAATCTCTTCGGGAAGCTGATGTTGTATGTGCTTCAAATCAACATGAGGAAAGCTGAAGATGAGAAGAGCAGGTCTGCATCCAAAGAGAAGTCTGTCGCTTTAATGGCAGACACCTCCAGGAAGTCAAAGGCTACCTCTCCAGCCCCAACACAAGAAGTTAGTGAAGAAGAAAACTCAGAGCCAAGTACCTCAGGATCTGAGCTATCTGAAGGAGAGTTTTACTTACTCTCACGGCATTTCAAGAAATTCTTGAATAAGAAAAATCAATGGAAGGGCAAGGATGCCTCTCATAGAAGATCACGACATGACGGTGATCGACATAGAAAAGGCTCAAGCAGCCATGATAGGTATGGTTCTAAAGAGAACAAACATATTTCGACTGACATAGTTTGCTACTATTGTAACAAGCCAGGTCACGTCATAGCTGACTGCCCCCATAAGAAGGAGGGTGGCAGGAGAGAAGAAAAGAAGTCCTCGTACAGTAAGAAGAGGACAGAGAAGAGCCTGATAGCCAAGAAGGGCAAGACTCTTAGTGACTCTGACTCATATGAGCCAAGTGAAGAAGAGGAAGCCTACTTTGGACTTATGGCTCAATCAGATGATGAACAAGATCCCCAGTTAAATGGGGAGGTAAAATCTCACACCCCTCTTTCAGAATCTAAAGTTTCTAAGCATGATCATGAGGACAGCTCCTCTGACGATGAGTCTGAACTCATGGCCCAGTATAAGGAGTTGATCATGGCTTACGACAAATGTCGAAAGGTCGTGAAAACTCAGGCAAAAGAGATTAAGTCTCTAAAGGCCATAGAAAGCTCTCTGAGAGAGGAAGTCTCCAAGATGGAATCACTCAGAGAAGACTTAGATAATGTTGTTGATAAGTTCAACAAGGCTATCAAGCACCTTGATCTGAAGGATGAAATCATCAAAGGGTTGGAAGACTTACTAGAGGCCGAAAAGAAACTTGTTGAAGGTTTTTCTAATCCAAAGGTAGTTCTTCCTCTCGTTGTTGAGTTCTCCGCTCTGGCCAAGGGTGCTGGACTAGGCCATGTAGAAGCTCCAAGTAAATCTTCTAGGAGGAATAAGGCTTAGAGAAGGAATAAGGCCGCCAAGAAGGCCTTAGCCAAAGCAAAGGGGAAAGCCCCTCAAGATCAGACTGTCTTTAAGAAAGTCATATTTCCAACAAATGAGTTTAATCTTGACTCATCCTACGGCCACTTGACTAGGCCTACTTATGTAGAGCCAAAGTCTTGTTACCAAGGATGGACTCACCCTAGAAACTTTGGTGAGAGTGTCTTTAAGGCACCTTATGAAGAAATAATTCTTCATAGTATGGCCCTTATGATCATGGTCATAACTTCAAGAAAGCACCAAAAGTAAAAAACCATTGTAGAAAAGCCTGTAATGGAGAAGAAATCATGTGATTGCCATCATCATGAAGCTTCTTCCTCCAAGAATGCTACCCCTGTTGGACCAGCATCTCAGAAGTTCAAGCAGGAGTTCCTAAGGCAAAGATACAACATGTTTGACTGTTGGTGTTGTGGCAAAATTGGTCATTTTGCCATCGATTATTGGTTTAATCCAAGAAATTTTGCAACTCCTCAAGTTGGAAACATGAGAATAACCACTCATGATGCTAATCCTCAAAGGGGGAGTGTTCTAACACGAGACCAATGACCCAAACATGTTTGGGTTCCTAAGGCAAACTGATTATGATTGCAGGGATGTCCAAAGGCCACCAAAACGTCAATCTAGTATTTGGACAGTGGATGCTCTCGGCACATGACCGGGACAAGAAGCCTACTTCAATATTATTCTCCAGTATTGAACGGACCAAAGATCATCTTTGGAGGTTTAGACCGCGGGATAACTGAAGGCTACGGAATGATCACTAACGATAGTGTATCCTTTTCGGATGTAGATTATGTGGAGGGATTGGAACACAATCTTATAATCATAAGCCAACTATGTGACAAAGGATACATAGTTGAATTCCACGCTAACAAGTGTCTGATAAAGTCCGTTGACAATATGAAAACGATTCTATCTGGCACTCGAAGCAGGAATATATTTTTTTTAAATTTCATCTGTATAGATTCTTCTACACCAGTATGTCTTTTGGCAAAAGATAGTGCGTCTCTTGGTGACCAATGACACAAGAGGTTAGCACATATTAATTTTAAAACTATTAATAAATTATTCTCCCAGAACTTAGTATGTGATGCCCCGAATGTCAAGTACGTAAAAGATAGACCTTGTCATGCATGCGTAAAATGCAAGCAAACAAGGGCTACCTTTAGAAGCATTATTTACAAAAATTCAAGTAGATGTCTCCATCTACTTCATATTGACTTGTTTGGTCCACTGGAAATTAGAAGCTTGGGAGGTAAGGAATATATATTGGTTATTGTTGATGATTACTCGCGCTTTGCATGGGTGTTCTTTCTGAATCACAAGTCAGATACTTTCGACATCTTTAGTAATTTTATCAGGCAGGTCCAGAATGAATACAACTGTTCCGTAGTCAAAATCAGAAGTGGCAATGGAATAGAGTTCAAATCTAGGGCCATGATAGAATTCTGTAAAATCCTAGGTATCTTTCATTAATTTTTCTCTCCTCGCACTCCATAGCAAAATGGAGTAGCTGAGAGAAGGAACAGAACACTCATAGAGGCCTGTAGAACTATGTTGAGTGATACTTCACTACCGGAATACTTCTGTGCTGAAGCCATCAATATTGCATGCCACGTGCAAAATCGAGCACTCATCAATAAGAACCATAATATGACACCTTACGAACTTCTAAAAGGTGGGAAACCAACTGTTTCATATTTTAGAATTTTTGGCTGTAAATGCTTCGTGCTTAACAGTGGTAAGTATCATACTACCAAGTTTAGTGAGAAAAGTTTTAAAGGTATTTTTGTAGGTTATAGTAGCCATAGTAAGGCATACATGATTTTCAATAGAAAAACTCTAGTCATAGTGGAATCCATACATGGTCTATTTGATGAGACAAGCTTGCTACATAGCAAATCATCTAGTGTGCTTGTTGAAGATGCAGGTACAAGGATTAAAGAGATCGGCTTGGATGAACTGACTGAAGGTGGAAAAGAAAAGTTCTTCAAGATCACTACTCCAACCCCCATTGGAGAGGCAGATGATCAAGATGAGGAAAACATCCAAGTTGATGAAGTCACTCTAGTGGCTGAAGAAGTTCCAGATGCTAGAAACCTAGAGCTCAGACATCTGAAGGATCATCCATTGGACCAGATCATAGGAGATCCCCGAGATGGTATCAGAACTCGTCGAGGAACAACTAACGAGAATTTATATTTAAGTTTTCTCTCACAGGTTGAACCAAAGAAGTTTGAGGAAGCCAACTCAGACGCATCATGGATCTTGGCCATGGAAGAAGAAATGAACTAGTTCAAGCGATGCAAAGTTTGGAAACTAGTTCCTAGACCCAAAGGAAAGAATGTCATCGGAACGAAGTGGGTCTACCGGAATAAGTTGGACGAGGATGGAACAATCATAAAGAACAAGGCCAGACTCGTCGCCAAAGGATATCATCAAGAAGAAGGGATCGACTTCGACCAAACATACACTCCAGTGGCAAGGCTAGAGGCCATCCGACTGTTCCTAGCCTATGCGGCATTGAAGGGATTCACTGTCTACCAAATGGATGTGAAGTCCGCCTTCCTAAATGGTGATATAAAGGAAGAAATGTACGTGGAACAGTCCCTAGGTTTTGTTGATCCTAACTTTACTGAGTACGTTTATTTGTTATCGAAAGCGCTGTACGGCTTGAAACAAGCTCCTCGAGCTTGGTACGAAATGCTATATACCTTTCTCCTCGAGAACAAGTTCACAAGGGGAAAGATAGATAAGACATTATTTCTTAGGGAAATTAAAGGCAAGATTTTGCTAGTGCAAATCTATGTCGATGACATTATTTTTGGTTCTACAGACGATAACCTCTGCAAAAAGTTTTCTAAACTTATGCAAGGGAAGTTTGAAATGAGTAGTATGGGAGAGCTGAAGTATTTCTTAGGACTCCAGGTGAAACAATCTGAAGATGGAATTTTCATCTAACAGACGAAGTTCACCAAGGAGTTGATTAAGAAATTCGGAATGGAGAGTGCAGCCTCTATGAGGACTTAGATGGCCTCAGCTATGTCTCTAGACAAGGATGAGAAAGGGAAACCTTTTGATGAAACAAAATACAGAAGCATAGTTGGATCCTTGCACTACCTTACTGCCAGTAGACCAGACATAATGTTCTCTATATGTATCTGTGCTAGATTCCAAGTGAACTGTAAGGAATCTCACTATGCTGCTGCAAAATGGATCTTGAGATACCTTAAAGGTACACTAAATCTTGGCTTATAGTACCCAAGAAGTAATGACAGCAAACTAATTGGTTTTTCAGATGCAGACTTTGCAGGTAGCAAAGATGACAGGAAAAAAACTTCCAGGACATGTCAGTTCCTTGGAAGAAGGCTTATCTCATGGAGCAAAAAAAAGCAAAATTGTGTCGTAATCTCAACAGCCGAGTCAGAGTATATCTCTGCCGGCAGTTGTTGTGCACAATTGCTTTGGCTAAAGAACCAGCTAGAAGATTACAATATGAAAGTTAAATACATTCCGTTATTTTGCGACTCCTCCAGCGCAATAGCAATTGCAAACAACCCTGTCTCGCACAACCGGACAAAGCACATCGAGCTCAGATATCACTTCATCTGGGAGCATGTAGAGTAAGGGGATGTGGATCTGCAGTACGTGCCAACAGATCGACAAGTTGCAGACATCTTCACAAAGCCGTTGGACGAGACCAAGTTCAATTTCTTCAAAATTGAACTTGGGATGTTGAACAAAGAAGGATAGGTCAAAGGGAATCAATTAAAGGCTCAAGAATCGAGGAAACTTCAAAAAGGTCAGAAATTTCTTAAGTGGAAGGCAGTTCTCGAGAACTACTATAACTTCTCGAAAAGAAGGAAATTAGTTCTCGAAAACTTCAAGTCAACTTCTCGAGAATAGAAAATCTGTCTCTCGAGAAGTACTGAAAGTTTTCGAAAATAAGTCCTTTACTTCTCGAGAACTACAATAATACTTCTCGAGAACTACTCTACCTCTCGAGAAATGCCATGTAAATTTTCGATTTCTGTTAATTTCTACTATTTCGAAAATTGCTCGACTTCTTCCTTAATCCAAGGGTTAATTAGGTTCAATTAGACATCTAATCGGTATTACTAGGGTTATATATATATATCTTTAGAATCCTAAATTGAACCGACATTTAAAACTCTCTCTCTCGAAAACTCTTCGTCTTCCGCCGACTAGTGCTTCGACGCCACCGCCTTCTCGCTCTCCGTCCATCGCCGCCGTTCATCTCAGTGGACCAGCAGTTCAAAATCAGTGTCGGCAGCGAGCTAGCAGTAATAGGGATAAAAGAGCTTTCAGAGGATTTCAGAAATCTTCTTCTTCTCCTGGACACCATAGGTTTGACATTTGTTCTATCAGAACCTTGCAAGATTTTATTTCCTGAGGTAGAAGAATTCTTCAGAAATGTTAAGATAAGGAGATATGACACTGTCCTGAAGTCCAATGTCAAGGGCACTAAAATTAAGTTGAGCCCGACTATAGTGTCCCGACTTCTCAGACTACCCCATGTAGATGATTTAGATGAAATAACTGGAGAAGACAATGACAGAACCTATCATTTCTATGGAATTCCAGATGACATTACTACTCTGAGGAGGACTTCTTTAAATGATGTTAGCAAACTTTTAGTGGACATTATTGGCAAAATTCTGTGGTGCAGAACAGAATCAATTGGATTTATTACAAATGACTTCTTCAATATCATGGTTTCCATAGTTTGTAGGAAAAAATTTCCTTATGGTTTGATGATCTTTGATTTGATTAGAGACAGTATAAAAGAACAAAATTTTGCTAGGATAATCTCCCTGATGTTGCATGAGATTGATCCAAATGTCTTCAAGATTTCTAAAGGCACTCCTATCCATCACCTAAAGAAGATCTCCCAAGCCTCCATTCATAGATGGGAATTAAAGCTGAAGAATCCAAAGAAGCTGGCTAAAGAGATTGCAATCCCTGCTAAAGAGGTCAAGACCCCATCTCCCTCCTCTCATAATGTTGCTGAACCATCTGGTGCAGCAACTGAGGGGGAGCCTGCAGCCTCTGTTCCAGATGTCAGAGTTCCTTCTCTAGCCAGATCACCAGCAAGTTCTCCCATCAGAAGTCCTGTCAGAAGCCCAGTAAGATCTCCAACCAGGTCCCTAGTGGCAGTTATTCCCGATGATACCCTCTAAGATGAGCAAGTGCAAGAAACCATTAAATCTACTGCTGAAGATATAGAATGTATGATAAAAGAGCTGACTTCAGATGAACCTTTTCCTTCTCTACACAAGGACACTGCTGAAGAACCATCCAAGAATCCTTCACCAGCTCCACCTCCATCACCAGTTCCATCTCCATCACCAGCACATACTCCATCTCCTGTACCATCACCCAAGTCTCAAACTGCTCAATCCCCATCTGCTAAGAAAGATCTACCAAATACTATTATTCTTTTTGATGAAGATAGAATTTCTCCAGAGCCTGTTGAAGCTCCCCTAAGGAATCTTGACTTCTCCATGCCAACTTTACTTGATGAAGAAGGAGATACAGTCACTCATACTATCAGAGCTAAAAGTTCTGTAGTAATTGATGAGATTCCTCCATGGACTTCTCCTCCTCCTGTTGTTCCTGCTGCTGATGCTGCCCCCATCAATTCAGATATTCTCAGTAAGCTTGAAATCATGTTGGCTGACTAGAGGAAATATTTTGATGAATCTCTGAAGGTAGTCCAGGACAAAGTAACTGCTCTAGAAAAAGAGATGAGTAGAGGATTTGCAGAAATCCAGCATAATACAGACTCCCTGAAAGAATTGTTTCAGATTGGTGGAAAAGCTTTAGACCACACCATTACTAGTGTTGGTCAGGTAATGGAACAATCTGTAACTCTTGCCAACAACCAGATCCAGTTAGACAAGCAAGCTAAAAAATATGTTATGAAAATCTGTGAAGAAGTGGGAACTTTCAAAGAAGATGCTATAAATACTCTATGTGTAGAATTCAGAAAGGGGGAGAGCCTGGTAAAAGAACATGTGGAAAAACTTGTGGATAAGTTTACTGAAGCTGCAAACAAAGCTTGGTCTGAAAAGATAAGTGAAATCAATAGGAATGTTTTAGAGTAAATTCAATCAGTGAAATTTCATACCTATGACACATCAGTATGGATGCACAACCAGATTTCCCCTGAATTTCAGGTTGATCCCAATATCATTCCTCATAACAAAACCCACTTGCTGAAGGACAGTCAAGTCAGATGCCAGCTCAGATGCAACAACCTCAAATGCCCTGCTTTTCTCCTAGGCCAGAAGATCGGGATCCTCCTCCTGCTTCCTATGACCAAGTATGGGGCGATATTATTCCTCAAGGTTTACCTAAGATCCACACCTTTAAGAAAAATAAGTATGGGGAAGGCCCCTCAGCCAGCAAAAGTGTTCCCAAGCCAGATTCTGAGAAAAGAAAGCCACAAGAGTTTGCTGAAGTCTGAATTCCTACCTCCAAGTCATTGATTCTTGATACTCTCAAGTTAGTTATGGACTATAATGAAAACAGGAGTCTCCACTACAGCTCCATTGAGTGGGAACTTTATGAGAAGTTCATGACCAAAAGAAGGATATATGACAGAGAGTATGGCAAGAATAATCCCAAGGCTCCTCCTAAACCTCCTAGATACTACCAAAAACCTTTCAGCTATCAGAGGAGACATCAAGAGAAGTATGACAAACAGCATCAGAGCTAGAGATGATTTTTTCTACAGATACATGTTTTTTTGAGACTATGGAAGAAATGATGTTGAAATTGGAAATCTAAAACTCTATATATATACAATCTCTAGTTTTGCTAATTGTGTGTCTAATTTTCTATCTTGCTTTTGATTTCTATTCTTCATTTACAGTTCTTTCTTTATTGGTGTAATTCACCTTAGTGTAGAGGGTTCTGACTTCTACAAATATGGGGAGATTATTGGGTATTACATCCACAATAACCCAGATTTGCATTAAGTCACCCTTGAACTAAGATGAATTAAGTTGTATTTAATATCTTGGTTTAAGTTATGTGTTTGCAGATCGTTATTGCTAAGTGTAGACCAATGTCAGTCTACAGTGGGTCAAGAACACGGGACCATACAGTGTAATCCCTCACTGTGTGATCCAATGTGTTGACTCATGTGTAGCCTCTTAATTGGGATACACTTCATATTCAAGCACTTGGATCAAGGAATGAAGCTTGGGTTCTTGAAGAGCAGAGAAAATTTTCTATGTCCAGAATTTCTCTAAGTCCACCTCTCGAGAAGTCCATGACAGTTCTCGAGAAGTAGACTTAGCAGAACCCGAGAAGTTCCTTTAGTTCTCGAGAAGCCGAGACTAGTTCTCGAGAAACCTTTTTATAGTTCTTGAGAAGTCAGCCTAAGGTTATCGAGAAGTCCCAGCCTTTATTTCTCAAGTAGTTAGAGACAGCCGCAAAATTATTCTAAGTCCCTCTCTCGAGAAGTCCATCATATTTCTCGATAACTTAGTCTCTAGTTCTCGAGAAGTCAGCATGGTTCTCGAGTATACGGTTTGACTTTCGGGTAATGGTTCTCGAGATGTCTAGTTAGTTCTCGAGAAGCTTCACATAACTCTTGAGTAGACTCAATGTCGTTGTTCTCGAGTACTAACTTGAGTCCAGAAAGTCTAGTTCTCGAGAAGTCAGCCTGTTCTCGAGAACTCATTCATACTTCTCGAGAACTGCTGTCAGTTTTTCTGAAATTTCTCTTAAGTCCAGATCGACGGGGTTTTCAAATGAGACATCGTGATTGGTCCACGTGTCGTCATTAATGTTAATTCTAACCGTTAGGGGAAATCCTATATAGTGTATTTTCATCAAGACTACCCCTAAGCGGAATATCAAATCTCTCAATTATTGTGATCGGTCGTCTCTCTCTCTAGAAGAACAGAAGTTTCAGTCGCCATCGCCGCTCAACGTGAAGATCGACACTTCTGTTTTCGATCAAGAAAGGCTTGCTGTTCAAGGATATCTCATCTTCTCCTTGATCGAGTAGGTCTAAGATTTCTCAGATCAGATCTCTCATCTCTTCTTCAATATTTTCTGAAAAAGCCGCAAGTTTAAGAAGAAGACCTAGAGCTTAATCTTTCCAGATCTGAGACAAAAATTTTTGTTTGTATTTTATTTTAAATCTCTCTATAAATCTTATAGGAGATTAATCTCCGAGTTGTAGGAAGTTTTCATCTTCCGAGTGTAGATCCCTTTTGGATCGAGATTGTAGGAACTTGGTTCCAAGGCGTAGGATTGGATTTCAATCCGAGATAGTGGAGTAGCTGGATCTAGTGATTTACTAGATCGGTGAGGGAAAGTGTACGTACCCAAGGTTGGGGAACCACTATAAATCTTCTTTTCGTCTGTGATTGCTTGTTTGTGTGTGCTAGTTCGGTAAAATTTTTATTCCGCATTTAGAAGCACAATTCACCTATTCACCCCCCTCTAGGTGATTTAGGTTGACAACTTAGAACTTTCAGTATGAAAGTGCTAATAGTGCATGTGCATAGGTAACCAGCATAACTCTCCCCCACCAGACTTTAACTAAACAACCTATCCAAAATTTGCAATAAAAATAGAGAAATAAAAGTTGGGGGAGAGGTTACCCCATGCTAAGAAAATGAGCATACCAGAAGATTGGCGTTAATTTAAGCAGAAAGTTCACGGCCCAAACGAACTCCACCTGCACAAGAGAATACCTCCAATCACACATAATAAAAACATAAAATCACAGAAAGCTAAATTGAACAAATTAAAAGCAGTAGCAGAAAATTTTAACATATTTAAAGCATGGAAATTGGGTTGTCTCCCATAAGCCACTTTTTTTACCGTCCTTAAGGTGGACCAAATACCTATATTAGCAGTTATATAAATATTATTCAGAGCATAAGTTCAAAATGCAACGAAAAAGTCTAAAGTTACACACAATATTAAGCAATAAATAAAACAAGAAAAAGCAGAAAAGGGCCCCAGAGATCCTTCACTCCTCAACTGAACGCTTACTTTTGATTGATCCTTCCAGTCACGCGAGATGAGGGTGAGGCAAAATCTTTAGGGCTCAGGGAATACGAATCTCCCCTGCCCCTAACCTCTTCCTTCTCACGCCAACAGGCAAAATTCTGCGCCTTGCGCATGAGCAGTTCTTTTCTTTTCAGATCCACAGATGGGGATCGCCAGGGTGGTATAACCAGACCAACCAATTCAGTAGCATGTCTATCTTTCTCATTAGTGGGCATCCTTTCCTCACCCGCGGCGGGTGAAAGATCTGCCCAAGTCACTTGTTTAACAGTCTTACAAAATTTGTTCGGATCAATAGAAGTTTTTAAGTCTATCTTCTGCACGCTCTCTTCAGCCTTGCTCAGCTCATGTTTCTTCTTATCTGAATCTTTTTTCACTTCAAGCAACTCCGTCTTCGTCTCTCCTTCAGCTAACATCAGCAGTTTTGCCACTTTCTTAACATTACTTCCTTAATCTGCAGAACACCTGTCTCAGCAACACTAGATAAATCATCCGATAACAAAACATTCAACTTCAGAAGTTATCCGGGTTCATTTGAAATTATAGGGGGAAGTGACGGTGGTAAAGGCAAATCGACCTTGGAAGCCAAGGTGCACCGCTCATATTAAATTACAATGTAGCTTCACTTGCTTTTAGGAATGGGACCCCTAAGATGGGTTTCGATGTATTTCCCATAGGTCCTAACACCTGGAAGTCTGTGACTACAACATCCCATTCAGAATCACTTCCACCTCTTTAATCTCCCCATCGATCTTTACTACCGACCCATCAGCAAGAACACATGGGCCGTTAGTACGCTCGGAGAACACATGGGCCAGTTGCCCCAGCTGTGTCTCTAAGTTCCTCATGGAAGCAGTTTGAGTGGCCATATTAGACTAGGACATCTCAACAAACTTCATCATTTCTTCCAATGCGCTCCTACGAGTCCCTTGCACGTTTATATTATAACCTGGATGCGGCGGTCGTGGCTGGCTACTAGAGGCTTGAGCATCAAATTGATGCTGGCCTCCCTGTCATCTTTGACCGGGAGCATTTTGATTCCACGAGAAATTAGGATGATTTCTCGCGTTGGGGTTATACACATTATTATAAGGAGCGGTGCGGTTATGATTATTTGTAAAATTTATACTCTCGTCATAAGTTATACCTTACGGCTCAGCAAAGGTCTCTCCAACAGTGCACTCATAAGCATGATGGTTGGGGTTACAACAACCCTGGCACGAAATGTCCATAACCCGAGCTGTAGGAGGGGCCGATCTGTTCAACATCGTCCTTCCATCAGAAGTATGATGGCTCGCCTCAGCATGTTGCACCACAACATTCACTTCAAACAGATTCCTTGCCCCTCTAGGGGTATTTCTTCCGGCGGTCCAGTATGTGCTATGGGAGGCAGTGTCACGATGTAGCCTCAATGCCTCGTTTGGAGATAGGTTCATTATTGTGCCTCCAGCTACTGTATCGATCATATCCCTGAAATTAGGCTCAATAGCAAAATAGAATATTTAAACTAAATTCCACGGCTCACAGCCATACTGGGGGCATCGACGTTATAGGTCAGTGAATCTCTCCCATGCCTCAGACAACATTTCTTGGTCCAGGTTCCATAAGGTTTCAATATCCCTATGGGCATTCACAATCTTATCCACCGGGTGGAACTTAGCCAAGAAATTAGAGGACAGGGCCTCCCATATAGTAGCGGTCGCTGGAACAATAGTATGGAGCCAGGTTTTGGCCTTGTCCCTCAACAAAAACGGGAATAGCCTCAGCTTTACTATGTCATCAGAAATACCGACATATCGGAATGTGCCGCAAATTTCTGAGAACTCCTCCAGATGGAGCTGGGAATCCTCACTCGGCAAGCCCGAGAACTGAGTATTATTTCAGATCATATTCAGGATGGAGGGTTTAATCACAAAGTGGTTGTTTACGATGGCCGGTCCGAAGCCAGGGTAAACACTTCCCGCAGTAGGGGTTGTGAAATCACGCATTGTCCTAATGTGTGGTTGGTCCACCTCTTGGCCCTCAATAACACGTTCATCGTGGCCATTTCCTCCTTGGCCAAAATCCTCCATCCTTTCTTCAACAGTAGCAACACGCACGCGAGCTAGCCTCGCACGTGCAGTTTCAAGCTCAAACACAAGATCTTCAACCCTATCACTAGAGTTGGGATCTGTCATACAACACAAAAAATTCTTTCAACAATACCCAAAAACACTTACAAACTTTTTCAAAAGAAAAATACACGCAACGGTTGCACTCCCCGGCAACGCTGCAAAAAACTTGATGCGTCGGCAAGTGCACCGGTCACTGTCAAGTAATAAAGTTGAGGAGTTGAATCCCCGGATATCGATCTCTCAAGGAGTGTAAGTAGGGAGTGTGATTTTGCTATTGAAAAATTGATTGCAAGTGTTAACGTAAACAAAGGGGATTTTGGTTTGGAGTTTCCAAAGTTTAACAATAATAAATCTATTGTGGGTCGCCGTCACCGCGTCTCTTTGGTGGATAACTCAAGAGAGTAAGATGGATGAGCCAATGAGAGTCGCAATCACCTCTTTTCCACGCACGCTTCTAACAATCGCTAGAACGACACTATCTCAACAAGAACAAGAAAAACTGAAGCTCATCAACACAATCAAGAACTAAGATATAGCAAAACATAGACTTGCTGAAATACTTAAGCTAAACAGTGTTCTTACACATCAATCCAACATACAAATAAACAAAAGAAAAATACTACAAGTGAAGGGGGAGAGAAACAATCATTCGCACAAAGGCTTTCCGAGATTCGAGGCCGGAGTCAAGGGTTATCAGGCCTTGTCCGAGCTCTGTCAACGGATGACGTCCGGGGTCCAGAAGGGTTGTCAACTCCTTCCAATAACCCGTCTTCTTCGTGAATAATTGATGGGCTAAATCTATCCTGAGAACTCTACGGATGCAACACCTTAAGAGCTTGAAATAGAGCTTGGAGTTTGGAGAAGACAGTGGTGGCTGGAGATGATGCTATTGCGAGCTCTTGGAGGGAGAATGGGTGCATGAATGGCTCTCTAAGGAGGAGAGAGAAAATAGCATCTGGAGGGAAGTTTTCCCACTCAGAGGAGCGAAAATGGCGGGCTGGATCGGACTGGCTCCCCGGGACGATGAAATCTGCATCTTAAATAGAAAAATCAAAAACAATGGTCATGCACGGTTTGGCACACGACCGTGTGCAAATCGTGTGATATTAACTTTCAGAATAATCCTGTGGAAGGAGAAGCGTTGACCCGTGCGTTTTACTCGCGCACAGACGTTTCCGCCCGTGTGTGAGGGAAATCGTACGAGTAACAACAGAAAGCTGGAATTCAAGGCAGAAGGTGGAACCGTGCGTTTTACTCGCACATAGGTGCTGCCTCCCGTGCTTGAACAAATCGCACCATTAACCACAGATTGGTACAAACAAGAATGCTCCAGGAAAATCGTGTGTTTCCTTCGCGCACGGTTCAGAAGAAACCGTGTGTGAAGATCGTAGAGCTCCGCTCGACAATTTCTTGTATAACAAAACGCACGATCAAGAAGAAATGTGTGCCAAGAAAACGCATGACCGTGCGTTTTCCACGAGCCTGAATTCAAGACTTGGGGGAAAATGCACCACCTGCACTCAAACAAATAAAACCAAAGGGAACCCTCCAGCGTCACAGAAATACAATGAAAATAGCCGGAAAGGGACATGGGGAGCACCATGTGCTTACCCACGAAAATAGAATACGCAATTGCACACCCATGGGCCAAAACAGTGCACAAAGTGTTCAATGACCGGGCAATTCAAATATAACCGAATACAGATTTAAATGCAGTACATGAGTGAGAAAACAAGCCCAGATGAGTCTGAAAAACCCTATAAATATCGGACTCATCACTCTACCTGATAGCCAGTAGACCAGATATAATGTTTCAACATGTGTTTGTGCTAGATATCAGGTCAACACTAAGGAATCTCATTACGTCGCTGCAAAGCGAATTTTAAGTTACCTTAAGGGCACACCTAATCTTGGCTTATGGTACCTAAGAAGTAATGATGTCAAGCTAATTGACTTTTCAGGTGCTAATTTTACAGGAAGTAGGGACGAACAAAAAAGGACTTCTGGGACATTCCAATTCCTTAGAAGACATCTTATTTCATGGAGCAGTAAGAAGCAGAATTGTGTGGCAACTTATACTACCGAGTCAGAGTATATCTCTACGGGTAGTTGTTGCTCACAACTTCTTTGGATAAGTAATCAACTCGAAGATTATAATTTGAAGTTCAGATATATTCCAATATATTGTGACTCCTCCTGCGCAATCGCAATCACAAACAATTTAGTTTCCCACAGCCGTACCAAGCACATCGAGGTGCGCTACCATTTCATCTGGGAGCATGTGGAGAATAAGGACATAGCCCTAAGCTATGTCCCGACAAACAAGCAGGTTGAAAATATTTTTAAGAAGCCACTAGAGGAGACCAAGTTCTCGTTTTTCAAAACGGAGCTAGGTATGCTGAACAAGGACTCATGAAGACAGTCAAACAAGCAGAAATTGTCTCGGGATCTACTTCAACAAGACAGAAATTTTGTACAAGGCAAATTCGGTGAATATCAGCTATCACTCGCCGAATTGTTCTGAGGGCAAAATTTCAAATTTCTCTTAATTGACCAAGCTACCTCCAACGGTATCTCTACTGTTGGGCGGTATCTTCCTGAGAGTCCTACCAGTATATTCACATTGCTACCGCCGTAAATAACTCTACCATCGGGCAGTATCTCCCAGAAACAATTTTCCTACTTTGGGAAGGTTGGGGCGTTACATAACTCATCCTGATGTAAAACTTCCCGAGCCTTCAGTTCGCATGACCAACCTGTCCTGATATAAAACCTCTTAAGCCTCCACTAAAAGTACTAACTCGTCCTGATGTCAAAACTTCTTGAGCCTTCAGCTCGCTGGACTAACATGTCTTGTATCACTATAACCCATATACGGGGTAGATCGTTATATTGTTCCTTCAACCTATTATACTACTCTTGTCTAACTTTTAGTTGTGCATAGTGACTTAGGGTTAATATTGGACTTCCCGAGAACTACCCGGTGAAGGGCTCACAGCGGTACTAGGGAATACGATGGGTTGAATCTCAAATCCACCTTTACAGGACAATTACTTTTATTAGTGACTACCCATTACTAATAACCCACTCTCATTGTTACTCTTAAGAAAACTTAATGTCTTATGGTACCTATAGGGTAGAGAGGATCTCTTTTCGGACTCTGAAACTAACACCTTCTCTTAGTATCCATGTTCACTAACACACGTCACCTATTGGGTATTGTATCCACAATAACCCTAATTTGAAGAAGGTTCCCCTTAAGCTAAGATGAATTGAGATTATATTTGATGCTCTATTTTAGTTATGTACTTGCAGGACTGAATTGCTAAGTACAACCCAATGTTAGGTTACAGTGGATCATGAAATACAGGACTATACAATATAATCCTTCATTGTGTAGGCTAATGTGTTGACTCACATGTAATCTCTCTATTGGGTGTACTTTTATCTCAAGTGCATTAGAAGAATTAAGGAAGGACATGGACTTGGAATCAAAAAAACAGAATTTTACCTAAGTAAAATTCATCGAGTATCGTAAGGGATATTCATCAAATTCATCGAGTATACCCATAGATACAACGTCGAATTCGTCGTGTATACCTACTAGCACTCGTCGAATTTTTCATATTTTACTAAGGGTAAAATCTCTGAGACTTGGAAAATCAGTTAAGTAAAACTCGTCGAGGAACATCAAGTATACTCGTCGAGTTGGTCGAGTGTATCTTCTGATACCCGTCAAATTTGTCGAATATACATGTCGATACATACCGAATTCTCCGAAAATCATTGGGTATACCTTTAGTCTCTGAATTTACTTTCTAGAATTTTCTAAGTCAGCTTCATTGAATATCGGTTAGCTCATGCATTAAATGCGTCAAGTGTATCGGCCGATATACGTCAAATTCGCCAAGCATATCAGTCGATACTCATCGAGTAGGTCAGTCGATACTCGTAAGATTCGTCGAGTATATCTTCTATACAGGGTCAAGTGAAAAGTTCGATCGGGCTGAATTTCTCCAAGTGTTTTTCGTCGAGATTCATATGCAGTTCGACAAGTATACTCGGCTATACATGATGATACTTGACGAATTATACTTAGGGCTATTTTCTTCCTGATTTCAAATTTCTGGTTCGTTCTTCCAGGTAACCATGTATAGTAACCCGCAGCCTTCTCGGTTTGGAATAACTTTTCTAGTCGTTACAAAGGAGGATTCCTATATATATAAGGTGGATTTTTCATCAACCCCAATCGTGCTAAAATCAAATCAAGAATATTCCCGATCAAAAATTTTCCGTCGGCTCACGTACGAACTTCACGATTTACGCTCAGTCGACGACAATGCTGCACGATTCGATCGTATTGAAGCAATTCTACTTGATCATCATTCTCCAAAGTTTCTGATTCTCTCAGATCTAGTCGATCTGCGATCAAAGCCTTCAAAACATTCAGATTTTCCATGTTCTCCAAGACATTCAAGATCAACCTATTCGAAGAACGACAGATTGAAGACTTAGATCTAAATAGGATTACTTGTAATATTTATTATGTAAATCTTTTTTTACATTTGTAGGAGGTTTTTCCCTCCGAGTTGTAGATATATGTTTGGATCGAGTTGTAGGAGAGTTTGTTCTCCAAGTGGTAGGAGCATTGTCTCCGAGGTATAGCAGTTGAGGATTCAAGGTGTAAGATTTTTTTAAACCTGAGAAAGGTGAAGTAGCTGAATCTATCCCTTCGTGGTAGATAGGTGAGGCGGGAAAGTGGACGTACCCAACTCGGGAAACCATTATAGATCTCTGTGTTTTGTGTGCTTTATTTTTAAGTTATTTTAATCTGCAAAAATATATAGACCTCACATATTCACCCCCTCTAGGTGATTTAGGTAGACACTAGATACTTTCAATTGGTATTAGAGGGGTGCTGTTCGACATAAAGTTAACACCTTGAACAAGATATCTTATCTAGTGTCAATAGATTCATCTTCATTGTTATGGACAAGAAGCAAGGATATTTATTCTATGAAGTTACCTATATGCACAAAATAGAACTTTCCCATGTGTAAAGAAAGAGTTAGATTTTTCATAGAAGCAGTAGATCCCAGAATATTTCAGATTATGGAAGAAGGAACTCACATTCCTACGCAAGCCACTACTCTGAATCATGCAGTCATGATTCCAAAAAAATGGACTTGACCAAGGATTAAATTGCCCTTGTCTCCTTGGACAAAAAAGCAAATAATATTATAGTCAGTGCAGTGGATGATTCAATGCTTCAAAAATTTATTCAACTACAAATCTGTCAAGGAGATGTGGGACTGCGTAGTAGTTCTCATGGAAGGAACCAAAGAAGTTAGAGATAATCATAGATCATTGATGAATCAAGAATACGAAGCATTCAAGCAAGGTGCTAATGATACTATTGCTGATAGCTTTGAAAAAATCTTCAAGATCGTCAATGGGGTCAGAAACTACGGTCGCACCTTCACTAATGGTGAACCTAACGACAAATTCCTCATATCCCTGATAAAGGAATGGGACACAAAAGTTGTTGCCATTAGGGAGTTTGGGAAGTTGTCAGAGATTGATCCCCAGAACCTCTTTAGAAAGCTGCTCTCCTACAAACTTCAAATGAATACTAGAAAGAAAGAGGAGCAAAGCAACAAAACTTTAAGTAAAGAGAAGTCAGTCGCCCTGAAAGCTGAGGGAGCAAGAAATTATAAAGCCGTGTCACCAGTAAGGACACGAGCTCCAGAAACTCTAAAAGGCTCAGAGCCAAGCACGTCAGGCTTTGAATTATCTGATTGAGAATTCTCACTAATCTTCAAGCAATTCAAGAGATTGCCCAGCAAGAGGAGGCAAATGAAAAATCAGTCCTCCTCCTCTGACTTCAGAAGATCACATCGTGATGGTGATTGCTCCAAGAAGAGCTACAATCGAGAGGACGGGTATAAATCTAAACCGAATAAACATTCTTCCTCTGACATTGTTTGTTATTATTGTAATAAGCCAGGACATATGATTGCGGAGTGTCCTTATAAGAAGAAGGAAGGTTCCAAGAAGGAAGAGAAGAGATCCTTCAAAGGTAAGAGTAAGGAAGTGAAAAGCTTCGTCGCAAAGAAGTCCAAGACTCTCAGCGATAGTGACTCGAGTGAGTCAAGTTCAGAAAATGAGGAAGCTTACTTCGGGCTCACGGATCAATCTGATGAGGAAGTAGGCGACTCCCAATACTATAGGAAGGTAAACTCTCACACAATCCTTTCTGAATCGAAAACCTCTACTAATGGTCATGAAGACTACTCTTTTGAGGAAGATTAATCTGACTTGATGGATAAGCATATAGAACTTTTGAAAGCTTTTGACAAATGTTATAAGGTGGTCAAAAGGCAATTAAAAGAAATTGCTTATCCCATGGTAGTGGAATCAAGCCTGAGGGAGGAAATTGTTGAATTAACTCCTCTCAGAAGTGAAGTTCACTCCTTGTAAGAGGAATTGAAATGCTCCGCTGAACTGTTAAGTCATAAGGAGAAATACTTAGATGAGTTGGAAGAGAAGCTCTTGGTGGAAAGTAAGCTGGTTGAAAGCTACTTGAATCCAAAGACCATCCTTCCCCTCATTGATGTGTTTTCTACTCCCAAGAAGGGTAGTTGTCTTAGCCATGTAGCTGGAAAAGGTAAGGCTACTAAGAAAGCCAGTACTAAAGACAAAGGGAAGGCACTACAAGGTCAGCTCTCGTTTAAGAAGGTAATCTTCTCGCCGAATAAATTTGACCTTGAGTCGTCCTTCGGTCACTTTGCTAGGCCAACTTATGTGGAGCCAAAAATGCACTACCAAGGATGGACCCCTCCATAAGACTTTTGTGGTAGTGTTTTCAAAGCACCTTATAAAGAGATTACTCTTAAAAACTATGGTCCTTACATTCATGGACCAAGTGGTAAGAAGGCTCCAAAAGCCAACCCAATTGTTCCCAAGGCCATAGAAACTATGAAGCCTTGTGTAGCTTCAACTACGAGGATTCCACTTCCAAGTCTATGGCCCCTGCTAGACCTCAGGTTTAAAAGGTAAAGCAGAAATATAAGAGAAGGTACAACAGATTTTACTGTTGGTGTTGCGGGAAGATTATTCACTTCGTCATAGATTGCAGGTTTCATCCGATAAAGCCTTAAACTCCACGAGTTAGCATTGCGAGGCTGACCACTCGCAATGTTAATGTTCCAAGTGGTGTTAGAATAATAATGAACCAAGGACCCAAGTCTGTTTGGATTCCTAAAGTAAAATGATTTATGTTTACAAGTATGTCCAAAGGCTAATAAAATGTCAATCTAGTATTTGGACAGTGGCTGCTCTCGGCATATGACCGGGACTAGAAGCCTATTGCGATAATTTATCCCACTTGATGATGAGCCAAAAGTTATCTTTGGAGGGTGTGACAAGGGAATAACTAAAGGCTACGGTATGATTTCCAATGGTATAGTCTCTTTCACAGACGTGGCTTATGTTGAAGGATTATAAAATAATCTGATAAGCATAAATCAATTATGCGATAAAGGCTATATCGTTAAGTTCTACAAGGACAAGTGTCTGATAAAGTCATCTGTTAGTTTGGAGACAATTTTAATAGACACTCGGAGTAGAAATATTTTTTGTTTAAATATTCTATGTTTAAACAATTCTACACTAATGTGTTTTTTGGCAAAAGATAGTGCATCTTTTTGTGACCAATGACACAAGAGATTAACACATATTAATTTCAAAACTATAAATATGTTATTTTCTCATAACTTAGTGTGTAATGCCCCCAGCATTAAGCGCCTTAAAGAGAGTTTGTGTCAAGCATGCTAGATGGTTAAGCAGACAAGGGCCACCTTTAAACATATTTCTGACAAATATTCCTCTATAAGTTTATACCTACTTTATATGGACTTATTCGATCCTATGCCAATTCATAGTTTAGAAGTAAAGTTTATACGTTGGTCATTGTTGATGACTAATCTCATTTTACTTGTGTGTTCTTTATGAAACACAAGTCAGGCATATTTGAAGCTTTCACAAATTTTGTTGGGCAAATACAGAACGAATTAAACAACTCAGTGGTCAAAATCAGAAGTGATCACGGAATAGAATTTGAGTCTAGTATCATGTCAACATTCTATGAAAGTCAAGGTGTCTTTCATGAGTTTTCCTCTCTGCGTACTCCATAACAAAATAGAGTTGTTGAGAGAAGGAATAGAACTCTAATTGAAGCATGTACAACTATGTTGAATGAAGCCTCACTACCAGAGTACTTCTGGGCTGAAGTAGTCAATACAGCTTGCCACGTGAAAAACAGAGCTTTAATCAACAAAAACCATTGTATGACGACCTATGAACTATTGAAGGGCGGAAAACCAACTGTGTCCTACTTAAGGATCTTTGACAGTAAATGCTTCGTACTTAACTGTTAGGTCCATTGATCCCAATGTCCCTGATTTATAAGAAGTCAAACAAGTCAATGATATACACCAAATTGTATTTGATATGGTTGCAAGTTAATGCATGCAGGTTAGTACTTGTTACAATGATAGGATAGGTGGACACAAAGGAGTTAGCTGGATAGCCAAGAAATTGCCTAAGTCCACAAGCGTTGAGTGGAGCAAGCTCACTCAATGCCAGATGGCTTAAGGAAGGAAGCTGGATAAAGAAATGCAGCTAAGTCCACAGGCATTGAGTGTAGCAAGCTCACTCAATGTCAGATGGCTTAAGGAAGGGAGCTGGATAAAAAAATACAGCCAATTCCACAGGCATTGAGTGAAGGCAGTTCCCTTAACGCCATAGAACAAAAAGTGTTGAATAAAGCTGGGTCTGTCAAAGCCTAAGTAGTGGAAGCTAGAAAAATAGCTAAGTCCACAGGCGTTGAGTGATATCAACTCTCTAATGCTATGCGGCATAATTCGTCGAGTATTGCTGCCTAAGTCAAAGCAGCAAAGTTTCTGTCAAAGAAAAATAAGCTAAGTACAGAAGGGTTGAGTGAAGCCTATTCACTCAACGCCATACTGATTCTATCAACGCCATAGAAGATAAACTGGAAAATTCATCTAAGTCCATAGGAATTGAGTGATGTCATTTCACTCAATGCCAAATGACATAAAGCTTTGAGTCAAGCTCTTGCAATCAAAGACAAGGGGAAAGAGTGAAATAGAAAAATGGCTAAGTACAAAAGAATTTAGTGATGAAGCTACACTCAACGCTCTCAATGTCATGTAGTGGAGCAGTTGCGGCCACGTACAAAAGCGTTGAGTGATGAAGCTACACTCAACGCTTTCAATGCCATAGCATAAAAGGCATTGAGTGATGAAGCTACACTCAACGCTCTCAACGCCAAGGTTGCTGAAGATGCAGAAAATATTCTAAGGCAAAAAGCATTGAGTGATGAAGCTACACTCAATACTCTTAATGCATAGGATACAGAAAGAGCAGAAAGCTAAGCTAAGTCTAAAATCATTGAGTGAAGGGCATTCACTCAATGCCACTCAATGTCAAGGAAGCTGCAAAATGACTAAGTACATAATCGTTGAGTGAAAGCCATTCACTCAATGCCACTAAATGCCTAAGTGGATTCTGAGAATTTTGCTAAGTCCATAAGGGTTGACGTCAACAAAATTCAACAAAGTCAACGCAGTTCAAAATAGTTGCGGGAAAGCGGCAGAATAACGTTAATGGCACTGATGGCCAGTTGGTTGTCTTCTTGTGTAAAAGGAAGGTAATATTCCAGCAATTAAGGATGGGCCCACACAAAAAAGAGCCGTTGATCAGCATACAATAAAAGGGGAAGATTGGCTGAGTTAGTGACAGGAATTAGGGTTTTCAGTTTACGTATTCTTGCGGCTGAACATTGTCTTCTTCCTCGCCTTCTTGCCGAGCCTAAAGAAGAAGTTCACTTCTATGAACCTAAAAGCGAATCGAGATAGCTGGAGCGATTTTCATCTGCGACAGCAAGTTCAGAATTATATTCTGAAAAAGGAGGAGCAGAGTTCTCAAATATCTTCAGGAGCTAGGGCTGAGATAATCTCTATCCAGGAAAGGCAGTGTTGGGTACATTAGAAAATGTGTACCTGATTTGGAGAAGCCTCACTTAGCTCAATGATATACATCAAGGTGTATTTGATGTTATTTTGAGTTTATATGTGCAGGTTAAGAATGTGCTAGAATGCAGGAAAAAGATTCTAAGTCCATATGTCGACACCTGAGGAAGCTGTGTCAACACTTCAGTAAGATTGTGTTGACACTTGGAAATGGTTGTGTCAAACCTTCAGTGAGTTTTTGTCGACACCGGGAGTAAGTGTCGACATACAGAAGCTTAGTCGACATCAACTGTGTCGACACTGGGAGGCTGTGTCGACATACAGAGGTAGAGTCGACAACAACTGTGTTGACACCTGGAGGCAGTGTCGACACACGCTATGTTCTGAGTACAAATCAACTGTGTCGACACACAGGACTTGTGTCGACACACAAGACTTGTGTCGACACACAGCTGAGTCTAGACCAAGTTGATTGCTGATGAATGGTGAAGTGTTTATGTCGACACAAATAATTAGTGGCGACACATTCTTAAGATGCAGTGTCAAGAAGATGTGTCGACATCAAGGCAGTTATGTCGACAACACCAAAGTCTGTGTCAACACTGAAGTCACTTGTGTCGATACATTTTGACAGATTGTCTCGACACTTTATGACAGTCAGTCTCGACGCTTTGCTGACAGAGACAAAGGTTCAAGAACTGTTTGAGGACTTGACAGCTGTGAGTTACAATAGGTTTACTGAAGCTGTCAGACTTGTCAGAAGTTAGTTAGAAACCGGATCAGCCGGTTACCATGGATGAAGTCTATATATAGATGGATTCAGAAGAAGAAGTGGATCATACACACAACAAACACAACTATTGTAAGATTGATCTCTGATCAAGAAAGTACAAGTCACAAAGAAGAAGATCTTCGTGAGAAGATCAAAGAAGACGTTCTGAAGTAGTTATCTATTCAGATTCTGTCTAAGTTGAATTCAATCAAGAATTCAGTAGTATCTTCAAGAGGTTTGGAGAGAGAGATCCAGCTATTTGAAGTCAAGAAGGAGACAATCACAGGTCTCTCAAGAAGCAGATACTGAACTAATCTGTCAAGAAGATTCAAATCTATTTCTTGAATCTAAGGAGGAAGCTGCCAGTCGGTTATATTCAAAAGAAATCAACCCAACTAAGTTCAGATTCAAGAAGCTTTGAAGAAAGCTAAGATCAAGTTGATTTCAGCCATCAGCCTCTTCAAGAAGCTGATCAAAAAAGTTCTTATCCCTTCTTTCTCAACAGGGGTAAGAGATTATAAAATTCTTTATCAAATTCTGTAGGATCTATTCATAGATCTGAGTTGTAAGCCTGTTTTATAAAGGCTGAGTGTAGGAGATTTGTTCTATGAGTGATAGGGTTGTTTGTGCCTGAGTTGTAGGAGAAGGTATTCTTTGAGTTGTAGGCCTTATGGCAAGGCTGAGGTAGGGCTTATTAGCCTGAGTTGTAGGAATGTGGAAACATTCTGAGTTGTAGGAATCCTTCTGGATTTTGAGCTGTAGGATCTGAGGATCTGAGTTAAAGGAAGAAGTTAGGCCGAATCTAGCATACTGCTGGATAGGTGAAGGGGGAAGTGGATGTACCCAGAATTTGGAGAAACACTATAAATACTGTGTGCAATCTGTGAATTATGTAGCTGTAGAATCTGTGATTGTGTGTGCTGAGTTTGCTGTAGAATTTTCTGTTTTATATTACAGCATTGAAGTGATATTCTGTCTTAATTTTAAAATAAGAATTAGAACCTATTCACCCCCCCCCCCCCCCTCCTCTAGGTATTTAGGTAGTCTTGAAAGTAAAACTATCAAGTGGTATCAGAGGGAGGTTGCTCAAAGAAGGACTTAATAGTCTGAGTTAGATCCCTAAGGCAGAATCAAGAATCAAGAAAATGGGTTCTGGAGAGAATCACAAGGAACCCACAATGAATTTACCCATCTACAGGAAAGAGATTTTTGGAATCTGGAAAGAAAGGGTTAGGTTGTTTATGGAGGCCTCTGACCCAAGGATATATATCACAGTAAAAGAAGGTCCATATATCCCAATGAATGTGTTTGTTCTAGATGCAAATCAAAGAACTCCTAAAGATTTTTCTGAAATGACTAAAGATGAGATTATACTGGGAACTATGGATAAAAGAGCTCAGAATATCATAGTGAGTGTCATAGATGATTCTACTTTCCAAAATTTGATTCACTGCAAAACCTCCAAGGAAATATGGGACACTTTGATTGTCTACATGGAGGGTTCTGAAGAAGTTAGACAAGACAGAAAGTCTATGCTCAATCAAGAATATGAGAGTTTCAGACAAGGGAACTCTGATAGCATATCTGAATGCTACAAGAAATTCTACAGGATAGTGAATGAACTGATGTCCTATGGAAGGGTATTCAGTACATATGAGCTAAATGACAAATTCCTAAGATACTTGACAAAGGATTGGGATACCAAGATTTGTGCCATTAGAGAAGTGGCCAAACTAGCAAACATTTCTCCTCCAACCTTATTTGGAAAGTTGTTATCATATAAAATGCAACTAATGTCTAAGAAGGAGGAAGAAAGAAATACAAAAGGAGAGCATAGAGAAAGGTCTGTGGCCTTCAAGGTTGAAGCCACTAGAAAGAATAGAAGGATATCTCCATCACCTCCTAAGGAAGTTTTTGAAGTTATCTCAGATAATTTAGACAATCAAAAATCAGATAGCAGTGATTCAGATGCAGATTTTGCTGCCTTTACAAGGTAGTTTCAGAGGTTCTTGAAGAAGAAGCAGTGGAAGTCAAGGCCCTCCACATCACAGCCAGTTGATGACTACTATGAAAAGAGAAAATCATCAAGAAAGGAAAGGAGCAGGTCTAAGCCCAGCAAAGCTACAACATAAAAAATTATTTTCTATTATTGCAATAGGCCTGGACATGTGGTGGCTGAGTGTCAAAAAAAGAGGAAGGAGTCAGCAGACAGAAAGAAGACTCAACAAAAGGGCAAGAAGGATAAATCCTTTGTTGCTAAGAAGGAGAAGAGTCTTACAAATCAATCCTCCTCAGAGTCAGAATCTGAAGCTGAAGCATACATTGGACTATATACAGCTAGTGAAGAAGATGAGTTTATGCAATTGCTGAACTCCATATATGAACAAGAAGACCATCAGTGCATGGGACTGATGGCTGAATCAGAAGACAACAAGTGCTAGGATCAGCCTGGTCCCAGTAAGGTACAAAGTAATTCTAGAATTTCTGATTATAGTACTGGTTCAGAGTCAGATTCATCTACATCAAGTGATGAGGATGGATCTGAATCTGAAGGAGATATTCATCAGTTGATAGATGAATATGGGGACTTATTGAAGGAACTTAAAAAAATAAAAAACCTGGCCAAAACTCAGGCTAAGGAAATTGCAGATCTTAAGATGACTGCATCTGGTTTAGAGAAAGAATTAGATCAAAAAATGAATGAGGTTGCCAAGCTGAAAACTATAACTGTTATTCAGATGGGTACAATCACATATAAAAATGATCTAATTAAAAGTCTGGAAGTCAGACTTCAAAAGGAGAAAGATCTAGTGGCTAGTTACTCTAAGACAAAATCAGTCTTACCCTTAATAGATGAGTTTGTGGCTCAAAAGGGTAAGGCAGGATTAGGTTTTAAAGGTAACACCAGGGCTGTCCAATTCAAGAGAAAAGGCAAAGAACCAGTCCAGCCAGTAAATTTTAAAGTTCCTGTAATGTTTAGAAAGGTACAAGTGCCTTCTAACAAATATTATCTTGAAAACATTCATGGTCATAATAAGACTGCTGTTCTGAATAACAAGGGTGTTAATGCCAATAAGTCAGCCCATGTCAATAAACCCCATGTTCCAAGGAAAACAGTGGGTGTAGCTGCAGAAGCACCAGCACAGAACAGAAATTTTTCTGCCAAAAATGTATCTAGACCTAGATACTTCAAGTATGAATGTTGGTGTTGTGGCAAGACAGGCCATTTTGCCTTAAAATTCTGGCATAACATAAGTGTCAGGAAGAACAATTGTCTACCAGTTAGAAGAGCTGCTGGTAGATTTGATATGAATGGTGCTAACTTGAACCAAGGACCAAATACTTTCTTTGGCTCTAAGGTTAGGTAATTTTGAATTGCAGGAAAGTCCAAGTTGTCATGCCCCTATATGGTACTTGGACAGTGGATGTTTCAAGCACATGACTGGAACAAAGGGGCTGCTGAAGGAGTACTCACCTATCAAGGATGGGCTTAAAGTAATCTTTGGTGGATCTGAAAGAGGAATCATCAAAGGATTTAGTAACATTTCTTCAAACCAAATTACCATCACTCAAGTGGCTTATGTAAAAGGTTTGAAACACAACCTGATAAGCATAAGTCAGCTGAGTGATCTAGGATATGACATTTCATTTGTTAAGAATGGATGTCATATCAAAAGGTCAAGTGATCAAAAGGTCATATTGATTGGGTATAGAAAAAGAAATGTTTATTGTCTTGACTTTGTGTGTGAGAACAAGGTTTATCCTATTTGTCTTGTAGCTGATGAGAGAGCATCTCATTGTGTCAAATGGCACAAGAGGCTGTCTCATCTTAACTACAAAATAATTGGCCAACTCTTTAGCAAAGAGTTAGTGAGGAATGGTCCTCAAGTTAAGTGTATAAAGGATGTGATATGTTAAGCTTGTCAAAAAGGCAAGCAGACAAAATCCTCCTTTCATAGCCTTGAAAACAAGGATTCTGTGAGGTGTCTATACCTCTTACATATGGATCTTTTTGGTCCTCTGCCAGTTCATAGTCTAGGTAGGAAGGTCTATACTTTTGTGGTAGTATATGACTATTCTAGATATTCCTGGGTGTTCTTTCTGAGACAAAAATAAGAAACCCCAAGTGTTTTACATAGTTTTGTCAAACAAATTCAGAATGAACTGGACAGTACAGTGGTCAAAATCAGAATTGACCATGGCACTGAATTTCAATCTGAAAGTATGACAAGACTGTGTGAAGAATTTGGGATTTTCCAAGAATTCTCCTCACCTAGAACACCACAGCAAAATGGTATTGCTGAAAGGAAGAATAGAACATTGATTGAAGCTGGTAGAACTCTATTGAGTGACACTTCTCTCCCAAAATACTTCTGGGCTGAGGCACTTAGTATTGCATGTCATATGATTAATAGGGCCTCTATTACCAAAAGCCACAAAAAAACACCCTATGAGATCATGAAAGGTAGAAAACCAAATTTATCCTATTTTAGAATCTTTGGTTGCAAGTGTTATATCCTTAACAATGGCAAGTCTTATCTAACTAAGTTTGCTGCCAAATCCCAAGATGAGATATTTGTTGGGTACAATATCAATAGTAAGGCTTATAGGGTCTACAACTTAATTACACAGGTTGTAGAAGAATCTGTACATGTTGTATTTAATGAAACTAGATTAATCAACAGTAAGTTGCCTTATAGTTCATGCAGTCCAGCAGATATAAGCAATTGAATGGACAAGCTTTCCATTAAAGAAGGCTCAATTGCAGATGAAGAATTGGAAAATGATGGCTACTGTCCAGGGGGAGTACAAGACTCTCTAGAAGCTGATGACAACCAAGAGGTGCAGCATAATGAAGAAACTGGAGGTGTTCAGCCAGATGGAAGTCTACCCGTAGCTGTTTGACAACTAAAGGATCATCCAGCAAATCAGATAATTGGTGATCCAAGACATAGAGTGCAAACATGAAGCAGAAATCTGAATACAGTCATGCACTCAAGTTTTCTATCTCAACTAGAGCCAAAGAAATTTGAAGAAGCTATCCAAGACCAACACTAAATTAATGCTATGTAAGAGGAGCTTAATTAGTTTAGAAGATGCAAGGTCTGGGATTTAGTTCCTAAACCAAAAGACCACAACATCATTGGTACAAAGTGGATTTTTAGGAACAAGTTGGATGAGAGTGGAGTTATTGTGAAGAACAAAGCAAGATTGGTTGCAAAAGGATACAGGCAGGAAGAGGGAATAGACTTTGATCAAACATTTGCCCCAGTAGCAAGACTGGAAGCAATCAAGATGTTCCTTGCCTATGCAGTATATCAAGGCTTAAGGTATACCAAATGGATGTGAAATCAGCATTCCTGAATGGTGATCTAAAAGAAGAAGTCTATGTATAGCAGCCATCAGGTTTTGTAGATTCTCTTAAACCTGGTTATGTCTATAGACTTAGGAAAGCATTGTATGGGTTAAAGCAAGCCCCAAGGGCTTGGTATGAAACCCTGTCTACTTTCCTTATTGAGAACAAATTCTCAAGAGGTAAAATAGACAAAAGTCTATTCCTAAGGGAATCTAAAGGTAAGATAATCTTAGTTCAGATCTATGTAGATGATATAATTTTTGGGTCTACAGAGAACAACCTTTGCAAGAAGTTTGCCAAACTTATGGAAGGGAAGTTTGAAATGAGCAGTATGGGGGAACTTAAGTTCTTCTTGGGACTCCAAGTAAGACAGACTGAAGATGGCTTGTCCATATCCCAGTCTAAGTTCACCAAGGAGTTAATTAAGAAGTATGGTATGGAATCATCCTCCACCATGAGAACTCCTATGGGAACAAGTATGCCTATATGCAAAGATGATGCAGGTAATCCTGTAGATGAGTCTTTGTATAGAGGAATTATTGGCTCTCTATTATATCTCACTACTAGTAGACCAGACATTATGTATGCTACATGTGTCTGTGCTAGGTACCAAGCATGCCCTAAAGAATCACATTATACTACAGTAAAGAGGATTTTGAGATATCTAAAGGGCACACCTAATATAGGCCTTTGGTACCCTAGGAATGGAGATTTTCTAATAACAGGTTATTCAGATGCAGATTTTGCAGGCTGTAGAGAAGATAGAAAAAGCACTACAGGTACATGCCAATTCTTGGGAGGAAGGTTGATATCCTGGAGCAGTAAGAAGCAGACTAGTGTGTCAATATCCACAGCTGAGTGAATATATGGCAGCAGGAAGTTGCTGTGCACAGCTGTTGTGGATTCAGCATCAGCTAAGGGACTATGGTATTCAAGTAAGTAGAACACCTTTATTGTGTGATTCTAAAAGTGCCATTTCTATTGCAAACAATCCTGTTTCACATAGTAGGACTAAGCATATAGAGATAAGATAACATTTTCTTAGAGAACATGTAGAAAAAGAAGACATCTCATTAGAATTTGTTAAAACTGATTAACAAATTTCAGATGTATTTACTAAGCCTCTGGATGAAACTAAATTCAATAGATTTAAAATTGAATTAGGAATGCTGACCATAGGTTAGTTTACTAAAAATTGGCTAAGTAAAATGGTGTCGACACATTCAGTAATAAAGTGTCGACATAGAGAAGTTATGTCGAAAATTCAGGGAAATTGTGTCGACACAGAGTAAAAGCGTCGACACCTAAGGGACTATATGTACACACATCCAGACAAGCAGTGTCAACACATCCAAAAGAGTTATGTCGACACATCTAGAGAAGTGGTGTCCTCATATTCAGACTTTGTGTCGACACTTCGAATAAGTGTCGACACAGAATTTCTGTTCCTCGTCTTCATAAGTCAAGTGTCGACACATCATCAATTTGTGTCGACACATAGAGGTCAACTTTGTTGTCGAGACATTAGGAGTTTGTGTCGACACATTCCAACTGTGTCGACACATTTAGACTATTTTTGCCCTCCTTTTGACCTTCTTTGATTAGAAGGGTATAAATAGGTCAAGAACATATTCTGTCGACACGGTCACCAGGGTTTCAAAACAAAAACCTTGTGTCGACAAACTCTCTTCTCTCCAACCTGCATTCTCTTCATCCCAATGGTGCCCAAGGTTGAAGACAACATCAATGAAGGGTATGAGTTGGTTAGGCAAGCATTCGACGATGCCGCAACGGAGATCCAACGGGTCATTTCTCTTCTTGCAGACAACGGATTAGAATATCTCGTCTCTGAACCTACTAAGATATGGAAGAAAGAAGTATTCGAGTTGTAACATCCCATTTCCAACTAGACCCCTAAGAGTGGTTTTGTCATGACAAAACCCTAGGAAAGCCCAAGAAAGAGTCAAGTGGACCTGGTGGTGTGGATAGATGCACTATGGTTTGCAAATAGTAAACTCCAAAGCCATGGTTTAAGGTGATCATGAAGCTTCACCAAGACTCCAAGACCCCACCCATACCTTTATAACTCTAGTAAGGGGTCAATGGGTCACTAAGGACCCATGGAGGGCAGCCAAAGGACCTAGGTTGACCAAAGTCAACTCTAACCCTAATTGGGTCAAATTGACTTACACAAGGGTCAATTGTAGTCTCTTAGCCAAATGGACCACCCCTATACCTCCATAACCCTAGGTAGGGGTCAATGGGTCACTAAGGACCCATGGAGGGTAGTCAAGGGAGCTAAGTTGACCAAAGTCAACTCTAACCCTAATTGGGTCAAATTGACCTACACAAGAGTCAATTGCATTCCCTTAGCCAAGTGGACCCCACCCATACCCTCATAGCCCTAGTAAGAGGCCTGTAGGTCACCAAGGACCCATTGGGACCAATCATAAAGGCTAGGTTGACCAAAGTCAACTATTGACCTAAAATGGTCAAAGTGCCCTAGTTAAGGGTCAAGTGACCTCCAAGGGCCAATCCAACCCCACCTTGACCCTAGGGGAGGCTAATGGGTCCCCAAGGACCCATTTAAGAAACCTCAAGGACCAATTTGACCTAGGTGGGCCCTAGTCCAACTTTGGGTCACGTTAGCCCAAATGGGCTAACTCAAGCTCAAGCCCATTGCAATTGGGCTAACCTTGACTTAAGTGACCAAATGGACTTGTGGGCTGCCATAGGATAGGGAGGAGCCAAATTTTAGGCTTGGTGACTAGGAGAGAGAAAGCTACCCATGGAGGAGAGAGAAGGAGAAGAAAGAAGAAGGAAGGATGACTTTGTGCTCCTCCGCCCCCCTCCCCAACCTCCCCATTCAATTCAGAAGAACAAGGGGGAGTGCAGCAGCAATCCTTGACTGATTGGAGCAAGCTCCACCCCCCCTACCAACCAAAGCCGCCATCTTTAACTTAGGCCAAAAATGGCATAGGGCAATTCAGCTACCTAACACCTCCCCTCTTCCTTTTAAAAGCTCCATTGGACTCCAAGGAGTAATTCCCACCATTTTCCTGAAGGAGCCAGCAAGTTTCCTGTGTTTTTGAAGAGGCCGACCACCACCGGCCACCACCATGCCAATCCGGCTATCAGCACGGCTACAGCCGCCACCACAGGTCCTCCTCCACTCCTTCTTACATAGGTAGTCCTTAGGAATCATTAGAGACAAGGTTAGGGCTCATTTGAGCCTAATCGGATTTTCAAAATCATGGATTTTCCATGAAAATCCATACTATCGGGATGGCCGGAATAGTGCTCCCCGGCGGCCGGGCCGCCGCCTGAAGATAACCCCGACCACCACGAAGGTGTTGGCGGCGGTGGCCGGCCGGGGAGGTGGCCGGATCGCCGGCGGCAACCGCTGGAAGATGGCCCAGGCGGGACAAATCTGGGCCATCGGCTGGAGGAAGGAGATGACCAGATCCCGTCCAAAATCGCGTCAAGATTCATGCTGATATGGATATAAACTATAGCTTAAATTTAATATTAATTCAATTCTGTCACAGCAAATGGTATTTAATGTTTTTAATTATTAAAAATACTTAGGCTTCATTTCAGAAAAACTGGTCAGCATATAAAATGTAGCCCTATGGGTCTAATTTCAAACAAAATTAGTTTGGACCAATTTGGGTGACTGGTTTGACCAGGGAACTCATTTTGGTGGGGTCTATACATATGTCTAGGCAGACATTAAACAGAGTGCCCACACTTCATCCTTAGCCCGAATGAGTTGAAATTTTGGCAGGGAGTCACCCTAACTAATATCTAGACCCTACCCAAAAATGGTAATTTTTGGAGATAATTTTTCTATAGTTTTGTAAATAATTTAATTTATCTAGGGTAAATTAATTTATGGGTCAAATGAATTCCAAATTCATCCAAATTTTGGAGGGAGGTATTTGATGTCAATATAGAACTCTGGTTAAAATTTCATTAAGTGTGGAGATGATTTAAATGGAAATCATGCAAACCCTAGCCTTGCCCTAAGAAGGGCATTTTGGTCTAAAAATGTATTGTTGGTTTAGGATGTCCAATTCACCTCAACAGAGGTTCAAATTTGGGCCACTGACTTGGAATGAACTTGTGCACCTTACAATGAAATAAGGGGAGGTTTGGAATTGATTTTCCCCAAGATCCTAGGTCATACCCTAAGGAAGGGCTTTTGTACCTTGTGAAGGGCATGTGGCCAAAACACCTTGTATGACTAGGAAATTTTGTAGGGAGGGTATTAGGGTAACTATAACCCTCTGGTTAAAATATCAGGGTGTTTTGAAAAGTTTGGGACCCACAAAACCCTAACCCTAGTTTAGGGCACAAATATTGTAGGGTTGGAATGGGCTAGCTAAACACCTCAAACTAAGATGAAATTTTGGTAGATTGGTCATAAGGATGTTATGAGCATATGGTAATTTAATTGGGAATTTTAGGACAATAGTTATAGTACTTCATTTGTAACACAAGGGATGCCTCAATTTAATAAATTGAACTTTATGGTTTCTCTGACCCTTGGGAGGTCATGAAACTTTGGCAGAGGAAGTTTTGAATCATTATATGCATATATAAATTTTATGAAAACTTTTGGATACATATTTGAGGTACTTACTTCACAAGCTTGTTAAATGAGGAAATTATTCAATAATTTAATTAAGACTATTTACCGATTAATAAATTATAAAATTTGGCCCAAATCATTTAAATGCCATTAGAATCATACTGGAATTTTCTCTGAATTTTTGGAAGCAATATAGTCTTTTATATTTCTTTAAATAAATTTTCAAGGGTTAAAATGAAATAGGAATTTTGGGATAAAACCTTACTGAAAAATTTAGATATTTTGGAAGATGAGTTAAATCCTTATTTTAAATATCATATAAAATTAGTGGAATGATATCTTGCCTGAAAATGGTACTTCATGTTCATTATTGGAAATTTTAGTCACTAGAATAATTAAATAAATTATTAAATAAATAAGGAAAATTTTGGGTCTCTAGATTTAGGGCTTAAAGGTCATAATGGACCTCCATTAATTATTATAGGAGTATTGGATGATTATTTGATGTACTCCCCATTTTGCATGGCATTTAACCTTGTGGTCTGCATTTAGAAAATTGTTGAAAGGAAATGATTTGGCATAATTGGAGTTAGCCATCTTGCTGGATTTTGTAGATGTGGATGAGTCATCCTAGAAGTTTAGGTTAAGTAGTGAGATATGAGTCGGTAGTGTTGAGTAGTGCTTGGGGTCGACGAAAGATCGTCTTCCCCCGTAGAGTGAAAGGTCAAAATCACCTTAGGTTTAGTCTACCGTAATATGAAAAAGAAATGGGTAATGGATATGGGATTAGTTACCAACCAACAAGAATAAGTTCCTTGCGAAAGGGAGATTTGGGATTCAGCCCATCATAGCTCCTAGTGCCCTCGAGAGCCCTTCACAGGGAATACCTTGGGCAGTCCTAGGTAAAACCTAAGTCGTATGTATAAAATCGCCACAAGAGTAAATAGTAAACTTAGGGTTTCACACTCTCACACCCCAATATCCCGGGAGATAGTTTGGGTTACTCGGGCAATAAGCCCAGTGGTTATGGTAATGGGCATGGTGGCCCGGCGAGCTTCGGCTCGGTTGTTGATTATGACAGACGGGATAGTCCGGGGAGCTTCGGCTCGGTTGTTGATTATGACAGACGGGATAGTCCGGGGAGCTTCGGCTCGGTTGTTTGATTATGACGGATGGGATAGTCTGGGGAGATTTGGTTCGGTTGTTGTTTGGACTCATAACAATTGCATGTGCATAGAAGGTATAAGGTGGTGGGTCTTTGGTATTGGAGGGTCGATGCACCGACGCCAATACGCTGACTCGTCAAGTGTGGTTAGCACTGCGCCAACTGAAGTCCGGTGCGCCAGCCAGCAAGAGTACGCAGGAGTCCGCTTTGTGCACCAAGCATTGAGGCATACGATAGGTCTGACCGATAGTGCTTTACTGGTTTAGAGGTGGGCGAGGCCCAACCCACCGCTTCCGTCTGCCACTACGGAGGTATCCTGGGAGGTAACGGCTCCGAAAGGGGGAACTAAAGGTCTGTGTACACAGAGTCGAGTGGGTGAGTTGCACTTGCATGTTCACATCATAGCATAATTGTATTTCATAGCATAACCATTGCATATAACCTGACACCTAATGTATAAGCGGTATGGGACGCTCTATACATTAGGCCTTGCAAAACGACCCCTTGGCCTATAAGTTTGTGCGAGCGTGCTTGTAAGTCAAGGTTCTCTTTCAGTATTATAAGCCTGCTAGTAAAACCGACACCCTATCGCATAAATCGGTATGGGACTTGTTATACGATAGGAGCCTTGCAAAAGATCCTTTAGCTTATGGGTATTCACATAAGTTAAGGTTATTTATTCAATTTTTGTACCATTATTACCATACTTAGAACTGCTAGTCTAGTTCCGCTGCCATCTACTATTTGACATTCTCCACCTTCATGTCCTTTCCTTTCCTTCTCCCCGATCGGTGCTTAGGAGCCATGGGGGAAGGGGCGGAGGACGATAGGACTTAGTCTTTTAGACTAACGGTTTTCGAACAACATCATTTCGGGGACCACGGAGCCCAGCATGGAGGAGCAGCCCCGGAGGTCGGCACGCTTGGAGATCGGACAGTCTAGTACTGGAGTCCAGACAGCAGGGACTGTGAGTCCCGAACACTAGTAGTTGTATTAGTTTGCTTCCGCGATGAGTGATTTGTAGTGAGGACTTAATGTACCGGGCATAAGCCCGAGATTTTTATTATATGTACTATCTGTGGACACTCCCTTCGTGGAGCTTATTTTCTATACCTATGATTTTCTGTGGACCTGCTTTTATTCTATTGCTACAGTTGTGATCGATTTTGGCCGACAGAATCGACATCTTGTAGTGACGACCTTCCCGGGTGCGAAGGTATCACCGTAAGGTGGCGGTTCTAGGCCTAAGACCCCGGTGTCAAAAAAGAAAAAAAAATGGGGGTCTTACACGAGTTCTATACAGCTGCATCAATGGACTCAACAGGATTGAAGATCAAATCCACTGTATATGGAGAAAAAGTCATGCTGTCTCAGAAGAGGTTGAGCAAGATTCTCCATCTTCCTAGAATACATGATGAGGAAGAGGTCCCAGCCTCAAGGACCAGGGAGGCGCTTCAATGGCGTGGATTGGATCCAACCTTAAAGATAGGAGCAACTATCAACAGAAAAGGCTTGAATCATCAAGGGACATTCCTGTCTGAAATAGTAGGAAAAGTGATCTTATGTAAACCAGGTGGCCATGATTGGATATTAGCCTATATGTTCAGCCTGCTAAAAAGGATAATCTTTAAGATTCACACCAATTGGTCTGCAGTATTGTTTGATAAGATAAAAGAAGGAATCAAGAAGCCAAACATGGCTAGGATCATGAGTCTGTACCTGGCTGGAATAATTCCAGAGGTGATGCAACAGATTCCTGGATCAAAGATAAATCACATGAGGAGAATGGACATAAGGTTATTCTCAAGATGGGATAGAGTTCTTTCAAAGGAGATACCTGATTTGGATACCCAAGAGACTGTAGCTAAATCACCAGTCCATGACAGTACTGATATTGATCATGTGCAGGAAGACACATTGAATGCACAAGAACTGGAAGCACAAGTTAGAGAACAAGTTCAGGATCAGACTGAGACTACCCAAGTCCAGGAAGAGACTATATCTGCACAGGTGCAGGGGAGCCAATTTCTACACAGTTGTAGGGGGAGCCACATTCTGAACAGGTGCAGGAGGAAGAAAGAATCAATTTATCAGAAGACATAGTTTCTCAAACTGGTCTTGATATTTCTGGACTTGCTGATGTTGCTGAAAAAGAACTCTCACCAGTTCATAACCATTAAGAGTTAACTATGGAAGAGTTGTTTCCAGACATAGAGGGAACAGCAGTTGAGGGGGAGCAGGCTAATATTGAGAAGGTGGAGCTTAGGAGTGAAAAAGAAATGCCTCCTAGTCCTAAAGAAAGAGTTGATATTGCCAGTTCTTCTGATTCAGAGGATGAGGAGATAGCAAGTGTTAAGAAAAGAAAACTAATGGTTTTTAAGAGGAGGAGCCATACCTATAAGAAGACTTTGCAAGCAACTACATCACAAAAAGCCCCTGAGATTGATTACAACAAGTATTTGGTTGATTTACAAGTGAAATTTGATGAGCAGAGATTGGCTCTTGAAAAGTATGTGGATGAAAGCCATAAGGCTCTTCAATTTTATCTAGCCCAAGACATAAAGTCAATCAGATTTGAGGTCAATCAGCATAAGAAAGAGATGACAGATTGCTTCCACAAGGGATGCAATACTGTGGTATTTCTTTCCAAGCAACAAGCAGAAATAAAGAAGCAAGTGGATGAGATTGTTGTCAAACAAGGATATGTCCTTGAAAATCAAATAAGAATGAATGACAATCTGACTGAATCTCACAATGAGATAGTCACTGAGTTAAAGAATGTTGTTACTTGAATGACTACTGCAAGGGCTAAAGAAATGGAAGACTATGATAAGAAGCTACATGCTGCCCTAGATTCAGTTAAAACTACAATCACTTCATCTCAGAAGTTAATTAATGACAAGCTTCAAAAGTTAAAGCCATTCTTTAAAGATGGAATCAATTACCTGGATGGGCAAATCAGATTTCAAAAAGAGGACTTAAGAGATCATATGACCAGAGAAGTCATAAAGGGGGAGAGGGTGTTAGTAAATGCTGGCTCTGATCATGCCAAATGGGTAACAAACAGCATTAGAGCTACTTTGGGATATCCACCCTTATGTGATGTTGATAATATGGCTGAGTCAGGTGTGCAACTAGCACAACTTGAAGGTGATCAACCTGAGGTTGCCCAAGTCATTTACCCCCTGCAGATATTGAAATGATACATCAACAAGTTCAGTCTATGTACAGACCTCCTCAACAAGTTACAAATGTTATTATTGAAAAGGTAGAAATGCCTAAAGCTGGTCTGAAAGCTCAGCAAGATGCTCAATTATCAAAAAAAAGATTTAGAGAGCAGGCAGAGTTAAAACCTGACTTTAAGCAATGGAGCCACACATCTAGAAATATCATATTAACTGCCTGGAAAGCTGTCAAAGACCAAGTTCATGAAACGGGTAAATGGTACAATGAGGAGGAGTGACAGAAGTATGAGGCAAGGCAAGAAGTTATAGTTCAATACAGAAGGAAGACTAAGATGGGGAAGCTACCTCCTGATGCTCAGGAGCCTAGCAAGTATTTCCCTAAGCCTTTTCATTACTTTGAAAGGCAAAGGATCAAGGCTGAAGCACAAAAGAAAGCTGAGTTGAAAGGCAAGAAGCTCATTGAAGATACAGAACCTTCTGTGCAGGCTCAGATTAAACCAGGGAAAGGAATAGTCATAAAGGAACCAGCCCAGCCTTAGTTTAGTTTTACTAGTTTTTTTGTCCAAGAACTATGTAATTGTTAGTTTGTTAAAGAAATCAATGTAAACAACGTGTAACAAAATTTTTTGAGTTAATATACAAAACATTGTTCTGTGATCATTTTCTTTTACATCTTTATTTTGTGATGTAACTATGATATGTATTTTGTTTATAAAGTACCATGTAATATAATGCTTATGTACATCATCATGTTTATTTTCTAAGTGGTGTATATCATTTTCTAAAGGGTTATGACTTCTCTAAATAGGGGGAGATTGTTGGGTACATTGGAAAATGTGTACCTGATTTGGAGAAGCCTCACTTAGCTCAATGATATACATCAAGGTGTATTTGATGTTATTTTGAGTTTATATGTGCAGGTTAAGAATGTGCTAGAATGCAGGAAAAAGATTCTAAGTCCATATGTCGACACCTGAGGAATCTGTGACAACACTTCAGTAAGATTGTGTCGAAACTTGGAAATGGATGTATCGACACTTCAGTGAGTCTGTGTCGACACTGGGAGGCAGTGTCGACACACAGAAGCTTAGTCGACGTCAACTGTGTCGACACCGGGAGGCTGTGTCAACACACAGAGGAAGAGTCGAAAATAACAGTGTCGACACCTGGAGGGAGTGTTGACACACGCTATGTTTTGAGTCCACATCAACTGTGTCGACACACAGGACTTTTGTCGACACACAGCTGAGTCTAGACCAAGTTGATTGCTGATGAATGGTGAAGTGTTTGTGTCGACACAAATAATCAGTGGCGACACATTCTTAAGATGCAGTGTCAAGAAGATGTGTCGACATCAAGGCATCTATGTCGACAACACCAAAGTCTGTGTCGACACTTCAGTCACTTGTGTCGACACATTTTGACTGATTATCTCGACACTTTATGAAAGTCAGTCTCGATGCTTTGCTGACAGAGACAAAGGTTCAAGAACTATTTGAGGACTTGACAGCTGTGAGTTATAACAGGTCTACTAAAGCTGTCAGACTTGTCAGAAGTTAGTTAAAAACCTGATCAGCCGGTTACCATGGATGAAGTCTATATATAGATGGATTCAGAAGAAGAAGAAGAAGTGGATCATACACACAACTTACACAACTATTGTGAGATTGATCTTTAATCAAGAAAGTACAAGTCACAAAGAAGAAGATCTTCGTGAGAAGGTCTAAGAAGACGTTCTAAAGTAGTTATCTATTCAGATTCTGTCTAAGTTGAATTCAATCAAGAATTCAGTAGTATCTTCAAAAGGTTTGGAGAGAGAGAGAGATCCAGCTATTTGAAGTCAAGAAGGAGACAATCACAGGTCTCTCAAGAAGCAGATACTGAACTAATCTGTCAAGAAGATTCAGATCTATTTCTAGAATCTAAGGAGGAAGCTGACAGTCAGTTATATTCAAAAGAAATCAACCCAACTAAGTTCAGATTTAAGAAGCTTTGAAGAAAGCTAAGATCAAGTTGATTTTAGCCATCAGCCTCTTCAAGAAGCTGATCAAGAAAGTTCTTATCCCTTCTCTCTCAACAGGGGTAAGAGATTATAAAATTCCTTATCAAATTCTGTAGGATCTATTCATAGATCTGAGTTGTAAGCCTATTTTATAAAGGCTGAGTGTAGGAGATTTGTTCTCTGAGTGGTAGGGTTGTTTGTGCCTGAGTTGTAGGAGAAGGTATTCTCTGAGTTGTAGGCCTTGTGGCAAGGCTGAGGTAGGGCTTGTTAGCCTGAGTTGTAGGAATGTGGAAACATTCTGAGTTGTAGGAATCCTTCTGGATTCTGAGTTGTAGGATCTGAGGATCTGAGTTAAAGGAAGAAGTTAGGCCGAATCTAGCATACTGCTGGATAGGTGAAGGAAGAAAGTGGATGTACCCAAACCTTGGGGAACCAATATAAATACTGTGTGCAATCTGTGAATTGTGTAGCTGTAGAATCTGTGATTGTGTGTGCTGAGTTTGCTGTAGAATTTTCTATTTTATATTACAGCATCAAAGTGATATTCTGTCTTAATTTTAAAACAAGAATTAGAACCTATTCACCCCCCCCCCCCCTCTAGGTGTTTAGGTAGTCTTGAAAGTAAAACTATCAGGCAGACACACAGAACTCCTCTAGGGTCAAAATCAACACATCTATTGTTTATTTTGTAGGATCCTTTAGGATCTGAGTGTAGTCCTGATCTATAAAGGCTGAGAGGTAAGATTCTTGTATGAATCCGAGTTGTAGGTCTATATTATAAAGGCTGAGGCAAGATCATTTGTTGATCTGAGAGTAGGATCAATTTTAGATCTAAGTGTAGGGCTTTGGCCTGAGTTGTAGGATCCTTTGGATCTTAGGTAGGGCTTAGTGCCCGAGTGGTAGGTCTTGGAGAAGACTGAGAGGTCCTGCAGGATCTGTGATGTAAGCTCTTAGAAGCCGAGTCTTGGTGTTGTGCCTCATCTAACACACTGTTAGAGAGGTGGGAGGGACATTGGACGTACCTAAGATTGGGGAACCACTATAAATCAACTGTGTCATCTGTGATTGATCTTGAAATCCAAATTAACCTAATAACTATACACAACAAAATCAGTTAAGGTCTAAATAAATCAAAATGAGATCTAAAACATATTCACCCCCCTCTAGGTGTTTAGCTAACCTTGAAAACAAGACATTCATTAATAATGGGAAGTATTATCACACGAAGTTTAGTGAAAAATGTTTTGAAGGTATTTTTGTAGGCTATAGTAGCCATAGTAAGGCATATATAATTTTTAATAAGAAAACCCTGGTGGTAGAAGTCTATAAATGTTGAATTTGATGAAACAAACATGCTTCATAGCAGCTCGTCTAGTGTGGTTGGTGTAGATGTGGGTACCAAGTTGGAAGAACTAAGCTTGGAAGAAGCTTTAACAGCCTCCCTAGTACCATGCTCGCAAGGACGGCCGCCGACACCCCCAGCACCACGCTCAAAGGGGTTCAGCCTAACCAGGTCTGTAGCTCAGTTGGTGATGAGGAGTGGTTTGAAAACTCCTTATCAAGGAGGTCTCGAGTTCGATCCCTGGCCTCAACAACCAGCATGTGGATGGAGAGGGGTTGGGGTGCATGGTCTGTAGGACTGGTTAGGCTGAACCCTTTCAAGCATGGTATTGGGGGTGTCGGCGGTCGTCCTTGTGATCATGGTGTTGGGGACGCCGTTACAAAAAGTGCACGTTTTATAACGGCCTCCCCTGCTCATGACTCGAAAGGACGGCCACCGGCACCCCCAGCACCACGCTCGAAAGGGTTCAGCCTAACCAGGTCTGTAGACCATGCACCCCAAAACCTCTCCGCGCCTATTTCTCGGCGACGGTGCATTGTTGAGGCCGAGTCTCGAACCCGCAACCTCCTTGATAAAGAGTCTTCAAACCACTCCTCATCACCAACTGAGATGCAGCTCAGTTGGTGATGAGGAGTGGTTTGAAGACTCTTTATCAAGGAGGTTGCGGGTTTGAGACTCGGCCTCAACAATGCGCCGTCGCCGAGAAATAGGCGCGGAGAGGTTTTGGGGTGCATGGCATGCATACCTGGTTAGGCTGAACCCTTTCGAGCGTGGTGCTGGGGGTGCCGACGGCCGTCCTTTCGAGTCGTGGGCTGGGGAGGTCGTTACATGTATAACCAAGAGGATGCCCGCACCTTCAACAAAGAGGTCACCAGATATCTCGCCTACGATACCACTAGATCCCAGATGGAGGCACTCGTGCTCGCGTACAAGACTACGTGTCGTGGGATAACCCTGGAGCACAACCTCATTGATGCGATCAAATCGAGGGAAGCTGCCATTGCTGAAACGGTCGCCCTAAAGGATAAACTGGCGGCTTCCCAGCAGCTTCTCACCATGCGCCCGGCAGCCAAGGTATGTAAATCTTCAAAATCCCTTTGTCTTTCAGCAACCCTAAGCAACTCTTGACCCAAAAAAATCCATGCAGGATTCCGCCCAGGCCCAATTTTTGCGCGTGAAGGTTGTCATTCTTGAGTGCGAGAACTGGCTACTGAAGACTGAGCTCAAGGTTGCAAAGGGATCCAAGATGCCAGTCCAACCTACCCTGGATGAGAGGCTCAAGAGCTGCCACTTCTCAGAACACGAGATTGAGGTGATGCTGCAGGAGAATGCGCAGGGGGCCTGCGTGATGGTGATCCAGGTGCTGCGAGAATCAGGCATTCTGAATGAAGGAGGCAAGATCCTTACTGCGTGTGGGGTACTCCCCTGGATGTTTGAGCCCATTCCAAGGCTAGTCGGAGAAGGAGAAGCCCCGGAGAAAGACGTGACAGGGTTTGTCCTGGATGATGAGTTTGGCCACAGATCTGGCGGCGGTTCTTCCGGCAAGGCCACTAGCGGAAGCTCCGGCGGAAGCTCTAGCGGAACCGCCAGCGAGACCAACAGCTCCGCTTGACGGCCTTCACCCTTTTACCTTTTCTCTGCGAATTTTTTTATGTAAGGGGCGAGACCCCCCAGGCAACGTAACTATTCTTATATTTATATAAAAAGACCTGTCTTTTTGCTGGAATGTCTACTGTTTTCAATTCTTTTTCATCTATCATACTTTATTACCTGTGCGCGAGTCTCCGCCGTTGCGCGACCCCTATGCTCTTGAGAGATGTCCTCCGTCCGTTTGAAGAGATGGCCAAGTAAAACTTATCGGAATGGAACTGTCGAGTGTCTTGCCGAAAGAGGCCATGCCGAGAACCATTTCGAGAAGTGCTTGTCGGGATCCCTGGCGAGAGGACTATGGCGAGAGCCCAGTCGAGACCCCATACCGAGAGGGTTCTGGTTTATTCCATCCTCACTTAAGACTCAATGTTAGCTGTGTGGGAACTTGCCATCAAGAGTTTCGTGACTCCATCATGATTTCGATAACCTTGTCTGCTTGGTGTGAGCCTGGTCGCCAGGTCGACCTGGGATCACTTAATAAAAATTCCTCTCCTTTTCCTTTCCCCCCGGGTGTGCCTACGGCCCTTTCCAGCTAATGAGAGCCTGTACGGAGAGTCTACCTTGGGCCAAGCATCACTCAGGGTATCCCTTACCCCCAGGCAAGCCTACGACCTCACCCAGCTAATGAGAGCCTAGACAGTGAGTCTACCCTGGGTCGAGCATCACTCGGGGTATCCCTTACCCCTAAGGCGAGCCTACGGTCCTGCCGGCTAGTGAGAGCTTAATAGCGGGTCTACCCGGGGCCGAGCATCACTCAGGATATCCCTTACCCCCTAGGCGAGCCTACGGTCCTGCCTGCTAGTGAGAGCCTGACAGCGGGTCTACTCGGGGCAAAGCATCACTCGGGGTCTTGCTTAGTTTCCAAACTCTTTCCAAACTCTTTCCCAACTCTTTCTCTTACCCCCCCCCCCCCAGGTGTGCCTACGACCCTTCCCAGCTAATGAGAGCCTAGACAACGAGTCTACCCGGGGTCGAGCATCACTCGGGGTATCCCTTACCCCCCAGGCGATCCTATAATCCTGCAAGCTAGTGAGAGCCTGACAACGGGTCTACCTGAGGCCGAGCATCACTAGAGGTCTTGGTTAGTTTCCAAACTCTTTCCCAACTCTTTCCCTTACTCCCCAGGTGTGCCTACGGCCCTGCCTAGCTAACGAGAGCCTGGACAGTTAGTCTACCCAGGGTAGAGCATCACTCGGGGTATCCCTTACCCCCAGGCGAGCCTATAGTCCTGATAGCTAGTGAGAGCCTGACAGCGGGTCTACTCGGGGCCAAGCATCACTCGGGGTCTTGCTAATTACCCTTTATCCACCAGCTTAAAGACAGACCAAACAAAAACAGATCAATGAATGCATTATAATAAAGATTGGATTTGAAGATACAATTTTATACCCCCATACTACGGGTAGAAGCGCTTCAAGTCATCGCCGCTCCAGGCGTGACTCATGGACTTCCCCTCCACATCCTGGAGGTGGTATCCCCCCGATTCCAGGGCTGTTTCAACAATATAAGGCCCCTTCCAATTTGGGTTGAGTTTACCAATGGGAGCCAACCTTTCGGCAGCGTCAACTTTCATTAGCACTAGATCTCCTTCGGCGAATTGCTTGATCCTCACGTGCTTGTCGAAGTACTTTGCCATCCGTTGCTTGACCTCCTCCTGCCTGACGACGGCTACGTCGCGAAGCTCCTCCGCCATGTCTAATGAGAGCCATATCTCCTCCTTGTTTCCTTCCCTCCATGGCTCGTTTCCTTTGCTGGCCGCTGTAACTCGAGGGGAGAGAACCTCAAACTCCACGGGCAGGACCGCCTCACAACCATACGAGAGATTGAAGGGGGTCTCTCTAGTGGCCGTGTTTGGGGTTGTCCGTAGGGCCCACAATACCGAGGGGAGTTTCTCCACCGAACTCCCCCTCAAGTTCTCCACTTTCTTCTTGAGCAGATTCACTATGATTTTGTTGGCCGCCTCCACCTGGCCGTTGCTCCTAGGGTGGTGGACGGAGGCAAACATGAGTTCGATCCCTAGCTAGGTGCAAAAGCTGATGAACTTCTCGCTTGCGAACTGTGGCCCATTGTCCGTGACTATGGCCCGAGGTAACCCGTTCCTACAGATTATCTCTCGCCAGACAAAGTTCCTGATGACCTGGGAGGTTACCTTGTCTAATGCCTTGACTTCTAGCCACTTTGAGAAGTAATCAATCATGACTAGGAGGAACCTTTTCTGCCCACTTGCTGGAGGGAAAGGTCCAATTAAGTCCATTCCTCAGATGGCGAAAGGCCAAGGCGCCGTGATGCTTCGAAGCCGTTGAGCGGACAGGAGCTGGAGGGGGGCGTAAAGTTGACACTTTTGGCACCTCCTCGCAAACTCTGTCGCATCCTTCCTCAAGGTGGGCCAGAAGTATCCTTTCCTGACCACCATTTGTTCCAACGTTCTACCCCCCCCCCCTAAATGTCTGCCACATTCTCCAGGGTGTACTTCCTCCAAAATCCTTGGGACCTATTCTTCCGCCACACATCGTGCTAAAAGGCCCGATAGCATCTTTCAATGTAATCCCCCTTCATGCATAAGATAGTGAGCCGCTTTATGTCGAAAACCCTTTGTCTCTTTGACCCCTTCGAGGAGGCGGACTGTAGTAAGGAAAGTCACGAAGGGATCCACCTACGAGGGCCGTCGATCCACTTCCATCAGCTCCCCCTCCTCGATTGTTGGATGAAATAGCTCGATCAAGCCCCCCCCCCCCCCCCGGGCCCGAACTTGGCCAATTAGTCAGCCGCTTCATTCTCCTCCCTGGGGACATGCTGTATTGAGAATGTTCGGAACCCCCCGATAATCAATCTCACCTTGGATAAGTACTTCTTGAGGGTGGGCTCCCTGTCTTCATATTCTCCCCTAATTTGCGATGCCACTACTAGTGAATCTGTGAGCACTTCTATGTCGTGAACCCCGAGCTCCTTGGCCAACCTTAACTCGGCGATGATAACCTCGTACTCCGCTTGATTGTTCATGACCGGGAAACGCAGCGCTACTGCTTGCTCTATGGTGACCCCTTGAGGGCATACCAATACTACCCCTCCCCCAGGGAATGCTTCCCCGAGGCTCCGTCAACGTAAATCTTCCACACTTCTCTTGGCAGTGCCTCCTCCTCCAGCTCTATAACGTATTCGGCTAAGAAGTCAGCCACTGCTTGTGCCTTGATGGAGAGCCTTGGCATGAAGGAGACATCGAATTCACTGAGTTCAATAGACCACTTGGCCATCCACCCTGAATGCTTCACCCCTTCAAAAATCTTGCGCAGGGGATGGTCTGTCACCACTATGATTGAATGAGCTTGGAAATATGGCCTGAGTTTCCTTGCCAAGATGACTAGAGAGAAGGCCAACTTCTCCAAGATGGGGTAGAAAAGCTCTGCCTTCTTCAAGATCCTAGTGATGTAATAGATTAGAAGTTGCTTCTTCCCTTCTTCCCTCACTAAAACCGAACTCACCTCCTCTGCCCCTACCCCAAGATACAGGGCTAGGTCCTCCCCTTCCTTCGGGATCTGAAGGAGTGGTGCTTGGGATAGTTGAGCCTTCAATGCTCGGAAAGCCTCCTCACATTCCTCCATCCACTCAAACTGTTTGTTCCCCTGAAGCATTTTGATGAAGGGAGAGCACTTATCCCCGGCTCGGGAGAGGAAACGGCTCAACTCGGCCAGCTTACTTGTCAAGCGTTGAACCTCCTTGGCATTGCAAGGCGATTCCAATTAAACGATGGCCTTCACCTTATCCGAGTTAGGCTCAACCCCCTTCGGGGTTAGGAGGTGCCCAAGAAACTTGCCTTGGCTTGCCTCGAAGACACACTTCTGGGGATTTAGCCTCATCTTGAATTTTCGTAGGGTCGCGAATGTCTCCTCTAAGTCGAGTAGGTGCGAGCCCACGCCTCTGCTCTTAACCATAAGATCGCCAATGTAGACCTCTAGGTTGTTGCCCCTTTGGTCTTGGAAGACCTGGTCAATCATACGCTGGTAGGTTTCCCCTGCATTCTTAAGCCCGAAGGGCATCATTTTATAGCTGAAGCATCTCTCCCTTGTGATGAAGGAGATATCCTTGATGTCTGGGGGATGCATGCAGATCTGGTGATAACCTGAAAAAGCATCCAAAAAACTCATAATAGAAAAACTGACGACTTAATCAACCAGTGCATCGATCCGAGGCAGGGGGTAGCAATCCTTAGGGCTTGATTTATTCAATAAAGAGAAGTCTACACACATGTGCCACTTTCCATCACCCTTCTTTACCATTACCGCATTGGATACCCAGCCTGGATAATGGATCTTCGAGATGAAACCTGCACCGAGAAGGTTCTTAACCTCCTCGTAGATGGGATCCTCCATGTAGGATCAAGCACATACCCAACTGTTCTAAAATCCCGGACTGTTGGAAAGGGCACTACTTAATTTCTTAAATAAGTAGCAGAGCGCCACAGGTCAAGTGAAGAAACGTCAGACCCAACAATCCCCCCCCCTCCCCTGGCGTCCGACACAACCCATCGGCTCAGAGGTGGGGTTACCACATGGCCCACATGGCTCAAGGGTGGAGTTACCACATGTCCACGGTTGTTTGACCCGCCGGACCCACACAGGTAGAAGGGAAAAATTGGGATTTAATAGCCCCCCCCCCCCGGTCTTGAACCCGTGACCCCCTCTGATACTAAATGTAGGATAAAGCGCATACCCAACTATTCCAAAAGCCCGGACTGTTGGAAAGGGCGCTACTTAATTTCTTAAATAAGTAGCAGAGCGCCACAGGTCAAGTGAAGGAATGCCAGACCCAACACTCCAGCTTGTTGGCGATGGCCCTCATCTTCTAGCGAATGGAACGTATCTTGGGGTCTAGGTTCAGACAGTGGAAAGTTACATTCGCGTCGATTCATGGCATGTCCGCCGCGCTCAAGATAAAGATGTCAATATTCTTTTGGATGCACTCCCGCATCCTTGCCCGGTCTTTTGGGCGCAAGCCTCCGCTGATCCTTATCCTCTCCGTCTTTCCTGCCTTATTGATGATCTCCAGCTCCATGACTTCCTTTGCTGGCTCTAGCCGGAATTGCTCCCTGCCAGCTCTTTCCTCCTCTACTCCTAAATCCTTACTTTCTACCCTCTCAACCTCCATCGCCCCCAACAAGCCTTCCCCTGACAACTCCACTTCTTCTTCCCTCTAGGTCTCACCCCCAGCTTATTCCTCTTCCCCTCACTCCCCTATTGTCTTCTCTCCGGCCTTACCTTGGCTTATCACTCCTTTCCTCCACAACCTCATCTTCAGCCTCACCTAGGCTCTCTACTCCTTCCCTCATAGCTTCTTCCCCCATTTCCATCTCCCTCTCCAGCTCCTCCGCCTCTGCCATCTAGGATATGGTGTTGACAGCAGCCATGTAGAACTGCCTCACCACCTTCGGATCTCCCCTGATCCTGACCTGCACTCCTCCACTGCTAAACTTTAGGCATTGATGAAACGAGGAGGGGATGCAACGAAAGGCGCTGATAAAGGGCCGCCCAAAGATTGCATTGTAGCTGCTCGGAGCATCAACAATGACGAACTGACAATTCCTCAACATTGATATGCGAAAACTAGATTTATAAAATGCAACGCAAGTATACGTGTCGCGTCAAGTAATAAAGTAGAGAGTCGAGTATCTAATCCATAGGGACAATATTTTTACTTAAGCTTATGAGTACTAGTAATATTCTTTTTGACTAAGTCAAGAAAAATATAAGTTTTGAAGGGAAATTAAATAAAACTAACTTAAGTACAATATCAATTTTACATTAAATTGAAATAACACTAACATATTAATTATAAATTACTGAGAATTGATAATGATGAGAAATACGAGCTTTGTAAATTGATCTTTATCCTTAACTTGCCTTTGTGTGAAAATACAAATGAACTTGGATTAACTATTATCTTGTGGAAATCCTAAACTTGCGAAGAGCATCTCTCGATTTTATCTTCGTGCTATGCATATTTAGTGAGTGGCTTTAGATAGAAGTTACACAAGTAAACATAAGTATATAAATGAGGATCTTAACTCCACAACTAGAATGATAGCGATACACTAAATCATATGTAGCCAAATTAAATTCTCGAGACTTACGAACGCAGCTCTCGCATATAGATCGCAGTAAAAAGCAAAAGATGGTAATTTCTTATCGTCATCACTAAGGAAGAGAATATAATTTAAGATAAAAACTAATATAATTCAATTGATCATAAAAGCATTCAGGCAAACTTCAGATAATTCACAATATACAAAACTCGCTAGAGGATTAATTCCTCATAGTCGGAAATACAAGATTTTTCAACAGGAATTTAACAGCCATGGCAACAGAAAAATTATAATATGCAAACCACAAATTCGCCGAGGCAGCTGCTGAATTTGTCGCCCCCAATCTCTGTTCTTCACCTTCGATTCTTCTTTATCTGATCTCCTCAATTTCCCTCACTACTCCCCTCTTCTCTGGTGATTCTTGCCTCTATATATAGTAATTCGTCCCTTAAAGAGCCTTTAATTTGATGAAGAAATGCCTCCTTTTGTTCTTGTAACCGCCAACCAATTTTAAATTCAAAATCCCAGATTTCCGTTAGCATTTTATTACAGCAATTGTATTTAAAGAGCCTTTAATTTGCTGAAGAAATGCCTCCTTTCGAACGTGTAACCGTCGCCAAATTTTGAAATTCAAAATTCCAGATTTCCATCAACAATTTATTGCAACAACTCTATCTCTGAAAAAAATAGAAATATTTAGGTAATAAATAATGCGTTCTTAACAATTTTTGTCTCTAGATAAATAGACATAAAGCAGTAGTAATCAATTTGTTGCAACATCATTTCTGAGGACTGGAGATGATTATATTTTATTCTTCCAACTTGATTCATTTTTTATATTTTTCAAAGAAATATCATTATTTTATGTTTAAAACCTAAATTATATCAGAACATAGTTTAAACCCTATTTTACTTGATTTCATAATGATTTCCTACTTATACAGGATGAAAACTTGTAAATAAAATGATAGAATAACTTCATTTTGAGAAGTTATCATACACCCCCACCCCCTAATGTCACATGCAGCCCAACCCCACCTTCAACTTCCTTCCGCTCCCCCGAGAACCCAAACAACGGTCCATCCGAGGCTAGAACCCTCCGAGCCTCAACCTTCATCTTGTCAAAGGCTTTCTTGAAGATCATGTTCACGAATCTCCCATTATCCACCAAGATCCGGGAGACCGTGAAGTTTTCCACCGTCGTCTGGATCACCAAGGCGTTGCAAAATGGGTCTTCATAGTCTGGCATATCCTTTGATGAGAAAGAGATCGTCTCCTCCTCCTAGGGGGGTCTGGGAGGTCGAGGCAACACTCCTTTGATTCATGGTATGTAAGCTCACCTTGCGAGTGGATTTGATCCCCACACCCCCATGGATCACCCCGATCCCTCCCCGGGCCCCCACATCTGCCCGGTCCTCGTATCTATCCTCTCCTCCTCCTGGTTGAACTTCTTTAATCCTCATGGGTGGCTACTGCTGGACTTTCCTTCTAGCCCCTCTGATCTCTAGGAACTCTGGGCAGGTAGTCGTTGCATGACCCACTTCCTGGTGGAAGTCACAAAGGGCAACTCCCCCTGTCTTCTCTCCTCTTGGCTCCTCCCCGAGCTCCTCTCCTTCCTCCTCTTCCTCTAACAATTTACATGGCCTCCTGCTTCGGTGGGAGGGGGGCCCTCTGCCCCTGCCTCCAGGCCGGCTAGTTGAACCTCCTTTGCTCGCGTAAGTTGTCTCCACCTTGCCAACCTCCCGTCTGCCCCTGGGGATGACCTTTCTGGGGCCTCCAGCCCAACCGATTATTTAGCTCCCTTCGCCCCCACACTTGGGGCTTCCCCTGATGCCCTTGGCCTCTGGGCTCTTCTCTTCTCATCTCCTCCCTTTGCTCTCTCTGCTCTCTCTGCCTCCCAACTCCTGGTTCCTTCACATCCTCTTCCGCCAACTTGGCCAATTTCTTGGCAAACACTGAATTGGATGCCTCAATCTCAATCTCCTTCGCCGCCCTCTCCATCAACTCTTTGAAGGAGAGGAGGGGGAACTCTCTTAAACTCCATGATAAATAAGCTGGGCCTCAAACCCAAAGTGAAGGCAAGCATCACCGTGTACCCTTACATCTCCTGGACTTGCAGGATCTTCTCTTGGAACCTATCAACATAGCATCCCAGTGTTTCCTCCGGCTTCTGCTTGATCGCAAACAAACACTCCGCCCCCATCTTCCTCTTCTTCAATGTTGAGAACCTTAGCAAGAAACTGCGTCGTAGATCCTCAAAATTGTAGATAAAATTCGTCGGCAATAGGTGGAACCAGTCCCTTGCCTTCTCCTTCAACATGATGGCAAAGAGCCTATACTTGAAGGCATCTGACATTTGCCTTATGGAGACAGCATCTACGAACCACATCACATGTTGCACGCGGTCATCCCTTCCCATGTAGTAAGACATGTATGGCTCCCGGAACCCTTCTGGAATCGGGGCTGAAATGATGAGCTCACTAAAAGGGCTTCCGCCCACTCCATACCGAGAGGGCTCCTCCCACTGCCTCGGCTCGCTAGCCCTGTCGGCGTTGGTCTACTCGGGTAATAGCTCCCGCCCGGCGAGATCCCTCTCGGCTCCCTCTGCCAGAACCTCCTTCCCCGGACGCTGCTCCGGAGCATTCTCGCCCAAAGATAGAATGGTGACCACCGAGACCTGAGGGGTGGCCCACTCGCTCCTCGTCGAGAAGGCCAGGTGGATGGTCTGCAGGACTTCTCGCCTGAAGTCCTCTAACATCCCCAATGTCACCATGCTTCCCGGAGGGGGGAATCTCCTGATCCAGATCCTTCACCTTCGCCTCCTGCCATGAGACTTGACTTGAGATTTTCTTGTGTCGGCTACCTCCACACTCACCACACCAGAACTGTTGAAGCCAAAATTTGACCTCAACGAAAGATCGAAACCCAGGGTGTAGCCAACGCTTACTTCTCCCAAACCCAGCCCCCTGATTAGTAATGAAGAACCAGAAATTGACCCTAAGTCCCAGCTGGGAGGTCCCTCCACTAACCCGGAAGATCTCTGAGCGCTTCCCCTCCAAAGCCAATTGTTGGGCTAGGAGAATCTCAGAAAGCACTAGATATTTACAGAGTGATGACAGCTTTCCTTATGAAGAACTCTATGGGTCTATTTATTGGTTTTCCTAGTCAGGTCTACAAAAAGCGTACTTTTGCTACCCTAAAATCACTAAAATGCCCTTGGGCTGGTCTGTCAAAAGCTAAACTCCGCAGTTCTGAGGAGCTAATTGCAGACCCAGGGGTATTTAGGTAATTTCAGGTCTGGGTTCCATCTGTCGGAAGCTCTTCCTACTGAGCTCTATGGGAACCCTGCTCGCTCCAAGCGCGAGTCTTCCTGCCTATCCCAAGAGGGAGCCAAACTTTTAGGACAAAATGGGCTTCTGCTAACGAGAAGCGCGAACCCTTCTGTCCTACCCTGGGCGGGAACCTCCCCCCTGACTCTACCATGCCTGAAGAAAATAACTTTAAGTCGAAGGCTCAGCTCGATGAATTGAGCCCGACGAACTGCGTTCTCGGCTCGACGAATTGATCTCGACGAACTGCGCTACCCGACCCCTGGGAGAGAGCCTTTCCGCCTACTCCTAGCGAGAACCCTACCGCCCGGCACTTTGTTGGGTCTCACTTAGGCCCAAAGCTAGCCCAAAACTGGTCTATGTGGCGTCTTGGTCCTACCCAGAAAATATGGGGTTGTACAATTGACCTCTAAGATTTATTATAGGATGTTTAGAAAACAGTAGCTCATACTAGTAGGTATAATCTCCACCTTGCCCTCTTTGATGATTTTGAAGTAACTATGGATAAATTAACTTAGAATGATATGAAACTCTGACAAGGTTAATTAAATATCATTTAGAGGCACTAGTAAATCATTTGGATCATTTGGGCATTTCCTCTTAATACTTCATGTGTAAAGTAAACTAGTGCACCATACTTTTACAAATAGATAATAAATATTATATTTTTCTAGAAAATTGTGTTACTTGGCCAGAGAATCTTTTAGGGCATAATAAAACCTAAAAAATTGTTACATGTTATTTTGATGAGTTTATAAGAATGTTGCTTTACAAAGTGCACTTTAATGGAATTATTTGAAGTATTTTTATACATGACTCACTGACTTTGGGATTGCATGAGACTTAGTCAATAGTGTTTTATGAACATTATAAGGCTCTGATAATTTTTATATAATTTCTGGACTATAACTTATGGTAATCCCTTCACTAACTCTAATTATTTAGATTATCTTGAATTATTCATTTAGAGGCTATTATATTTATGAAAATCTATAAAATTTGGAATTCACTGATATTTTGTTATCATATACTATTCCTAATTTTTGGGTGGCCATAACTTAAGGAAATTTAGTACTTCATGTTCAAAATTACCCACGACCTAACATTTGGGAAAATCTAATAAATGCTAAATTAATTAGGAAAATTACAAGTCTCTTGATTTAGGCTAAATGTGTCATGATAGACCCCCAATAATTATTTTAGGGCATTTGGATAAAAATGTGGAGTACCTCCTGTCATGTACATCATATAGCTTAAGGTTGGTCTGCATTTAGTAAAACTGCGAAAATTGTGATAATACGAGGGATGGTCAAAGGAAGTGGGGAGTAATGTATGCTGATTTGGTAAGTTGAAAAAGTGAGCTTCATTAAGAGTCATGATGAGGGGAATGTTGGGTTGGCTAGTGTTAGGTGATGCTCGGGATCGACGAAAGGTCGTCTTTCCTGTGGAGAGAAAGAGAGTAAAAATACAATAGGGTTAGATCCAGTATTATACTAAAAGGGATCGGGAATTGGGTAATAACCAATAATAGTAAGTGTCTTGTGAAAGGGAACGATGGGCTTCATCTACCATCATAGTTCCTAGTTCCCTATAAGAGCCTTTCACCGGGAATACTTGGGGTAGTCCTAGGCTATTGTTGTATGGAGACCGGACGATCTGGCGGTCTGGAAATGGCGGATTAGAGACCGCGCGGTCTGGCAGTTTGTCTCTAGCGGCTTAGGTAGCTGGACTGTTGTTGTTTGGTGTCCGGGTGATCTGACGGTTTTTCTCAAGGGACTTGGAGACCGGGCGGTCTGGCGGTCTCCTATGGCGGCTTGTTCTCTCCATCTGGTGGTTGTCGGGCAGTTAGCCTATTTGTCTAACCGCACGGCCTGTTCGGCTTGTTTCTGTTAAAAATGTAATTATTTAGTCCCACATTGCTTACTTGTAATCTCTCACATCTCCTCCATTCTATAAAAGGGAGGTCATACCTTTGTAATACTTATCTTTTTGGATAATACAAATTTTTGTTATTCAAATTTTTGGTTTCTACTTTTCTATTCGCACATGGTATCAGAAAAATCGATCTTTTCCACCTGATTCAGTGCCTTCTTCTGACCACGCGGTTTGCCCTTCTTCGTGCAGTCTATTCGCGCAGCTTCTCTTCTCCCCTTTGTCGCTTCCCTTTGTGTGTGCAACCTCTCTTTTCTTATATCTGTGACCTGTTTTCACGGATTTCTCTGCTTCTTTTCTCCCTGCGATCTCCTTTGATTCGCGCAGCCCATTCTATTCGTGTGGTATCTGCTCTGTTCGCACGACCCGCTTGACTTTCTCGCAAACTCCTTCCAGTTCGTGTGGTCGTCTCTATCTCCTGTTCGCGTGGCCTTCTCTCTAGTCATGCGACTTCTTTCCCTCTGCTTTGCTCTACTTCTTGGTCGTGGCCTTCCTAGCCGCTGGTGTGTTGTCACCGTGACCGCTGCAGAATCTTTTCTTTGTCCGTCGCGGCCTTCCTAGCCACACGTCCTGCTTGATGTTCGCGCGGCTTATTGTTTCTTCTCGCGCGGCTTCTTGCATGTTCTTTGTCTGATGCGGCCTTCCAAGCTGCACTTCCTGCTCGTTGTTCGTGCGGCTTGTTGCTTCTTCTTGTGCGGTTTCTTATCTTCCCTACATGGCTCTTTCCACTACCTCAACCACCTCTGCTACTCTCGTGGCCAATCCGCCTCCTCCTCCTACTCCTTCTAGGAATCTTGGCACCATCTCTAAACTCATCGGTCCCACCTACTCGGATTAGAGTGTCTCTTTCACCTTCCTTCTCCGCTCACAATGCAAACGCCACCATCTCACTGATGACCCTCCTCCGCTCACTTCCGTTGAGTTTGATGACTGGGATGCTAGCGACGCACTTGTGCGCACTTGGCTAGCTAACAGCCTTTCGAATGAATGTCTTCCTGTCATTTGTCATGATGCGACGGTCAAGACGGCTTGGCTTCATCTTGCTGCTCTGTACTCGAAGGGGGCTCAGAAGTCCCGCATCTATACTTTATATGCGGACCTCCTTGCCCGTCCTTCCATGTCTCCTGCTGCCTCTTATCAACAGGTTCAGGCTCTCGGGGTTGAGATTCTTTAGAATCTCCCCTTCTCTGAGGATTTGGCCGAGCAGCACTAGTACTTCCAGGAACTTTTTGTTGTATGCTATCTTCTGCGACTTCCAGAGTCCTATGACATGATCCTCCAACAAATTCTAGGCGAGGCAGACTCTCCTACCTTGGATGCCATTGCTGCACGCATTGATGTTGTTACCTCTCTACTTCAGCATCCTCTTCTGTCCTCTCCTTCACCATCGAACAACTATGATCACCAGACTCAATGGAGTGGCTCTGGTAGCCGCAATCACGAGTCTGGCGGGCGTGGCCCTTCCCGCTTCCTCTACTCTCACTGTGGCCGCACTGGGCATACTGTGGAATGTTGCTGGATGAAACATCTGCATCTTCGCCCCTCTGGTGACTCTTCCACCTCTTCCTTGAAGTCGTCTGCCTCAGTGGTCACGTCATCAGGTAGTGCCTACGTGGTTACTCAAGGTAAGTGGCTGATAGACTTTGGTGCAACTAATCACATGACGGGCAATGCTCAGTGCTTTTCTCTCCTAAAAACACATGATCGGTTGCCCCCGGTTCTCATTGCTGACGGCTCTCCCTCCCTAATCCATGGAACGGGAGTGGTTCATGTCACTCTATCTATTCATTTGGAGGACACTCTATATGTGCCAAAGTTTCTGTGCAATTTATTATCAGTTTCCTCTTTATGCAAGAAACTCCAGTGCTCTGTCACATTCACTTCAACTTCTCATTCTTTTCGGGATTCGAGCTCCCAACAGACGATTGCTACTGGGACTGAGAGCGGATGCCTCTGCTTCCTCAACAATATTTCTGTTCTGTCCGCCTTCTCCTCCTCCTCTACAGATCTTCTAAAGTGGCACCTCCTCCTTGGTCATCCTCCTCCACGGCTTCTTCCTCAGTGTCTGCCCAACCTCCCTATGCACAGTTCTCCTCTCAACCACGATATCGGTCAGCTTGGCAAGCATCATTGTTCCTCCTTCCTGCCGAAGCAAGGTCGTTGCTCTACCCGTCTGTTTGATCCCATTCACTCTGATGTCTGGGGTCCTGCTCCTACCCTCATCGTTGGTCGGGGTAGTTCTTATTTTGTAACCTTTATTGATGACTTTTCTAGATGTATTTGGGTGTATATCTTACGAGATCGCTCTGAATTATTCAATGTATGGACATCTTTTTATCAGTTAATTAAAAATCAGTTTTGTTTTTCACTTAAAATCTTTCACTTTAATAACGCTAAAGAGTATATTAGTTGAGTTTTTTCATCTTTCTGTATGCAACATGGAATTGTCCATCAAACAAGTTGTGTTTATACCTCACAACAAAATGGAGTGGCGGAACGCAAAAACGGTCACCTCCTTGATGTCGCTCGCACTCTGATGATACAGATGCATGTCCCTCGCTCTTATTGGGGCTATGCGGTTCTCATTTCCTGCTATCTCATCAATCGCATTCCCTCCACGGTTCTCCACGGTCAAACCCCATTCTCCATTCTCTATCCAGGAAAAGAACCTTTTCCTCTCCCTCTACGTATTTTTGGGTGCACAGCTTTTGTGCAAGCTCCCTCCGCCACCTATGACAAACTCTCCCCTCGCTCCACCAAATGTGTCCTTTTGGGATACTCTACCACCCAGAAGGGTTATTGTTATTTTGACCCCGTTCTCCGCAAGCAGTTCATCTCTGCCGACATTACCTTCTTCGAGAATGCTCCCTATTTCTCTGACAAATCCTCTCCTCTTCCTGAGGCTTCTAATTCTCCTATTGTTCCCTCCAACCCATCGACCCCTACTGAGGTTTTTCCACCTCCACCATCTCCATCATCTCCTCCTCTCTTCTCTCCTCCTCTATGTACCTCTTCTCTGTCGCCGTCACTCTCTACTCCCGAGCCAGCTCTCTCTACCACGGACGCTCCGAATACTGAGGAACCCGCTGACCTGGATCTTCCCATTGCTCTTTACAAAGGGGTTTGGGCATGTACCCAGCACTCGCTTACTGCTCTTATTTCCTATGATTGTCTTACCCTCTCGCAGGGCTTTTGCACTGTCTATCTCTGCCACTACCACTCCCCCCCTTCCTACCAGGAGGCCCCTACTGTTCCTCATTGGAAGGCTGAAATGGATGAGGAGATTTCTACTCTCACTTAACGGGGTACATGGACCCTTCTTCCTCCTCCATTCGGCACATATATTGTTGGCTGTCGTTGGGTCTTTGTGGTGAAGTTTAGTCCAGACAGTAATATGGATTGTTACAAGGCCTGCCTTATTGCCAAAGGCTTTACCCAGACTTATGGTGTTGACTATTTTGACACCTTCTCTCCAGTTGCTCGTCTCAGCACTATCAGGGTCCTCCTCTCTGTGGCTGTAACCAGGGATTGACCCATTTCCCAACTAGATGTCAAGAATGCCTTTCTATATGGGGATCTTCAGGAGGATGTCTACATGGAGCAACCTCCAGGGTATGTTGCTCAGGGGGATACACAGGTATGCAGGCTAAAGAAGGCTATCTATGGCCTAAAGCAAAGCCCTCGGGCTTGGTTTGACAAGTTTAACGGAATTGTGGCAGCTGTGGGCTTTACGAGAAGTTCTGCGGATCACTCTTTGTTCGTTCGCAAAACCTCCCTGGGTCTGGTAGTTCTTGCGGTTTATGTGGATGATATTCTTCTCACTGGAGATGATCAGGCTAAGATAACCTTGACAAAGAAGCATCTTCGTCAATACCTCGTCACAAAGGATATGAGCTCTCCAAAATACTTTCTACGGATAGAGATCTCTCAGAAGCCCAATTCCTTAGTCCTCTTCCAACGTAAGTATGCTCTTGATTTGCTAAAAGAGGCAGGGTTGACTAGGGTTAAACCTTCTCAATGCCCCATGGCGACTGGAGAAGAAAAAACCTGGACAGATGACTCTCCTCCTCTTTCAGATGTTACGAGGTACAGACGCCTGGTTAGTAAACTCATATATCTCACGGTGACGAGACCCGACATCTCCTATGTTTTAGGCAAGGTTAGCCAATTATGCAAGCTCCAAGGGAGTATCATCTACAGTCTGCCCTGAGGATATTGGAGTATGTTAAATCAGCGCCTGGGAAAGGACAACTCTTTTAGAAGAATGGTGATTTGAGGGTTGAAGCATACTCAGATTTGAGCTATGCTGATGACAAAGGAGACCGCAAGTCAACATCGGGCTTTTGCACCTTTGTGGGGGTAAACCTTGTGAGCTGGAAGAGCAAGAAATAGTCTGTAGTCTCCAGGTTCAGTGTAGAAGCAGAATATCAAAGTATGGCATCGACCACATGTGAGTTGAAGTGGTTACGGGCTCTCATGCTTGACCTAGGAGAGGTCTACAACCATCCTCTACCTATGTTTTGTGATAATAAGGTCGCTATATACATCTCCAAAAATTCGGTCTTCCATGAGAGAACAAAGCACATTGAAGTCGACTGCCACTTTATTCAGGAAGAGATTTAAAAGGAATAAATTTGTACCTGTTCGTCACCGCCGATAAAGAGTTGGCTAATATTTTCACCAAGCTGGTGTCCGCCTCCTTTTTTCACATTTGCGACAAGCTGGGCATGAGCGATATATATGCTCCAGGTTGAGGAGTGTTGTTGTATGGAGACCGGGCGGTCTGGCACTGGCAGATTAGAGACCGCGCGGTCTGGTGGTTTATCTCCAGTGGCTTAGGTAGTTGGACTATTGTTGTTTGGTCTCCGAGCGATCTGACGGTTTGTCTCGGGCGACTTGGAGACTGGGCTGTCTGGCGGTCTCCTATGGCGGCTTGTTCTCTCCTTCTAGTGGTTGTCGGGCGGTTAGCTTATTGTCTAACCACGCAGCCTGTTCGGCTTGTTTCTATTAAAAATGTAATTATTTAGTCCCACATTGCTTACTTATAATCTTTCTCATCTCCTCCATTCTATAAAAGGGAGGCCATACCTTTGTAATACCTATCTTTTTGGATAATAAAAATTTCTGTTATTCTAATTTTCGGTTTCTACTTGTCTGTTTACACATGGGCTAACCTAAACCGTAGGAATAATCAATGTTTAAGAGTAACTAGTATAACTAGTATTACACTTACACTCACACTCTTCGGTGTTATGGGAGTTAGGTTGGGTATCACGAGTGGTGGTCTCGATGGTTTTTGTGATAGGCAGGTTAGCCCGACGAGCCGATGGATCGGTAGATAATTGTGATGGATGGGTTAGTCCGGGGAGCTTTGGCTCGGTAGATAATTGTGACGGACGGGATAGTCCAGGGAGCTTTGGCTATATAGGAAAATATAGTAATATTGCATGTGCATAAGATAAAAGGTGGTGGGTCTTCGGTATTGGAGAGTCATCACACCGACACCAATACGTTGACTCAGCAAGTGTGGTTTAGCACTTGGCCAAATAAAGTCTGGGGTGCAGCCGGCAAGAGTACGTAGGAGCTCCGCTTAGTGCACCAACATCAAGGCGTATGATAGGTCTGACTGGTAGTGTTGATACCGGTTTAGAGGTGGGCGAGGCCCAACCCATCGCTTCTGTTTGCCACTACGGAGGTATCCTGAGAGGTTAGGCTCTAGAAAGGGGGAACTAAAGGTTTATGTGCACAGAGTCGAGTGTGTGTGTTATACTTGCATGTTCATATCATACCATAATTGTATGACATAGCATCATCATTGCATATAACCCTTGATACCTAGTGTATAAATTGGTATGGGACACTTTATACAATAGGCCTTGCAAAACGACCCCTTGGTCTATTGGTTTGTATGGGTATTTCTATAGTTCATGGTTACTTACTTATTTTACCTTCTCCTACTTTACTTGCTCACCTGTTCTTGTGTATACTTATGCTGCTTACCTAGTACTGCTTACATATACTTGCTTTGTTTATGAACTAATGATAGACAAGTTCCGCCGCAACATGCTTACCTTTGTTACTCTCCACCTTCATTACCTTCCCTTTCCTTCTCCCCGCTCGGTGCCTAGGAGCCATGGGGGAGGGGTGGGTGATGATAGGACTTAGTCTTTTAGACTAACGGTCGTTGACCAAATCATTTTAGGGGATCGTGGAGCCGAACTAGGAGATGTAATCCCAGAGGTCGGTGCGCTTGGAGACGGGACAGTCGAGCACTAGAGTTCAGGCAGCAGGGAAAGTGAGTTTCGATCAGTAGTAGATATTATAGATTTGCTTCTGCGATTGAGTGATGCGTAGTGAGGATTTTGATGTATCGGGCAGGAGCCCTCTTTAGTACTTTGCTTTATCATTTCTATGGACTCTCCCTTCGTGGAGAATTATTTATATATATGTGATTCTGGTGGACTAGTATTGAGTTTCATTTACTCATGTACTTTTATACTTTACTCTTCTCTTCTGCGATCAGTATGACCGTCAAGATCGACGTTTTGCAGTGACGACCTTCCCAGACGTGTTGGTGTCACCGCAAAGCGGCGGTTCTGGGCATAAGACCCCGGTGGTTTAAAAGATAAAAAATGGGTTCTTACACTGTTAGTCTGCTAAAGTATATATTCATTGAGTGATGACTGATCACTCAATGCCTGACACCACAGAATATTTGCCTAAGTGTTTTGGCATTGAGTGGCAAGCCTTTACTCAATGCCTATGCTGAATTGTCTGAATTTGACTAAGTCCACAGATGCTGATGTTAGCAGAAATTCAAATGTTACGGGAAGACTACAGTACACAACAAATGGCTTCGTACGCCTATTGTACTACATTTAATGCCAAAGCAATGTTAAAAATACCAACTTCTTGTGGTCCCAATACTCAAAGAGCCATTGGACGGCGGGATACAAAAGGAACTAGATCAGAGAAATTAATTAACTTTTGAAAAGTTCTGAACTTCATCTTCTTCCTCTCGACCTAGTTGCAGAGCTTGGAGAAGTTGTTAAAGTCACTGATCTGAAAGTGCAAGCAGTTAGTTGTTGATCTTCAACATCAAGTTTAGAGTAAATATTTAGAGATAGAAGTTGCAGTAAAGGAAAACCCTAGCTACAGTGATTTCACAGGCAAGCTTAACATTCCTGAAGAACTATTCTTGGAGCTGTGAAGGAGAAAGGACAGAGTTAATCTCTATTCAGAAGGAGGAAGACACAGAGACTCTAGCTATGGTGTCAAACATCATCAACAAATTACTATTCTTTTGTATGATCATTTTGATCTGAGTGTAAGGATAAACTTATAAAGGCTGAGTGTAGGATCTTTAAGTAGATTTGAGTTGTAGGATTCAAGTGGTGAATCTGAGGTAGGATCCAGGTTTGGATCTGAGTTGTAGGGTTGTTGGCCTGAGGTAATATCTGGTTCATATCTGACGTAAGAGAGTCATTCTCTCTGAGTTATAGGGCTATTCTCCTAACATGAGTTGTAGGACTTTGAGTTAAAGTCTGAGGTAGGGACTTTGGGCCTGTGTGTAGGAGATTATATCTCTGAGTGGTAGGGGTTTGTGCCTGAGTTGTAGGACTAGGAGGAGTCTGAGAGATCCTGAGGGATCTGAGTTGTAAGCTCATTGCGCCAAGTTGCAGAAGTTGTCTTGTCTAATAAACTGTTAGAAAGGTGAGAGGGACAGTGGATGTACCCATAATTCGGGGAACCACTATAAATTTCTTGTGTGCTGATTGTGATTATCTTGAAAGCAAGTTAAAATAAATCACTAACACACCAAAAACAGATAAAGGATAAGAAGATTTAAAAACATATTGACCCCCCCCCCCCTTCTAGGTGATTAGCTACTCTTGAAACTAAAGATTTTTCAGAGCATATGCTCCGTATGTGTACCTTAGATTTTGGAAAGCAGTAGGAGGATCATCTCTTCATGATCGAGTTATCATACAATAACAGCTACCAAACGAGTATACAAATGGCTCCCTTTGAGGCCCTTTATGATAGAAAGTGTCGTAACCCCTTAGCTTGGGCAGAGACGGGCGAAACTAAGTTGTTTAAGCAAATGGAAGTTTAAGATGCTATTTCAACCATACGAATAATCTAGGAGCGATTGTTGATCGCTCTAGATAGGCATGCCAAATACTACAATGCTAAGCAGCGGAATATCGAGTTCGTCATAGGAGACTAGGTTTATTTAAAGATCAAACCATTCGAGGGTGTATCAAGGATTCGACGCTTGAAAAAGATAAGTATGCGATACCTTGGACCATTTAAAGTGGCAGAGCGTGTTGGTGAAGCTGCTTATTGGCCCGCTCTTTCGACAGAGTTGAACGTCTTGCATGATGTATTTCACATATCAGTGATGAGGAAGCCATTGAAATAGCCAACTCAAGTGGTTATTGTTGATCAAGTGCTTGTCGATGGGGGGCTAAAGACTAATGTTAACCCTATTCACATCGAGGACACTGAAGTTAAACAGCTATGAAGCAAAATGATTTGATGGTCAAGGTCCACTAAGACAATTGCGGACGTGACGAGCATTCTTGGGAACGGGAGCAGTCTATGCTTGAGGAGTTTCCCGAGATATTCCTCCAAGGTACCATTCAAGTTTTGCTTGTATTCTGCTATTTTCTTTCATTCTGGAAGTTTGGAATGAACTTTCTTTAAGTGGTGGATAGTTATAATGACCCAGATTTTACACAGAAATAGATCTCCAAATGTTACTGCCCGGCAGTAGTGCTAGCGCAGGAGGTAGCGTTGTGGATTTTATTATCGTGGCTTTCTGTGAGTTACTGCTCAGCGATAGTGATATCGCCGGCGGTAGTATATTGAGCTGACCGTTTGACCAGTGCTGGTTGTCGTACCGACTTAAGGGCTAGCACCAATGGTAGTATGATACTGTGCGGTGGTAGTGTGTCAGGTACTAGCAGCCACGTGTTGGTGTTCGAGCGATGTGTTTAAGCAGTGGGCTTGCTAAAGAAGCCATCGACCGAGATACCACTCGATGGTGGCTTGTTACCGCGCATCAGTAGTGCTCTGTATAGGAATTTTAGATTAAATCCTGGTCATTCATCGATTTCAAGTAGGATCTGACAGTGGGGAGTTAACCCTCCTAGTATAAGGCTGTTAGATGAGGGTTTTACCTCATTTATTTTAGGGTTTCTCTTTCTAAGAACTAGAAAGATGGGAGAGAAAAGGAAGAAGAAGGATGAGAGATCCCTCCATTGTCGGAGCTTCGGATATCCAAATCACGATTCGAGTCCAGATCCACAGAGAGAAGCCCGGTACGGTTCTTTCTATCTAATTGGATTTTTTATTCATGCCACAAAAGAGAACTTCAAGGGTAACGATCTTCCTCCTCTCGTTAGGACGTGCATGTCCTCTTTTTTTTCTATATTCGAATATGAAAATGCCTCTTTCACAAATTAGCGTACGGCTAGACTTTCTCCGGGTCGATTGAGTCCGTCCCCGACATATATTTCATATAGACGTCCATTTTGACTTTTGATATATGCATTTTGTGTGAAGCTCATCCAAACAAGTTATTCTGTATTGGTGATATTTAGATTTATATTTGCGTGACAGATAAGACTCCTTGTATGGCATTTTCGGGTTTTAAGTGTTGTAGAGTGCTATAGGGGGTCTTGGAGGCTTACTCTAGGAAATACCCGAAAAAAGTGGACAGAATCGAAGTTCTCTTGGTAACGCCCGATGATAGTAGTTACCGCTAGCGGTAGCTTCCAGCGAGATGTTATTTGATTACAAGCCCAGGTCCTGGGGATAAGGTGGGTAGCTTGTAAAGCTAAGATCCAAGGGTGCCCAGTTTTGTTGGTCGGGTGTGCCAGCCTTGGAACATAACGCGGTTATATATGCGGAAATGGGAAAGGATGGGTTGACCCATACTATTGTCTCGTAGACATAGCGATTTGAGTAACGAGATTAGTTTGTTCTGTACCCGCACTATGTCATCCGACTAAAGTGCCTAACGTACTGGGCTTTCGTCATTGGCATAGGAAAGAGTTGTGGCTATGCGCCTGACTAGGGAATGCATAATGTTACCATCGGTATGGGACTGAGGATGGTGGTGGGAACTGTTAGTATTACTATTATGACCTGGAAGTGATCAAGCATGTAGTCTCACTTCAAACACAGTATGAGCCCATCAGGGTAACACATAAGAACGTTTGGAGAATTTGGAAGATTAGATTAGATTTGTTTTGCTCATGTGATGAGTGAAAGGACTTAGCTCAGTCAGGCGTCGAGTGTGTTGAGACGAATCAACGTTTTCGTCGAGTCAAGTATTGACTCGTCGAATAATGGTGTTGAGTTCGTTGAGATAACTCAAAGCTTTTGTCGAGCCAAGTGTTGACTCGTCGAATGATGGCGTTGAGTTTGTTTAGTTTACTCAACGATTCATCGAGTCAAAGTGTTGATTCAACGATTCTGGCACTTAGGCGTTGAGTGCGTTGAGTTTACTCAACGATTCGTCGAGTCAAAGTGTTGATTCAATGAGTATGGCACTTAAGCGTTGAGTGAATTGAGTTCACTCAACGATCTGTCGAGTCAAGTGTTGATTGGACGAGTCTGCCGCTGAGAGTGTTGAGAGCATTGAGTCCACTCAACACTTTTGACGAGTTAATTATTGATTCAACGAATCTGGCACTGAAGGCGTTGAGTCCACTCAACGCTTTCATCGAGTCAATTATTGATTCGACGAATGTGGAGCTGAGTGCATTGAGTGCATTGAGTCCACTCAACGCTTCTTTGAGTCAAGTGTTGTCTCGTCGAAATTTTGTATTCCAAGCCTTTCTGGTCTGCGAATAGCGACATAGTTCTTCTGTTTATTCCTTAGGGTATAAATAGAAGATGTTTTTAGGGTTTCATAATTCTAATCCTGATTCTAAGTTTGCACACGATCCGCACTGTGTTAAACCCTAAACCTAAAGGCCGACAGAAAGTGTTTCCGCTAGCCCCGATCCCGTCGCCGTCGTCGATCCCGGTTCTGGCGAGTGTCGTTGCCGCCTCTTCTAGAGCAGACCTAGTAGTCTGTGAACCTACAGAGTGCCTTCTTTCAACCTAGATCTTATACGACAAGAGTCTAAGGGTTCTCCCATTCGTGTGGATCACCTGTAGAGGCACGGACACTATTTTGCGCTCAGAACTCCAGCCGCTAAGTGATCGGCAGATTTCCTGGAGCATCTTTGTTGAGTATTGACTCAATCCCTCAAAGGTAAATTTTATTTATAACATGTTTACTTCTTGATCTATGTTCATTGCTAGATCTGAATTTCTTTGGGCTTTTCTTGTTCCATTTTCGTTGCGCACAAGTATTGTGACGTATATAAAAACCCAACAGTGGTATCAGAGAGAGGTTATGGCAATGATCATTTTTTCAAAAGTTGTTAAAGCCATTACGTGTAGATCTGGAAATTTAGAAGTATTCTAAATGTCCAAATCTATTCTTGGAATCCCTCCAAGAATGCATGTGATTTCTTTGAGATATCTTTGTTACTCCTTAACAGTAACTGCCCCTCTTGTTGGTTCGTGAAGTCAAGTATGTTATATTTTGAATCTCACATAGAGAGACGAGCTTGTCTTTTGTGTAAGTGGATTTTGTTTTGCTCATGTCCAGATGTAAATCTGAAGATTTAAAAGAGTTCTAGATGTTCAGGTTTAGCCTAGTTCATCAAGTGTTGATGATTTTTCTTTGTGTACATCTGGGATTTATTTATACTGTGAGTACTATTTTTTCATTTGTGGATGTGCACATTGTTTAATTGTTAACCATGATTAATGTGTGAATCAATTGTCTAAAAATCCCTTAAGCAATATTAAGTATTCTGATGCCTTCCGATGGGTGACACTCTTCCTGCCTTGATCGATGAAGTGTGGGCTTGTCAAAGCAAGGTGCATTAATATATCATGGTAAGGGTGCGAGCGAATAATTGTGATATCCCACTGTCAACATTGGGTCAAACTTTACTAGTGATCTCAAAGTTTGAGTGCCTAGAGGTATAGGGTTTCCATGCACCATATGATGGATGCAAATAAAGAGTTATTCACCAACCATACAGGAGTTGCATAGTAATGCAATTGACAAGCGTTGTCTAACTAAATATCTACATTGTGAGAGAAAAACCTAAGCTGACTCATAGTGTTAGTGAAATACGGATCTTGTCCACTAAGAGAGTTACTCGTATAGACTCTTCGAATTGATATCGAGGGTTATCAGTTTGATAAAAATAGTGGGAGTAATTTTGTTTAAAGTCCTAACTGAAAGAAAATTGTATTTTAAAATGTAATACGGATTTTGCTTTGCTTAATCCTTGTAGAATTTCCATGGCAAGTGGATCTCACTCCACCCTATCCCTCAGAGCCATTCTTGAGAAGGAGAAACTGAGTGGGACGAACTATTTGGACTGGTACATAAACCTGAGAATTGTTCTCAAGCAAGAGCGTAAGCTCTATGTTTTGGAAGAGGAATCCCCTAAAGAGCCTGCCGGGAATGCGTCCCGTTCTGACAAAGATGCTTACAAGAAGTATCAAGACAACTCCTTAGATGTCGATTTCCTCATGCTAGCAACCATGAACTCTGAGCTTCTGAAGCAACAAGAGAACATGGTTTGCAAAGAAATTGACGAGCATCTCAAGAAAATGTTTCAAGGACAAGCTCGTCAAGAGAAGTTTGACATCACTAAGGTGTTGTTTCAGTGTAAGATGGGAGCTCGAGACCTAGTAGGGACTCACGTTCTCAAGATGATTGGGTATATAGAGAACCTTGAGAGACTAGGCTTTCCTCTAGTCCAAGAGTTGGCTACACACCTGATCCTACAATTGTTGTCGGATAGTAATAAGCAGTTTGTCTTGAACTATAACATGAATGAAATAGACAAAACACTGCCCGAGCTCCCAGGAATGTTTAGAACTACCGAGATGAATATGAAGAAGGTCAAGCCTACTAGCCCATATTGATGGTGCATAAAGCCAAGTACAAGGCCAAGGACTTCAAGAAGGCGAAGGTTGGACCTAAGTCATCTCTTGAGCCCAAGTCTTCAGCACTTAAGAAGAATGGCTTGGTGCAAGAAGGGAAATTCCACCATTATGGCAAGGCTAGTCATTGGAGGAGGAATTGTCCTTCTTATATTGAGGGTCTGCATAAAATGATGGGAGGTATGACTTCCGCTTCAAGTATTTATGTTATAGAGATAAACTTTTCTGCTCCTTCATCCCGGGTATTGGATACCAGATGTGGTTCTCATATTTATATAAATGTGTAGGAATTGGGAAGAAGAAGATTGTTGAGTAAAGGGGAGGTGGAACTGCATGTTGGCAATTAAGCAAGAGTTGTTGTTGTCACCGTAGAAGTTTATCGTCTTTCTTTTCTTAGTGGGCTTGTAATACAACTAGATAATTATTATTATGTTCCTTCCATAACTAGAAACATTATATCAATTCCGTGTTTTGACATGATTGGATTTTATTTTATTATAAAGAACAATTGTTGTTCAATATTTAAGAATGATGTTTGTTATGGTATAGCCCAAATGTTTAATGGTTTATATGTTTTGAACTTAGACCATCTAATCTATAATATATAAAATACTAAAAATAAGTGACTCAAATCCTATGTATCTTTGGCATTGTCGTTTGAGCCATATAAATGAGAAACGCATATCCAAGCTCCATAAAGATGGATTACTGGACTCATTTGATTATGAATCATTTGAGATATGCGAATCTTGTTTATTAGGCAAGATGACTAAAGTCCCTTTCACTGGTTTCAATGAGAGGGCTAATGATCTTTTGGGTATAGTACATAGTGATGTTTATGGACCCATGAGTTCTATGGCTAGAGGTGGGTATTTCTACTTTATTACATTTACTGATGATTTCAGTAGATACGGATACGTTTATCTTATGAAGTGCAAATATAAAACCTTTGAAAAGTTTAAATAGTTTAAGAACGAAGTAGAGAACCAACTTGGTAAGAGGGTTAAAGCACTCTGATCTGATTGAGGTGGCAAATACTTGAGTCATGAGTTTCGTGATCACCTGAAAGAGTGTGATATTGTATCACAGCTCACTCCACCTAGAACGTTGTAGTATAATGGTGTGTCTGAGCGGAGGAATCGTACTCTGTTAGACATGGTGAGATCAATGATGAGTCATGCAGATCTTCCTATTCCCTTTTGGGGCTTTGCTCTAGAAACTGCTGCTTTTATACTAAATCGTGCTCTAACGAAAGCGGTTCTAAAGACACCATATGAGATATGGACTGGGAAGCATCCTAGTATGTCCTTCATTAAGATATGGGGATATGAGGCATACGTGAGACGTCAAATGCCTGACAAGCTGGAACCCAAGTGAGATAAGTGTTCTCTTGTGGGGGTATCCTAAGGAAACTAAAGGGTACTATTTCTGCCTACCGTTAGAGAGAAAAGTATTTGTCGTGAGGACTGGTGTCTTTCTTGAGAAAGAGTTTTTAAGTAGAAAGACTACTAGGGTAGAACTTAAAGAAGTTCAAGAACCACAAACATTAAATGCACTGGAATTGGAACCTGAGTGAGGACTACAAGTTGTTATAGCTAGAAAGCCTACTTAGAAAACATAAGTTCTGCATAGATCTAGTAGACTAAGGTTTGAGCCTAAGAGATATGGATTTCTCGTGTCTCAAATAGGTAATGTGTTACTTATGGATCATAGTGATGAGCCCGCATCCAACCAATAGGTTATGAGTTGACCGGACTCCGATAAGTGGCTTGAGGCCATGAAATCTGAAATGGACTCCATGTATGAAAACTAAGTTTGGACCTTGGTGGAATCACCTGAAGGGGTACGACACATAGGGTGTAAGTGGGTCTTCAAGAAGAAGACGAACATGGATAGGAATTTACATACATTCAAAAAGCAACTGGTGGCTAGGGGTTTCAAGCAAATTCATGGTATTGACTATGATGAGACCTTTTCCCCGGTTGATATGGTTAAGTCCATCAGAATTATGCTTGATATTGCTGCGTATTATGACTACAAGATCTGGTAGATGGATGTCAAAAGGGCTTTCCTAAATGGAAACCTGCTTGAGGAAGTGTATATGACACAACCCGAGGGTTTTGTATCTCTAGGTGAAGCCACTAAAATATGCAAGCTGCAGAGATCCATTTATGGGTAAAAATAGGCTTCTCAAAGTTAGAATCTTAATTTTAATGAAAAAATCAAGGAGTTTGGTTTTATCAAGAACGAGGATGAACCGTGTGTTTACAATAGGATTAGTGAGAGCATTGTTGACTTCCTGATATTGTATATAGATGACATACTACTGATCGGGAATGACAAAACGACCCTACAAGTTGTTAAGAACAACCTAGGGAGCTGCTTTTCTATGAAAGACTTGGGTGATGCGACTTATATACTTGGTATTAAGATCTATAGAGATAGATTGAAGAAGTTGTTGGGTTTGACCCAAAGTACATACATTGATAAAATGTTGAAACGATTCAACATGTTGTAGTCCAAGAAAGGATTCTTACCCATATCTCATGGTGTGAGTCTCTCTAAGGACCAGTGTCCTAAGTCTTGTGAAGATAAGGATCGCATGAAGTTGATTTCACATGCTTCGGTAATTAGTTCAATCATGTATGCATTGATATGTACTCGACCAGATGTCTCTTATGCCTTGAGCATGAATAGCAGGTATTAGTCTGATCCCAGTGATTGTCATTGGATATCCGTCAAGAATATACTAAAGTACTTGAGAAGGACTAAGGATAGGTTCTTGGTATTTGGCAGAGAGGAAGAGCTCGTTGTAAAGGGTTACACTGATGTTAGTTTCCAAACTGATAGGGACGACTCAAAGTCTCAGTCAGGGTTTATATTTTTCTTAAATGGAGGAGCTGCTAGCTAGAAGAGTTTCAAGAAGGAGATAGTTGCCGATTCTACAATTGAGGCCGAGTATATCGCCGCAGTAAATGCAGCGAAGGAGGTTGTATGGATTAGGAAATTCATCGGTGAGTTAGATGTAGTTTCTAGCATTTTTAGTCCCATAGTTCTCTACTGTGACAACAACGGTGCAATTACACTTGCTTCGAAACCTAGATCTCATCAGCGCTCCAAGCATATACTTTGGCGGTTCCATCTTATTCAAGAGATTGTCGATCGAGGAGATGTGAGCATTTGCAGAGTGCTGACTGAGAAGAATATTGCGGATCCACTAACAAAGCCTCTCGTACAGAGAAAGCATGATGGGCATGTTAGATCTATGGGTATACGATACCTTAATGATCAACTCTAGTAGGAGTCTTGTGGATTGTATATTTGTTTGCTGTAATAATTCATTTGATGAATAAGTATACTATGCATTTCATTTATATATTTTGGCAAGTTCTTTTATTGTGTAAATTTATTTCTATTGTGATAGAATAATTTAACATAATAAATGCCCTTAGAATGTTTGCTTCCATATGAGTCAAGTGGTGACTTGAATGTGAGGCCTATGTTCTTAGAAGCTTTATTATTAAATGGTCCCTGGTCAACGTAACATCTTAGAATTTAAGGACGATGATGATACATTAAGACTAGCATATGCATTGACTGATGACTTGCCCTCACAGGTCATGATATTATGATATCAAGTCATCACATGGGTACTTGTTAGTGAACAAGTGGTATTGGAAAGACCCACCATGAGAATACTTTGTGGATTGTTATATGAACATGTCATAAGTATGGCTAAAGTGGCAATGATGTTTGTGTCCCTTTGACCTGAAGTCACAACATTCATTGAGTGAGGAAGAGCGTGATTTGATGCTATCAAAAGTCCAGTCTTGAGAAAGTTGGATGATAAAGGTGGTTATTGGGTACATTACAAATCATTGGATGTTGCGTGTGAGCAGAGATGGGATTTTTTTCCTCTTATATGACAGGATTTTCATCCATGGGCCCCTTGATGGAATGAGACTGAGAAATGCATGGTCATGCTTAGTTGAGTCAATATGTGATATTGGGCTCACCAATTTCTAGAAGTCTATTCTAGTTCAGGAAACTAGGATTGAACAATTATGAGGATGACACGGTCTATACCTCTAGATCTATCCGGATATAAGGGACGAAGGGATATTACAACACTGATACATTAGTAACAATGGCTTTCGAGTTGTAATCTCTTATTGCTTGAGGAGCAATGATGCATTGCTGGATGCCGCTCAATGTTTATGAAGCTTTTGTTTAATACTTTTAAGATCAAGTGGGAGACCGTTAGTATTACCATTGTGATCTGGAAGTGATTAAGCATGTAGTCTCACTGCCAACGCAGTATGAGCCTATCAGAGTCGCACATAAGAATTTTTGGAGAATTTGGAAGATATTATATTAGTTTAGCTCATGTGATGAGTGAAAGGACTTAGCTCAGCCAGGCATCGAGTGTATTGAAACCACTCAACACTTTCGTCGAGTCAAGTGTTGACTTATCGAATGATGGCGTCGAGTGCGTTGAGACAACTCAAAGATTTCGTCGAGTCAAGTGTTGACTTGTCGAATGATGGCGTTGAGTGTGTTGAGTTTACTCAACGATTCGTCGAGTCAAAGTGTTGATTCAACGAGTCTGGCACTTAGGGGTTGAGTGTGTTGAGTTTACTCAACGATTCGTCGAGTCAAGGTGTTGATTCAACAAGTCTGGCAATTAGGCGTTGAGTGTGTTGAGTTTACTCAATGATTTGTCGAGTCAAAGTTTTGATTCAACGAGTCTGGCACTTAGGCGTTGAGTGTGTTGAGTTCACTCAATGATTCGTCGAGTCAAGTGTTGATTCAATGAGTCTGATGCTGAGAGCATTGAGAGTGTTGAGTCAACTCAATGCTTTCGTCGAGTCAATTGTTGATTTGATGAATCTGGCACTGAAGGCATTGAGTCCACTCAACGCTTTTGTCGAGTCAATTGTTGATTCGACGAATGTGGCACTGAGTGCGTTGAGTTTGCTGAGTCCACTCAATGCTTTTTCAAGTGAAGTGTTGTTTCGTCAAAATTTTTTATTCCAAGTCTTTCTGTTCTGCGGATAGCGACATGGTTCTTCTGTTTATTCCTTAGGGTATAAATAAAAGTTATTTTTAGGGTTTCATAATTCTAATCCCAATTCTAAGTTTGCACACGAGCCGCACTGTGCTAAACTTCGAAACCTAAAGGCCGACGGAAAGTGTTTCTTCTAGCCCTGATCCCATCGCCGTCGTTGAGCCCGATTCTGGCGAGTGTCATCGCCGCCTCTCCTAGAGTAGACCTAGTAGTCTGTGAAGACGCAGAGCGCCTTATTCCATCCTAGATCTTTGCGACAAGAGTCTAAGTGTTCTCCTATTTGTGTGGATCACCTGTAGAGGCGCGTACACTATTCTGCGCTCAGAACTCCAGCCGCTAAGTAATCGGCAGATTTCTTGGAGCATCTTGGTTGAGTATTGACTCAATCCCTCAAAAGTAAATTTTATTTACATCATGTTTACTTCTTGATCAATGTTCATCGCTAGATCCGAATTTCTTTGGGTTTTTCTTATTCCATTCCTACTGCGCACAAGTGTTGTGATGTATAGAAAAACCTAACAAGAACTTGGAAATCCGTTACACTGATAATGTGCCCTGAGTGCATGAGACGTTTGGTCGGTCGCGCCAATGTCTGTGATGGATGGTGCTTAAAGTGCACACTCTTATTATATATCTATACTTGTTGCTTGCTTGTAGGGAAGGAGTTATGCCACCCCGGGTATGGGGTGTGGTCATTATACAATGAGTTTGTGGATAGTGGTAAACAAAAGATGACTCGTTACCTTCTTTTGTTGCCACATCATTGTGGTTTGTATTGGTACAAGTGCTGGAAAGACAAGTGCAAAATAACGTGCGGAAGCCCAAGCTGTGCAGGCCCTCGAAGGCCCAAGTTTTGTTTTAGCTATTCATGTTTTGTCGCCCTGCATGCCGATGTATGGAACCCATGTAGTAGTTAAACATGTGCTCGTGTGTAAGGCCTTAAGGCCAAAGAAAGACAATGTAAATCTTGTTTAATCATTCCTTTAGTAATATGGACATTCTGGCTCAAGTTTATTTAAGTGCGTATGTTAGCGTATAATTCTGTTATGTGTTTTTGTTTAGTGTTATTGATTGATATTCATTGAGTAACTCTTTCGTTTGTTCATTCAATATGGTGTGGGGTCCCGGTCGGACCCGTTGTTATATTCCTTGGAACGAGCAGAGGTGCTACATCTACCATCCATGACCATCTATCCATCCCCTCTCCTAAATGGCACACACATAAGTTCCTCTGACTCCTTTTCACCCTTTGATCTATTACCCATCGATTCTCGCTGATTCCGACCACAGGAGATGGCATTTTCGACCATGGATAGCTTCAAACCACCCACCTAATCTCTATTTCTTTTATGGGTTCCGACCTTGCGTGGGGCATGTGAAGGGGAGGGAGGGTCCTCTAACCCTCCTTCATGGCCCTTAAGGTGGAGGGAGCCGCTTGAAATTCATCTGGTGGCCTCCTCCATCCAAAAAAGAAATAAGGTTATTTAAAGTGCTTTTTTCGGCCACCACCGATGGAGGCCGATCGCTGAGAAGTTCCCCCCCCCCCCTCCCATGACACACACCCAGGTGTTTTCACATGTGGTGGTGGACGAGGTTCTCCCCACCGACGGTGGTAGGGAGACCCCGAAAGAGAAGGGCCGACAATGGCTTTAGTAGACACTATGCATGTATTTATTTATATGCATGATAAATCCCTTGCAAGCCCCTGCGTGATTCTTCTCTATTCGATAGAACTAACACCCCAAATCTGTGTCATGATCCGTACATAGATTTGATACACAACAAGTAGAAATATCTGCCAGATTTTGGTTAATTTTATCAGATTTAAAAATAGATTTTTAATTATAATATATGTCGATTTGGAAAATTTCTGTGAGACAGAACAATGTAGAGATTTTTGTTGTCTACAACTTTCTTATTATAAGTTTTTTGTTTTGGATCGCCTGACTATTTTACGTTTGCACTAGAAAAGTATTTTTAATCGCTCTGGAAATTCAGAATTCTCTTTAGACAGGAAATTGATATTTTCGGTAAACTTATGTCCCTGTTTTGGAGGCCTTAGAAGCCAAATAAGAACAATCATGTCTGAGAAACTATTATAAAATAATGTTTTCGCCACAACTTTTCATGTTTTTTGAGTTTTACGATTTAGAGCCTCTACACAATTTAAACTTAGCCCTCAACATAGTAATTTAATTTTAAGCTTACTTCTTTTGTTTAGAAATATTTAGTTCTAGTAAACTTCATTGCCCTTTTTGGAGGTCCTTTAGGCCAAATCAGAACATGCATATTAGAGACACTATTGTAGATAGATGATTTCTATACAACTTTCATGTTTTAATATTTTGGATTTAGAGCCTCTAAGTAAATTTAAACTTGTCATGGACATGTCTATATAATTTAGAATAAGGCAATCTATGGTCTTAAGCAAAGTTAGCGAGCCTAGTTTGAGAAGTTCAATGAAGTTATTTCTATTATTGGGTTTTCTAAAAGCGCTGCAGATCACTCTTTATTCATTCGCAAAACCTTGAATGACCTAGTTATTATTGTGATTTATGTTAATGATATTCTTCTTACAATGGATGATAATAAGGGAGTTGACCTGACAAAGAAGAATCTTCTTCAGTATTTTGTTACAAAAGATATGGGTCACCCAAGAATTTTCTGAAGATTGAGATCTCTCAAAAGCCCAATTCTATGGTTCTCTCACAATGGAAATATGTCTTAGATCTTTTGACAGATACAAGTCTTCTTGGGGCTAAACATGCTCAATCTCCAATGGAGGTTTGTGATGACAAATGTTGGAATGAGGATTCACCTCTTCTTGAAAATGTCACCAAATACAGATTGCTTGTGGAAAAACTCATTTATCAGATAGTCACAAGATCATATATCTATTATGTTGTAGGAAGGGTGAGCCAGTTTATGCAAGCTCCTAAGGACTATCATCTAAAGTCGACTCTAAAAATCTTAGAATATATGAAAGGTGCTCCGCGAAAAGGACTTTTGTTTTAGAAGAGGGATCATTTGAGGATTGAGGTCTACTCTGATGCTAGCTTTGTCGATGATAAGAAATATAAAAAATCTACGTCTGGTTTCTATACCTTCGTAGTAGGGAATCTGGTCAGCTGGAAGAGCAAGAAATAGGCTATAGTTTCCAGGTCAACTTCAGAAGCCAAGTATAGAAGCATAGCTTTCATTACCTTCGAGCTGAAGTGGTTGCGAACGCTTATGCCTTATTTGGGAGAAGTTTATAATCATCATCTGCCAATGTTTTGTGACAATAAGACAACTATATATATTTTGAGGAATCCATTCTTTCATAAGAGTACAAAGCATATTGAAGTGGATTGCTACTCTATCAGAGAAGTGATTGAAGAATCGAATCAGCAATCTGTTTATTACCTCTAATAAAGAGATAGCAGATATTTCAACCAAGACAGTTACCTGGTTTTTCGACGTCTGTAGCAAGCTAGGTCTGATTGACATATATGCTCCATCTTAAGGGGAGAGTGTTGAGACTTATGTTGACCAGGTAGTTTGACTAGCAGTCTTATCGGTCTACTAACTCGGCGGTCTATTGATTTGGCTCAACTATTGTTTGTTTAGCAGTTCTTGGCGATACGGCAAACCGTAGTTGTTGTTGGCAACTCGCAGGAGCGTCTGATGACAACACGCAGCTACGGTCTTGTGGTAACACGCAGCTACGATCTTGTGGCAACCCGCATCAATGGTCTGGTGGTAACTCGCGTTGTGGTTTGGTGGCAACCCATGTTGCGGTCTGGTAGAAACTCGCGCTATGGTATGGTGGTAACCTACACTGTAGTATGGTGGCAACCCGCATTGTGGTCTGGTGGCAACCTGTACTACGGTTTGTTGGCAACTAGTAGCAGTGGTCCGGTGGCAACCCGCACTACGGTCTGGTGGCAACCCACAATGTTAGTCTTCTTATATAGCATTGCGGCTTGACACTATCAAAGCGCATAGACCGCGCAACTTGTAATTAGTCCCACATCACTTGTTATATTCTACTCTCTTCCCCTTCTTCTATAAATAGGGGGACCTACCTTTGTTTTTATTATCATTTGGGAGAAATAAATTTTGCCTTTTATTTAGCTCTTTTTACACAAGAATTGAAGAGGATTCTTACCTTAGCTCCCATACTGACCATACCATTGGGTCAGGAGGTCTTCTAAGTGTACACAAACGCTTGTCAACAAGGCCTAGGTGCATTCTTGATGCAAAATAGGAAGGTTCTTGTATACGCCTCTAGGCAGCTAAAATTGCATGAGAGAAACTATACACATGACTTGGAGTTGGGTATAATGATCTTTGCTCTGAAGATATGGAGGCACAACTTATACGACATCCGATATGAGGTGTTCTCGGACCACAAGAGCCTCAAAATATTTTCACGTAGAAGGAGCTAAACCTATGGCGAGACGGTGATTGGAGTTCTTGTGTGTTAGAAACCAGGCCAAGCCCAAGGCTCCAAATGATCTACAGAAATATTGGGTAATCTTGACCTGGCCAACTGCAGTCGAACGACACAGTATCCCCAACCAAATCTCATGGGGCCCATAGTAGGTACAATCCCAGGTAGGTGGTTGAGGCCCGGGGCTTGATCCCGGGACCTCCTTTAGATGAGAAGTGATTGAGTTAAGCACCCCTATAGGGACTTCCCAGGAGGTCACCCATCCCAGGACTACTCTCATCCGAGAATGCTTAACTATAGAGTTCTTTAACTTCCCATCACCAATTGACCTTAACTCTATAGTTAAGCGTGCTCAGATGGGAGTAGTCCTGGGATGGGTGACCTCCTGGGAAGTCTCCATATGGGCTCTTAACTAGATCACTTCTCATCTAAAGGAGTTCCCGAGATCAAGCCCCGGGCCTCAATAACCTAGCTGGGATTGTCCCCACTATGGGCCCGAGGAGATTTGCTTGGGGTTGTTGTTTCGTTCGACTATAGTCGGCCAGGTCAGGATTAACCAATATTCCCGTAGATCATTCAGAGCCTTGGGCCCTATTGGGTACATTGGAAAATGTGTACCTGATTTAGAGAAGCCTCACTTAGCTCAATGATATACATCAAAGTGTATTTGATGTTATTTTGAGTTTATATGTGCAGGTTAAGAATGTTGTTGGGGCTGCAGTCCGGAATCGCCCCCGCGCTGCGGTGCTATGCGGTAATGGCTTAACTGGCTGCCCCATGGATCCGCCCGAGTACCTTTGATATAAAGATTAGTGGCGCCGTCCTCCATCAGTCCGGGCTTTTGGTGTGAGTGGTTGCGCTAAGTCCTCTCAAGTGGTATCAGAGGGAGGTTGCGGGTTCGAAACCCCGGGGTCATTTTCGGGGGGATTGTTGGGGCTGCGGTACGGAATCGCCCCCGTGCTGCGGTGCTATGCGGTAATGGCTTAACTTGCTGCCCAGTGGATCCGCCCGAGGACCTTTGATATAAAGATTAGTGGCGCCGTCCTCCATCAGTCCGGGCTTTTGGTGCGAGTGGTTGCGCTAAGTCCTCTCAAGTGTGCTAGAATGCAGGAAAAAGATTCTAAGTCCATATGTCGACACCTGAGGAAGCTGTGTCGACACTTCAGTAAGATTGTGTCGACACTTGGAAATGGCTGTGTCGACACTTCAGTGAGTTTGTGTCAACACCGGGAGGAAGTTTCGACACACAGAAGTTTATAGTCGACATCAAATGTGTCGACACCGGGAGGCTGTGTCGACACACAGAGGCAGAGTCGACAATAATTGTGTCGACACCTGGAAGCAGTGTCAACACACGCTATGTTCTGGGTCTACATCAACTGTGTCGACACATAGGACTTGTGTCAACACACAGCTGAGTCTAGACCAAGTTGATTACTGATGAATGGTGAATTTTTTGTGTCGATACAAATAATCAGTGTCGACACATTCTCAAGATGCAGTGTCAAGAAGATATGTCGACATCAAGGCAGTTATGTCGACATCACCAAAGGCTGTGTCGACACTTAAGTCACTTGTGTCGACACATATTGACAGATGGTCTCGACACTTTATGACAGTCAGTCTCGACGCTTTGCTGACAGAGACAAAGGCTCAAGAACTATTTGAAGACTTGACAGCTGTGAGTTACAACAGGTTTACTGAAGCTGTCAGACTTGTCATAAGTTAGTTAGAAACCGGATCAGCCGGTTACCATGGATGAAGTCTATATATAGATGGATTCAGAAGAAGAAAGGAGTGGATATACACACAACTAACATAACTATTGTGAGATTTATCTCTAATCAAGAAAGTACAAGTCACAAAGAAGAAGATCTTCGTGAGAAGATCTAAGAAGACGTTCTGAAGTAGTTTTCTATTCAGATTCTGTCTAAGTTGAATTCAATCAAGAATTCAGAAGTATCTTCAAGAGGTTTGGAGAGAGAGAGATCCAGCTATTTGAAGTCAAGAAGGAGACAATCACAGGTCTCTTAAGAAGCAGATACTGAGCTAATCTGTCAAGAAGATTCAGATCTATTTCTGGAGTCTAAGAAGCAAGCTTCCAGTCAGTTATATTCAAAGGAAATCAACCCAACTAAATTCAGATTCAAGAAGCTTTGAAGAAAGCTAAGATCAAGTTGATTTCAGCCATCAGCCTCTTCAAGAAGCTGGTCAAGAAAGTTCTTATCCCTTCTCTCTCAACAGGGGTAAGAGATTATAAAATTCCTTATCAAATTCTGTAGGATCTATTCATAGATCTGAGTTGTAAGCCTGTTTTATAAAGGCTGAGTGTATGAGATTTGTTCTCTGAGTGATAGGACTGTTTGTGCTTGAGTTGTAGGAGAAGGTATTCTCTGAGTTGTACGCCTTGTGGCAAGGCTGAGGTAGGGCTTGTTAGCCTGAGTTGTAGGAGAAGGTATTCTCTGAGTTGTAGGCATTGTGGCAAGGCTGAGGTAGGGCTTGTTAGTCTGAGTTGTAGGAATATGGAAACATTCTGTGTTGTAGGAATCCATCTTGATTCTGAGCTGTAGGATCTGAGGATCTGAGATAAAGGAAGAAGTTAGGCTGAATCTAGCATACTGCTGGATAGGTGAAGGGGGAAGTGGATGTACCCAGACCTTGGGGAACCACTATAAATACTGTGTGCAATCTGTGAATTGTGTAGCTGTAGAATCTGTGATTGTTTGTGCTGAGTTTGCTGCAGAATTTTCTATTTTATATTACAGCATTGTAGTGATATTCTGTCTTAATTTTAAAACAAGAATTAGAACCTATTCACCCCCCCCCCTCTAGGTATTAAGGTAGTCTTGAAAGTAAAACTATCAAGTGGTATCAGAGGGAGGTTGCTCAAAGAAGGACTTAACAGTCTGAGTTATATCCCTAAGGCAGAATCAAGAATCAAGAAAATGGGTTCTAGAGAGAATCACAAGGAACTAGGGTCAATGAAATTACCCATCTGCAGGAAAGAGATTTTTGGAATATGGAAAGAAAGGGTTAGGTTGTTTATGGAGGCCTCTGACCTAAGGATATATATCACAGTAAAATAAGGTCCATATATCCCAATGAATGTGTCTGTTCTAGATGCAAATCAAAGAACTCCTAAAGATTTTTTTGAAATGACTAAGGATGAGATTATACTGGCAACTATGGATAAAAGAGCTCAGAATATCATAGTGAGTTTCATAGATGATTCTACTTTCCAAAATTTGATTCACTGCAAAACCTCTAAGGAAATTTGGGACACTTTGATTGTCTACATGGAGGGTTCTGAAGAAGTTAGACAAGACAGGAAGTCTATGCTCAACCAAGAATATGAGAGTTTCAGACAAGGGAAGTCTGATAGCATATTCTAATGCTACAAGAAATTCTACAGGATAGTGAATGAATTGATGTCCTATGGAAGGGTCTTCAGTACTTATGAGCTGAATGATAAATTCCTAAGATCCTTGACAAAGGATTGGGATACCAAGATTTGTGTCATTAGAGAAGTGGCCAAACTAGCAGACATTTCTCCTCCAACCTTATTTGGAAAGTTGCTATCATATGAAATACAACTAATGGCTAGGAAGGAGGAAGAAAGAAATACAAAAGGAGAGCATAGAGAAAGGTCTGTGGCCTTCAAGGTTGAAGCCACTAGAAAGAATAGAAGGATATCTCCATCACCTCCTAAGGAAGTTGCTGAAGTTATCTCAGAGAATTAAGATAATCAGAACTCAGATAACAGTGATTCAGATGCAGATTTTGCTGCCTTTACAAGGCAGTTTCAGAGGTTCTTGAAGAATAAGTAGTGGAAGTCAAGGCCCTCCACATCACAGCCAGTTGATGACTACTATCAAAAGAGAAAAAAATCAAGAAAGGAAAGGAGCAGGTCTAAGCCCAGCAAGGCTATAACATCAAAAATTGTTTACTATTGCTGTAATAGGCCTGGACATGTGGTGGCAGAATGTCCAGAAAAGAGGAAGGAGTCGGCAGACAGAAAGAAGACTCAACAAAAGGGCAATAAGGAGAAATCCTTTGTTGCTAAGAAGGAGAAGAGTCTTTCAGATCAATCCTCCTCAGAGTCAGAATCTGAAGCTGAAGCATACATTGGACTGTATGCAGCTAGTGAAGAAGATGAGTTTATGCAATTGCTGAACTCTATCTATGAACAAGAAGGCCATCAGTGCATGGGACTGATGGCTAAATCAGAAGACAACAAGTGCAAGGATCAGCCTTGTCCCAGTAAGGTACAAAGTAATTCTAGAATTTCTGATTACAGTACTAGTTCAAAGTCAGATTCATCTTCATCAAGTGATGAGGATGGATCAGAATCTGAAGGAGATATTCATCAGTTGATAGATGAATATGGGGACTTATTGCAGGCACTTAAGAAAAGCAAAAACCTAGCCAAAACTCAGGCTAAGGAAATTGCAGTTCTTAAGATGACTGCATCTGGTTTAGAGAAAGAATTGGATCAAAAATTGAATGAGGTTGCCAAGCTGAAAACTATAATTGTTATTCAGATGGGTACAATCACATATAAAAATGATCTAATTAAAATTCTGGAAGTCAGACTTCAAAAGGAGAAAGATCTAGTGGCTAGTTACTCTAAGTAAAAATCAGTCTTACCCTTAATAGATAAGTTTGTGGCTAAAAATGGTAAGGCAAGATTAGGCTTTAAAGGTAACACTAGGACTGTCCAATTCAAGAGAAAAGGCAAAGCACCAGTCCAGCCAGTAAATTTTAAAGTGCTTGTAATGTTTAGAAAGGTACAAGTGCCTTCTAACAGATATGATCTTGAAAACATTCATGGTCATAATAAGACTGATGTTCTGAATAACAAGGGTGTTAATGCCAATAAGTCAGCCCATGTTCATAAACCCCATGGTTATAAGAAATAAGTGGGGGTAGCTGCAGCCGCACCAGCACAGAATAAAAATTTTTCTGCCAAAAATGTATCTAGACCTAGATACAACAAGTATGAATGCTGGTGCTGTGGCAAGACTGGCCATTTTGCCTTAGACTGTTGGAATAACATAAGTGTCAGGAAGAACAATAGTCTACCAGTAAGAAGAGTTGCTGGTAGTTTTGATATAAATGGTGCTAACTTGAACCAAGGACCCAAGACTTACTTGGGTTCTAAGGGAAATTAATTCTGTATTGCAGGAAAGTCCAAGTTGTCATGCCCCTATATGGTACTTGGACAGTGGATGTTCCAGGCACATGACTGGAACAAAGGGGCTGCTGAAGGAGTACACACCTATCAAGGATGGGCCTAAAGTAATCTTTAGTGGATCTGAAAAAGGAATCATAAAAGGATTTGGTAACATTTCTTCAAACCAAATTACCATGACTCAAGTGGCTTATGTAAAAGGTTTGAAACACAACCTGATAAGCATAAGTCAGCTAAGTGATCTAGGATATGACATTTCATTTGTTAAGAATGGATGTCATATCAAAAGGTCAAATGATCAAAAGGTCAGATTGACTGGGTAAAGAAAAAGAAATGTTTATTGTCTTGACTTTGTATGTGAGAACAAGGTTTATCCTATTTGTCTTGTAGCTGATGAGAGAGCATCTCATTATGTCAAATGGCACAAGAGGCTGGCCCATCTTAACTACAAGGCAATTGGTCAACTCTTTAGCAAAGAGTTAGTGAGGAATGGTCCTCAAGTTAAGTGTATAAAGGATGGGATATGTTCAGCTTGTCAAAAGGGCAAGCAGACAAAATCCTCCTTTCATAGCCTTGAAAACAAGGATTCAGTCAGGTGTCTATACCTATTGCATATGGATTTATTTGATCCTATACTAGTTCATAGTCTAGGTAGGAAGGTCTACACTTTTGTGGTTGTAGATGACTATTCTAGATATTCCTGGGTGTTTTTTCTGAGACAGAAATCTGAAACCCCAAGTGTTTTACATAGTTTTGTCAAACAAATTCAGAATGAACTGAACAGTACAGTTGTCAAAATCAGAAGTGACCATGGCACTGAATTTCAATCTGAAAGTATGACAAGATTATGTGAAGAATTTGGGATTTTCCAAGAATTCTCTTCACCTAGAACAGCACAGCAAAATGGTTTTGCTGAAAGAAAGAATAGGACATTGATTGAGGCTGGTAGAACTCTATTGAGTGACACTTCTCTCCCAGAATATTTCTAGGCTGAGGCAGTTAGTACTGCATGTCATGTGATCAATAGGGCCTCTACTACAAAAAGCCACAAAAAGACACCCTATGAGATCATGAAAGGTAGAAAACCAAATTTATCCTATTTTAGAATCTTTGGTTGCAAGTGTTATATCCTTAACAATGGCAAGTCTTATCTAACTAAGTTTGCTTCCAAATCCCAAAATGGGATATTTGTTGGGTACATCATCAATAGTAAGGCTTATAAGGTCTACAACTTGATTACACAGGTTGTAGAAGAATCTGTACATGTTGTATTTGATGAAACTAGATTAATCAACAGTGAGTTGCCTTATAGTTCATGCAGTCCAACAGGTATAAGCAACAGAATGGACAAGCTTTCCATTGCAGAAGGCTCAACTGCATATGAAGTATTGGAAAATGATGGCAACTGTCTAGGGGGAGTACAAGACTCTCTAAAAGCTGATGACAATAAAGAGGTGCATCATAATGAAGAAACTGGAGGTGTTCAGTCATGAAAGTGAGGTGATAGATCTGATATGCTTAAGAGTTTTTTTTTGAAAATAAAATGCAAAATAAAATTCACAGCACATAAGGAAGAAAACAGAGCAAGCAATCCAGACGACACAAGGAACTATAGTGGTTCCCTCTCAATAGATACGTCCACTCTTCTACCACCCTGGTAGGAATCCACTACAGGTTTTTGATCAGGTGCCCTGCCACCAATAGATTTGATTTAGGTAGATCTAAAGACCCTTTGAGCTTTTGATCAGGTGCCCAAAAACCCAACACAGGTTTTTGATCAGGTGCCCTGCCACCAAAGGGGTTTACTTTTGAAGGGAGTAATAACCCTGTACACAGTTTAGAAAACTAGGAGTTGATGATATTCTTCTCTGTTCTCAAATCAAAAGAGAGAAGACTAGTGGATTCAATAGTTGATGATGATGTCAAAGCTCCCCCTGAAAATATGTATTAGTTCAGGAATGCTGGGAAGCTTTGCTTAAGGGTGTAGGCCTTCAACTAGATGAAAATCTTCAGCAAGCTCTGTAGACAAATTTGAATATGTTGTCTCTTGAAAGCCTGGATCAGAAAGAAGAAGATGAAGTTGATTTCCTCTGTTGGAAAACTTGTTGCAGAGTTCTTCTTTTGTAGAGAGAAAAAGTCTTCCTGCTTTTTCTCTCTCTATATCTTGTTGTTATTTCTGAGCCTCTCTGCTATATATCTTTTCTATCTTGCTTTCTCTTTTATCTTCTGTATAAAATATATATATGTATCCACTGGGCTGAGGAAAGTCATTTGAATTCTTGTCTGAAGCGGCAGAGACATTTCCAAGAAAGTAAACTGCCTTAGAAAGGTAACTGACAATAAACCTCTGAATTGGTTCATATTTAATGCAGCCTCCCAACGGTTATATTCATAAGAATATTTAGCATTAAATATATTATCTGTAATTGTCTCAATAGCCTTAATTAAATCTGTCAGCTGTAAATAATTCTGTCTGAAAAAAACTGCACAGGAAAATGCCAAAAATGAATCTTTTAAAGCTTCCTGAAAAACTGCACAGAAATAATTGAACTCCGTTCGACTATTTCTAGACTGCAATATTTGAACTCCGTTCGACTATTTCTGGACTGCAATAGTTGAACTCCGTTCGACTATTTCTGGACTGCAATAGTTGAACTCTGGACTGCAATAGTTGAACTCTGTTCGACTATTTCTGGACTGTAATAATTGAAGTCCGTTCGACGATTTCTGGACTGCAATAGTTGAACTCCGTTCGACTATTTCTGGACTGCAATAGTTGAACTCCGTTCGACTATTTCTGGACTGCAATAGTTGAACTCCGTTCGACTATTTCTGGACTGCAATAGTTGAACTCCGTTCGACTACTTCTGGACTGCAATAGTTGAACTCCGTTCGACTATTTCTGTGAGCTAAAATTTCTGAACTTCAAAACTGATTTTCTCTTGAATTCTTCTGCACTTTGATAGTTTAACTTTCAAGACAGCCTAAACACCTAGAGGGGGGGTGAATAGGTTCTGTTTTTTTTTATAAAAACTTCTAGGCAGAATTCAATTCAATGGCTAACGCAATAAGCACAGCAATCACAGAAAATAAAACATCACAGATTGCACAATGTTTTATAGTGGTTCCCCAAGGTCTGGGTACATCCACTTTCCCCCTTCACCTATCTAGCAGTATGCTAGATTCGGCCAAACTTCCACTAATCTCAGATCAATAGATCCTACAACTCAGAACCCAACTGGTTCCTACAACTCAGGCACAACTGCCCTACCTCAGCCTTGCCCCAAGGCCTATAACTCAGAGAAGATCCTTCTCCTACACTCAGGCAAACAGCCCTACCACTCAGAGTTCAACACTCCTACACTCAGCCTTTATAACACAGGCTTACAACTCAGATCTGTGTAAACAGATCCTACAGAAATATAGAAAAGGTTATTTAACTGTCTTGCCAAAATTGAGAGAGAAAAGGCCAAGACAATTCTTGATCAGCTGATGCAATCAACTGTATCTGAGCCTTCTTCAAAGCTTCTTGAATATGAACTTAGCTGAGTTGATTCCAAACAGCTTCTTGAGAATCCACTGGTGGTTTCTTTCTTCTTCTTCTTCAAATTCTGGCTTGATCTCTCTCTATCCAGCACTTTGAATGATTCTTCTGAATTCTAATTAGAACTCTTCTTTGATCTATCCTTAGATAGTCTTCTTAGATCTCCCGGAGAAGATCTTCTTAAGTGCCTAGCACTTTCTTGAAATGAATTGGATTGTAATCCTTCTCCACTTTTTGATTCAATGTTTTTCAAAAGGTCTGTTGTTTTCTTCTGAATCTGTCTATTTATAGACTTTCTTCATGGTAACCGGCTGATCCGGTTTCTAACCGTTTTCTGACAAGTCTGACAGCTTCAGTTAACCGGTGGCAACCCACAGCTGTCAAGTCTCCAGACAAGTCCTGTGCCTTTGTCTTGAACCATAAGTTGTTGAGACAGTCTGTCAGAAAGTGTCGAGACCATCTGTCTATTTGTGTCGACACAATTGACTTTGGTGTCGACACAGTCTTCAGTGATGTCGACTAAGTTGCCTTTGAGTCGACACAGCTTCTTCTGAAAATAACTTGGTCTTGACTCTTCAGTGTGTCGACACAAGTCCTGTGTGTCGACACAGTTGTTGTAGAATCATAACTTAGTAAGTGTCGACTTAGCCTTCAGGTGTCGACACAGTCTTCTTTTAACTTTGCTATAATGTGTTGACTCAATCACAATGTGTCGACACATTCTGCTGGTGTCGACAAACTTGAGGTCGACTATATTCTTCTGTGTCGACACATCCAGCTGGTGTCGACAATCTTGAGATCGACTATACTCTTCTGTGTCGACACATTTTCCCAATGTTGAGGTCGACGCTTTTCTTCTGTGTCGACACAAATTCCCAGTGTTGTGTCGACTTACTTCTTCTGTGTCGACACTTTTTCCCAGTGTAGTTGTAGACCAACTGCTATGTGTCGACACTGCTTCCTCTGTGTCGACACTTTTTCCCAGTGTAGTTGTAGACTAACTGCTATGTGTCGACACTGCTTCCTCTGTGTCGACACTTTTTCCCAGTGTAGTTGTAGACTAACTGCTATGTGTCGACACTGCTTCCCAGTGTTGTGTCGACTATTTTCTTCTATGTGTCGACACTGCTTCCTCTGTGTCGACACTTGGACTTAGAATTTTTTCTGCATACTTTATCAATTCTTCACCTGCACATGTCAACTTAAAACAACATCAAATACACCTTGATGTATATCATTGAGCTAGGTTGGGCTTCTTCAAATCAGGTACACATTTTCCAATGTACCCAACACACTTCTTCTGCGATTCTTTCTGAGGAATACCTGGAAAGACCTATGACCCTTAGACTATATATTTTGGGTCAAACTAATCATCCTAATAGTGATCCTAACCCAAATCAGAACCTAAGGTGTAACGTCCCAATTCGCGCTAGGCCCCTCTCACGAGTTTTGGGTCAAGAGACTCGACTCGGGCTCGGGGTGCACTGACACGAGATGTCGGGTGTATTGGATGGGTGTAGAGTTGAGTGATGTCTAATGGACTGGAAGGAAATTGGCTAAGGAAAATCGTAGGGAATGGTCGAACGAGGGTCGACGATAGTCGATCGAAGTTCGACGATCGTCGACCACGGGTTGACGAAGATGGTCGAACGAGGGTCGACGATAGTCGACCGAAGTTCGACGATAGAAGACCGGGTTGACAAAGATAGTCGACTGCGGGATTAATAAAGATAGGCGGGCGGAGTAAACCAAGATGGTCGACCGAGGGTCGACGATAGTCGACCAAAGGTCGACGATCGTCGACCATAGGTCGATGATTTGGAGCTGATCGTTGAGAGTGACTCAGAGATGCAAGACTAAGGAAAAATCGTCGAGAATGACCTGATGATTCTCACCGATCGTCGAGAATGTCTGACGATTCCCACCGATCGTCGAGTATCATCGACTGATACTCCACGGCCGGATTTCTGAAAAGTTTGCTAAGGGAAATTCGTCGAGAATGACCCGCTTATTCTCGCCGATCGTCGAGTATCGCCGAGAATACTCAATATACTCAACGCCCGGATTTCTGAAAAGTTTGCCAAGGGAAATTCGTCAAGAATGACCTGACGATTCTCGTCGATCGTCGAGAATGACTTGACGATTCTCGCCGATCGTCGAGAATGACGACTGATTCCCACCGAATTTGACTTGTACGTTTTCACCCAGGCGGACCCGCTGTTCTGAGCGGACTGAACCGGACTTCGGGATTTACGCCGGATGATTCTTTGGACCGGTCCTTTCAATTAAGACCTAATTTGGGCGGTCCAATTAGAGATTGACACGTGGCGGAAGGGATTAAACCTAATATGTGATATAAAAAGGAAGTAAACCAAACCCTAGCCGTCACTTTACCTTTGCCGAGCCGTCACAGTGCGAAACCGACGGAGCGGAAGAGGAGATATCGGGAGTCGCCGGAGCCGGGTTCTGGAGGAAAAGCTCCGCCGTTTCCGTGGAAGAATACTGTTAACGAAGCCAAGGATGCCGCCACGAAGAATAACGCGATCCATGGCTGGCAACAGAGGAAACGCCGGAAATGAGGTGAGTTTCCTCCCCCCTCCCTTGGTGCTAGATCTATAGTTATTTTTAGGCGAGACATCGACTCAAATGAGTCTAGATTTGTGAGATGAAGCTTTCTAGGAAGGCCATGCTAGAGTTTGTGCTCTAAAGTTTAGTCGTCTTCAACCTCCCCTCGCTTCAAAGTGATGATAGGGGTGGTCACGTGAAGAGGAAATGGCCTCAAGAGGGAGAATAAGGGTGGAGGAACTTCTGGATGCGATTTGGGGAAAATCGCTTGAGGAGGAAGATGAACGGATGCCGTTCACTTCGCTTCAAGATGCGTGCAGAATCTGTATTCTGCATGCAGCGACCTTCTTGGCTATTTTTAAGCAAGAAGGGGGTGGATCTGGGCTTTCGACTAAACATGAAAGTTGTAGCCTTTGAAATTACCTTTCCAACGAGTGGTTGCACGTTTCCATGCGATACCTGTAGCCACAGGAAAGTCTGTTTGAATCTGCTGCGGTTGGAAGTTAATGCCCAGGAATTCTGTATCTTGTGCGCAGCAGACTTCGAGTTGCATTTCCGGTATGATGTGACCAGATCTGGGCTTTCAACTAAACACAAAAGTTGTAGCCCTTGAAATTACCTTTCCAACGAGTGGTGGCATGTTTTCGGGCGATACCTGTAGCCACTGGAATCCTCCGTAAAAGTTGCTGACCAGATTACATACAATTCTAGGTGATTATAATATGAACTTGGATTCGATGGAATAGATGTTGCAATTCATCTCGAGGTTGGGTGAATCCCTTTGTGGTAATCACCGAGGTAATGTGAAGATTGATGTTTGAGGATTTGAATCCCTATGCCGAGATGTGAATCAAGCCTAAGAGAATGAAAGGCTTTGTTATATTTATTAGATCACCATTATGCACCTTATCTATAATATGTTGAATTCATTTGGAAGGATTTGTAATTGGTTAAAACTATGGCCAGGATGTGTAATGGATTAGTGGAAGGGAATGGATAGTCCAATGCTTAGAGTGTCGTCTCCCCACGGGTAGCATTGTGAAAGTTAACAAGTGCGGTGTTGACCGTCACTGATGGGAATGAGGTTAAGTTGGATAAAATCGGACAGTTGGGCTTGGTCCTCGGTGTTCACGTCCCGAGGCTCCATCCGTATTTGTTGGATGGTTGGGCTTAGTCCTCGTGCTTACTCCGAGGCTCCTTCCATGCCATGAATTGTGGAATTGCATGTGGTGTGAGTCGACACGCGGTGTCGTGATCCCGGGTTAAGGATAGTGTGGCAGGTCTACGGGCTCGCCAATCGTCACACCGATGGGAGTTGACAATTAGACCTTGGGCGGTTGGGCTTGGTCCTCGGTGTTCACGTCCCGAGGCTCCTTCCATGCCAAGTGAACGGTTGGGCTTGGTCCTCGTGCTTATTTCCGAGGCTCCTTCCGTGTCATACCATAGGCCAGTCAGGGGCTAGGATCTTGGTGCATATTTACCCGAGAGAACCCGCTGAGCCGTAGTACGCAGGTGAGCTCCGCTGCTGTGTTCTTAGCGTTGAGGCGTACGGAGGCCTAGGCCAGGTAGTGTGGAGACCAGCCTAGTAGTGGAGATGCCCGCTCTACTGTCACCGTTTGGCCACGACGGTTGATGCCTGAGAGGTTAGCTACCTGCTCGAATAGTGGGAACTATAAGTCTATGTCGACATAGCGATTGCATGTGCTTGAGCATGGGTGTGTCACTGCATTGCATACATAGCATTGCACTTCATTACATACACAAGACCCTCATCGTATAAGTTTGTATGGGCACTCCTATACGATGAGTTACTTTCTGCTGAACGACCCTCAACTTATATGCTTGTATGGGCATCCATATAAGTTGAGTTACTTACTGTTCTAATTATATACTCTCTTGCTACTGTAGTTTGTAGATTTGAAATAAGAGCTTGCTTATTATACACTGCTGATGTTGCTGCTTATATCATGTATACTCATTTCACCTGTTGTACTACTGTTATTTATATATTGTACCTGTTCCTTTCTCCGCCCGGTGCCGAGGAGTCGCCGGGGGAGCGGATGTGAAACCACTTAGTCTTTTTGACTAACGGTTGCTACGTCTTCCTTTTTAGGAGGAAACCCCGCAGGTGGAGCAGCAGGCTATGCAGACGGACAGCCAGGCCAGGGTGACAGGGCCTGAAGGGACGGTACCGTCGCTACCGTCGGTTACGGATGTGAGTGAGAGAGATTTTGTTGTAGCCCTTCGGGGCAATTCTGTTTACGTACTCTGATATTAGAAGCTTGTTGTAGCTTCTTTATTTATGATATTATGGACATATGCTTGGTGTGGATTTGACTTTCATATTATTATGGTTGGGTTGGCATTTATCTGTTGATATTGTTGGTAGCCGGCAGAATAGGCGTCTTGTGGTACAGGCTAGACTAAGTGCTAGTGTTACCGCAAGGCGGCTGTTCTGGGCATAAGACCCCTCTCGTGTCGTGTCTTGTGTTCCGGGAGGGGGGTCTTACAAATGGTATCAGCTTGCTACGATCCTCCAAGGCGAAAGTCACTTAACAATGGTACCACCCCCGTTTGATTGGTCAGTTTGGGGACAAGCTGACTTAGCGAAAGCAGTGGTGTGCCCATATATAATTCACACTAAGTTGTCCATATTTAACCTTAGATTAGCCAACCTAACCCTAAGTTTGTACCTTACGTGTAGATCCCAGCACTTGTTGAGCCAGTAAGGGGCACCCCCGCCCCGTCCGTACCTACACAATTCCAACAATCAGAGCTGGGGCAGATGCTCACAGCTATTCTGGACGCCTTTAGGTCCCAATCTCAGCAGACACATGTACAACAACAGGGTCCGGGATCTAGTTGGTTAAGCGTTTTCCGAGCTCTCTCCCCTCCTGCTTATGTTGGGACAGAGTCGGCAGTGCGTACGGAAGAGTGGCTCGACACTATACAAGAGTTGTTGGCAGGAATAAGATGTCCAAACAACATGGCGGTGACACTTGTGGTGACACTCTTAGAGCTGCATGCCAAAAGGTGGTGGAAGTCCCTCATGGGCTCCACTTTTCGTGGAAGAGTGTACACAGACATTAGTTGGAGCGAATTCTCCGAAGCCTTCTTAGAGCATTCATCCCCTCGGCCGCTCGGGATGGCCTGGAAGAGAGATTTTTGCAACTTAAGCAAGGGTCCATGTCGGTGACGGAGTACCAACGGGAGTTTCAGCACCTGGCTAGATTCGCTGACTCTTATGAGCTGGATGATAGAGGGTACGCCAAAAGAGTCTACAAAGGCTTGCGAGACCCCCTAAGGCAAGCCCTTTTGTTTATAGCGGACTCTAGTCTGGCGGAGATTATTGATATGGCGAAGAGGTTGGAAGCGGACCACTTGGGAAGTGGTAAGAGGCCAGCAGAGGGCGTGATGGAAGCCGGCCCCAGCAACAGAAGGAGGTTTGACAATAAAAGAGGAAGAGGATATCGGAGGGGTGGCGGGCGTTTTCCCCAGAACTTTAGAGAGGAGTGCCCGGTTCCACAACCGCCAGCATTACCTCCACCTCCACGGTTTCAGCAACACGGCGGAAGGCAGGAACGGGTGTGCTTCGAATGCAACCAACCGGGCCACATTCGACGCTACTGCCCACAACTGTTTGGTGATGCGCCTCTTGCTTTCCCTCCAGCAGCCCCTCGGGGGCGGGGATATGTGCGTGGTCGAGGACGAGGACCACGAGGAAGAAACCCCGGACCTGCTCGAGATCAGATGTATGCCCTGGACATGACTCAAGAGCGGAACCCTCAAGAGATGATTGCAGGTACGATTCGAATTGGTCATTTTGCTTTCATTAATATCCTCTAGTTGCTTGAGATATACTAGACATCTAGCTTGAGTATTATTAATGACACTTAGGCACCGTGATGGTCGGCGGGAAACCGGCTCATACGTTATTTGATACGGGTGCCTCACATTCATTCGTGTCTGAAGACTTCATCAAAGATATACACGGAGTGCAATATTTCACTGGTATTGCTCGAAGAGTACACCTCCCAGACGGGTCTGAGATGATGGCAACTGCAAAGTGTGAGTTAGAGATAGCCATTGGGGGAAAGACCTTTGATACCCCTACCACAATTTTGAGAATACCAGAGTTCGACCTCATCCTGGGTATGGCGTGGCTAGATTGGCACCATGCGAGAATCGACTGTGCGGAGAAGCATATCTATTTGAGACATGGGGATACTGATGTAGTCTTCCAAGGTATAAATTTCGCACCACGAATCTTGTTATCCTCAATCCAGACCTTGAAAGCTCATATGAGAGGGGATGAAGTCTACATGATACGATTCGAACTAAAGGAGATGAAGTTAGATGTGAAGGATGTGCGGGTAGCACGGGATTTCCCTGAGGTATTTCCCGAGAAACTGCCAGGGTTACCCCCGCATAGAGAAGTGGATTTTCAAATTAAGCTTGTACCAGGAGCTAAGCCTGTCTCCAGGACCCCTTATCGGATGGCCCCAAAAGAACTTGCGGAGTTTAGAGTGCAATTGCAGGAGTTGGTAGTATCAGGGTTTGTTCGCCCCAGCTCGTCGCCTTGGGGAGCCCCTATTCTATTCGTCAAGAAGAAGGACGGAACCCTGCGTTTATGTATAGACTATCGGGAACTTAACCGACTGACAGTATGGAACACCTACCCGTTACCTCGGATAGACGAGTTGTTCGACCAACTGGTGGGAGCGCATTGGTTCTCCAAGTTAGACTTGCGCTCGGGGTATTACCAATTGAGAATACAGGAGGATGATATACAGAAAACGGCTTTCAGCTCAAGGTACGGCTTATATGAGTTCACAGTGATGTCGTTTGGACTCACAAATGCCCCATCGGCTTTCATGAGCTTGATGAATAAAGTGTTTGAGGCCTATTTAGATGTCTTCGTCATTGTGTTCATTGACGACATCCTAGTCTACTCGAAGACGGAGGAAGAGCATGCCGGGCATTTGGCCTTAGTTCTAGAGAAGCTGAAGGAGCACGCCCTGTTCGCCAAGTTTAGCAAGTGTGAATTCTGGCTTAAGGAGGTTGCTTTCTTGGGCCATGTAATCAGTGGGGCAGGACTAGCTGTGGATCCAGCCAAGGTGCGCGCTGTGAAGGAGTGGTCACCTTTGAAGTCGGCGGCCGATGTGAGGAGTTTTCTTGGACTTGCCGGATACTACCGCAAGTTCGTAAAAGGATTCTCCAAGATTGCCCTCCCGCTAACTTCCTTGACAAAGAAAGGAGTGCTATTTGAGTGGACACCCCAGTGTGAAGCGGCATTCCAGGAATTGAAGGATAGACTTACCTCCGCCCCCATCCTTGTCCTTCCGTCTGGGAAGGAAGGATTTCAAGTTTATACGGATGCGTCTTATCAGGGGTTGGGAGCGGTGTTGATGCAGCACGGGCACGTAATTGCTTATGCTTCAAGACAATTGAAGAAGCATGAAATCAATTACCCGGTGCATGATTTGGAGCTAGGAGCAGTGGTGTTTGCCTTGAAGGTATGGAGGTATTATCTATACGGCATCCACTGCGAAATCTTCTCGGATCATAAAAATTTGAAGTACGTCCATACTCAGAAGGAATTGAACTTAAGACAACGGCGGTGGTTAGAGTTTCTATACGACTATGAGTTCACCTTGAACTACCACCCCAGAAAAGCAAACTCGGTAGCCGATGCGTTGAGTAGGAAAGTACCCGGCTCGAGCCCAGAATCTCGATTGATGAGCATGGAGTTGGCACGGATTATCGAGGAGATGGACATCACCTTAATATTTAAGGCTTCTTCGGAATATACGGAGTACCTGTCCAGCATGAGTATAGTTTGTGATATCCGGGACCGGATCCGAATGGAGCAAGGATTAGATGCGGCTTTGGCCCCGGCAATAAAGTTAATAGAAGACGGGACTACCGACGAATACACACAAAAGGACGGCCTCGTTTACTTTCGCGGCCTACTTTACATTCCCAAAGGTGGCAGAATCTGGGAGGATATTATGAGAGAAGCACATTGCTCTCAATATTCCGTGCACCCAGGAATTTCAAAGATGTACGCCGGCTTACGAAAGACGATGTGTTGGCCAGGGATGAAGAAAGATGTCCGGCACTTTGTCACGCATTGTGAAGCCTGCCAAAGAGTGAAGGCGGAATGTAGGAGCCCTGGTGGCCTGTTGCAGTCATTGCCAATCCCCGAATGGAAGTTCGAGGATATATCCATGGACTTCGTACATGGGCTACCTCGCTCCCGCTCAGGGAATGATTCAGTATGGGTGATCGTTGATCGCCTGACGAAGGTTGCCCGGTTCATTCCTATGAAGAAGGAGGCTCACGTGGATGTCTTGGTACGCCTGTTTGTGGAACAATTTGTACGGTATCACGGCGTACCTAAGACGATAGTTTCGGATCGTGATGGTCGTTTCACCTCCAAGGAATGGAAGGCGGTACAGACGTATTTGGGCTCACGTCTTACCTTCAGTACCGCATTTCATCCTCAGACGGACGGACAGTCTGAGCGGACCATCCGAACATTGGAAGATCTGTTGAGGTTGTGTGTGATAGATAGGGGAGAGCCGTGGGAAAGACTCTTGCCCTTGGTGGAATTCTCCTATAACAACAGCCATCAAGCTAGTATTGGCATGGCGCCCCATGAAGCCCTATATGGAAGGAGGTGTAGGACCCCCTTGTCTTGGGTGCAAGATGAAGACCCGAAGACTTTGGGAATTGAGTACATGGATGACACTGATGCGGTGGTTAGGCTAATAAGGGATCGCATGTTGGAGGCTCAAAGTCGGCAGGCAAAGTATTACAACGCAAGGCACCGTATGGTGGAATTTCAAGTGGGTGATAAGGTGTTTCTAAAAATTCGGCCGATGCATGGAGTGTCACGAGTGCGAGGAGTGAAGAAGCTCAGTCCACGGTATGTTGGGCCCTATGTCATATTGGAAAGAGTTGGCCCTTTGGCCTACCGGCTGGAGCTACCGCCCGAGCTAGAGAATCTCCACGATGTGTTCCATGTGTCGTCGCTTCGGAAGGCGCTGTTGCGGCCCGAACAATACATCCCCACAACTGACGGTACTGTGGCGTCTGACAGATCTGTGCGACTGGAGCCGGTGCGGATCGTTGATAACGAGATAAGAACCTTGCGCCGCAAAAGTGTCCCCTTGGTAAAAGTGCTATGGTCTAATCATGGGAAGGAGGAATTCACATGGGAGCCAAAGGATTTGATGCAAAGACGCTACCCGGAGCTGTTTGCTTCAGGTAACCTTATTAACAGCATATTTTAATTTTTGTATGCTTTACTCCCCATGACCTCAGCTTGATTTCGGGGACGAAATCTTTTTATTTTGTTTATAGGATTTGTAACGTCCCAATTCGCGCTAGGCCCCTCGCACGAGTTTTGGGTCAAGAGACTCGACTCGGGCTCGGGGTGCACTGACGCGAGATGTCGGGTGTATTGGATGGGTGTAGAGTTGAGTGATGTCTAATGGACTGGAAGGAAATTGGCTAAGGAAAATCGTAGGGAATGGTCGAACGAGGGTCGACGATAGTCGATCGAAGTTCGACGATCGTCGACCACGGGTTGACGAAGATGGTCGAACGTGGGTCGACGATAGTCGACCGAAGTTTGACGATAGTCGACCGGGTTGACAAAGATAGTTGACTGCGGGATTAATAAAGATAGTCGGGCGGAGTAAACCAAGATGGTCGACCGAGGGTCGACGATAGTCGACCAAAGGTCGACGATCGTCGACCATAGGTCGATGATTTGGAGCTGATCGTTGAGAGTGACTCAGAGATGCAAGACTAAGGAAAAATCGTCGAGAATGACCTGACGATTCTCACCGATCGTCGAGAATGTCTGATGATTCCCACCGATCGTCGAGTATCGTCGACTGATACTCCACGGCCGGATTTCTGAAAAGTTTGCTAAGGGAAATTCGTCGAGAATGACCCGCTTATTCTCGCCGATCGTCGAGTATCGCCGAGAATACTCAATATACTCAACGCCCGGATTTCTGAAAAGTTTGCCAAGGGAAATTCGTCAAGAATGACCTGACGATTCTCGCCGATCGTCGAGAATGACCTGACGATTCTCGCTGATCGTCGAGAATGACGACTGATTCCCACCGAATTTGACTTGTACGTTTTCACCCAGGCGGACCCGCTGTTCTGAGCGGACTGAACCGGACTTCGGGATTTACGCCGGATGATTCTTTGGACCGGTCCTTTCAATTAAGACCTAATTTGGGCGGTCCAATTAGAGATTGACACATGGCGGAAGGGATTAAACCTAATATGTGATATCAAAAGGAAGTAAACCAAACCCTAGCCATCACTTTACCTTTGCCGAGCCGTCACTGTGCGAAACCGACGGAGCGGAAGAGGAGATATCGGGAGTCGCCGGAGCCGGGTTCTGGAGGAAAAGCCCCGCCGTTTCCGTGGAAGAATACTGCTAACGAAGCCAAGGATGCCGCCACGAAGAATAACGCGATCCATGGCCGGCAACGGAGGAAACGCCGGAAATGAGGTGAGTTTCCTCCCCCCTCCCTTGGTGCTAGATCTATAGTTATTTTTAGGCGAGACATCGACTCAAACGAGTCTAGATTTGTGAGATGAAGCTTTCTAGGAAGGCCATGCTAGAGTTTGTGCTCTAAAGTTTAGTCGTCTTCAACCTCCCCTCGCTTCAAAGTGATGATAGGGGTGGTCACGTGAAGAGGAAATGGACTCAAGAGGGAGAATAAGGGTGGAGGAACTTCTGGATGCGATTTGGGGAAAATCGCTTGAGGAGGAAGATGAACGGATGCCGTTCACTTCGCTTCAAGATGCGTGCAGAATCTGTATTCTGCACGCAGCGACCTTCTTGGCTATTTTTAAGCAAGAAGGGGGCGGATCTGGGCTTTCGACTAAACATGAAAGTTGTAGCCTTTGAAATTACCTTTCCAACGAGTGGTTGCACGTTTCCATGCGATACCTGTAGCCACAGGAAAGTCTGTTTGAATCTGCTGCGGTTGGAAGTTAATGCCCAGGAATTCTGTATCTTGTGCGCAGCAGACTTCGAGTTGCATTTCCGGTATGATGTGACCAGATATGGGCTTTCGACTAAACACAAAAGTTGTAGCCCTTGAAATTACCTTTCCAACGAGTGGTGGCACGTTTTCGGGCGATACCTGTAGCTACTGGAATCCTCCGTAAAAGTTGCTGACCAGATTACATACAATTCTAGGTGATTATAATATGAACTTGGATTCGATGGAATAGATGTTGCAATTCATCTCGAGGTTGGGTGAATCCCTTTGTGGTAATCACCGAGGTAATGTGAAGATTGATGTTTGAGGATTTGAATCCCTATGCCGAGATGTGAATCATGCCTAAGAGAATGAAAGGCTTTGTTATATTTATTAGATCACCATTATGCACCTTATCTATAATATGTTGAATTCATTTGGAAGGATTTGTAATTGGTTAAAACTATGGCCAGGATGTGTAATGGATTAGTGGAAGGGAATGGATAGTCCAATGCTTAGAGTGTCGTCTCCCCACGGGTAGCATTGTGAAAGTTAACAAGTGCGGTGTTGACCGTCACTGATGGGAATGAGGTTAAGTTGGATAAAATCGGACGGTTGGGCTTGGTCCTCGGTGTTCACGTCCCGAGGCTCCATCCGTATTTGTTGGATGGTTGGGCTTGGTCCTCGTGCTTACTCCGAGGCTCCTTCCATGCCATGAATTGTGGAATTGCATGTGGTGTGAGTTGACACGCGTTGTCGTGATCCCGGGTTAAGGATAGTGTGGCAGGTCTACGGGCTCGCCAATCGTCACACCGATGGGAGTTGACAGTTAGACCTTGGGCGGTTGGGCTTGGTCCTCGGTGTTCACGTCCCGAGGCTCCTTCCGTGCCAAGTGAACGGTTGGGCTTGGTCCTCGTCCTTATTTCCGAGGCTCCTTCCGTGTCATACCATAGGCCAGTCAGAGGCTAGGATCTTGGTGCATATTTACCCAAGAGAACCCGCTGAGCCGTAGTACGCAGGTGAGCTCCGTTGCTGTGTTCTTAGCGTTGAGGCGTACGGAGGCCTAGGCCAGGTAGTGTGGAGACCAGCGTAGTAGTGGAGATGCCCGCTCTACTGTCACCGTTTGGCCACGACGGTTGATGCCTAAGAGGTTAGCTACCTGCTCGAATAGTGGGAACTATAAGTCTGTGTCGACATAGCGATTGCATGTGCTTGAGCATGGGTGTGTCACTGCATTGCATACATAGCATTGCACTTCATTACATACACAAGACCCTCATCGTATAAGTTTGTATGGGCACTCCTATACGATGAGTTACTTTCTGCTGAACGACCCTCAACTTATATGCTTGTATGGGCATCCATATAAGTTGAGTTACTTACTGTTCTAATTATATACTCTCTTGCTGATGTAGTTTGTAGATTTGAAATAAGAGCTTGCTTATTATACACTGCTGATGTTGCTGCTTATATCATGTATACTCATTTCACCTGTTGTACTACTGTTATTTATATATTGTACCTGTTCCTTTCTCCGCCCGGTGCCGAGGAGTCGCCGGGGGAGCGGATGTGAAACCACTTAGTCTTTTTGACTAACGGTTGCTACGTCTTCCTTTTTAGGAGGAAACCCCGCAGGTGGAGCAGCAGGCTATGCAGACGGACAGCCAGGCCAGGGTGACAGGGCCTGAAGGGACGGTACCGTCGCTACCGTCGGTTACAGATGTGAGTGAGAGAGATTTTGTTGTAGCCCTTCGGGGCAATTCTGTTTACGTACTCTGATATTAGTAGCTTGTTGTAGCTTCTTTATTTATGATATTATGGACATATGCTTGGTGTGGATTTGACTTTAATATTATTATGGTTGGGTTGGCATTTATCTGTTGATATTGTTGGTACCCGGCAGAATAGGCGTCTTGTGGTACAGGCTAGCCTAAGTGCTAGTGTTACCGCAAGGCGGCTGTTCTGGGCATAAGACCCCTCTCGTGCCGTGTCTTGTGTTCCGGGAGGGGGGTCTTACATAAGGTTCCAACAATCTCCCCCTATTTGGGTGAGGACACTATTTACATAAAAATAAAATACAAAGCAAAAAGATCTGCCTGAATTATAATATGATAGCAGATGTACATGGGTGCTTTGTTAAAAAGGGATTCAAAATAAAAGAAATACAAACAAAAACTAAGGGGCAGCTGCATAGAATCTAATAAAGTGACAGCTGCACTTCTGTTCATTTTCATTCTGAGATTCTGATAATCTCCCCCTATAGTTATAGCCTTCTGAACAATTTTCCTGAAAGGAGATGTTAGGAATTCTAGACCCATATTTGCCTTGGGTCTTATTTTTCTTTCACAATAATAATTTGAAGTAAAGTAATATCCAGGGAAATCTTTATAGCCAAGTGGATGAAGTTTCCTAGAAGGGATGAACCACTGGGTATAAGGATTTTTAAATTTTTGATTATGAAATGATTTAAAATCTTTGCTATGAAAATCTGAGCTCAACGAAGAGTATTTTCATCGACCTGAGCTCGACGATTTATAGTGAGATCGTCGATCTCGGTTCAGAGAATAATATAGGTTGTTTTCTCTGTTCCAATTTCGTTGACCTCTATTCAGAGTTCGTCGAACTGAGTTCGACGAATTATGTTGAACACAGATTTTCTGAAAATCTTTAACTAATTTTAATGAGGCTATATGATTTAAAGCAATTTCTAAATCTTCATTGAATTTAATGTTTTTAGAAGAAAGTTTATTTATTTTCTCTCTAAGAAGTTTTATTTCCTTCTTAGATTGAATCAGATCTTTACATAATAATTTAAAATCTGTTTTAAGTTCTTTTGATGAAAAGTCAAGGGTAGAGATAACTTGATCTTCATCATCATCTGATTCAGATTCTTTATCTTCATCATACCTTTTGCAAGATGAATCTATTGCCATTAGACAAAATTCTCTTGCTCTTGCTTCTTCTTCATCCTTAGTTGTGCAAGATGAAGCTTCAGAGTTACTCCAGGAATCAGCATTTGATGTTCTTTCTTTTGCTGATCCAGCAGCCATTACTGAGAGAGAGTCCCAAATTTCCTTTGCAGATGAACATTCAGCAATCTCTTGAAAAATGTCATCAGACATTGATTCTGCAAGCATTTTTCATTGCTTGTGCATCAGCCATCTTAAGCTATTTTTGAGCTCTTGTAGCTGCAGATGGTGTAAAGGGACCTGACAAAATAGAATTATAAATGGCTTCATCAATAGAGTTCATAAAAAGCCTAATCCTTGCCTTACATAGTGCAAGCTTGTCCATATTGCACTTAGGAGGTCCAGTGCTTGACCATTCTTCATTTTGTGCCATGAAAAACTCTTAAAAACAATAAGATCTATCAAGGATCTTTTGATTCAGGTTTTAGCCTGTACAAACAATCAACCTCCCTATGATACCAATTGAAAGTGAGGTGATAGATCTGATATGCTTAAGAGTTTTTTTTTTGAAAATAAAATGCAAAATAGAATTCACAGCACATAAGGAAGAAAACAGAGCAAGCAATCCAGACGACACAAGGAACTATAGTGGTTCCCTCTTAATAGGTACGTCCACTCTTCTACCACCCTGGTAGGAATCCACTACAGGTTTTTGATCAGGTGCCCTGCCACCAATAAATCTGATTCAGGTAGATCTAAAGACCCTTTGAGCTTTTGATTAGGTGCCCAAAAACCAAACACAGGTTTTTGATCAGGTGCCCTGCCATCAAAGAGGTTTACTTTTGAAGGGAGTAATAACCCTGTACACAGTTTAGAAAACTAGGAGTTGATGATATTCTTCTCTATTCTCAAATCAAATGAGAGAAGACTAGTGGTTTCAATAGTTGATGATGATGTCAAAGCTCCCCCTGAAAATATGTATTAGTTCAGGAATGCTGGGAAGCTTTGCTTAAGGGTGTAGGCCTTCAACTAGATGAAAATCTTCAGCAAGCTCTGTAGACAAATTTGAATATGTTATCTCTTGAAAGCCTGGATCAGAAAGAAGAAGATGAAGTTGATTTCCTCTGTTGGAAAACTTGTTACAGAGTTCTTCTTTTGTAGAGAGAAAAAGTCTTCCTGCTTTTTCTCTCTCTATATCTTGTTGTTATTTCTGAGCCTCTCTGCTATATATCTTTTCTATCTTGCTTTCTCTTTTATCTTCTGTATAAAATATATATATGTATCCACTGGGCTGAGGAAAGTCATTTGAATTCTTGTCTGAAGCGGCCGAGACATTTCCAAGAAAGGAAACTGCCTTGGAAAGGTAACTGACAATAAACCTCTGAATCTGTTCATTTTTAATGCAGCCTCCCAACGGCTATATTCATAAGAACATTTAGCATTAAATATATTAGCTGTAATTGTCTCAATAGCCTTAATTAAATCTGCCAGTTGTAAATAATTCTGTCTAAAAAAACTGCACAGGAAAATGCCAAAAATGAATCTTTTAAAGCTTCCTGAAAAACTGCACAGAAATAGTTGAACTCCGTTCGACTATTTCTAGACTACAATAGTTGAACTCCGTTCGACTATTTCTGGACTGCAATAGTTGAACTCCGTTCGACTATTTTTGGACTGCAATAGTTGAACTCTGGAATGCAATAGTTGAACTCTGTTCGACTATTTCTTGACTGCAATAGTTGAACACCGTTCGACTATTTCTGGACTGCAATAGTTGAACTCCGTTCGACTATTTCTGGACTACAATAGTTGAACTCCGTTCGACTATTTCTGGACTGCAATAGTTGAACTCTGTTCGACTATTTATGGACTGCAATAGTTGAACTACGTTCGACTATTTCTGGACTGCAATAGTTGAACTCCGTTCGACTATTTCTGTGAGCTAAAATTTCTGAACTTCAAAACTGATTTTCTCTGGAATTCTTCTGCACTTCTTCTAGGATTCTTTCTGAGGAATACCTGGAAAGACCTATGACCCTTAAACTATATATTTTGGGTCAAACTAATCATCCTAATAGTGATCCTAACCCAAATCAGAACCTAAGGTTCCAACAAGCCAGAAGGAAGTTTACCTCCAGCTGTAAGACATCTAAAGAATCATCCAGCAAATCAGATAATTGGTGATCCAAGACAAGGAGTGCAAACCAGAAGCAAAAATCTGAATACAGTCCTGCACTCAAGTTTTCTATCTCAACTGGAGCCAAAGAAATTTGAAGAAGCTATCCAAGACCAACACTGGATTAATGTTATGCAAGAGGAGCTTAATCAATTTAGAAGATGCAAGGTCTGGGAGTTAGTTCCTAAACCAAAAGACCACAACATCATTGGTACAAAGTTGATTTTTAGGAACAAGTTGGATGAGAATGGAGTTATTGTGAAGAACAAAGCAAGATTGGTTGCAAAAGGATACAGGCAGGAAGAGGGAATAGACTTTGATCAAACATTTGCCTTAGTAGCAAGACTGGAAGCAATTAGGATGTTCCTTGCCTATACAGCATATCAAGGCTACAAGGTATATCAAATGGATATGAAATCAGCATTCCTAAATGGTGATCTAAAAGAAGAAGTCTATGTAGAGCAGCCATCAAATTTTGTAGATTCTCTTAAACCTGGTTATGTCTATAGACTTAGGAAAGCATTGTATGGGTTAAAGCAAGCCCCAAGGGCTTGGTATGAAACCCTGTCTACTTTCCTTATTGAGAACAAATTCTCAAGAGGTAAAATAGACAAAACTCTATTCCTAAGGGAATCTAAAGGTAAGATAATCTTAGTTCAGATCTATGTAGATGACATAATTTTTGGATCTACAGAGAACAACCTTTGCAAGAAGTTTGCCAAACTTATGCAAGGGAAGTTTGAAATGAGCAGTATGGGGGAACTTAAGTTCTTCTTGGGACTCCAAGTAAGACAGACTGAAGATGGCTTGTTCATATCCCATTCTAAGTTCACCAAGGAGTTAATTAAGAAGTATGGTATGGAATCATCCTCAACCATGAGAACTCCTATGGGAACAAGTATGCATATATGCAAAGATGGTGCAAGTAAACCTATAGATGAGTCTTTGTATAGAGGAATAATTTGCTCTCTATTATATCTCACTGCTAGTATACCAGACATTATGTATGCTACATGTGTCTGTGCTAGGTACCAAGCATACCCTAAAGAATCACATTATACTACAGTCAAAAGGATTTTGAGATATCTAAAGGGCACACCTAATCTAGGCCTTTGGTACCCTAGGAATGGAGATTTTCTACTAATAGGTTATTCAGATGCAGATTTTGCAGGTTGTAGAGAAGATAGAAAAAGTATTACAGGTATATGCCAATTCTTGGGAGGAAGGTTGATATCCTGGAGCAATAAGAAGCAGACTAGAGTGGCAATGTCCACAGCTAAGTCTGAATATGTGGCAGCAGGAAGTTGTTGTGCACAGCTGTTATGGATTCAGCATCAGCTAAGAGATTATGGTATTCAAGTAAGTAGAACACCTTTATTGTGTAATTCTAAAAGTGTCATTTCTATTGCAAATAATCCTGTTTCACATAGTAGGACTAAGCATATAGAAATAAGATACCATTTTCTAAGAGAACATGTAGAAAAAGAAGACATCTCATTAGAATTTGTTAAAACTGATTTTCAAATTGCAGATATATTTATTAAGCCTCTGGATGAAACTAAATTCAATAAATTTAAAATTGAATTAGGAATGCTGACCATAGGTTAGTTTACAAAAAAAATTGGTTAAGTGAAATGGTGTCGACACATTCAGTGATAAAGTGTCAATACAGAGAAGTCATGTCGACAATTCAGGGAAATTGTGTCGACACAGAGAAAATATGTCGACACCTAAGGGACAAAGAGTCGACACATCCAGAAATGTAGTGTCGATAAAACAAGAGTAATGGTGTCGTCACTTACAGATTTTGTGTCGACACTTTTACAAAGAGTCGACACAGAATTTCTAATGAACTACTAAGTATCTCCTGTGTCGACATATAATCAATTAGTGTCGAAACATAGTAGTCAGCGCCGTGGTCGAGACAATAGAAGTTTGTGTCGACACATTCCAACTGTGTCGACAAATTTAGACTGTTTTAGCCCGCCTTTTTACCTTCTTTGATTAGAAGGGTATAAATAGGTCAAGAACATATTCTGTCGACACGCTCACCAGGGTTTCGAGACAAAAACCTTGTGTCGATAATCTCTCTTCTCTCTAACTAAGCTTTCTCTTCATTACAATGGCGCCCAAGATTGAAGACAACATCAATGAAGGATATGAGTTGGTTAGGCATGCATTCGACGATGCCGCTCCAGAGATCAAACAGGTCATTTCTCTTCTTGCAGACAACGGATTAGAATATCTTGTTTCTGAACCTACAAAGATATGGAAGAAAGAAGTATTCAAGTTCTATACTGCTGCATCAATGAACTCAACAGGATTGAAGATCAAATCCATTGTACATGGAGAAAAAGTCAAGCTATCTCAGAAGAGGTTGAGCAGGATTCTCGATCTTCCTAGAATACATGATGAGGACGAGGTCCCAGCCTCAAGGACCAGAGAGGCGCTTCAATGGTGTGGATTGGATCCAACCTTAAAGATAGGAGCAGCCATCAACAGAAAAGGCATGAATCATCAAGGGAAATTCCTATCTGAAATAGTAGGAAAAGTGATCTTATGTAAACCAGGTGGCCATGATAGGATATCAGCCTATATGTTCAGCTTGCTGACAAGGATAATCTTTAAGATTCACACTAATTGGTCTACAGTACTGTTTGATAAGATAAAAGAAGGAATCAAGAAGCCAAACTTGGCTAGGATCATATGTCTGTACCTGGCTGGAATAATTCCAGAGGTGATGCAACAGATTCCTGGATCAAAGATTAATCACATGAGGAGAATGGACATAAGGTTATTCTCAAGATGGGATAATGTTCTTTCAAAGGAAATGCCTGATGTGGACAGGCAAGAGCATGGTCCTGAAGATGCACAAGTCCAGGAAGATACTATATCTGCATAGGTGTAGGGGGAGCTAATTACTACACAGTTGCAGGGGGAGCCACATTCTGTACAGGTGCAAGAGGAAGAAAGAATCAATTTATCAGAAGACATAGTTTCTCAAACTGGTCTTGATATTTCTGGAGTTGCTGCTGCTGTTGAGAAAGTACTATCTCCTGCTCACACTCCACAGGAATTCACTCTGGAAAAGTTGTTTCTTGATCTTGAAGGAGCAGCAGATAAAATGGAGACCCTAAGATTTGAGGGGGAGCAAGTAAGGATTGAGGGGGAGCAGGTTAATATTGAGGAGGAGCAACATGGTGCTGAGAAAGAAATTTCTTCCACTCCTCAAGAGAGAGTTAATATTGAAAGTTCTTCAGAGTCTGAGCATGAAGAAGTCAGGGAGGCCAAGAAAAGAAAACTAATGGTCGTTAATAGAAGAAGTCAAAGCTATAAGAAGGCTCTCCAAATAACTACTTCACATTCTACTCCTGAGATTGATTACAGCAAGTACTTAGTTGACTTACAAGTAAAATTTGATGAGCAGAGATTACTTCTAGAAAAATATGTGGATGAAAGCCAAAAGGCTCCTCAATTTGATCTAGCCCAAGAGATAAAATCTATCAGATTTGAGGTCAATCAAAATAAAAAAGAGATGATAGATTGCTTCCACAAGGGAGGCAATGCTATGGTATTTCTTGCAAAGCAACAAGCAGAAATAAAGAAGCAAGTGGATGAGATTGCTGTCAAACAAGGCTATGTCCTTGAAAATCAAATAAGAATGAATGACAATCTGACAGAATCTCACAATGTCATAGTCACTGAGTTAACAACTGTTGTTACTGGAATGACTGCTGCACGGGCTAAAGAAATGGAAGACTATGATAAGAAGCTACAGGCTGCCCTTGATTTAGTTAAATCTGCAATCACTTCATCTGAGAAGTTAATTAGCGACAAGCTTCAAACGTTAAAGCCATTTTTTAAAGATGGAATCAATTACCTGGATGGGCAAATAAGATTTCAAAAAGAGGACTTAAGAGATCATATGACCAGAGAAGTCATAAAGGGGGAGTGGGTGTTAGTCTATGCTGGCTCTTATCATGCCAAATGGGTAACCAACAGCATAAGAGCCACTCTGGGATATCCATCCTTGTGTGATGATGATAATGTGGCTGAGTCAGGTGTGCAAACAGCTCTACTTGAAGGTGATCTACCTGAGGTTGCCCAAGTCATTTACCCACCTATAGATATTGAAATGGTATATCAATAAGTTGAGTCTATGTACAGCCCTCCTCTACCAGTTACTAATGTTATTATTGAAAATGTAGATATGCTAGAAGCTGGTCTAAAAGCTCAGCAAGATGCTCTATTATCAAAGAAAAGATTCAGAGAGCAAGCAGAACTAAAGCCAGACTTTGAGCAGTGGAGCCCCACTTCAAGGAATATCATATTAACTGCCTAGAAAGCTGTAAAAGATCAAGTACATGAAAGGGGTAAATGGTACAATGAGCAAGAATGTCAAAAGTATGAAGCCAGGCAGGAGGCCATAGTTTAATACAGGAGAAAGGCTAAGATGGGGAAGCTACCTCCTAATGCTCAGGAACCTAGCAAGTATTTCCCCAAGCCCTTTCATTATTTTGAAAGGCAAAGGATCAAGGCTGAAGCACAAAAGAAAGCTGAGTTGAAAGGCAAGAAGCCTATTGAAGATACAGAACCTATTGTGCAGGCTCAGATTAAATCTGGCAAAGGGATTGTCATCAAGGAGCCAGTCCAGCCTTAGTTTAAGTGTTACTAGTTTTTTTCCAAGAACTATGTAATTGTTAGTTTGTTAAAGAAATCAATGTAAACAACTTGTAACAAACAATTTTGAGTTAATATACAAAACATTGTTCTGTGATCATTCTCTTTTACATCTTTATTTTGTGATGTAACAATTATATGTGTTTTGTTTATAAAGTACCCTGTGATATAATGCTTATGTACATCATCATGTTTATTTTCTAAGTGGTGTATATCATTGGCTAAAGGGTTATGACTTCTCCAAATAGGGGGAGATTGTTGGGTACATTGGAAAATATGTACCTGATTTCGAGAAGCCTCACTTAGCTCAATGATATACATCAAGGTGTATTTGATGTTATTTTGAGTTTATATGTGCAGGTTAAGAATGTGCTAGAATGCAGGAAAAAAATTCTAAGTCCATATGTCGACACCTGAGGAAGCTGTGTCGACACTTGGAAATGGTTGTGTCGACACTTTAGTGAGTTTGTGTCGACACCAGGAGGCAGTGTCGACACATAGAAGATTATAGTCGACATTAAATGTGTCGACACCGGGAGGCTGTGTCGACACACAGAGACAGAGTCGACAATAACTGTGTCGACACCTGGAGGCAGTGTCGACACACGCTATGTTCTGAGTCTACATCAACTATGTCGACACACAGGACTTGTGTCGACACACAGCTGAGTCTAGACCAAGTTGATTGCTGATGAATGGTGAAGTGTTTTTGTCGACACAATAATCAGTGTCGACATATTCTCAAGATGCAGTTTCAAGAAGATGTGTCGACATCAAGGAAGTTATGTCGACATCACCAAAGGCTGTGTCGACACTTAAGTCACTTGTGTCGACACATATTGACAGATGGTCTCGACACTTTATGACAGTCAGTCTCGACGCTTTGCTGACAGAGACAAAGGCTCAAGAACTGTTTGAAGACTTGACAGCTGTGAGTTACAACAGGTTTACTGAAGCTGTCAGACTTGTCATAAGTTAGTTAGAAACCGGATCAGCCGGTTACCATGGATGAAGTCTATATATAGATGGATTCAGAAGAAGAAAGGAGTGGATATACAGACAACTAACATAACTATTGTGAGATTTATCTCTAATCAAGAAAGTACAAGTCACAAAGAAGAAGATCTTCGTGAGAAGATCTAAGAAGACGTTCTGAAGTAGTTTTCTATTCAGATTCTGTCTAAGTTGAATTCAATCAAGAATTCAGAAGTATCTTCAAGAGGTTTGGAGAGAGAGAGATCCAGCTATTTGAAGTCAAGAAGGAGACAATCACAGGTCTCTTAAGAAGCAGATACTGAACTAATCTGTAAAGAAGATTCAGATCTATTTCTAGAGTCTAAGAAGGAAGATGTTAATCAGTTATATTCAAAGGAAATCAACACAACTAAGTTCATATTTAAGAAGCTTTGAAGAAAGCTAAGATTAAGTTGATTTCAGCCATCAGCCTCTTCAAGAAGCTGATCAATAAAGTTCTTATCCCTTCTCTCTCAACAGGGGTAAGAGATTATAAAATTTCTTATCAAATTCTGTAGTATCTATTCATAGATCTGAGTTGTAAGCCTGTTTTATAAATGCGGAGTGTAGGAGATTTGTTCTCTGAGTGGTAGGGCTGTTTATGCCTGAGTTGTAGGAGAAGATGTTCTCTGAGTTGTAGGCCTTGTGGCAAGGCTGAGGTAGGGTTTGTTAGCCTGAGTTGTAGGAGAAGGTATTCTCGGAGTTGTAGGCCTTGTGGTAAGGCTGAGGTAGGGCTTGTTAGGCTGAGTTGTAGGAATGTGGAAACATTCTGAGTTGTAGGAATCCTTCTGGATTTTGAGCTGTAGGATCTGAGGATCTCAGATAAAGGAAGAAGTTAGGCCGAATCTAGCATACTGCTGGATAGGTGAAGGGGGAAAGTGGATGTACCCAGACCTTGGGGAACCACTATAAATATTGTGTGCAATCTGTGAATTGTGTAGTTATAGAATCTGTGATTGTGTGTGCTGAGTTTGCTGCAGAATTTTCTGTTTTATATTACAGCATTGTAGTAATATTCTGTATTAATTTTAAAACAAGAATTAGAACCTATTCACCCCCCCCCCTCCTCTAGGTGCTTAGATAGTCTTGAAAGTAAAACTATCAGGCCCGACCTGGTTTTTAACAAAAGATGGCCATATTTTGTTAGAAACCAGGTCAGGCCCAAGTCTCCGAATGAACTACGAGAATATTTGGTAATCTGGACCTGACCGACTGCAGTCGAATGACAACAACATCCCCAACCAAATCTTCATGGAAGGCTCCGAATTATCTACGGGAATATTTCGCGGTAGGTTGTTGGAGGCCGCAACCTCCCTTTAATGAGAAATGACCCAGTTAAGCGCCCCTAAGGGGACTTCCCAGGAGGCACCCATTCTAGGACTACTCTCATCCAAGCACGTTTAACTATAAAGTTCTTTCACTTAACATCACCAATTAATCTGCAGCTCAATTGGTGATGTGAAGTGAAATAACTTTATAGTTAAGCGTGCTCGGATGGGAGTGGTCCTTAGATGGGTGATCTCCTGGGAATTCCCAGTAGGGGTGCTTAACTGGATCATTTCTCATCAAAGGGAGGCTGCGGCCTCCAACAGCCTACCGCAGAATATTCCCGTAGATAATTCGGAACCTTCCGCGGAGATTTCGTTGAGGATGTTATTATCATTCGACTACAGTCGGCCAGGTCCGTATTACCCAATATTCTCGTAGTTCATTCGGATCATTGGGCCCGACCTGGTTTCTAACACTATGCAACTATGATTTTCATCTCCAGTATTACCCTGGCAAGACAAACACAGTCGCAGATTCTTTGAGTACGAACCCATAACCTTAGAAGGTTGGATGGTGGGTACTCCAAGAGAAATTGTACATGATCTCAAGGAAATGGGAATCATGGTGATCACTCCGAGAGATTTAGTTACGATAGCACATCACTTGTACTGGATGGATAAAAAATGCAATCTATGAGATAGGATAAGGGATGCACATCCGGATGACCCATAATTCGAGGATAGGATTGTCGATTGAAGGACGGGAAAGAACACCCAAATTTTTAGATAAGAGATGAGATTCTCTACTTTTGAAATATAAAATTTCTTTCTTCTGGTAGATAGCTTTGACATATGATTCTGTATGAAAGCCATCTCACTCGCTACTCGATCCATCCAGGTATCACAAAGATGCGTGCAAATCTGAAGAAGACATTTTGGTGGCCAGGGATGAAGCAATAAATGTTCACTTTCGTGACGTATTGCCCGACATGCCAGCTCGTCAAGGCAGATTGCAAGAGCCCCATCAGGTAGCTACAGCCACTCCCCATCCTCGAGTGGAAATTTGAGGACATATCTATGGATTTCATCCATGGCTTTCCCTGCTCTCAGACCAGGAATCATTCTATTTAGGTGATTGTCGATCGATTAATGAAGGTAGCAATATTCATTCCCAGCCTCCGAGACGGCGATGTCAGTAAATTAGTGTGTCTCTTCATTGAAAATTTTGTTTGATACCACGATATGCCAAAGAACATAGTTTTAGATCGGGATGGTCGATTAACCTCCAACGAGTGGAGAAGTGTTCAAGCATATTTGGGAACCAAACTGCCATTCATCATGACATTTCACCACTAGATGGATGGGCATATGGAGTACATATACTGGACTTTAGAGGATATTCTCTGGTTATGCTTGGTGGATAAAAAAGAGCCAATGGAGAGGCTCCTACCCTTGGTGGAATTATCCTTCAATAACACATATCATGCAAGTATTGGCATTGCCCAATACAAAGCCTTGTATGGTCAGAAGTGTTGAACCCCACTTTCATGGGCCCAAGATGAGAATCCAAGAGCCTTGGGGCCTATTTTTATAGAGAATGTCATCGAGATTGTTCTGATGGTGCAAGAGAGGTTACGCGAAGCTTAGAGCTGGCAAGACAAGTACTATAATGCCCACCATCGACATTTTGTGATCGCAGTGGATGATAAGGTTTACTTGAAGATCCTCCCTCACCACAAAGTATCCCAATGCCGTCGTCAGCATAAGTTGAGCCCAAGATACATGAGGCCATATATCATAAAAGAGTGAATCAGTGAAGTGTCATATAAGCTGGAGCTACCTTCGGAATTACAGGAGCTGCATGATGTGTTCCACGTCACTTTGCTGAGGTATCACTACTACGCCCCGAGCATGTTATTTGGAGCCTTCAAGACCGGTAGAACCTGATCGATCTGTACACCTCAAGTTGGTGCGGATCATGGATACCGAGACAAGGGTCTTATGAAGAAAAAGAGTTCCACTTGTCCGCGTACAATATGACAACTGCGAAACTGAGGAATTTACCTGGGAACCCGAGGATTAGATGTGAGAACTCTACCCCAAGCTCTTTATGTCATGTAACACATAATTTTATGTCTCTTATTTGAAATATAGTAATTTCACTCTCTTTTGGAAACATTATGACCAAATCAAATTTTTTAGGACAAAAATTTTGTTAGACTTTTTGGATTTGTAACATCTCAATTAAGTATTATATACCTCCTTCGTGTTATTTAGGGTTTAGTGGGCTTGGTAGGAACCGAAATGGTAGTATAATGCCCTATTGGGTATTATAGACCCAATTGGTCGCTCAATCCACCCACCGGGTCACTTAAACATGTTGTGACTTAAATGAATACAGGCTCCAATGTGTGTGTGAATTGTTTCATTAAGTGTTAGTAAACCCATTTAACACATGAATAGTGCATTAACACCCTAAACGAGTCAAATAGACCCACTATGAAATGTAATTACCTAGTCGACCAGCTTAAATCGTGTCATCGGGAAATTGTCATAATTGTTCAAAACGAACAGCAAGCTACCTAACTCGATCAAATCATCGACGTGAGATGCCCTTGAGCCTCTAACACATCAGAGTGGTTGCATTATGCCACATGAATAGAGTAAAAATATAGTAAATAAAAGGAAAAACATAGTAAAAATAGAAAATCTTCTCCGAAAAATCACAAATTTTTACCAAGACACCTCAAAATAGTAAGATTGTATTTATGGATTAAAATATATTATTTAATATTTTCTAAAATTAACTGAGGGTGCAAGGAGGTTGGGACAAAGATTTGAATTCGAAATAATCTATATTTAATTGCTTATTATGTTTTTGAGTCCAAATTAGGTAATACCCCGCCCCCCCGCACACACACGCACATTAACTTCCTTTATTACCCAAGAGAAGAGACAGCTGGGGGGAAATTATTTCCTACCTTTTTAAGCCTAGAGAGGAGGCTTGGGCGGAAAGAAACACGTGGGGCCGTTTTTCTTAAAGGGAAGGGAAATTAATTCCTCCCCAAACCCTAAATCATCCCTCACCCCTTTATAAACCCAAGTCGATGTTGGAAATTCATTGCCCTACCTCTTTCTCCCCTAACCAGTCACAAACTGAGCCTAGGCCACCACTCGATGAGCCTTCCTCCTTAATTCCGCCGATCTCCACCACTCATTGCCACCCGTCGATCCCCTCGCGTGAACGGCACACATGTAAGTTCCTATTACTCCACTCTACCCTTAGATATATCCTCCATCGATCCTCATCAATTCTGATCACCGGTGATGGAATTTCCGGCCATGGATAGTTTTGTACCACCGACCTAACCTTCGCGACCTTTGCAGATTCCGACCTCTCGTGGGGCGTCCAAAGCAGAAGGAGGGTCCACCGACCCTCCTTCATGGCCCTTGAGGCAAAGGGAGTTGTTGGAAATAGAAACGGTGTCCACCTCCATCGAAAAAAAATAATATAAGGTTATTTAAACAGCTTTTTCCGGTCAGGGGCGGAGGCGGCCGGCCTCCAGTAAGTTCCCCGTCATGACGTGCACCCCTGGTCATTTCCACATGAGGTGGTGGATGAGGTTATCTACCAACCGGCGGCGATGGGGATACCCCGCAAGAGCAGGGCCGGCGGTGGCTGTAGCAGCCACCGTCGGTTGCTTGCATATATTTATTTATATACAGAATAGATCCCATACAAGCCCTGCGTGATTCTGCTATGTCTGACAGATCCAACACCCCAGATCTGCGCCATGATCCATGCACAGATCTGATATACAAAAATCAGAAAAATATGCCAGATTTTGGTTGATTTTCACTTTTTAAAATAGATTTTTAATTATTATACAGTTTTCTTTTTTGGATCCCCTAACAAGTTTACTTTTGCACTCAAAAAGTATATTTAAGTATTTTGGAAATTCAGAATTTTGTTTAGACTATAAACTGACAATTTTGGTAAATTTATGTCCCTATTTTGGAGGTCTAAGAAGTCAAATAAGAACATTCATGTTAGAGACACTATTATTAAATATTTTTTCCCCACAACTTTAATGTTTTGTGTTTTACGATCTAGAGTCCCTACACAATTTAAATTAAGCCCTCAACACAGCAATTCAATTTTTAGTTTACTGTTTTTGTTCAGAAACAATTAGTTCTAGTAAACTTCAGTGCCCTTTTTGGAGGTCTTAGAGACCAAATCAGAACATACATATTAAAGACAATATTGTAGATGGATGATTTCTCTACAATTTTCATGTTTTAATATTTCATATTTCGAGCCTCTAGGTAAATTTAAACTTGTCATGAACATGTCTATATAATTTGGAAATGGTGTATACATGAAAGCATGGTTTATATTTGTAAAATTTCCATTTCTAGCTTTATCACCTAATGAGCATCAAATTACTAATCGATCCGTAAACACTTATTATTTATATGAGTACAGACATGTAGTCATATCTTTCATTACCCAATGCATGAGAACATGAGTGGGTGCATGGATACCGATGTGGCGGGTTCACCGACTTCCCCCTATTATACACTATGAGAAAAGTTGTGACGAAGAACTCTAATGTTTTTGGTGGTGAACAGGACCGGGGCTAGCGACACCTTCCACATAGGTCCTCATACCTATTTATATATGTATCGAGAGGGTTGATCTCTACACAAAATGAGGATGTGTTCCTACCGAGAGTACTTATTCTTCATAATGGTACGAAGGCCTAAGAAGTTGTGGTGTATCCATAACTTAGAAGTGGGAGCGACTGACCCACTGTCACCGTATTTCCATGGCAGTGAGAGCTGGGAAGTGAGCTCCTTATCTTAATTGGTCACTATGTCGACATAGGGGAAAGAGACTGTGACACATCATTTGAGAAACATGAAGGTCAAGCATGCATACACATCATGTTATATATATATATATATATATATATATATTCATGTGTTTTCTATGCTCTCACCTTGGCCTGGCATCATATAACCACTATTAGAAGGACTTATGCGATGGCGGGAATTTTTTTATAATATTAGAAATCTTTTTTTATTAGTTACTGATGTTACTGCTCCACTCACTTATTACTTATACATGTATATATTGCTTCGGCTATTGTGATAACCCTTCTTGCAGGTTTCTTTCCCGGTTCCTATTAGGGGGTTGGGGAGGAGCGTGAGATTTACTTGGTCAGTTGTGGCTAACGTACTTTTGTACGTATCATTTTAGGACTCGATGCGCCTACCAACGGAGCATGAACAGATGGAGGAGTGTAGACGTGGGACCATAGAGGAGGAGTTCCCTACGTCAGTCCAGGATATTTATGAGGACGTGAGGGTACTATTCTTAGGAGAGGAGTGGATGAGAGAGTTTTATTTCTTGATTGGAGTATATGATTTGGTCGTTACATGACTAAGATGTTTATTACTGCTAGACTTTTAATCCATTTTTGTGTGTTTTCATCTATGATTGATTTTTCTTATCATATTGTGATATCATGTGATATAATGCTTCTGTATACCACTTTTATACTCTGTGAATGCTTTTGTGATTATGCATAGCCTTATAAGGCTAATGTTCCACCAATTGGGTCATAGGTTAGGTAAGAGGAAAACATCTCTACCGATACACTAACCTTTTGCGGGGACACTCTCCTTGGGCATAAGGATCTTCTTGGTTTTTAAAAGGGGTCCTTACATGCGCATCTTCATAAATATATATATATATATATAATTCAAACGAGCAATAGATCTACAATTGAAACAATATTCACGACTTCAATATTCACAAAATCATTAGACAAAGGTACATAGTAAATGATTAAGTATAAATGCATGCATAATCTTATGTCTTCTTATAGTTATATAAAACGAGATCAAAAAGAAATCAAGTATTATTTTTTGCTTTTCAAAAAAGACAATATTATTGAGGTCGCAGCTAAAAAAGATATCAGTGCGTCCACTCAGAAAACAAAAAGACAATTATTAGTTAGACGACTCTGACTCCTCCGCAACATCTTTTCCTTTTGCAGATTGGGATTCTTTCTGCGAGACCCCAAAGAGAGATTGTATCCGCTCGACGGAGTATCTGACTGCGCAAACTCCCCTCTGTCTCCGCCTCAAAATCCGCGACCTTGTCCACCACGCCCCTGTCTTGTCCTGCGACATCAGCTTCTGAGTTGGAGAAATCCCGATCCCCAAACTATTTGAAGACATTCATGTAGTCAAGATTCGCGAATTCATCCATCAGCACGCCTTGCTTCTTCAGGAGATCAAGAAAGGCTTCAACTGGCCACTTTGAGATTCAGAGGGCAGCTCTTTAGAACTTTGGATTTTCCTCTGTTAAGCTCACCTAAACGAGAGACAACAAATAGATTACTAAGAGCATATATGTACGTGTAGTCACCCTCACTCAATGAATTATTTATTACCCTAGGCTTTTGGTGCAGGAGATTATACACAGACAATGAATCGTTGAGGGTAGTTAGGGCATCATAGTTGAATGTAACATCCCTCAAGGTCACCGTGACAAATTTCTTTGAATTATCATCCACTCGCTCCTTCGTTATCCCCTCCAAGTCTAACATCGAATACATCACGGAGGTGACCTCCAGAGCGTGTGGTAAGGTCTGCTCAAACTCCTTCTAGGAGGGAAGGTTTACACTCAAAGGGATCACCTTATTGTCTCGTAACATCAACGGGTTGACCCAGAGATCGAACAGGTCCTCCTCTAGGTCCGCAAAGGAAGACACCCTGTCATCGTCCACATATATCCGTGAAGACATGCGCCTTTTTTTAAAAGAACTTGACCACCTTACATGAGCTTGGTCTCCAACATTAGGTCCTGAGCGCACCACCATTCAGTAGTGCTAAATACATTCCTTGGAGTTTGGTATGGTTTTAATGTCAGTACTGTCAACCCAACTGCATAAATAAAGAAATTATCATAATACAAATGTACGTGCAGTGCCCCCATTCTATAATTAGCAAGTGAAACAAGGAGACTACAAAGGGAAAGGAATAAGCAATCCAACTGACAAGTATTGTATTATTTGCAAAAAAACAAACCATATCTCCAAGGACTGTTTTTTCCGATGTAAGAATTGTCGGATACCAAATCATTCTTACTCAAACTGCAATAATAATACTAAGACAGTGGCTAAGGTAACTGAAGTATCTGAACAACAGCTAGAGCATATGTTCTATGCTACAACTTCTACTCAAGACTCAAAATCAAACTCTTGGTATCTAGATAGTGGGTGTTCATGTCATATGACGAATGATGCTACCAAATTCCATGAAATTGACAAAACTTGGAAAGCTCAAGTTTTATTAGGAAATGGTTTAACTGTCCTCATAGAAGGTAAAGGTTCTATTAAAGTGCAAGATCAGACTGGAGAGCCTAAATTACTTACAGATGTTTGTCTTGTGCCCACCTTAACACAAAACCTTCTAAGTGTTGGGCAACTAATAATAAAAGGGGACAATGTACACAATGAACAAGATGGAGCACATATAATACATAGAGCCTCAGGTGTCATATTTGCCTCAGCTGAACCTACCAATAACCGATTATTTATCCTTCACTTATCCATCATACGGCAGCAGGCCTTCAACTGCTTTGAGCAGAGTTGCCTTTCCCCACTTCCGCTTTGGCATCATCGGCTTGGACACCTTCATTGGCAGGCACTGCAACTAATGTCAAAAAAGGCTCTTGTAACTGGATTACCCATGTTTCTAAAATACCAAACAGATTTTTTTGAAGATTGTGCGCATGGCAAAGCGCATGTTCTGCCCTTTCCCAAACAAGCGCAGATCATTTCAACTACTCCCTTGCAATTGATACATGCAGATATATGGGGACCAGCTCCAACTCTCTCCCTTGGTGGAAAATGGTATTATCTACTATTTATTGATGACTATAGTAGATATATGTGGATTTATTATTTAACTTTAAAATCGGAAGCATTGGATATGTTCCTTATTTTTAAAAAGAGAGTTGAGCTAGAATTTGGAGGAAAAATTAAAACTTTGAGAACAGATCGAGGTGGTGAATTCACCTCTTCTCAATTTATACAGGTATGTCAAGAGGCCGGAATAAAGAGACAACTCACTGCACCATACTCCCCACAACAGAATGGAGTTCTTGAGAGGAGAAACCGCACTATACTAGAGATGACAAGAGCAATGATGCAAGACAGAAATGTACCACCACAGTTTTGGGCAGAGGCTACCCAAACTGCAATATACCTGCTAAATAGGATACCCACAAAGACAAGGAATTATCACACGCCTTATTATCTCCTTACACATCGAATTCCTTCCGTAGAACATTTAAAAGTGTTTGGTTGTGTTGCATATATATTAATCTCATCTGAGAAAAGAAATAAGTTGGAAAGTAAAGGAGAAAAGTGTGTCTTTATAGGGTATAATGAAGAATCAAAAGCTTATAGACTCTTCAATCCCTTATCACAAAAATTGAGTGTCTCTAGAAATGTTCTTTTTCATGAAGCAGCAAAAATGGGAGTGGAGCTCAGAAGAAGCAGTTAGGCAGTCAAATTCACAAACCATTCAACATATTTATAGCCCTATCCAACAACAATTAGAGACAACTCCATTAGACAGTCCTGTGATCGAAGAAAGTTCACAGGGACATAGTTTAGATGAAACTCCTGCCACTTCATCCTCATCATCGCCCATTAAAACCCGCAGTATACAAGAGATATATCAAGAAACTCAAGCAGCACTCTTTACTTCTAGTACTCCTACATCTTATGAAGAAGCATGTTTAGATCCCAAGTGGATAACTGCCATGATTGAAGAATGGAATACAATTGTAAAAAACAAAACATGGTCCTTAGTTCCTTTACCATCAAATAAACAACCAATAGGACTTAAATGGTTGTTTAAAACTAAAGTTACAGAAACTGGAGCTATTGCCAAGCACAAAGCCCGCTTGGTAGTAAAGGGCTATTCACAAAAACCAGGAGAGGATTATGAAGAAACATTTGCTCCAGTTGCCCGGATGGATAGTATACGGCTAGTAATTTCATATGCAGCAACACACAATTATCCCATCTACCATTTAGACGTAAAGGCAGCATTCCTAAATGGAATTTTAGAAGAAGAAGTATATGTACATCAGCCTATGGGTTTCATTAAAGAAGGAGAAGATAAAGAGAAAGTATATAAATTACATAAAGCACTTTATGGGCTTAAACAAGCCCCTAGAGCGTGGAATATCAATATAGACAAATATTTTCTCACTCAAGGCTTCAATCGATGTGCCAGTGATCCGTCATTATACCTGTTAAAACAAAATATAAAACATCTCATAGTAGGTCTCTATGTTGATGATATGCTTGTAACAGGAAATTGTGAAACCATGATATTCAAGTTTAAACAGCAAATGGAAGCTACTTATGATATGACAGATCTTGGTAAAATGAAATACTTTCTTGGCCTTCAACTTCAATACTTACCCAAAGGTATTTTTCTATCTCAGCAGAAATGGACTGCAGATCTTTTGCACAAAGCTAAATACAATCTCTGCAATGCTACTCTCACACCAATGCCCACAAAAGAGATATTAAAGAAAGCTAATACTGAAGATGAGAATGTAGAAGAAAAACACTATCAATCCCTAACAGGCTCATTACTATATCTGACGAATACACATCCAGACATAGCTCATGTTGTGCATCAAGTATCCAGATTTATGCAATCACCAGCCAAACAACATCTACTAGCTGTGCATCGCATTCTGCGATATTTGAAAGGTACACAAAACTATGGCTTAATGTATAAACAGGAAGTAAACAATGACCTCAAAGGCTTTGCAGATGCAGATTGGGGTGCAAGCTTAGATAATAGGAAGAGCAATACCGGCTTTCTATTTCTTCTTGGTTCAAAACCTATTTCTTGGGGTGTTCGCAAACAACCGCCTGTAGCATTATCTACCACAGAAGCTGAGTTTATGGCCCTTAGCACAGCAGGGTGTGAATGTCTATGGATCAGACAAATACTAAAAGAAATAAATGATAATAAAGAAGAACCTGCTACAAAAATCCGATGCGACAATACCTCTACAATATTCCTGGCAACAAATCCTATTAACTAGAAACGGAGTAAACATATCGACTTGCGCTTCCATTTTATCCGTGATCAAGTCGAAAAAGGGGTCATCAAAGTAGAGTTCTGCCCTACTGAACTACAGTATGCAGATCTACTAACAAAACCCTTGGATCGACAATGATTCACGGAGATGCGGAAACAAATCGACATAGAGCCTTGCTCGGCTTATGGGAGGGATAATGACATCAGCCAAGACAAGTTCAACGCTACTTGCAGCAACACAAAGTTGTGAGTCAAGAAGAAAGAAGAAGGTCTTGCAGTGTCCATGGCCACAACACCTGCAGATAAGGAAGAAAATAGAGGAGAAGAGTAAATAATGTATCCTGTGAATACAGGCTGTAAAGTTAGTATAGTACTTATCTTGGAATAGGGGCTGACTCTATTTCCTATAAATATTGTGTGTCAGTGGCTGTAAAAAAGGGAAGAGACATAAATAAAACTTAAAACTTTGCTATGGAAATGTTTTGATCAGATCGTCATTTAATATCACTTCTCTCCCTCTGGTAACTGCACTGTATATCACTCGTCTATCGGGTGTCACGACAATAAAAGAGAAAAATAAAATCCAAAAATAGATGGGCGGTCAGGTTTGTAGCTCATGAAGGTCACCACAAAATCTACTGTCTTAGAGATCGATGCATGTGTCTGCGCCATCTTTCTTCGATTCTCACGTACGGGTCAAGAAATAAATGAAGGTAATACAGTCCCTATTTATAAAAAGGCACGACACTTCATCTCAAAAGCTGAAACATCAATAGTCGGAAGTTCGGGCGGTTACTCCCCCCAGTAACAGATGCCGCCCAAAGGTCCTATCACCTATAAGGATCAACCCCCCCCCCGGTCGGGCCTCACTCCGGTTTAACTTAATCAGATTGATATTATGCTCTTCCCGAAATACCCTCCCACCTCATCGCAAGAAAAGAAAATTGCTGCCGGTCTTCTCACGATCTGGACAGTACCTAGCGGTTCTCTTCTTCCCCCCCCCCCCCCCCCCCACACCGACTGGCACTGCCCTAGTGATCTACTCTCTCCCGGACGGAAGCCCCACCTCCAGCATTTCTTCTTCTCGGCGGAAGGCTCGCGTCGCAGTCTCTCCGCTCTCCGCCTCTACGATGTCCGCTGGCCAGGCGGGGTGGATCCCCTCCATTTCTCCTTCCCCGGCCGTCCATTTTCCAAACCCACCCTGCCAACTCACTCTGCACTCCTCAGGCCACCACGACCGCCGTCCGCCGACCAGTCCGGCAACAAGTCCAACTCCGGCATGAATCGCTCTTTCTCTCTCTACTTTTGCCTGCCCGATACCCAAGCTTCCCCTGTTGGAGAGCTTCCCCTGTTATGCCCTCCGCCAAGCTCCCAGCTCAATTAGGGGAACTCAGTCGCTGGTTTGAGAGCTTCCCCTGTTATGCCCTCCGCCAAGCTCCAGCTCCGCCATGGTTTTTGCTCTGTTGGCCAAGCTCTCCAACCCCAACGACCAAGCTCCCAGCTCCGCCTCTCCTTCCTGCGAAGCTGCCTACCTACAATTTGGCGTAGCTGCGATGCCAACGCCAACGCAGCGGCCTGCGACTCTGCAAGACTGCAACTCCCTTCTTCCTCCTGTTGTTCGAAGCCCGCTGCCTGCTGGAAGATTTTGTTGGCTGCCCCAGTTATTTTCAGTAGATCTGCTCTTCTACCCTATGAGATTGCTCCTCTTGCTGCTGATTAGAGGTATATAGTGTACTAATTTCTCTCTTCTTCTCTCGCACTGCTTTATGTTGGAATTAGAGGTATATAGTATACTAATATTGGATTCAATCCCAATATTTGATTTCTGTTCTTGGAAATACACTAGAATGATGGCATTGAGTAAATAAATATGCTTCAAAGTGATATGTTTACCACCCAGTTTTATCTTCATATCCTCTCTCTTCATATACAACTTCATATTCTTCTTCCTCTTGTTGTACTATTTGGAAAATCTAAATCCCTAGCCTAGATTTTACCTCAATGATTTACTGAGCATAATTGAATATAATCGATAAGTTTGAGGAATCTTGAGAAAGTGATTGAATGGGGGCAAATAAGGGTTTTCTAGTGGGCAAAATTGTGAGGGTCTTGGCCAAAGGTTACAATACTCCATTTCTTAGAGTGGTGGACACTTTGTTTAAAAAGTCGATGCTAGTAAAATGTTTCCAGCCATGTTTCCAGCTAGTGCAATTTGATGTTTTAAGCAAAATTTGTGAGCATTGATTTCTCTACAATTGGTGTTTTAGGCAAAACAAGTGAGCTCTGCTTAATCAACAGGTAGACATATATCTCAATATAATTTTATCATTCTTAATTTTGATAGTTGTTTTCTTTCAATTATATCACAATGTATACTATCTCCTGTTTATCACAATATCCATCACTGTATTGAGCAATTTATAACTAATCTTGCATATTTTCTTGCTTTCTCGGTTGATTATTTTGCAAAAGCTAAAATCATGTGCAAGATTTTATCTATGCTGGGTTTATTTGGTTGTGTTAATGTCTACTACCCAAAACACAAATAAATTCAGATTTGTGCTTGAAATATACGAGTTTTATACATAACGACATGTGAGCTTTTACACAAATAAATTTAGTTTTATCTTGCAGCAAAGGAAATTTTTAGCATTTAACGGACCTTTCAAAGACAAATGCTAATGGGATGATAAATTAAAATGGATATACAGAACAACATGTGAGCTTTGCATTCTCATTTCCTGTAGATTTTCAGAACAACATGAACAAAGAAGTAGATGGTTGTAAAAGATTGGAATGAAAAGGTGTTTGACTACAACATAATTCACAAGGTAAAGCTTGCAGGACAGCTCCATGGCTAAGTCTTTGCAACTAATTGTTTGAGTTGAATATTAAGATTTTCTCTCACAATATATTCAATTATTTTACTTGGGCTGCATTTTGCGCGGCTTATCGCGGCTGATTTGAAAATAATAGTATTCTATTGTTAAGCTCTCTACTTCACGAGCACTTTTTATTAACAGTTCTCACTTCGATCCAATGTGTCTTGATTACTTATTGGCGCGTCATAGATTTCTCAATCACGTTCTTATTTACGTTTAAACTTAACTCTTGACATGTCATTCTTCGTCTATTTGTGTTGACTGGTAGATAGTTTTTAGGCTCTAATTATGAGTGTATATTAAAGCACCTAATGCCTAACATATGCTTGAATTTTAATTTGTTTGGTTATAGTTGATATGGAAATACTTATACTTGATATTTGGAACCTAACAGATGCCTAAAAGATGTTTGGTTATAGTGTATAAACTTAGGAAATACTTATACTTGATATGGAGCTTGTTAATTTCTCTTCAGAATTGAAGCTCAAACAGATTTGCATTAAAGAGGCGTAGGAAGTCAGTCCGGCGTCGCATTGGGAGGAGGCGAGAATGATGGCATTGCACCGCTTGACCGCTGAGTTCCAGATTTCTTCTCCAAACTCGCAATGTCATCCGTGAACCGTTTGCCGTTTTAAATAAACCTAAACAATAGTAACGACACAGTGAACTGAAATAAGAGTACTCTACACTATTTCTAGTTGTCTGTGAGGAGATATTTGTAATGTGTATATATGAATGTGATTTTACATTCCTTAAATATAATCTTCGCCCGATGAATTTGGAAAAAATGCAAACGTCATAGGATATATGTTTTGACATGACAGTGAATAAAACTGTATAGAGTTCCTTTGTTGAAGTTGATTGTTCTCCATTCATAATCTGTGTTTATGACCGTCAACATCGTGCCAAACATACTCATAACCCTCTAATATAAAATGGAGGATTGTGAGATTGTTGAGAGAGGAGAACCCCAACAATTTGTTTAATAAAAATAGCAACATTGAAAACGGTCAATTGGCTCTCAAGGTTATTGTGTTAGTTTATATGTGTATGTATATACAAATATAATCAGATTCTTATATTTTTGGTATTGTAACTCATTAACCTTTCGACATTTTCAACTAATCCATGTTAATCTTCTTCCAGGAAAAAAGAAGAAGCAGCTGATGGTGGATAAGCCGGATGACGACATTATTTTTGGCACATATGATAACGCAGCAGATGATTTGGATTTCATGTGGCTCTCCGATTGTGAATCTTGTTCTCTATTTTTGTTCAGTATATATATTTTTTCATGTATTAAGTTTAATTAGAGATGATATCTTTGTTGGTATGTATCGAGTGGATTGGGCTATCTCCCACCCTCTTATTACTATATTAATATATAAAATTGAAATAAAAATTACATATGTAGCGGTGCAAGTACTTCTTCCAGTTGACGACGTCATGCGTCTTCGATTTATATGTTGGACTGTTGCTGTTATATGCTTTAATTTATATGCTTGCGTGGAGCATATGAATTGCAAAAGTGTTGATATATTTCTGCAGGTGGGCCTGAAGCAAGTTTTGTGTGATACACATGGCTTGTAGTAGTTTTGCCTCCTAGGAGGAGTTGGTGGAGGCTTGCCCAGAGTTTGGAAGGAAGTGAGAGTGGTTGTCCTTTGGATGTGAAGGTTCTAGATTCCAGGGGTGTGAAAGCAATCACAATAATTAAGCACTTGGAATGATAAACCTCGAGTTCACCAATGGCGGTAGAGGAAGCAATCACAACAAAGACTTAGGAATGATAAACTTGGAGTTCACCAATGTTAATTATGAAAGCTTCATTTCCTTCTCCCATGACTCCTTCAAACATGTCTTCTACAAGTTCCCGAGGCCAGAGTGATGCTTAATCAGAGATTCTACAAGTCCCCTTCTTTCCATTGATTTTTTCCCTTTCGATGGAGACTGGATTTCCAAGTTCTCTACATCACATGTCTTTCTCCCTTTGATTTTGATAAAAGAACAAATATTTATAAATAATCTTGCAATTGTTGCCGGAGATATCTCTTGTTCCAAAGAGGATATCTCTTTGGAGGTTTAGGTCATGGACAACAAGGATTGCTAGGCGGATCTAAAGAGAGTTCTCTAAATTCATACTAGGCGATTGTGGGTTCTTCTATGGTTAAGAATAATGTTGATTTTGATAGTTTTACTTTCAAGACAACCTAAACACCTAGAGGGGGGTGAATAGGTTCTTATTGCTTGTTTATACTTCTAGGCAGAATTCAATTGCAGAAATAAAACATTCAGCATAGCAATCACAGAAATTGAAACATCACAGATTGCACAATGTTTTATAGTGGTTCCCCAAGGTTTGGGTACATCCACTTCCCCCTCCACCTATCTAGCAGTATGCTAGATTCGGCCAAACTTCCACTATTCTCAGATCCGTAGATCCTACAGCTCAGAACCTGGATAGGTTCCTACAACTCAGGCTCAACAGCCCTACCTCAGCCTTGCCTCAAGGCCTACCACTCAGAGAAGAACCTTCTCCTACACTCAGGCAAATAGCCCTACCACTCAGAGATCACCTCTCCTACACTCAGCCTTTATAACACAGGCTTACAACTCAGATCTGTGTAAACAGATCCTACAGAAATTTAGAAAAGATATTTTAATGTCTTGCCTTTGTTGAGAGAGAAGAGGACAAGACACTTCTTGATCAGCTGATGAAATCAACTAAAACTGAGCTTTCTTCAAAGCTTCTTGAATCTGAACTTAGCTGAGTTGATTTCCAAACAGCTTCTTGAGAAACCACTGATGGCTTCCTTCTTCTTCTTCAAGATGACTGGATCCCTCTCTATCCAACACCTTTTCTGATACTTCAGACCTCTTCTTCTTAGATCTTCTGATTAAGATCTTCTTTAGAGCTTAGCACTTTCTTGAATTGAAACTTCAATAGGATCGTAATCCCTTTTTTTCTTCTTCTTAGATCTTCTTCTTAGATCTTCTTCTCTTATTATTTTCTTCTGAATATGTCTATTTATATACTTTCTTCATGGTAACCGGCTGATCCGGTTTCTAACTATTTTCTGACAGGTCTGACAGCTTCAGTTAAACGGTGGCAACCCACAGCTGTCAAGTCTTCAAACAGTTCCTGTACCTTAGCCTTGGACAGCAAAATGTCGAGACAGTCTGTCAGAAAGTGTCGAGACCAATCTGTCTATCTGTGTCGACACAAGTGACTTTGGTGTCGACACAGTCTTTGATGATGTCGACTAAGTTGCCTTTAAGTCGACACAGCTTCTTCAGAAAATAACTTGGTCTTGACTCTGCAGTGTGTCGACAAAAGTCCTGTGTGTCGACACAGTTGTTGTAGATTCAGAGCTCAGTATGTGTCGACTCAGCCTTCAGGTGTCGACACAGCAATCTTCAATTCTGCCAAAATGTGTCGACTCAGTCTTCTAGTGTCGACACAAGCATAGTCGACTTCTGCCAATATGTGTCGACTCAATCTCAAGGTGTCGACACATCCTCCCTGTGTCGACACAGTTGAGGTCGACTATCTTTCACTAGTCGACTATCTTTCACTGGTCGACTAACTTTCTCTGGGTGTCGACTATCTTTCACTGTGTCGACACTGCTACCCAGTGCTGAGGTCGACGATTTTCTTTATGTGTCGACACTGCTTCCCAGTGTCGACATAAATGTGGTCGACTATCTTTCTCTGTGTCGACACCGATATTCTCAAGTGTCGACACAAATATTCTAAAGTGTCGACACAATTTCTTCAGGTGTCGACACGTGGACTTAGAATATTTTTCTGCATTCTTTAATACTTCTTCACCTGCACATGTCAACTCAAAACAACATCAAATACACCTTGATGTATATCATTGAGCTAAGTTGGGCTTCTTCAAATCAGGTACACATTTTCCAATGTACCCAACAATCTCCCCCTATTTGGAGAAGTCATAACCCTTATAGCCAATGATATACACCATTTATAAAAAGTATAAACTGATGATATATGACATAACAGGAATACTTAATATAAACAAAATAAAAACAATCCATCACAGAATGAACATTATATGATACCAAACAACATTTTGTTTATAACTTGATAATGTTTGAATACAAAGTTTTACATTTAATGATCAAAACATAACAAAACACTTTGAAAGAACTAAAAATTAAGACTGATCAGGCTCTCTTATGACAATCCCTTTGCCAGATTGGATTTGAGCCTTCACAGGAGCTTCAGAATCTTCAGCTGGTTTCTTGCCTTTTAGCTCAGCTTTCTTCAGAGCTTCTTCCTTGAGCCTTTGCCTTTCAAAATAATGAAAGGGCTTTGGAAAGTACTTGCTCGGCTCCTGAGCATCTGGTGGCAGCCTACCCAGCTTGGCTTTTCTTCTAAACTGTACTATTGCCTCTTGCATGGCTTCCTACTTCTGCCATTCCATCTCATTGAACCACTTGCCTCTTTCATGTACTTGGTCTTTGACAGCCTTCCATGCAGTGAGTATAATGTTTCGGAAGTAGGACTCCACTGCTCAAAGTCTGGCTTAAGTTCAGCCTGCTCTCTAAATCTTTTCTTAGATAGTAGAGCATCTTGCTGTTCTTTCAAAGTAGCCTCAGGCTTATCTACTTTCCCAATAACAACCATGTTAACCTCTTTTGGAGGACTATACATTCCTTGAACTTGCTGATCAATCATATCAAAATCTGGAGGAGGGTAAATGACTTGGGCAACCTCAGGTTGATTGCCTTCAAGTAGACCTGTTTGTATTCCTGACTCAGCCACCATAGCATCATCACACAAAGGTGGATATCCTAATGTGGCTCGAATACTATTGGTCACCCATTTGGTGTGCTCTGAGCCTGCATGAACTAACAACCTCTCCCCCTTTATGGCTTCTCTAGTAATATGATCTCTTAGATCTTCCTTCTGAAATCTGATTTGTCCATCCAGATAATTCACACCCTCTTTAAAAAATGGTTTTAACTTTAGAAGCTTGTCAGATATGTCCTTTTGAGAGGTAGTGATAGCAGTTTTAACAGAATCAATAGCAGCTTGAAATTTCTTATCAAATTCTTCCATTTCCTTTGCTCTAGCTGCAGGCAGGCCTGGAATAGTCTTTTTCAATTCATCAATGATCTCTTGATGAGATTCAGTTAAATTGTCATTCATCCTTATCTGATTTTCCAAAACATAGCTTTGCTTTAAAGCAATATCATCCACTTTAGGGATGATGGACTGCTGTTGTTTTGCCAAATATACCACAGCATTACCTCCCTTAAGGAAGCAATCTGTCATCTCCTTCTTATGCATATTGACTTCAAATCGAATAGACTTTATATCCTGAGCCAAGTCAAATTGCAGGGACTTGTTGTTCTCATCAACATATTTTTCAATAGCCACTCTGTGTTCATCCAATTTCACTTGTAAATCGACCATAAACTTGTTATAATCAAATTCAGAAGGAGTGTGATGTGCTGTAGGCTGTAGAGCCTGCTTATAGCTCTTGCTCCTTCTCTTGAAGACCATAAGTTTTCTCTTCTTAGCCATCCTGGCTTCTTCATTCTCAGAATCAGAAGTACTATCAATTTGAACTCTCTCTTTGGGAGGAGGAGGAACATCTGCTTCAGTGCCATGTTGTTCAGCCTCAACATGTACAGGCTCCCCCTCAATTGCTTGCTCCACTTCCATTCTATCAGTAACTATTTCATCATTTGGAAATAACTCATCTAGAGTATATTCCTTCTGGGCTGGAACATCTGCAGTATTCAAATCTTGAGATAAATCAATTTGAGCTTCCTCTTGCACTTGCTCAGACAGCTTCTCCCCCTGTACTTGTTCAGTATTGGTGATGTCCTGGGCAGGTGAGGACACTTGCTTCCCCTAGACCTGTGCAGAAATAGAAATATTAGAAACGTCTTCTGTAGGAAAATACACCAGCTCCCCCTGCACCTGTACCTGGTCATGAGTAGATACAGCCTGTGTAGGTGAATAAACTTGCTGAGCTGGTATTCTTACTTCTTCTCCTTGAATTGCAGGTACAATGGCATCCTGAACTTGTGTAGAAGCAGGCTGATCTTCAACCTCTTGTCTTACTTGCTCTTCTTGTGGGTGCTCAGTACTGGTAGCATGACCTGGGGATTTCTCAGGTGAATCCTGCCTTTCCACTTCAGGCATCTCTTTGGTCAGCACCCTATCCTATCTGGAAGACAATCTCATGTCCATCCTTCTCATGTGATTAATTTTTGTTCCAGGTAGTTGTTGCATAACATCAGGAATCTCCTTAGTTAGGTATATACTCATTATTCTAGCCAGATTTGGCTTCTTGATTCCTTCCTTAATCTTTTCAAAGATTACAGTGGACCAATCTGTTGGAATTGTAAACACAATCCTGGTCATGAGGCTGAACATATAGGCGGAAATCCTATCATGTTCACCTAGCTTGCACAGAATTACTTTGCCAACCACCTCAGACAGAAACTTGCCCTGTTGATTCATTCCTTTCCTATTGAAAGCAGCTCCAATTTTCATGGTGGAATCCAATCCACACAATTGAAGAGCCTCCCTTGATTTAGAAGCAGGGACGTCCTCTTCATTCTCAATTATAGGTAATTGAAGAATTGTTCTTAACTTACTTGGAGTAATTTCCACTGTTGACCCATGAACTGTGGATTTTATCTCGTGACTTTCAGAATCTACAGATGCAGAAGTAAAGAACTCATGCACCTCCTTCTTCCATATCTTAGATGGTTCGGAGACCAGAAATTCTAATCCCGAGTCGGAGAGGAGAGAGATAACCCCGTGAACATCTGGTGGGGCAGCAGTAAAGGCCTAGCGCACCAACTCATATCCTTCATTTATATTATCTTCAATCTTTGACGCCATAGATCAGTCGAGAAAGCTTGAAAGATGAGAGAAAGAGAGAGAGAGGGAGAATGTCGACACAGGGTTTCAGTCTCGAAAACCTTGTAAGCGTGTCGACAGAATGAGTTTTTGACCTATTTATACCTTCTGTTTAAAGAAGATCAAAAGTCGCCAAAAACAGACTATAAGTGTCGACACAGATGGAATGTGTCGACACAAGCTTCTATTGTCTCGACTTCAAGTCCGTCTATTATGTGTCGACACCAATTTGTGGATATGTCGACACCATAGATATATAGTAGAGCATCAGAAATTCTGTGTCGACTCTTAGAATAAGTGTCGACACAAAATCTGTAAGTGTCGACACCACTATCCTGGTGAAGTCGACACTACATTCCTGGATAAGTCGACAATAAGATTCTTAAGTGTTGACACATATTTTCTGTGTCGACACAATATCTCTAACTTGTCGACATTACTACCCTGAGTCGACATATTATTACTGAATGTGTCGACACCATCTTACTTAGCCAATTTCTATTTGTTCAACACAACTTATAAGTTCTACAAAGTACTTGATACTACTTCAATGTGTCTTTATATCACTTGAATGTCTTGTTACCACTTCAACTTCATTGTTGATAATTTTGTGATTACACTAATCAATGGTTAACAAACCTAATTCAATTTTAAATTTATTGAATTTGGTCTCATCTAGGGGCTTAGTAAACACATCTGCTATTTGATAATCTGTTTTCATAAATTCCAATGAGATGTCTTCTTTTTCTACATGTTCTCTAAGAAAATGGTATTTAATTTCTATATGCTTAGTTCTACTATGAGAAACAGGATTATTAGCAATAGAAATTGCACTCTTAGAATCACACAAAAGAGGTGTTCTACTTACTTGAATACCATAATCCTTAAGTTGATGCTGCATCCATAATAGCTGTGCACAGCAGCTTCCAGCAGCAACATACTCAGACTCAGCTGTGGAAATTGCCACACTGGTCTGCTTCTTACTACTCCATGATATTAGTCTTCCTCCCAAGAATTGACAAGTACCTGTAGTACTCTTCCTATCCTCTCCACATCCTGCAAAATCTGCATCTGAATAGTCTGTTAGTAGAAAATCTCTATTCCTAGGGTACCAAAGACCTAGATTAGGTGTGCCCTTAAGATATCTCAGGATCCTTTTGACTGCAGTATAATGAGATTCTTTAGGGCAGGCTTGGTACCTAGCACAGACACATGTAGCATACATAATATCTGGTCTACTAGCAGTGAGATATAGTAGTGAGCCAACTATTCCTCTATACAAAGTCTCATCAACAGGTTTACCTGCATCATCTTTGCATATGGGCATACTTGTTCCCATAGGAGTTCTCATGGTGGAGGATGACTCCATACCATACTTCTTAATCAATTCTTTGGTGAACTTAGACTGGGATATGGACAAGCCATCATCAGTCTGTCTTACTTGGAGTCCCAAGAAGAACTTAAGTTCCCCCATACTACTCATCTCAAACTTCCCTTGCATAAGTTTGGCAAACTTTTTACAAAGGTTGTTTTGAGTAGATCCAAAGATTATGTCATCAACATATATCTGGACTAAGATGATCTTACCTTTGGATTCCCTAAGGAATAGAGTTTGGTCTATTTTTCCTCTTGAGAATTTATTCTCAATGAGAAAAGTAGACAGGGTTTCATACCAAGCCCTTGGAGCTTGTTTTAACCCATACAGAGCTTTCCTAAGCTTATAAACAAAATCAGGTTTAAGAGGATCTACAAAACCTGATGGCTGCTCTATATATACTTCTTCTTTAAGATCTCCATTCAGAAATGCTGACTTCACATCCATCTGGTATACTTTGAAGTCTTGATAGGCTGCATAGGCAAGGAACATTCTGATTGCCTCCAGCCTTGCTACTGGAGCAAAGGTTTGATCAAAGTCAATCCCTTCTTCCTGCCTGTATCCTTTTGCAACCAATCTTGCTTTATTCTTCACTATTATTCCACTTTCATCTAGCTTGTTCCTATAGATCCATTTTGTGCCAATTATGTTGTGGCCTCTTGGTTTAGGAACAAGCTCCCAGACATTGCACCTTCTGAATTGATTCAGCTCCTCTTGCATAGCATCAATCCAGTGCTGGTCTTGGATAGCTTCTTCAAACTTCTTAGGCTCCATTTGTGACAGGAAACTTGAATGTAGACCTGTGTTTTGATTTCTGCTTCTAGTTTGCACCCCCTGTCTTGGATCACCTATTATCTGATCAGCTGGATAATCTCTTAAATGTCTAGTAGCTGGAGGAAGATTCCCTTCTGGTTGAACATCTCCAGCTCCTTCATTTAGCTGAATCTCTTGGTTTTCATCAGCTTCTATAGTGTCTTGTTCTCCCATGGACAGAAGCCTTCATTTTCCAATGCTCCATCTTCCTTTGATGCTTCAGTAATGGAGAGCTTGTCCATACTTTTGCTTATACCTGTTGAGTCATTTGATCTACAAGACAACTCACAGTTGATTAATCTTGTTTCATCAAACACAACATGCACAGATTCTTCAACAACTTGAGTAGTCAAGTTGAAGACTCTATAGGCCTTACTATTTGTGCTATACCCAACAAATATCCCATCTTGGGATTTGGCAGCAAACTTAGTCAAATATGACTTGCCATTGTTAAGTATATAACACTTGCAACCAAAGATCCTAAAGTAAGATAGATTTGGTTTTCTGCCTTTCACAATCTCATAGGGAGTCATTTTGTGGCTTTTGGTGATGGTAGCCCTATTGATTACATGACAAGCAGTGTTAACTGCCTCAGCCCAAAAATATTCTGGGAGAGAGGTGTCACTCAACAGAGTTCTACCTGCTTCAATTAATATTCTATTCTTTCTTTCAGCAATTCCATTTTGCTGAGGTGTTCTAGGTGAGGAGAACTCTTGGAAAATCCCAAAGTCTTTACACAATTTTGATATGCTTTCAGATTGAAACTCAGTACCATGGTCACTTCTGATTTTGACCACTGTACTATTCAGTTCATTCTGAATTTGCTTTATAAAATTAAGTAATACACTTGGGGTTTCAGATTTCTGTCTCAGAAAGAACACCCATGTGAATCTAGAATAGTCATCTACAACCACAAAAGTGTAGACTTTCCTACCTAGACTGTGAACTGGCATAGGACCAAAAAGATCCATATGCAGGAGGTATAAGCACCTCACAGAATCCTTGTTTTCAAGGCTTTGAAAGGAGGATTTTGTCTGCTTGCCCTTTTGACAAGCTGAGCATATCCCTTCCTTTATACACTTAACTTGAGGTCCATTCCTCACTAACTCTTTGCTAAAGAGTTGGCCAATTGTCTTGTAGTTTAGATGAGCCAATCTCTTGTGCCACTTAACACAATGAGAAGCATTGTCATCAGCTACAAGACAGATGGAAGAAGCCGTATTCTCACATTCAAAATTAAGACAATATACATTTCTCTTCCTATACCCAATCAATATGATCTTTTGATCACTTGACCTTTTGATATGACATCCATCTTTAACAAATGAAATGTCATATCCTAAATCACTTAGCTGGCTTATGCTTATTAGATTATGTTTCAAACCTTTTACATAAGCCACTTGAGTGATAGTAATTAGGTTAGAAGAAATGTTACCCAACCCTTTGTTGACTCCTTTTTCAGATCCACCAAAGATCACTTTAGGTCCATCTTTGACAGATGAATACTCCTTCAGCAGCCCCTTTGTTCTAGTCATGTGCCTGGAACAACCACTGTCCAAGTACCATATAGGGGCATGTCCACTTGGACTATCCTGCAACACAGAATTACTTACCCTTAGAACCCAAGTAAGTCTTGGGTTCTTGGTTCAGGTTAGCATTAATAAAGCTACCATAACTTCTTCTAACAGGTAGACTATTGTTCTTTATAACACTTGTGTTATACCAGCAGTCTAGTGCAAAATGGCCTCTCTTGCCACAGCACCAACATTCAAACTTATTGTATCTAGATCTAGATACATCCTTGTCAGAAGAATTTCTGTTCATTGCTGGTGCTGCAGCAACTTCACCTACTGATTTCTTAAAACCATTTGGTTTATGACTATGGGTAGGCCTGCTTGCATTTACACCCTTGTTCTTCAGAACATTAGTCTTAATATGACCTTGAATATCTTCATGATCATATTTGTTAGAAGGCACTTCCACCTTACTAAACTTTATGGGGACTGAAAGGTTTAGTGGCTGAACAGGAGCTTTGCCTTTCCTCTTGAATCTGCCAGCCCTGGAGTTACCTTTAAATCCTAATCCAGCCTTACCCTTTTGAGTGACAAATTCATCTATCAAGGGTAAGACAGATTTTGGCTTATAGTAACTAGCCACTAAATCCCTTTCAATTTTAAGTCTGGCCTCTAGACTCTTCACTTGATCATTAGTATAATTAATTGTGCTCATCTGAATAATAGTTATATTCTTCAGCTTGGCAATTTCATTTAATTTTTGATCAATAACTTTCTCTAACTCAGTTGTAGCAACCCTTAGTTCAGTAATTTCCTGAGCCTGAGATTTAACCAGGTTCTTGCTTTTCTTAAGGGCCTGCAACAAGTCCCCATACTTGTTTATCAATTGATAGACATCTCCTTTAGATTCAGATGCATCTACATCTCTTAATGCAGATGTAGCTGATTCTTCACTTGTACTACAAACAGATGTAATAGAAGGACATTTTACCTTATTAGGACCAGACTGATTCTGGCATATGTCCTCTTCTGATCCTGCCATCAGCCCCATATACTGATGCTCCTTTTGTTCATTGATGAAGTCTAGCAACTGCAGAAACTCCTCTTCTTCAGATGCAGCATATAGTTCAATATATGCTTCAGCTTCAGATTCTGACTCTGAAGTTGACTGGTCTGTTAGACTCTTATCTTTCTTTGCAACAAAGGATTTCTCCTTCTTGCCTTTCTGATGAGTCTTCTTCTTGTCTGAAGACTCCTTTCTCTTATCAGGACAGTCAGCCACTACATGTCCAGGCCTATTGCAACAATAGCAGACAATCTTTGAAGTAGTGGCTTTGCTGGGCTTTGATCTGCTCTTCTCTTTCCTTGATGACCATTTCTTCTGATAATAGTCATCAACTTGCTGTGATGTGGAAGGCCTAGACTTCCATTGCTTCTTTTTCAAGAACCTCTGGAATTGCCTTGTGAATGCAGCAAAGTCTGCATCTGAATCACAGCTTTCTGAACCCTTATCTGAATTTTCAGAATTATCTTCTGCAACTTCCTTAGGAGGAGATGGTGATTTCCTCCTATTCTTTCTAGTGGCTTCTGCATTGAATGCCACAATCTTTTCTCTATGCTCTCCTCTTGAATTCTTTTCTTCCTCCTTCCTCACCATAAGTTGCATTTCATAGGATAACAACTTTCCAAACAAGGTGGGAGGAGAGATCTCTGCCAATTTAGCCACTTCTCTTATGGCACAGATCTTTGTGTCCCAATCCTTTGTTAAGGATCTCAAGAATTTGTCATTCAGTTCATAAGTACTGAAGACTCTTCCATAGGACATAAGCTCATTCACAATTCTATAGAATTTCTTGTAGCACTCAGTTATGCTATCAGATTTTCCTTGTCTAAAACTTTCATACTCCTGATTGAGCATAGATTTCCTGTCCTTCCTTACTTCTTCAGATCCCTACATGTAGACAATCAATGTGTCTCACATCTCTTTAGAGGTCTTGCAGTGAATCAGATTCTGAAATGTTGAATCATCTATGGCACTAACAATAATGTTCTGAGCTCTTTTATCCATGGTTGCCAAGATGATTTCATCCTTGGTCATTTCTGAATAACTTTTTGGAGTTTGGATATTTGCATCAAGAACTGATACCTTCATTGGAATGAAGGGGCCTTCCTGTACTGTGATGTAAATCCTTGGGTCAGATGCCTCCATAAACAATCTGACTCTTTCTTTCCAAATTCCAAAAATTTCTTTCTTGCATATGGGTAATTTCATAGATCCTAGCTCCTTATGATTCTCACCAGAACCCATCTTTTTGAATCTTGATCCTGCCTTTCAGATCTACCTCAGACTGTTAAGTCCTTTTTGAGGAACCTCCCTCTGATACCACTTGATAGTTTTACTTTCAAGACAACCTAAACACCTAGAGGGGGGGGGGTGAATAGGTTCTTATTGCTTGTTTATACTTCTAGGCAGAATTCAATTGCAGAAATAAAACATTCAGCACAGCAATCACAGAAATTGAAACATCACAGATTGCACAATGTTTTATAGTGGTTCCCCAAGGTTTGGGTACATCCACTTTCCCCCTCCACCTATCTAGCAGTATGCTAGATTCGGCCAAACTTCCACTATTCTCAGATCCGCAGATCCTACAGCTCAGAACCTGGATAGGTTCCTACAACTCAGGCTCAACAGCCCTACCTCAGTCTTGCCTCAAGGCCTACCACTCAGAGAAGAACCTTCTCCTACACTCAGGTAAATAGCCCTACCACTCAGAGATCACCTCTCCTACACTCAGTCTTTATAACATAGGCTTATAACTCAGATCTGTGTAAACAGATCCTACAGAAATTTAGAAAAGATATTTTAATGTCTTGCCTTTGTTGAGAGAGAAGAGGACAAGACACTTCTTGATCAGCTGATGAAATCAACTGAAACTGAGCTTTCTTCAAAGCTTCTTGAATCTGAACTTAGCTGAGTTGATTTCCAAACAGCTTCTTGAGAAACCACTGATGGCTTCCTTCTTCTTCTTCAAGATGACTGGATCCCTCTCTATCCAACACCTTTTCTGATACTTCAGACCTCTTCTTCTTAGATCTTCTGATTAAGATCTTCTTTAGAGCTTAGCACTTTCTTGAATTGAAACTTCAATAGGATCGTAATCCCTTTTTTTTTTCTTCTTAGATCTTCTTCTTAGATCTTCTTCTCTTATTATTTTCTTCTGAATATGTCTATTTATAGACTTTCTTCGTGGTAACCGGCTGATCCGGTTTCAAACTGTTTTCTGACAGGTCTGACAGCTTCAGTTAAACGGTGGCAACCCACAGCTGTCAAGTCTTCAAACAGTTCCTGTACCTTAGCCTTGGACAGCAAAATGTCGAGACAGTCTGTCAGAAAGTGTCGAGACCAATCTGTCTATCTGTGTCGACACAAGTGACTTTGGTGTCGACACAGTCTTTGATGATGTCGACTAAGTTGCCTTTAAGTCGACACAGCTTCTTCAGAAAATAACTTGGTCTTGACTCTGCAGTGTGTCGACAAAAGTCCTGTGTGTCGACACAGTTGTTGTAGATTCAGAGCTCAGTATGTGTCGACTCAGCCTTCAGGTGTCGACACAGCAATCTTCAATTCTGCCAAAATGTGTCGACTCAGTCTTCTGGTGTCGACACAAGCATAGTCGACTTCTGCCAATATGTGTCGACTCAATCTCAAGGTGTCGACACATCCTCCCTGTGTCGACACAGTTGAGGTCGACTATCTTTCACTAGTCAACTATCTTTCACTGGTCGACTAACTTTCTCTAGGTGTCGACTATCTTTCACTGTGTCGACACTGCTTCCCAGTGCTGAGGTCGACGATTTTCTTTATGTGTCGACACTGCTTCCCAGTGTCGACATAAATGTGGTCGACTATCTTTCTCTGTGTCGACACCGATATTCTCAAGTATCGACACAAATATTCTGAAGTGTCGACACAATTTCTTCAGGTGTCGACACGTGGACTTAGAATATTTTTCTGCATTCTTTAATACTTCTTCACCTGCACATGTCAACTCAAAACAACATCAAATACACCTTGATGTATATCATTGAGCTAAGTTGGGCTTCTTCAAATCAGGTACATATTTTCCAATGTACCCAACAGATTTCTTCAAATAAGCGGTGGAGAACTTCCTTAAGGAAGAAGAAATACATAACGTTTCTAGATTTAGAGCAAAAATGTTTAAACCATGATTTTTTTTGCTAAGGTATTGAAAACTTTTTGTAAAAAATAACAGTGACCAATGATAAATATGACATAAAAATAGATTAAGGCTCTGTTTGACATGATGGTGACGGTCATGAACATGAGTGTTAAATTGTCATTTGTTAACGCCCACCTAAGAAACTTCATCCATTTGTATGTTCAAACGAATGATGTTTGTTAGGTGATCCTTAATGAATGACGTTTTAACCCATGCCTTTACGACCGCCACCACCGTGCCAAATGGAGGCTAAACCTTTTGTTGAAGATATGTTATATATTAAATTTAAGATCAGAAGAGTTTCTATAAATTTATCAATTTCTAAGGAAAGAAATAAGGAAATGAAAACAAATAAGGAAATGAAATCGGAGGAACCTATGCTCCACCCTTTCTTGTGAGTAGTTTCATTCAATGTGAAGTCCTCAAAATATTGGTTATATGCTCATGTGGTTACTTGTTGATAGAATACTTGTTTCCAAAATTGAGATGTCATGTTTTACTCTATCAAAATGTATTAGGACGTAAGCATCCAACTCAAAGTCAATTTGTTGTAAGTGGTTGGACCCAAGATTCATATTTATAGTGTACAAAGGTACATAACTTTTTTATTAGTTGGGTTGTGATGGTTTGTTTGGAATTATGAACTCTGCTTCTTTTTCTCGCTCTCATGATTGATTGTACATTTAAAACTGATTTTGATACATGTGTCATAAATTGAAAATATATATTTCATTTTATTGGCAATGTTTTTTAAAATTAATTATTTTGAATTTACAATTTTTTGGACCGCGAATAAAGACATTGGACTGCGAATATTATTGGACTGAGATTATCAATTATAGGTCTGCTTAAAATGTAATATTTTGACGTTTTTTCGAAAAGCGTTATTGTAGAGTTTTAAGTTTTAACTACAATAATATTTTGTTAAAAAACATCGTGATATAGTTAATATTTTTCTCGACATTTTTTTTAGAAAGTGTCACGATAGATCAATTATTTATCATGATGTTTTTTGGAAAAATATTACGATAGAGCAACTACCAATTATGATGTTTTTTTGAAAACGTCGCATGCTCTATGGCGACGTCCTCAATCACAACGATTTGGTGATATTTTTATAAACGTCACAAAAATTATCACAACGCTTAAAAATAGTCGCTAAAGACAAAAAAAATGTCGCCGTATAATAACTTTGTTGTAGTGATTCAAGAATGATGATTGATCTTACTATTTTTAATAGTTAGCAAAATACATGTTATTTGACTTTCTGATTTATTCTTGTATTGTGTTAATGATCATGGAGAGGTGTCCGTTGCAAAAAATCACATAGATGGAATGGAGAAAGTGTAAACAAAATTCTTAATGAAAGGGGTAGCATATCAGAAGAGCTTGTAGAAGGCATCACATCAAAAATATTTAATAAAAACTCACAAACATTAAAGAGATGTCAATTGACTCTCAAGGTTTGTACATTAGTTTATATATATACATTCATGTTGGGTCTTTTTTCCATTTGGATGCCGCCAAACAAAACCCACATGACCACGTCTCTCCCTCCCTTCCTTTTTTCTTCCTTTCCCCTTCCCCGCCCCCCCCCCCCCCCCTTCTTCTCCTCCCCCTCTTTTTCTCTCTTCCCTCCCCCCTCCCCCTTTTCCCCCCTCATACTGGAGTGGAACCCGGCGCCCCCCCCCCCAGTAACTGATGCCGCCCAAAGGTCCTATCCCTACAAGGATAAACAATACAAGCATTCGTGCCAAGCAATAGAATTTTCAGTAACTCATCATAGATATTCGAGATTAATAAATAATAACAATAGAGTCAAAATGTGTGGTTAATGAAAATAGTTAAGCGCTTAACCGCGCAAATTACAAGTAGAAGGTTTTTAACATTACAAGGACAAATGAATCTCTTTTCTTTCTGCGCTCGCGCATCCAAATTTCAACGTGAAGTTACTCGCTCCGGACCCATGTGTGAAAATCAATCTGTGAGTTTGGCGAACGAAGTGTGCATAGCCGCAAAAGCCTTGTTTAACTCTGCGTCGAATGCATGCCGGGTGTTGGAAGCGATATAATAGGCACACAAGACAAGATATGAGAGCAAACACCTTCTTGTATTATCAACTAGAGATTACAAAGTAGTTTAAAACACAAAACTCTAAGTTACAACTCAACACAATCTGGAGTTTGCCCAAGTTAACTAAATTCAAAGCTTAATTCACCTCCTTTGCCAGTGGAGTTCGCACACTCTACAGCTTTCGGGTGGGTTTCACTGTTCTGCCAGCTATTCTTTCCTCATGTTCGCCTAGACTTTCAAGCTCTCATATACACCTCCTTTGCTGAGCTCCAAGTTTCCTCTCACTAGCTGCTGCTAGTTGGTCGCCAAGACTGGTTGTCCGCTTGCTCGTCAATCTGTCCGCACCTCGTTGCGGAGCTACAACGACGATTCAGCCACCTTTGCGATCTGGAGCGCAAGGTGCTGCTGCCACCTTTAAATTTGCGGGTATGGTTTCCGCAGTCCGCAAGGAGATGCCTTGAAGCTACCGCCAAAGAAAACGTACTCCACTGTTATTGATGAAGCCAATTTATAGGCAATTCAAATCAATGAGAGAATGACACGTGTAGCCACATTTATTGCCAACCGTTTTCATGCTCTCTTATCCGCGCTCCAGGATCCTCTCCATTTCGTCAGAATTGGAGGGATCCATTTTACGGACAAGATGTTTTACTTTTTGATCCAACGGGTTCTCTTTTTCCCAAATTTGACCAGCTATTACTCCACTTTTAATATATTATATATTAACCAAGCTGTTCAGACTACCGTGAGAACCGCGTGCTAACATATAATATATATATATATATATATATATATATATATATATAAGTGACAGGCACGGGCCTTCGGCCCTGGGGGCATTCGGCGGGGGGTGTGACAATCGGCGGGGTGTGACATTCGGCGGAGTGCGACATTTGTCGGGATGCGACATTCGTCGGTGGTGCGATATTTTTTGTGGGCGGCGACATTTTTTGTGGGCGGCGACATTTGTCGTGAGCGGCAATATTTGTCGTGGACGGCAACATTTGTCGGGGACAATACCCGCCCCTATGGCCTCGCGCGATAGTACCCGAACGACGACGGCGGGCTCCGCCCGCTCCCGGCGGGCTCCACCCGACCCGCAACATATACATTTGGGTACTCAAAATGACCGTAAAAATTTATAAATCAAGAATACAATTTTTATTTGTAAAACAAATTATATTTTAACGTTAAAACATTAATTTTTCTCTTGTCATTCCTAGCTAGAGACAATAGATTTAGGGTATCTAGTGTTTTTATTTTTTGTATTTTAATATTATAAAGTTGTGTAATTACCTAAAAGAATATTGTCTTTATAATATAATAATATAAAGTTTGGTATAATTGTGTAATTATGAATACAATTATAAGGGCAATATAGGGACATCAGGCAATGCTTCACCAAAGAGTAGTTTTCGTATATTTATATACAAGTGACAGGCACGGGCCTTCGGCCCTGGGGGCATTTGGCGAGGGTGCGACAATTGGCGGGATGCGACATTCGGCGGGGTGGGACATTCGCCGGGATGCGACATTCGCCGATGGTGCGACCTTTGTTGTGGGGACGACATTTGTCGTGGGCGGCGACATTTGTCGTGGGCGGCGACATTTGTCGTGGGCGGCGACATTTGTCGTGAGCGGCGACATTTATCGTGGGCAGTACCCGCCCCTATGGCCTCACGTGACAGCACCCGACTGACGACGGCGGGCTCCGCCCGCTCCCGACGGGCTCCGTCCGCACCCGGCGGGCTCCGCCCGACCCGCAACATATACATATGAGTACTCAAAATGACCGTAAAAAAATATAAATTAAGAATACAATTTTTATTTTGTAAAACAAATTATATTTTAACGTAAAAACATTTATTTTTCTCTTGTTATTTATAGCTAGAGCCAATAGGTTTAGGGTATCTAGTGTTTTCATTTTTTGTATTTTAATATTGTAGAGTTGTGTAATTACCTAAATGAATATTGTCTTTATAATATACTAATATAAAGTTTGGTATGATTGTGTAATTATGAATACAACTATAAGGGCAATATAGGAACATCAAGCAATATTTCACCAAAGAGTAGTTTTCGTGTATATATATATATATATATATATATATATATATATATATATATATATATATATATATATTCATCACTTTCATTGACTTCAGTTAACGCCTGTTGAAATTGGTGAAGTGAAAGTGGATGGTCGGGCGGTCCGGGCGGCTTAGGCGGACTGACCGCGCGGACTCGTTCCCAGTCCGGCGGGTTGGTGGTTGGGGACCTGCGTAGTGTGCTGCGGTCTGGCTTTGCGGACTGCGCGGACTGGTTTTGTCCGGCAGTGAGTTGTGCTCTGCAAGGTAGTGCGTGCGGCCTGTGCGGACTGGGCTTGGAGTTCGCACTTCTTCTTTGAAGTTGCGGTAAGCCGCGGTCTGGGCTTGGAGCTGGCGGACTGGTTTGGTATCCGCCGAGCTCGCACTATCCTTTCTTGACTTGCTCTTCTGTGGAGTTCAGGGTTTCCGCAGTGTCCGCTGTGACCGGGCCTTTGTGCCTGTGGTCGCGGACTGCGCGAGGTGGAGTTGTTTTCCGCAGTGTTCGCTGTGACCGGACGGTGTGCCTGTGGTCGTGGACATTGCGAGCTGGGTTGGTTTCCGCAGAGTCCGCTGTGACCAGGCGGGTTGCCTGTGGTCACGGACTGGTGCTTGCGGACAGCTGTGTTGTCGTGCGTCTCGGCTAGTCCTGCAGTGTTTCTGCGGACTGGGCGGTCTGCCCTGAGCAGCTCGCCATCTTGCCTGGACTTGGCGTTTTGGTTTGCCTCGTGCGGGCGGACTGTGCGGTTTGACATTGTTAGCTGCGACCAAGGGGCGGTGTCTCTATCTCATAGGGTGGTGACCACACTCCTCACCTGGCCTATAAATAGGACCCCCCGGCATGTCATTCAACAAGAGAGTGAACAGTAAGTTGGCTTGGATCAAGTGCTGCAGACTCGACTTTTGTATCCGTGCGGTTTGATAAGAGTTAATCGGTTTACTGTGTGCATGTGGTGCGGCTAGTGCTGTGAAACCAGGTGTTTGGTTTTAACCTTCAGTCAGGCTCAGTGAGTTTGCGGACTGCAGTATCAGCGGTTTACCAGTTCTCTCTGCATCAATTTCCCAAGTTTAATAACCTGTTCGCGCGACCTTGGTGGTTCGGCGGTTAGGAGGTTTGCTCCTCTGTTCATCAGCAGTTCAGCGAATAACGGGTTGTCCACGCGACCTCGCGGTCTTCGCGGACTCCGTGTTGTGTTCGGCTTCAACTGCTTGGCGATCTGTGCGGTCTCGGCGAGCTCGGCAACCTTGGCGGACTCGGCGGTCTCACAGTTCTATCTGCCCGGCTTGTTTTGTGTTTCTGCTTTTTCATGTACTGGCGAAATCATGTCTCGCCATGTATGCCTCGCCTTGTAGAGAAGATTAATGAAATTTTGATTTGCTTGCTTCTGTCTATGTTTTTGGTTATCTGAGTTGCTTCCTGCTTTCCGCGGTTCAAGTTGTGATCTGGGTAGTGCCGAAGATATTGATTTGGTGTTTGGGCTACCTTGCTGATCAACTTGAGAAAAGTCAACGCCAACTTTTCACTAATACAGGGCTCATACATCCTCCTGGTCCCTCACTACATATCTGATGAATGCGTATTTTGGAGGTGGTTGTTGTTGTGACCGTGAATACGCACTAACATAGAGATCATTTGAATGGGGAATCCCCCGAAATAAGTGTCGTGACTTGTTCAAGGTCTCCACCTCCTTCTCCTTGCTAATCCATGCTCATGAGGCCTCCATCTCCTTCTCACACAACTTTCCCACACCCGACAGGACCACAATTCCCACCATGAGAATTCCAATTCCATGTAAACCTTTTTCGGGAGGTCTATGCAAAAGATATTGCGTCATCAAAGGTAATTATTAATGAATTTCATATTTTTATAAGGCTAATCAAAAGTCAAGTAAGAGAGGATATATCAGTTATATACACAAAAAATGTCTCCAAAAACACTCGGTCAAGTTCGCCGAAGGATTCTGCAAGGACGATGAATAGGTTTACTGAATCCAGCACAGGTGCCCCCTACAGAGAAGGAGCAAACTCGCAGAAGTCGATCACATGCATATCGAAATATGTCCCGGCATTTCACACAGAGCATTTAAACCGCTTAAGGTCATTTTGCTGGAGGTATAGCCGTTGTGACATTTCGCCAGCTTCTATCGCTAATGCAATTATCCATGCGTCAACAGGCGCTCGTTGGGAGCCACCCCTACCAATGGAAGGATCACAACCGACTTGTGCCTGAGAGGAACAAGGAACCGTACAGAAGGATGTCGTGAGAACCCAGCTATGCTTGAAGTTCCCCTGACATCTCCAACATCAGTTTGTGTTCAGTCTTTATGTTCACCCAGAAGCTCAGCAAAATAGTCTCTCATCTATGTTAATGCCTTGATGGCCCCAACACTAGAGGAAGTCTTACCATTGGAAATTGATGGCGTGGCTATTATGATGGCCTTACCACCAACATCACTCCGAGCCACTTTTTACGGCTGCTATTTCTAAGGGGCATGCTTTATTTTCTTTTTCTTTTCTTTTGTATACTTGACAACCCGCTCCTCCAACTCCTTCAACTTGAGCTATGCCTCAATCTTCAACACCTTGGTATCTCTTACCTTCCCTTCCTCTAATACCTCCACATAGACAACCATGTTCGTTCGCTCCTCCTCCTGTCTATCATGATCAGTACACCCAAATCAGCCGTCAGATCAGGTTGAACGACTTCATCCGTCAGCATGCACTCTTCCACTCCATCCCAAGATCCTCTGCGGGGGTCTCCTTATTAAGCAAGGTCGTCGGGGTGATGACGTCGCTTCAAAGAGTCTTCTCAGCAGCTGGTTTTTAAGGGCTCCCGGTGATGTTCCCTCCTTCTCAAGGTGTGCTCGCCACCTCCGAATCAACTGGAGTCCCAGTCAAGTCCTTGACCGCTTGGCTCTGCGCGGTCGCCTCCTCCTTCAAATCAACGATGTCAGTAGGGGTAGCTGCATGTTCTCCAATAACCCTCCTCACCTTCTTGCCGCTATTCTACTTTGGCGGCCTCAAAGAACTCTTTCTTGTAGGAGAATCTGCGGGATGATTTGACAATTTCAAGCCCTTAACATGAATGACATTCCCAATCTCTGGCTCCACTGGGACAACATCCTTCATGGGATCGGTCTTCAACATAACGGTTATATCGGACAGGATGCACCACAAGTCCGAACTCGCCTCCTTTAGTGTGGGGGCCTGCTTGCCCGCCTCAAGTGCTTTCAGCACCTTTTTAGAAATCCAGCAGTAGGGGTCATCGCAGGGAGACCATGCACCTGTCACTTTCTTCAAAAGAGGTACACGAGCTTAGATGTACTCACCGGTACTTTAGGATTTGACGCCTCACTCTTCTTTACAAGTAACTTTCTCAAGAGAACCTTGTTCAGGCCAACCATCAGTCTGCTTTTACATTCATAGTAACAGAGGAATTTCAAGTCAAAGTGAGCAATATAAGCCATGCATCAGTATATTTCTAGCTTTTAGCAGCGCTAGGGTCGGGTCATAGTATCTGCGGTTAACAGTTTACTCTTTTGAAGTCTGCGTGCACTTAAAAAAGTGTGAAGATTGTGTTAACCCAGAATCCTATAACCCTAACCGCCACCAGAGTAGTCATTCAGCCAAAAAAAGCCTCAGTGTTCAGCAATAGTGGTTGTTACATTACTTGTATCTGAAAACCCTGTCTGGTCTCAATAGGGCATGCAGTTACGTTATGAGTACCACACTCTTTGTCCAGTATCAGCAGACGACCACCCCGATCTGCCTTTCGAGGTTGTCGAATTCCAGTGAATTTTAGGAGAATACCTTGGGTTTCGGCCCCGACTCTCCCCTCACCTTAGTTAGTTGCAGCTTGTGGGGGTACATCCTATTATAATCACACAGGATCCCCTTTCCCCTCGTTTGCATGGATTCTTATGTTCCCCATGTAGCTGGCATTTAATGCAGCATTTAATGAGACATTAAATGCTTCCAATCGTCTGGGCAGCCCACCCTCCTATATAACTAGTGGTCCAAGGGTGCTTGGAAGAGAAAGGAAACTTGAGCCAAAATCTGTCATGTAGTAGTTGCGGCTACAAGTTCTAAGTCATCATCATTTGCCTTGAGTTCTCTCATATTCGCCTATAATAGCTTGTAATAGCCCATTTTGTGAAATAATATCGTCTGCAACAAGTGTTATTCACCGCTTTGGGCAATTCTGGTGTGGCTGTTTGTGGCGAGTTCATTGTCTCTCATTTCTGTTTGCCCGGCCCTTAAGAATTAATAATTGTTTTCTTGTAGTCCCTGGTTCTCTCATCACCTTCAAATCTCATTGCTGAGTTTGTGGAGGTTGGTGAAAATTTTGGCACCAGAGTTTTAAAAAAACTCAAAGAAAGAACAAATAAGATCGTAACCTACGACTTTAAAACTCTAAATAGCTCTGATATCACTTTGGGAAATATGCATATAAAAGCCAGTAGAGGAATGGAGAAAATAGAGCAAACGAAGAAGACATTCGAGAAAAATAAGTTCGTTTCCATTGTACATTTCACATTACATTTTCATCATACATATTTCATATTTGATTACATATCTTTATATCCATGGGACTGTTATAATACTAGTCTTATCAATTTCTAAGTCCCTCATCTTCATTCTAACTCTTTGGCTTCTTCTGTCTTTAATTGAAGCAACATTTCTGATTTTGAGATGCAGATTGATTTCTTTGACACCTTAACCCCACATCAAACATTCAAGGGGTTGAATCCTTATTATAAATGATGTGAGCTAACATTTTTGGGTGAAAATACTAAATAACACAACCTAATGGATAACAATAAAAGTGAAATAAAACAACCTGAAAGGTAAAACTGTAAGATAATGAAAGTTAGGCTGAATGACATGGAGGCATCAATGTTTTGGAGGCCAAAATTAGTAGTAGGCGCAGCCAATACCACAAGACCAATGTCCACTTTAAAAACGTCAATTTTTGGGGTGGTAATGGCATTAACTATTCAGTAGACCATCACTGTAATTACCAACTAAGGCTCCATTTGGGGTGACTTATTTTCACCGGTCAAGCGGTTACGGCCGCATGAATCAGATCATAATTAAGGTCTGATTCATGCGGTCGTAACCGCTTGACCGGTGAAAATAAGTCCCTCCAAACGGAGCCTAGTCTCCGACTGGCACGGTGGTGTCGGTCATAAACACATGGGTTAACCATCATTCCTTAAGACTCACCTAACAAACATCATTCATTTGAACATATTAGTGGATGAAGTTCCCTAGGTGGGCATTAACGAATGATAATTTAACCTCCATGTTCATGACCGCCACCACCGTGCCAAACGGAGCCTAAATCTAAATGACCAATGTGTCGTGCAGTATTTTTTATTAAAAAAAACTTTGAAAAGAATTTTCTCAACTAAAGTTGAATGCTTATGAATAAAAATATGATAGAAGAATATAATTTACTCTTTCTACAAAATAATTATGTACTAATAATGTAATGATATTAAATATTAGAATTGCATATTTCTTCACTTGATGTTTAAACATTAATATCATTTACAATAATGTTAAAAATAGCTATACAGTAACTTTACATTATAATAACATTTAATGATTTAGTAGAAAATAGTAGAATGGTGAAACTTTTTTTGAACCGCCACACCACAAAAACGTTATTATGGGAGTGCCTTTGGATCTCTGCCAAAGAGTGAATTACCACATAGGTTTTCAAACATTAGATTAGGGTTCGTTTGGCTCACCAGCGGTGGTCGTGAACGTGATGATTACGAACCGTCATTCGTGAATGCCCGAGCTCACCTCAAGAACTTCATTTATTATTATGCTGAAAAACATTTTTTTTTTCTTGACGGTCATCACTGTGGTCATGACAACTACATATTTGACATGACAATGGAGCAAAAATGCCACGCCAAATGAACCTAAATCTCAAAATTAGGTAACAATTGAGGAACTCGGCCTTTTTAAGGAAGAACCATGAGCAACTATGTTCAAATAAAAACAAGATCACGTAACAATCCAAACTTAAAATGAAAGATAAATACATATAAAAACAAGCATTAATGTATTGGGAGTAAAATGGAGACAACGTGCAGTAGAAATCCAAGAGCATCCAATTCAAAATCATCCGGTTAGAGTGAGAGGCCTAACGGTCATATAAAGCCCACACGGAAACCCAGGACACACGAAACAAAAATAACTCAATCAGACACGTAAGAACCAAGTGGATAGCCACTTTGAGCACTCCAACGCCCCTTATGTGGATAGCCACTTCGAGCAGTTCAATGCCCCTTAAGTGGATAGCCACTTCGAGCACTCCAATACCCCCTTTTGTGGATAGCCACATGGACACAAGAGGCACGTGCCCTTGAAGGGAGACCCGCGCTAGGACTATGTAGAAGCTAGTCATTTAGAATGGACAGGCCCCGAGATCCTATAAATCACATGCAAAAACTTGAAATAGACGACATAAGCCTATATCAACAAGACATCGTTAAGAGATCAACATGAATAGTCATGTGAAGAACTTCAATACCTACTATGAAAAAAATACAAATAGATGAGACTAAGGTTTGCTAATCTTTAAACTAGATTAAACTATTTCCCTACTAACGAATGAGCATGAAAAATTACTGAACCAATGTATAATTAGAACAACCGAACACTTTCTCTGTTTCTCTAAAAAATGCTCGGCTTGGGCAAGTCAATACTTTTATCATGTCGACTGATTGCGAGAGTAAGACGAAGACAGGAGCTGCAAGGAAAAATCTCAATCAGATATGCTAGCAAGAGCAACCTCACATAATGTATATGATGCTAAGGAAAGAAATTTTCCAAGAACTGCCTTTTAGATTTTGAGTAGTCCAACTATTGCTGTAGAACGAAAGAAATTTCATATTTATTCTAGACAAGGGAAAAAATTTCAGTCTCAATAAGTGTACTGAAAATAAAAAAAATGATTAGGCTCCGTTCATTTGGACAGAATTGAGCCCTTGGGATTGGTATGGCAGGGATCAATTCCAATTTCAGTGCTTGATGGCAAGATAAAGGAATTGAAAATCTTACAAAATTATGTGGAGTTCATTTTATCGTAATCTCAATTCTTTCCCAATGACATTGGATTGGGCACGTTCCAATTTCACTATCAAATTTTAATTCCATCCAAACGAACAAATCCTTCGGGTCTTGATAGAAGTAAGGTTTCAAAGATGGCTTCTCATTGGAATAACTACTATATCAAGTATTATGTTTTTTGGGGGCTCCTAAAATTGTCTTGAAATCATTGATGTTCTAGATTTTCTTCAAGAAGAAACCAACGAATGTAGGTACATGTGACGGTCTAAAAAGATACATGGGAGAGAGATAATGAGAGATGACGATCACATAGTTGACGTTCACATAGTTGTCAAACCCCAATGCATGTGATCAGAATGATGTGACTGATCCCCATCAGTGAGGGCCTGAGTATTCCTCATGGATCCCAGGCCTTGATGACTCCTGAAGAGTGCTGAACTATCCTCACAATCGATTTGAGAATCCAATAACATTTTAATGATTTTTCTCATTTAATATGGATCGAATAATAAACCATAGTACACACTATTTATAAGGGAAAAAATAAATCTACTCAATACAAATGTGTAAGATAATATGAGATATCCAACCACCTTATCATCATAACTACATAGGTCCGCAGATGACAATAATTCCCTCCTTAGTGCCATCTCATAACAAAAGGGCAGCCCAGGCCGCAGAGCATCCCCGTGCAACAAGGGTCCGGGAAAGGGTCCGGGAAAGGGTCCCACCACAAGGGTGAAATGTAGGCAAGCCTTACCCTGCATTTTTGTGAGAGGCTGCTTCCAGGACTCGAACCTGTGACCTCAAGGTCACATAGAAACACCTCAACTAGTGCGCTAAGGCTTTCCTTTTGTTTAGTGTCATCTCATAATTCAAACAAAATACAATGAATTTCCAAGATAACCACTTACGAGATAACATCTCAGAACTTATTCTTCTGCTCTTTTGGTGGACAAATCCTCACTTGCAAGGATTTGAAGCATTCTTATTTATTTCAATATATAGCAGATGATAATTGGGGCCTTGGGCTAACATAACATGGAACAGCTATTCAAGATATGATCATGCTTTCTAAATAAAGTACCTGATACAACTTGGGTCCTTTCTTGAGGAGATAGCCAGCACTGTTCAAGTTATCTATAAATATATCCAAGTCAGGAACTCGCAAACCAATCCCATCCGCCAAACCATATATCTCCTGATAGAAAATACAACTTGCGGAATAAGATAAACAACCACAATAGCTCGCAAATGAAAAAATAAACTGATGCAAGGAAATTTAGTTTCCTTTGCATACATGGAAACCAATTAGAAAAAAAAGGGAGATGCTTCTTACCGAAATTTTGAAGAAGTCCTTTTGTTGCAGCTCAGATTGCTTATTGAGGGAAGTTAGGAACCTTTTTGCCTCTTTGTGCTGGCTCATTCCACCACATCTAGCGAAATCTACAAAGCCATGTTCATCCATATATTTATCATATAAGGATTCCTTCATTATCTCAACCACATCCTGCACAAAATACAATGTTTTACAAATAAGATTGACAATCGTTCATTTACACTGATGATACAATGTAACATCAAAGCGTGTAGGGAAATAGAAAAACAATGTGAGTGAAATCACTCAAAACCACAGACTATAAACAATGTAAAAAGTAGCAGAAAATTAAATGTGATGTTGTAATGTAGATATCAGAGCCAAGTTTTAATCTTGTGACAGAATGTAATTAACCTTAACTGCAACATATCGATGACAAGATGTTAATGACGTGTAGTTCCTTAGAACTACTAAGGAACCATGTGCTATTTTGCATTGTCGAATCATGACTTTTTATCTCAGGATTGTTATAAAATATTAGTTTTTTACATGAAGCACAGATATAAGTATATTATTTTACGAGAGAAAATTTGGCCTCAGTCGATGTGGAAAAAACATGCTCTTTAATCATGATCGAACTTCAGCAATCAACTGAAAGTGTGCTTGAGGTACTCTTGCATTTGATTACATGGTTGAGTTTTCTATACATGAGTGGAACAACACATTATATGTGCGTAACGAAATAAATTTTACAAGAAAAACCCTAAACAGTAAAGGATCTTGCGATCTTCATGAATCGAGAAATAAATATAAAGAACCACATTGCATAGTACAAGTGTGGGATTGAGTCTTTTCTCAACCAAGATGCTCCAGAACCAACTACCTCCAAGTACTCAACCAAGATGCAATATTTGCTCTGTGATCATCGCCTTCTTCCACTATAATCACTGCAGTCATCATCTTCATAACATTATCTGAAACAATCTTCCTCATCTGGCATCGTGGTTCTCTGAGATCGTCGTGATTGCCTTCATCTTCATCCTCTATTATACTCTTGGATTTATGAACAGTAGAAATCTGGATTAAATTTCTTCATACGCCCTAAACCGGACACCACATACAAATATATAGGTAGAATAGCACGTGACATATCACGTGGAATACATAATCAATACGAACTAAAAAGCGAATATTCAACTCTCCCCCTCAAGTTGGGAATATATATTGATCATTCCCAACTTATTAGTATTGTTCTTGAAGTTGTCGCTGCATAGTCCCTTGGTGAAAACATCGGCAAGATGATCAAATGAGCTCACAAACGGAGTGCAGACATTCCCCTTGTCGATGTGGTCTTTGATGAAGTGCCTATCAACTTCCACATGTTTGGTCCTTTCATGTTGAACTTGATTGTGTGCAATGCTGATGGCCGCCTTGTTGTCATAGTAGATAGTAATAGGTTTGCTTACCTGAAGGCCCAAATCCTGGAGAATGGTTCTCAACCACAGTCCCTCACAAACGCCTTGAGCCATAACTCTGTATTCTGCTTCAGCACTTGAGCGAGCTACCACGTTCTGCTTCTTGCTCTTCCATGAAACCAGGTTGCCTCCCACAAATGTGCAGTACCCCGTGGTTAACATTCTATCATCTTGACTACCAGCCCAATCAGCATCAGTAAATACCTTAACCTCTAACGACTGATTAGCCTTGAACAGAATCCCACGCCCTGGTGTCTTTTTGAGATATCGCAATACCCTAAAGGCAACCTGCTGATGACATAACGTAGGAGAGTGCATATACCGGCTTAGGACACCCACCGCATACGTGATATTCAGGCGAGTATGAGACAGATATACGAGCCTCCCAACCAGTCGTTGGTATTTTGAGGCGTCCGCTTTCTTCCTACTAATATCTGCATCAATCTTATGATTAGCCTCAATTGGAGTGTCAACAGGAGCACACCCAAGCATCCCAGTCTCATCCAAAAGATCAAGAGTATACTTCCTTTGGGAAATGAAGATCCCCTGTCGGGACCTCGCAACTTCAATTCGCAAAAAATATTTCAGCTTTCCCAGATCATTGACTTCAAATTCTTCGCCCAGTTTTTTTTTCAAGTATTTGATCTCATCCAAGTCATCTCCGATAATGATGATGTCGTCCATGCACACAATAAGGATAGAAACCAGAGCACCCTTCCTCTTGATGAAGAGGGTATGATCAGCTTGACTTTGAGTATATCCAAGTCGTAGCATGGTCTTGTTAAAACGCCCAAACCACGCTCTCGGAGAATGTTTTAGGCCATACATGGATTTTAGCAGGCGACAGACCCTCCGGTTGGACTCTTTGACATCAAGGCCAGGGGGAATATCCACATAGACCTCCACTTCCAAATCACCATGTAGGAATGCATTCTTGAAATCGAGTTGCAGTAGCTCCCATCCGCGAATCACAGCACAAGAAAGAAGCACACAGATTGAGTTCATCTTGGCAACAGGAGCAAAGGTCTCCTGGTAGTCAATGCCTTGAGCTTGGGTATATCCTTGGGCCACTAAACGAGCTTTGTATCACTCCACCACCCCATCTTGGTTCTGTTTAACAGTGAAGACCCAACGGGATCCGACCGTTCGCTTCCCAGGGGGAAGGCTGGTGAGCCACCATGTTTTATTTTTATCCAAGACACTCGGTTCGTCCTCCATAGCCTGTTTCCATTCAGGTATCTGAACAGTCTCCTGCCATGTCTTAAGAATCACAATAGATGAAAGAGAGGAGATAAAGGCTTTATGAGCCTGAGATAGATGAGTATAACAAATGTAATTGGCAATGGGGGATTTGGTGCCACCCCTTTTACCTATAAGACGTGCAATAGGAACATGGAGGTCATCATCTAAATCTGGAGCTGAGACGGTAATTGGTACTGGCGGAACATTCACAGTCTGCACTTGCTTAACAGTCCTGGGACGACGTGAGTACATGTATAATATAAGTGGAGCGGAGGTGGAAGGAGGGGAAGCGGCAAAAATTGGAAGAGGAGATTCGATGTTAACAATTGGAAGAGGAGATTCGATGTTCACGTCACCGTCACATCTCGTCTCCCCTTGACGAGGACGAAAGTACGACTCCCCCTCACGAAATGTGACATCCATAGTGCAATAGTAGCGCCGAGTCGGAGGATGATAACAACGATACCCTTTGGTGATAGGGGAGTACCCAACGAAAATACACCGCAGGGAACGCACATCAAGTTTATCACGATGCGGGGTATGAACATGACCAAAACATTCAGAGCCAAAGATACGAGGAGCAAGATGAGAGGTGTGGACGATGTGTTGTTTGGTAAGACGCGATAGGGACGCATCAAATGAGAGGGCACAAGACGGAAGATGGTTAATGAGATGAGCAGCTGTGAGAACTGCATCACCCCAGTAGGATTTGGGAAGGTGCATAGCAAGGAGTAAATACCGAGCCACCTCCAGCAAATGTCTATTCTTCCGTTCGGCCACCCCATTTTGGGTGGAAGTGTGGACACACGTGGTTTGATGTATGATGTCATTATCAGATAGATAGGCCCCCAAAACACCCCGATCATCATATTCCCTACCATTATCACAACGCAACACACGAATTTTGTCACCAAATTATTGGTTCACCATCTTATGAAACGTCTGAAAACAGGAAAGGACATCACTTTTCATTTTAAGCAGATAAACCCACGTAACGTGGGAGTGACAATCAATAAAAGTAACAAACAATTTATAACTAGATAAAGATAACACTGGAGACGGACCCCAAACATCAGAGTGAATAACATCAAATGGACAAAAACTAGGGACAGACAAATGACTAGTACTCTGACGGACATGTTTAGAGCATTCACATGCATCACAAGAGAAAGACTGAATTAAAGAGGTAAAAACAGGAAACAATTTAGTAAGATAAAGAGGCGAAGGGTGGCCAAGGCGCTGGTGCCAACATTGAATGTCATGTAGAGTCAGAGATCTGGTGGATGAAAAGACACTGGAAGAAGACTGGTCCAACAAGTACAGTCCACTAACATTCCTACCAATACCAAGCGTACGCTTCGTATCGAGATCCTGAAATACATTAACATCAGGAAAGAAGGTCACAGAACAGTTTAAAGAAGTAGTTAAGTGACTAATGGAAAGCAAATTGCGAGTGAGAGGACTTAGCGCAACCACTCGCACCAAAAGCCCGGACTGTTGGAGGACGGCGCCACTAATCTTTATATCAAAGGTCCTCGGGCGGATCCACGGGGCAGCCAGTTAAGCCATTACCGCATAGCACCGCAGCGCGGGGGCGATTCCGGACCGCAGCCCCAACAATCCCCCCCCCCCCCCCCCCGGAAACGACCCCGGGGTTTCGAACCCGCGACCCCCTCTGATACCAATTGAGAGGACTTAGCGCAACCACTCGCACCAAAAGCCCGGACTGTTGGAGGACGGCGCCACTAATCTTTATATCAAAGGTCCTCGGGCGGATCCACGGGGCAGCCAGTTAAGCCATTACCGCATAGCACCGCAGCGCGGGGGCGATTCCGGACCGCAGCCCCAACAGCGAGGAAAAGACGGGACATGCAAAATACAGGACAGTGATAGGTCGGGGAACAGGTGACAATCCCTTTACCAGCGATGGTGGAGAGGGAGCCATTAACAGCAATAACCTTATCACGACCAGAAAGAGGAGTATAATAGGTAAAACCTGAGGCAGAACCAGTCATGTGATCGGTCGCACCCGAGTCAATAATCCACGCGGAAGGTGAGGAGGACACGGCATGAGCACTGAAGAGACCCGAAGAAGCAACAACAGCATGAGAACCAGCAGTAGGAGAGTCAGTGTGGGAGCGCAGCATGCGACGGAGAGCATCTAACTCAACAGCAGACAGGCCGCCAGAGGTGTCCTCCTGAACCTCAGTAGAGTGCGCAAAAAACTGAGTAGGATCGCCAGACTGATGGCCACCACCACGGTACCCATCGTGACCCCGAGCACTAGAACCCCGACCAACATGGGCAAGGTGAGGGTGTAAACGAAAACAAGAGTCCCTAGTATGGCCCTTCTTCCCACAATAACTACAAAGAGGAGGTCCGCGTGAAGCCGCAACAAGCGCAGAATGATCAGTAGCAGGAGCGGCACCAAGAGTACGACGACGATTCTCATCATTGAGGAGCATGCTAAAGGCCTCCTGAAGAGAGGGAAGTGGCTCACGATGGAGAACATGCAAGCGAACAACATCAAACTCCATGTTGAGCCCCATAAGGAAGACGTGGACACGGAAACGATCTTTGTCTTTCTGAAGTGTCAGGGCATCAGCAGTACAAGCAGCCGTAAAAGTATTGAAGAAGTCCAGTTCCTGATAGAGACGCTCAAACTCGGAATAGTAGGCAGAAACAAACATAGTGCCCTGCTTAAGCTCCAAAACACGGTGAGTGAGCTCATACACTTGCATCGAACTGCCTGCTTGAGAGTAGGTATCACGGGCCCGAGTCTAAATATCATATGCGGAGTCCAACATCATATAACTGCGATACACCTGAGGGGACATCGAGTGAAGTAACCACGAGACAACCAACAAATTTTCCGCATCCCATTTTTTCCATGTGGGATCGGTACGTGGTGGCTCAACGGTGGTACCATCAACAAGTCCATATAACTGGTGGCTGTGAATAGCATGCTGCGCCGCCCTGGACCATTCCAGATAATTCGTGTCATCCAAGGCAACAGTAGTGATCTTCAACGAGCCAGACGGGTCATGGCTCCAAGGAGGATCGGTAGACGAACCGGTTGGAACACCAGAATGAGGAGCCGTGAAGATAGTAGACAGATCATCTATGGCTCCGAAGAGAGATGGAAGAGCTCCAAATCAGAGAAGACGGCCTCCAACGGGTCCCCTGTAGATCATGACGCTGGAAGGAACACCAAAGGAAGTGAGCAAGGTGTCTCCGGCTGCCCCATGGAGGACAAAATGGCCGGAGACGCGGGGGGCCGCCTGGAAGGCCGGGAGGAGAAGGCCGCCGAAGGCGGAGAGCCGCTGAAGAGAGACGGAGAGCCGCGGAAGAGCGAGCGGGCGAGCGGAAGAAGATGAGCGACGAACGGGTGACGGACTGGCGAGCGGGATCGCGCGGAAGGGGGCGATCGGGATCGAGGCGTGCGGGATCGAGGCAAGCGGGATCGACGGGCTGGCGACGGCTCGAGCGGAAGGGGGCGAGCGGGATCGAGGCATGCAGGATCGACGAAAGTGGGAGCGGCAGAATCCCTAGCCCTCTGATGCCAAGTAGAAATCGGGATTAAATTTCTTCATACGCCCTAAACCGGACACCACATACATATATATAGGTAAAATAGCACGTGACATATAAGGTGGAATACATAATCAATACGAACTAAATAGCGAATATTCAACTTGAACTTCGTTCATCAATAGAGCCAAGGATAGATAAACTAGATCTCAGGACAACCAAACGGTGATTTTGGGATTTCAGGTGTCACAGAAGGCATATTAGTGTTGAGTTAATAAACCCCTAGACAGGACTCCTGCAGGGATTCAATTCAGAGTATATACACAAAGGATTAGCGACACTATAAATGAAAATATATTCACACAAGCATCTCTCAAAAGGAATGGAGAGCCTTCAACAATCATAATGCATTTACCTCATCCTCAAACGTCACTTTCATGACAACAAGGCGATCTAAATGTCTTGGAATTCATTCACGTGATCAAGTACAAATGTTCCTTTTCCTTGAATTCACCAATATTCATCAACATCAGTAGCTTGTTCAATCGGTGTTCTTTACATACAATGTATCTAAGATATCCCAAATACATTTGCGTTTCTGATGTCTGTCACATGATTATAGACATTTTTTCAAGAATCTTCAGATGTTACGAAACACATTGCAGTGTTTGATCGCCCACTTAGTAGAGTTCATATCCTTTGGGATCGGTTCAAAAATAAGACTGTCATCCTTTGACACATATGAGATCCTCTATTATCATATGTCATTCATGATAGTTGACATCTTTCAGCTTCATAATCTGCTATGAACTTAAATACAATAATCCATCTTATACTATGTCAAAATGTTTATTAAAATCCAGTCTTGAGAATTGATCGCTTCAAAGAATAACGATCAAAGAGGATATGGAGCTGGCTAATGGTCATTTCCTACCTCACCTGATTAATGGGTCATTGGGTAAAAATGAAACAATTCACCATCTCAAATAATGAACTTGTTTTCGACCACTTATTGAATTTATAAACAACATATGACCACAATCTCTGCGATGATTCAATTCGGAGTACCTGAACAAAGGACTATAGGTACAATATATGAAAATAAATATATATACAAACAAAAATCTTTTACAAGGAACCCAAAATCAGGGAGAAAACCTCAGAATAATATGAGTCTAGGGGTGCAACTCGGGTCAGTTTGGATCGGTCTCGCAAAAAATAAGAGCTGATTCATATAGGTTAAGTTCAGACATTAGAAACTGAAATCGACCTATGCACCCAAAGTATAGAACCATATCTGAACCGAAAAGCTTAATTCGGTTTCATTTCAATGCTAAAATTAAATAATTTGAAGTAGAGAATGAACACATGACTCCACAATTTAGTTTAAATCACATTGTTTATAGTGCTTTAATCATGTTGCTCCTTATTTCTAATAAATCAGGTGAGAAGTAAATCCTACAACGAACCATTTTATGCAACATAAATGTTTCATCTCCTCATTTGACTGCATTGTTCTGCCAACATGAGTACATGAAGTGCAAAAAGATAAGACTGGACTCGAGCAATGCATGAGGAGATGCAAGCCCTTATCAAGAATGATACTTGGAATATTATTCCAAAGCCAAGGGACAAAAAATATGTTGGGGGTGGGTTGTTCTACTCCTTAAAATACAGATCTGATGGCACTCTAGATGGGGGTACTAAAACATATGATATTAATTATCAAGAAACGTTGGCCCTTGCATCAAAAATGAATATCGTGACAGTTCTCTCTCTTGTTGTTCAGTTCAATTTGGAACTACATTAATTTGATGTTAAAACACATTCCTTCATGGAGACATTGAGGAAGAGGTCTATATAGATATTCCTCCTATATTCAACCCTGACAACAATGAGAATCAAGTGTGCAGATTGAAGAAAGCTTAAACAGGCCCCACCCCGGCCTAGTTTGAAAGATTTTTCAAAGCTATCTGAATCTGGGGTATAACAAGAGTCAAGCAGGCCACACATTGTTCAACAAGCACTCATTCAAAGATAAATTCACTGTGTTGCTTGTGTATGTTAATGATTATCATCTCAGGAAGTGATGCAGTTGAAAGAAAATTACTAAGACATGCAGCCGAATCCGAGATAAAAGTCCTAGGAAGAGTAAACTGTTTTTTGGGAATTGAAATTGCACACTCTAGATGAGGAATCTTTATTTCTCTGCGAAAGTATGCTCTTAATCTCATCAAAGAAATCAAAAAAATGAGATTTCAGACTAGCAGTGTCCCAATTGAGTAGAACCACAACAAGATGAATGATTATTACAACCCAAAGGTTGACGAAGCTCAAATCAGAGACTTGTTGGTAAACTTAAATACCTTTAACATATAAGACCCGATTTAGCATATATGGGCAACGCCGTGAGCCGGTTTATGCATGACCCAAGAGCCCATCATCTATAAGTTGTTGACCAGATTATTCAATAACAGAAAAATTCTCCAGGGAGAGATTTGTTGTTTAAACATGACATACATTGATTCTAATTATCCGGGCTCCATGGTGGGCAAAAGGTCCACTTCCGGCTACTGTATCTTCCTAGGAGGCAATCTTGTCTCACATTTCGCCTGAACTACAGATTGTTGATGTCTTGACATAAAAGCTATCACTGAGAGATTTCATAATCTAACTTGCAAGCTTGTAATGATAGATATACACACTCTACCTTGAGGGGTGTGTTGTAATTAATGTTTTGTACTTCTACGTCACAGTATTTTGTTCGTATTTTTTTTAACTTTTACTCGTTATGTCACCCCCAAAGTAAGTTAATATATATCCATCTTTGGGATTAATAAGAAATATGAAACTCTTATCGCATACATATATATATATGTATGTATATATATGTATGTATATATATGTATGTATATATATGTATGTATATATATGTATGTATATATATGTATGTATATATATGTATATATATGTATGTATATATATGTATGTATATATATGTATGTATATATATGTTTGTGTGTGTGTGGTTAATTACCGGGACCTCGCCTGTAAGTTGGTATAATTATAGCTTGCACCCCTTTTAGTTTTCAAATTACAATTACCCCCTCCTACTTTGTTCTGTTTACAACTGCACCCTTTCATGCAAATTTTGGAGGAAAATGATAAAGGAAAATGATAAAACTAATGGATATAGTTTTTTATATTCCAATTTTGTCCTTGATGGTAATTCATTAGTTGAAGGGTATGTTAGTGATTTAGTAATGTTCTTATGTAATGGTTGTGCATGCCGACGGTCATGCGCATGCCAACGAGAAGTTCTGGCGAGTCCATACATAGAGGTATCTTAATTGTATTATGTTATGTTGTATGTTTTATTTTGGCACCGTACTTTCGTTATCAACATCCCGCACCTATAAGGGGTAATGTTGTATCTTTTTTTGATTATGCTTAGAAGTATTGAATTTAGGGTTGCTCCCTAGGTTTTCTTCTCATCCCCTCCTTTTTTCACTCCCTCACCTCCGCCGGCCCTTCCCCTTATCAGATTCCTTTACGGGATCATATCAATTTGGTCTGACCTGCCTCACCGCCCGCCATCTCACTGTCGGTACTTGTGATCGTCCGCCAACGCTGTTTCGCGCCCGATCCTGCTCCAAATACCACGCGACTTCCACTGCAGCGCCATTTCCGCTCCGCTATAGTACCGATTCGGCCGATCCTGCGCCAGTTTCTGCATGATTCTGCGTCGATTTGCGGCATTTGCCCATTAACGCTCAGCTACATCCGACGATTCATTGTAGTGTCTGTGCCAGGGTCTTTCCGATTCTTTCAGCGCCAGGGCGTCCCCGCAATCCGTTGGTTTTGAGCCCGTTTTGATGCAGGAAGGCCACCGGCCCTCGGGTTCATTTCCGCCGATCTCACCCAGAACCGCCCCTTCCGGCCTCCGTCTGACGTCTCCAGCCCCATGACTCCCAACACTCGCTCCTCCGTTGACCCCGCTCCAGATATGGCCTCCGAAGCCCTTTGTCGTCGTGTGGAAGCTTGAGAACAACTTATCGCCTCCATGCAAGCATCACTCCTCATCCTCCACTCCAAGATTGACTCCGTCCAGGCGTCCGATGCCGCCATTTTCGCCGCGTCCGACTCCAACTAACCCGTGGACGGAGATATTCTCCTCAAAGCTAGGACGCCGCCCATTCCCCCCGGTAGCACTCTGCCCGTTCCGGGCTGGTCCTCCCTCGCCCTCAACATTACCTCCTTTGTCGGCATCGACCCAATGGATTGGATCGCCAAAGCAGAGAAATATTTCGACCTCAACTATAAACCAGAGCACGACAAGGTGTCTACAGCTGTGGTTGGCCTGAAGGACTCAGCCTTCCACTGGGCTCGATGGCTCCGCCAATCCAAGTTGTGCCTCTCCAGGCCCGAGCTCAAGCGGGAGATGATCCAGCGGTATGACACCCTCTACTCTCTGGCTTCTCCGATATCAAGCGTTTCTGCGGCGTCCTCCAGACAGCCGGCCTGGACGACTATGTTGATGAGTTCGTCGCCCTGGTCTCCAACGTCCCTAAGATACCGCCCGATCATTACATGCGCTTCTTCATATCTGCCATCGTCTCCGCACACACCACCCCACGCAGTCTCCGATGTCATGGACTTGACGCGTCTGGTGGAATCCAACCTATCCACCTGACTACCTGCTCTTACGGCCGACCACCACCAGCCTCGGTAGCCTTGGCGTCCACCAGTCACGGTACCTTCACCGCGGCCACTGCCTTTAGGAAACCGGTCGGGTCGCCCACCATCCCCTCAACGCCTCTCAAACAACGATTAAAATGAGCTTCGCAGCAGGGGTCTCTGTTTTCGGTGCCGCCAACCCAACTCCCCCAACCAGAAGTGCTCCGTGAAGGAGTTGCACGCCATCATCGGCGATGTCGACCCTAAGGTTACTCTGGCCGACTTTGAGGCCTTGGAGTTCTCAGTGGGGGATACACCCCTGGACCCCACTGCGGCTACGTTCAACTGCCTGGAGTTATCCTGTGTCTAGACGAGCAGGATCTTTAGCCTGCAGACCATGCAACTCTGGCACGCTGCGGGATCGCCCGATAATCATCACGGTGGACAGCGACGCAAGCACAACTTCATCTCTGAGCGCCTAGTGCAACAACTCCGCTTTCCCTTGGTTCCCTATCTGGATGTTGCGGTCTGCCTAAGAGATGGGCTTCACCGACCAACTCAAGGCCAGTGCACGGTTGTGGCTCTCACCATGTGGCCCTGTTCCATGACAGCGGACTTCCGCATCCCCGCATCCGCCGGAACGATGCCAACAACCGCGTCAGAAAGAGCCCCGCCCGTAGCCGACCTCCCCGGCCTCTCCAGCCATCGCCGTCGAGCCCGCCTCTCGGTTCTCACACTGTCACAGGCGACGCCGTTCCCTCGAGCTCTACCCAGCGCCGCCACCTCCGTTGGAAGCAGCCTCACCGGGCGCCGTCGACCTCGAAAAGCCTTTCTGGCGTCCCGGTTTCGTTCAAAAACGTCGACCGCGCCACTCCTCCGGTTGCTGAACCCGACAGCATCCATTCAACCCCAGAGCCCGCCCGCCTGTGTGTGACGGATCAGGGGGGATCCTTGCATTAGTATAAATTTATGCTTCACTTAAGTTATACTCGGGCTTGTCGTTGCATTCTCATTACTACTAATACCGTTTATTTCTTAAATCATTGTTTGTACTCTCTGCTTGTGGCCGCATAAAATTTCACAGAGGATTTGAAACCCTAAAACGCGTAAGAGTTCCACTCGAGCGAAATTAACCGAAACTCTAAAGCCTAGACCGATGACGTTGAATGGTGCGCACGAATATTTGAATTGGCCGCTCGGCCCTCGTGTTTCTAAAAATCACAACCCAAAATTTTATTTTATATCAAAATAATTCGGCCCAAAATAATTGTTTTCCAAACCCTAGAGTTGAGATTACATCACAAAATAAAATTGCATAATAACTAAAACAAAATAACGGGGTCCATGACATCTTCTCCTCGTGTGCGTAACAATATATCCTGTTTGAAAATGTCCCACCTCGCTCTCCGTCTACTTAAGGTACACCTGCAGGCAAGCTGTTACGGAAATGCATGAGACTTCATCCGACGTTGCATCTGTGATTGCAAGGGCGTCAAAGTCAACCATGTCAATCTCCTCCAAGTCATCACTGATGAGGGCGTGAAACACTTTGACAGGACAATCATGAGTAAGAGAGTAGACTTGCTTGCAATAGAAGCACATGCCCTTACTCCGCAAGTAAAGATGCCCTTGGTTGGAAATGTGGTCAGTGGGGATAGGCCAATTGTTGCGTAGAGGCATATTGAGTGAACGAGGTTGAGAGGTGGCGATGGTGGAGGTTTAGGATGGGGCAAAGGAGTTTGGAAGGAGGAAATGTAGAATGAGGGTTCCTAGACGTCACCCCAAATTTGGCCTCCAAGAATAAGGAGAATTCTATGGTTTGGTTAATGGTAAAAAGATAGAGAGTGCGGAGGCAAGCAAAAATATAAGGTTACAAGTCGTGCATAAAATAGGACAAGTAGTGGTCGGGTGGAAGACTCAGGCCATGGGTGACCAACATGATAAATTGATCCACGCACGAGACAATGGAGCCAGTCTGACGGACCCCGCAAAGGCATTCGATCACATTGTCGGAGTAGCGGTGATCACATCGTTGAATGAGTGCCTCGATAGGAGTTGCGCATGTAAGGCCAGGGGAGGACTGCCAGAGCCAGCAAACCCAATGGAGGGCGGACCCTTCCATGCCGATAAGATCCATGAAGACCTTTTGCGCCTAAGAAATTTGATGAATGCCAAAATACAACACGGAACGGACAATCCAACCTAGGGGGTCAATACTGTTGAAAGTGAAAATGTCGATGCGAGTAAAAAGTGAAGGATGCAATCCCGCCAAAGCGGGTTCTTTGGGGGACAATGTGTTGGGGGATCCCAAGACAGAGGTGGCATTAGGCTCGGAGGGCTGGTCGGGTTGCATGTTGTGGAGCAGGACCATAATGGAAACAAAGTGCTCGGCTTGGGCCTTGAGGCAAGAGTTGATGGTGGTGAGGGCATGTTCGAGTCCTCCACACGTAATTCCATCATTGGGTGACGAGTCTTTGGCATAAGATGGAGAAAACAAATGAGTAACGGGTTCTCTGGTCATTGCAGAGAAGCAGTTTGTTAACTAGATGTGGCAGGTTGGGGAAAAACGATGTGCGGAAGGAATAGATGGCCAAAAGGAGTGTGAAAAAAAGGTCAGAGCAGTTTCGGAAGGGATCCGTTGATCTGAAAGAGGGTGTAATCGTTGGAGTCACCGTGTGTGTGGACGGTGCAGTCAAAGCAGAAGCTGAATCGGCAGTAGGCCGATGAGTCAGAGAAAAGGAGGATCAATCGATCTAAATGCAGGCACGGTCGCTGCGTGTGGAGACGTTCAAATTGCAATCATAGTGGAGGTCGAATCTACAATAGACCGATGAGTCGGGGAAGAGGAAGATCCGTCGATCTGAATGAGGGCATGGTTGTTGGAGTCGCCGCGTGTGCGGAGGTGAGGAGTCGTCGCAGCAATTGCAAGAAATGAGTAAAAACAGGTGAGCAAACCATATTTTTGATCCTTTGAGGATGACGCTAATTGATCAAGGCTAGGAGTTGCCGAGCAGAAACAGTTGGCGAGACGAAAGAGGAACTAGTGATAATGATAAAGAGGAAACGGCTAGGTCGGACCAATATTACAAACACAAAAAATGGATTGCAATGGAAATTGAAAATCGGAAACAATCACGAGGAATATTCATGCTTAACCTTAGGAGGCTGGTTCCTCCTTGAAGTCCCTTTCCCAATGAGAGATCACAGAAACTCAAAATGATCCATGATACTTAATATTCTCAAGTCCCCTCTTAATATAGGGAGGAAGGACGACTTACAATTTACCCTAACACACTTACAAAATAAAATTGCATAATAACTATGTCAAAACCTGTGTAGTCCTGGCGGTCTGGCAGCTAGCAGTGGCAGACAGGCTTGGCGAACTGGCAGTTTAGCCCTCACAGTTAACCTCTATTAGAACGCGGCATCCTGGTGGTCTGCTTAGGCGGTCAAGTCCTGTAGTCTGGCGGTCTGGAAGTCTGGCAACTAAGTGATGACCGTCAGCTTATCTGACAGATCTGGTTCTGTTGCTGTACAGGTGGTCTTGTCGGGCAAGCGACAAGAACTCGCGGTCTGGTGGTATTCTTAAGGGTAATCGCTGGTAGTGGTTTGTGCCAAGTCGTAGCGACTATCAAAGACAAGTCGTTGCGGGTTGGTACTATTGACTCTAACCGCAGTCTGGCAGTTAGGTTATGCCAACCGCTACTGTTGCCCTAGAGCAGACTACTGCAATGGAGACGGATAAAGGTTAGAGCAAGTATGTTGGTGGTTGGAAACTTTGTAGTCATGCGGTTAGATATGTCAAACCGCACAGTCCGCGCGTTTTGTTTTTATGTATCCGCCTAGTCGCATGTGACAGACATTATATTTTATCTACCTTCCCCCTATTTTCTATAAAAAGGGGGCATACCCTTGTGCTACATAACTTTTTGGACCAACAAAGTTCTGTTATTTAGCTCTTTTTGCACATGATGTACGAGCTCTCGGTCCATTTACTCCGGTTTCTAATTTTTGGGCGTGCGGCAGAACAAGCAGTCCCTTGTTTTTTAACTGCTTGCTTTTCTCTGTCCGCAATTTCTTCTTTCGGATGTTCTTCTATCTGCAATCTCTTTTTTTCTTGCCGCCCTCCTTCCCTCAGTTTGCACTACTTGTCGCCTTCCTGAGGTTGGCTCTTTGTTCGCGCGACCTCTTGCTTTGTTCGCGCGACCTCTTGCTTTGTTCGCGCGACCTCTTGCTTTGTTCGCTTTCTGCGACACGTTCTTTTTCGGCCTCTCCCTCTAACTGTGCGGTTAAAGTATCTCCGCTGGCTATCTTATTCTGTGCGCGGTCTCACTCTTTATCCACGCGGATAGACCTTTCTACCCGCTTTCTCTTCTTTCTATGGAGACGTCGGATTTATCCTGAAGGCAATCTATGGACTTATGAAAATCTTGCGGGCATTGTTTGAGAAGTTCAACAAAATTATCTCCGTTATTGGGTTTGCTCGAAGTGCTGCATACCACTCTCTATTCATACACAAGACTTCTACAGAGTTATTTGTTCTTACTGCTTATGTGGATGACATTATTCTTACAGGGGATGATAATAAGGGAATTGATCTGACAAAGAATCATCTTTTGTTGAAGCCAAAATTTGACCTCAACGAAAGTTCGAAATCAGGGGTGTAGCCAACACCTACTTTTCCCGAGCTCCGACCTCTGACTAGCGATAAAGGACATGAAACCGACCCAAAGCCTCGGCTGGGAGGTCCCACCTCTTACGCGGAAGATCTCTGAGCGCTTCCCCTCCAAAGCCAATTGCTAGGCTTGGAGCTCTTCAGAAAGCTCTAGAGACTCTTAGGAAAATATAAAAGCTTGCTTTTTGAGGAGCCCTGTGGGTCTATTTATAGCCTTTGCTGACCTGAAATTACTAAAATACCCCCTAAATGGTCTGACAACAGTTAAACTCCGCTGTTCTGAGGAGCTAAATGCAGACCCTGGGGGCATACATATAATTTTACTTGAGGGTAACCAGGTAATTTCACCCTGGGCCTTTCCCGGCGAGAGTCTTCTTGCCGAGAACTGAAGGCTCTCGCGCTTACTTCTAATCGAGAACTCTCCGGCTCTCACCCAGCGGGAGCTAAAAAAGAATATTCATGAATGCTATAAACTGTGCCTGCTCCCGCCCTCACGAGGCGCGAGCCTTCTCGCCCACCTCTGGGCGGGAGTAGGCCTCGGCCGAAGCCCGACCTGTCTTGGCGGGCGCCGAGCTCTGCTCGACGAACTGCTCACCTGAGCGCGAACGACTTCGCCTGCCCCCAATGCGAGAGCTCTCCTGTTCTGAACCTACTTGACGAACGTCGAGCCCAGCTCAACGAGACCTGAGCTGAGCTCGACGAAAGTCGAGCTCGAAAAAAGTCGAGCTCAACGCTGAGTGGGCGAGAGCAGTCTTTCTTCACCTTAGGCTAGCCCAAAGCTAGCCCAAACCTGGCCCTGGGTGCTTTTGGTTCCCACTCAACGAATATGGGGTTGTACACAATCCCCGCTCTTTTCGAGCTAGCCCTGCGCTTGAAAAGACACGTCCAACCCTTTATATTCGCTGAGCACGTGCTATTCTGAAAAAAAATCCTTTGGTGGGCCACCCCACGGCTAGATATATATGAATCTGCTGGTAGCTACAAATCCGTCCCTGCCGCCGTCGCCCCCCGTTGAGTCCTCGCACGATCTCGCAATGCGCCCTGAACGCGCCGAGAAGCCGCTCTCGCAAGGCCTGCAAGACCGCATTGATGCGGCACAGGCGCGAGACCGTGCCAACAGCTCCCTGGTGGCCCCTTGGCTGGCGAAAAAGACGCCGACTACAGAGCCCCCCCCACCCTCTGAGAAAAAAGAAGAAGAAGAAGGAGAAGTCGGTCAGGCGAGACCTTTTGAGCGAGAACTAGGGCTCACCTCCCCCGACTCCAAGCCGTGCGGACAATCCTTCTCCCCCGCAGAAGGTATGTCTCGAGAACTGTGAACTGTTGTAGAGAAAGATTGATGATTGATATGTCGTACTTCTCGCAGGAGGCGATTCGAGATTCCGGCACCGGGTCTCCGCTGGTGCCCCCGGAGTCGGCGCCTATCCCCCCAGGAATCCACCACGGGTCCCGGAGGCCACTCCTCCAGCTCACCCTCCGAGAACCCCAAGTAACCCTTTACTCCCATCTTGACCAACTTTCCATTCCAATCAATTTGTTCTACCGCTCCTAAATTGACTTCCCGCAACGCCAGCTCCCGCCAGCCCGGGTCTTGCCACCCGGGGAAACGAAATCGTACTCATCAACCCTATCACCCTGGTGGCTGATCTCGCCCTCCCGGCGGGAGGAGCGGCCATCGAACCCTCCGCGCCTTCGCAGGGGTCTCACCCTCCCGTGAGGGAGAACGTCTCCCCCTCCTCCTACCAGGCCGGGATTGTCACGCGAAAGACATTCCGCCCGGGGCGAGGCAAGCCGCTCCACCTCCTCTTTGGAAAGGAACCCGAGGGGGAGCCCGACCCCTCTCGCCCGTCATCGGTCGATGGCTCTCGTCATGCTGCAGGTACGCGAGAACTCACCACTCCCTCTGCTTCCTCTCCCGTTATGACTAGAACCATCTTTCTTTTACCAGGGGTTACGGAGCCCCGGACGGGAGCCGAAGAGGAGGAAGATGAAGACGAAGATGAAGACGAAGACGAAGATGAAGAGGAAAGGGAAGATGCCGAGAGCTCTCCCTTCCCTTCTTCTGATGAGATGGAAGAGTTCCTGGATGCTGCTGGAAACGGTAGGAAACGACGAAAGAGGGTGGCGACACTCTTGTCGAAGCTCGTGCGGCGGGAGCGGGCCAACTCCTCTGCAGTAAAGAGACTCCACGGGATGGTGGAGTGGCGAATGGCGGTCATCGAGCGGGACTACACCCACCTTATCGGCGAGACGGAGCGGCAAGATACACTCACCGCCGAGACGTCCCCGGGGCGGTATGTTGCGCGGATTCGTGACCAGGCGCGCCTGATTAACCTCGGGTGCACCGCCCTGACGTTTTACTTCAACCCGCGGGTTCCTCCAAGGACGGGAAGGCGGGACCGAGGACGATGGCGCTGGGAGCAATACTAAACAATGACGTCTCGCCTCCCCCATTCCCCACCTCTCGGCCTACCCTTCTCACTATGTACCCCGTCTTGAATTGTTTGTAGGATAATAACTAATGTTGGATTGTTTACTATTATTATTATTTTGTTATTATGTGGCTCTAGGCCGGCGGGACCCCCTTTTCATTTCTGTTTTGCCTTCTGCTTATGTGTTTTATGTTTTATGCTGTGGTGCTTGCGCGAGTACTAGCCTCTTGTCTGTTAATCACCATCTTAGCTCTGGGCCGGGGTATCGCCTAGGGGTTCTCGCCCCCTGCTGGCTTAGGCAGCCATGATGTGTCAGAGCGTAAAGCGAGGCGCCGGCTCCTTGGGACTTGTCGATCGTACCCCCGCCGTCTTTTTGGAAAAAAACGTCATTACCGCGATTTTCTATAAATAGGCCGATCCGCCTACTACATTTATTTCTCTGATCCGAAACTCTTGCTTCCTTCCTTGCCGCTCTTGCGCCCCTCTGTGACTTCAATTGCTTTCGCCGACTTCTCTCGTTCTCGCCCTCCTCCTAATAGTTCTCGCTTGAACCCCTTAATCACGATGCCGGGCGAGAGCGAAGGTCGTTCTTATTGCGCGCAAGCCTTCCTAAAGCACAAGTTTCCTCCCTTCCGCTTGACCCTGGACGAGTATCAACTGATAACCACCAACTACATCCCCGCCGGATTCACCGCGAGAAACCCGGGCAACGACGACGGGGTCAATCTCGCGCGAGAGGGGGAGCTCGCCATCCCCCTAAAACACTTTGAGGTGGGCGTCCGCCTCCCTCTCTGGCCGGAGATGCGCCAAGCTCTCCGATACTACGGGGTGGTTCCCGCACAACTCAACCCCAACTCGGTCTCCATCCTAGTAGCGATCATCTACTACATGCGAGCCGAGCGGATAGAGTTCAACCTACCCATCTTTCAGAAGCTATTCATCTTCCGGGCCAAGAGCGGTGGGGTGGTCTTCTTCTCAGGGCAGCTGCTCAAGACCTGCGGTCTTGCCAAAAAGAACCATCATTGGAGCGAGAAGTTCGTCTATGTCTCAGGCGACTTCGGCAAAGTTCCTCTTGCGCCCGTCCAGTATGAGGACGCCGCCTGCTCTCGGGTCGCGCGAGAGCGCCATCCTTGAGTTCTTTGGGACGAAGGACTTCGACGTCCAGTTCCTCAGGCGAGACATGGACTCCCATCAGCCCGTACCTCCCGGCGAAGGTATGATCTCGCCTTTACCATGCGATTCCATACTTTAAGATGTAGAGCTAATCGTTGTTGATCTCGCAGGCGAGCGAGAAATCCCCCTCCACCAACCATTTGATGAGTCCAGGTCTCTCGCCGACCCCCTGTCTCTCGCGAAATCCGTCGCGCTCGCTTGCCGAGACGAACCGGTTTCCCCCTCCGTACCCACCGCCCGGAAACGAAAATCCAGTGCCTTCTCTTCCGCCCCTTACAAGAGACCCAGACCAACTGCTGCGGAAAAGGGGAAGGCCGTGGCGGCATCTCCCGCCCGATCTCTTCCCGGGGCCCGATATTTTGCCGAGATCCTATCCCTCTCAGACGCGGCAACCACTACTACTGAGGCCATCGCCGAGGCTCCCGCTGGTGACAAGAGGGCGGGCGCCAAGACTTCTGCCCAAGTCCCACCCAAGCAGATGCCAAAAGGGCATCGAAACTTTGGCTTCGACGAGAAGTCCTTTGACGCGGAGGGGAGGCCCTTACTCCAGTGGGATCCTGAAGCCAACCGGGCCTCAATCTCCACCCTCCTTCCCAGCTGGACGGAGCAAGAAGAAGTCACCGACGATGCCTTCTCGCTGGCCTATGACCTCTATAGCTGAGAAGGCGTCGTCGTGTTTGACCGGTCGCCCACCCGACTGCTCGCCTACGACTCCATCTGAGCCTTGATGTGCGGGAGCTCGCGCACATGTCGGCGCGTCGGAGCATCACCATAGACCGCAACTTCGCCGATATGTATAAAGCGAGAGGCGAGGCGGTGGCCAATGCGGCCGTCCTGAAGGCCGAGCTGGAGGATGCCCAACGGATTCTGTCCCTCCGCTCGGCTGATGAGGTAAGCGAGATCCTCCAAGGCCTCTTAATCCCCCTCCTTAGTTTATAATCCGCTTTTCGCTTTCCTTCTTTATGTGCTGACGAGCTTTTTTTTTTCTGCGCACAGGACTCTGCCCCGAGCATGCTGCTTCACGCGAAGCTAGCCGGTCTTGAATGCGAGAACGTCCTGCTGAAGGCCCAGCTCCAGCGCGCGGAAGCGGCTGTGGCTGCGATCCCGCCTCCTCCCTCGCTGGACGAGAGGCTGAAGAGCCGCCACTACTCCGAGTACGACATCGACAAGCTCCTGCAAGTCAACGCCCAGGCTAACGATAGAGACGCTGCGAGATGTGGGGTGTCTGAACGAGGGTGGCGAGATCCTCACTGCTAGCAGGCTTCTCCCGTGGATTTTTGATCCTGTCCCTAAGCCCCCGGGAGCACCCGATTCCCCGCCCTCGGATGTCTCGAAGTCTCCCGTTGTAGCTGGCGAGACATCGGGCGAGGGATCTGGCGAGAGCTCGGGCGGGAGCTCCGGCGAGAGCTCGAGCGGGGAATCCGGCGAAACCCCCTGAAGATCTTCGCCACCGCTCTTATTGCGGACTTTCTTTTCTGTTCTTTTTGAATGCGCGAGATGTTCTCACATGTAACCAATTTTTGTAAACACTCGTATATTTATATATATGATCAGTTTTCTACTTCTCTCGTCTTCTTATAAAAGCAATTTATATTGTGTCTAATGCTTCTCAAGTGCGTTCTCGCCGAGGCCCTCGGCCTCCTTAGGAGAGTCGCATCCCTTAGTGATAGATTGACAGGTGAAACCCTGCCGAGAGTTCAAGGCCAAGCGTGCTTTTGCCGAGTGCTTTCCGCCGAGAGCCTTCTTCGAAAGCGCCGGCCATAGGTTCTTAAGAGAGTCGCCGCCCCTTCGCAGTACGCAAACAAACGGAGTTTTGCCGAGAACCTCCCACTGTTCGTCCGAGAGCTTCCCGTCAATGGTTCCCTGCCGAGAAATCCCTTTGCTGAGAACCTTTTGCCGAGAGCCTCCTGCCGAGAGCCTCCTGCTAAAGGAGGTTCTCGAACTCCTTCCCTTGCCTCCCAGGTATGCCTCCTGCCCTGTCTGGTTGAATGAGAGCCCGGCCAGCGAGTCTACCCGGGGGCGAACCAGGCTCGGGGTAGTGCAAAAGTTTCCAAGCCGAAGTATATCCATGAACCTTTCCAAGACCAAGTCCTTTCCCCCCAGGTGCGCCTACCGCCCTGCCCTGCCCAGCTAATGAGAGCCTGAGCAGCGAGTCTACCCGAGGCCGAGCAGCACTCGGGGTATCCCTTACCCCCACTGGCGAGCCTTCGGACCTGTCAGCTAGTGAAAGCCTGTGCAGCGGGTCTACCTGGGGCAGAGCCAGGCTCGGGGTAGTGCAAAAGTTTTGATGCGGAAGTATACTCATGAACCTTTCCAAGACCAAGTTCTTTCCACCCAGGTGTGCCTACCGCCCTGCCCAGCTAATGAGAGCCTGAGCAGCGAGTTTACCCGGGGCCGAGCAGCACTCGGGGTATCCCTTACCCCCACAGGCGAGCCTTCAGACCTGCAAGCTAGTGAGAGTTTGCGCAGCGGGTCTACCTGGGGCCGAGCCAAGCTCGGGGTGGTGCAAAAGTTTCCAAGCCGAAGTACCTCCAAGAACCTTTCCAAGACCAAGTCCTTTCCCCCCAGGTGTGTCTACCGCCCTGCCCAGCTAATGAGAGCCTGACCAGCGAGTCAACCCGGGGCCGAGCAGCACTCGGGGTATCCCTTACCCTCATAGGCGAGCCTTCAGACCTGCCAGCTAGTGAGAGTCTGCGCAGCGGGTCTACCTGGGGCCGAGCCAGGCTCGGGGTAGTGCAAAAGTTTCCATTCCACCAGAATTTCACAATAGGTAAAGCAAAACAGGTTAGTGAATGTAATATAATAAACTTGATTTTGAATATACAATTTCACCTTCTCCCCCCTCATGGGTAGAAGCGTTTTAAGTCGTCATCGCTCCAGGTGTGGCTCATGGACCTCCCCTCCACGTCCTGGAGGTGGTAACCTCCCGTTCTCAGGACCTTTTCGACAATATAAGGCCCTTCCCAGTTTGAGTTGAGCTTACCTACGAGGGCTGATCTCCCCGCAGCATCAACCTTCTTTAGCACCAAATCCCCTTCCGCGAACTGTTTGATTTTGATATGCTTGTCAAAGTAATTCGTCATCCGCCTCTTGATCTCCTCCTGTCTGATAGCTGCGACATCACGTAGCTCTTCCACCATATCCAACGAGAAGCACAACTCCCCTTCATTCTCCAACCTCCAAACCTTGTCTCCTTCACCCGCGACCGCGACCCGCGGGGACCGAACCTCAAATTCTACAGGCAGGACCGCCTCACACCTGTGAGAAAGTTTGAAGGGGGTCTTGCCGGTGGACGTGTTCGGGGTCGTCTGCATGGCCCGCAACACCGAGGGGAGCTGTTCCACCCAACTCCCCCTCAAGTTCTCCACCTTCTTGAGCAAGCTCACGATGATTTTGTTTGCCGTCTCCACTTGGCCGTTGCTCCTCGGGTGGTGGACGGAGGCAAACCTAAGGTCTATCCCCAGTTGAGTGCAAAAACTGATGAACTCCTCACTAGTGAACTGGGGGTCATTATCTATTACTATCGTCTGGGGCAGCCCGTGTCTACATATGATCTCCCCCCAAACGAAGTTCCTGATGACTTGGGAGGTGACATTGGCCAGCGCCTTGACCTCCAGCCACTTTGAAAAGTAGTCTATCATGACTAGGAGAAACCTCCTCTGACCACTAGCCGGAGGGAAAGGCCCAACCAGATCTATCCCCCAGATAGCAAAAGGCCACGACGCCTTGATGCTTCAGAGCCTTTGAGCGGGCAAGAGCTGGAGGGGGGGCGTTTAGTTGACACTTTCGGCACCTCCTCGCAAACTCGGCCGCGTCCTTCCTCAGGGTCTACCAGAAATACCCTTGCCTAACCACTCTTGCTTCCAACGTCCTACCCCCTGAATGACTTCCGCATTCGCCGGAGTGCACGTCCTCCAGGATCCTTGGGATCTCTTCCTCTGTCACGCACCTTGCCAGGAGTCCTGACAACATCTTTCGATACAGCGCCCCTTCAAGCATTAGGTAATGAGCCGCTTTGTGTCTGAAGCTCTTCGCATCCTTGGTCCCTTACGGAAGCTCGCCAGTGGTCAAAAAGGTCACGAATGGATACACCCACGAGGGTCGCCGATCCACTTCCATCAACTCTCCTTCCTCGATCGCCGGTCGGAATAGCTCGGTCAGGGTTCCTCCTCCCCGAGGTCCAAACTTAGCCAACCGGTCGGCTGCTACACTCTCCTCCCTGGGAACATGTTGGATTGAGAATGTTCGGAACCCTCCGATGATCGCCCTTACCTTGGATAAGTATTTCACTAGGGTGGGCTCCCTGACTTCGAACTCTCCTCGGATCTGTGATGCTACCACCAACGAGTCCGTGAATACCTCCACATCATGGATCTCAAGCTCCTTTGCCAAACGAAGGTCGGCTATCACGGCCTCGTACTCTGCTTGGTGATTAGTGACCGGGAAGTGCAAGACCACCGCTTGTTCTATAGTGACCCCCTGAGGGCTTATCAACACTACTCCTCCCCCAAGAGAATGCTATCCCGAGGCCCCGTCAACCATCATCTTCCATTCCCCCTGTGGCGGCTGCTCCTCGGCCCCGACCTCAACAACGTAGTCAGCTAAGAAGTCCGCCACTACTTGTGCCTTAATGGAGAGCTTTGACACAAACGAGATGTCAAACTTGCTCAATTCAATAGACCACTTGACTAACCGCCCCGAGTGTTCCACTCCTTCAAAAATCTTGCGAAGGGGATGGTACATCACCACCTTGATCGAATGGGCTTGGAAGTTAGGCCGAAGCTTCCTGGCCGAAATAATTAAAGCATACGCCAGCTTTTCTAAAATAGGGTAGCGGAGCTCTGCATTCTTCATGATCCTGCTAACATAATAGATAGGAAATTGCTTCTTCCCCTCTTCCCTGACCAGAACAGAGCTTACGGCCTCCGCTCCTACCCCGAGATACAAGGCTAGATCCTCCCCCTCCTTTAGGCTTTGAAGTAGCGGCGCCTGGGAGAATTGGCTCTTCAGCCTTTGGAAAGCCTCTTCACACTCGGTGGTTCATTCAAACTTCTGATTACCCCGCAGCACCTTGAAGAATGACGAGCATTTCTCCCCTGACCTGAAGAGGAACCTGCTTAGTCCGACCAATTTGCCTGTTAAGCGCTGGACCTCCTTAGCGTTGCGTGGTGACTCTAGCTCTAGGATGGTCTTCACCTTGTCTGAGTTAGGCTCCACCCCTGCCGGGGTCAGAAGATGCCTAAGGAACTTCCCTCGATTTGCCCCGAAGACACATTTCAGGGGGTTCAGCCTCACTTTGAACTTCTGCAAGGTAGCGAATGTCTCCTCCAAGTCACGTAGGTGCGAGTCCACACCCTTGCTTTTGACCATGAGATCGTCAACATAGACCTTGTTAAAGTAGGCGGTCTGGCGGTCTGAATATGGCGGTCTGGAGACCGCGCGGTCTAGCGGTCTGGGGCTGACAGGCTGAATATCCAGTTGGTGGCGGCTATGGTTCGGCGGTCTTGCGGGTTGTCGCCAGCGGCTTGTATATCTGGCGGTCTGGCAATCTGGCGGTCTGGCAGTCTTGCGGTCTCCTACGGCATCTTCTCCTGGTCTGTCCGGGCGGTTAGCCTGTTATCTAACCGCGCGGACTGTGCGGTCTGTACATGTCAAACCGCCCAGTCTTTGTACATTTATTTAGTCCCACATTATTAGTTTGTACTCTCCTCTATCTCCTCCATTCTATAAAAGGGAGGCCATACCTTTGTAAATGATATCTTTTTGGATAATAAAAATTTCAGTTATTCAAGCTTCCGGCCTGTTTTTCTAGTCGTTCTTCTCTATTTTTACATGGTATCAGAGCACTCGATCTCTGCCTCCTGATTCTGTGCTCCTTTCTAGCCGTGCGACCTGCTTCTTCCCGCGGCCTTTCTTGTTTGCCTGCGCCCTGTCTGCGCGGCCTGCTTCTCTTTGTCTGCTTGCGATCTGTTCTTGTCGCAGCCTTCCTTCTTCTCTTTCTTACCGCCCCGGTCTGTTTGCCGGATTCCTCTTTCTCTCCCGTTCGTGCGGTCTGTCTTTCAACCGCCCGACCTCTTTCCCTCTGTTTTGACTCTGCGGCTTGGTCGTGGCTTCTCTAGCCGCTGGTGTCTGACATCGTGACCGCTGCAGTTTTTTCCTTCTCTCTTAACCGCCCGGCTTGATTCCTAACCGCGCGGTTTCGTCTTCTTCTATGGATATCTCTGACAATTCCACTGCCACCACTCCTGCAGCCACTCCGGCTCCGCCTTCTGTCCCTACTTCTTCCGGGAATCTGGGCACTGTTTCCAAGCTCGTTGGCTCCAACTATCCGGATTGGAGCGTCTCTTTCACTTTCCTTCTTCGTTCTCAGCGCAAACGTCATCATCTTACCGATGATCCGCCTCCTCCTAATTCTCCTCTCTTTGACGAATGGGATGCGAGTGATGCGCTTGTCCGCACATGGCTGGCTAATAGCCTCTCTGATGAGTGCCTTCCCGTCATCCGTCATGATGAGACGGTCAAGGCCGCGTGGCTTCATCTGGCTGCTCTTTACTCCAAGGGGACGCAGACCTCCCGGATTTATACTCTTTATGCGGATCTCTTCGCCCGTTCGTCCATGACTCCCGCTGCAGCCTATCAGCAAGTTCAGGCTCTTGGCGCTGAGATCCTCCAGAATCGCCCCTTCTCTGCGGACTTGGCTCAGCAACACAAACACTTCCAGGAACTCCTGGTTGTTTGTTATCTTCTGCGACTTCCCGAATCTTTTGATCTCATCCGCCAGCAGATCTTGGGTGAAGCTGAGTCTCCCACCTTGGATGCCACCGCCGCTCGCGTAGCCGCCGTTACTTCTCTGCTCCAGCGCCCTCTGTTATCCTCCCCTCCTCCGCAGGACTCTTATGCTCAGTACACTCAGCGCGGCAGCAACAGTGGCCGCAGCCACTCTGGGGCTCGCGGTCCGTCCAGGTTCCTCTGTTCTCACTGTGGTCGTACCGGTCATACCATTGACCGCTGTTGGCAGAAACATCCTCACCTGCGCCCATCTGGTGATACTTCGACCTCCCCGAACCCCTCCTCTCGGTCGTCTGCTTCGGTGGCAACGACCTCAGGTAGTGCTCATGTCGCTATCCAAGGTAAATGGTTGATTGATTCTGGTGCTACAAATCATATGACAGGCAATCCTCAATGTTTTTCGCTTCTCGAAACGCATGATCGGTTGCCTCCTGTCCTTGTTGCGGATGGTTCTCCTTCCCCGGTTCGTGGGACAGGCATGGTTCAAGTCACCCCATCGCTGCGCTTGGTGGACACTCTCTATGTCCCGAAGTTTCCCTGCAACCTTCTATCTGTTACTACCTTATGCAAGCAACTTCAGTGCTCTGTTGTATTCACTCCTACTTCTTGTTGCTTTCAGGACCCGAGAACCCAACGGACGATTGCTACTGGGACTGAGAGCGGCGGCCTCTACTTCCTCGACAACGTTTCCGCTCTCTCCGCTTTCACTTCCTCCTCTACTGATCTGCTTCAATGGCATCTTCGCCTTGGACATCCTCCTGCTCGCATTCTACGACAGCTTCTGCCCCACTTACCGCCAACCAGTCCTCCGCTCAACTGTGATGCCTGCCAACTTGGCAAACATCACCGCTCCTCCTTCCCGCCCAAGCATGCTCGCAGTTCCTCTAGCCCGTTTGATCTCATCCATTCTGATGTATGGGATCCGGCTCCTACTCCAACCATTGGTCGGGGTAGTTTGTATTTTGTAACTTTTATTGATGACTTTTCTCGTTGTACCTGGGTGTATCTGTTACGAGATCGCTCTGAACTCTTCTCTGTTTGGGAATGCTTTTATAATATGATTAAAACTCAGTTTCATGTCTCTATTAAATGTCTTCGCTCTGATAATGCTAAAGAATATCTTAGTCGTGATTTTTCATCTTTTTGTATGCAACATGGTCTTATTCATCAGACCACCTGCGTTTACACCTCCCAGCAGAATGGGGTGGCGGAACGTAAAAACCGTCATCTCCTCGATGTCGCTCGCACTCTCCTAACGCAGATGCATGTGCCTCGCTCTTATTGGGGCTATGCTGTTCTCCTCGCCTGTTATCTCATCAATCGTATTCCTTCTACTGTTCTTCAGGGTAAAACTCCCTTCTCCATTCTCTACCCCGGCAAGGAACCTTTTCCCCTCCCTCTTCGAATCTTTGGCTGTACAGCCTTTGTGCATGCCCCGTCTGCTACCCGTGACAAACTTTCTCCCCGTGCCACCAAATGTGTCTTTTTGGGCTACTCGGTCACTCAGAAAGGCTACTGTTGCTCTGATCCCGTTCTGCGAAAACAGTTTGTTTCTGCAGATGTCACCTTCTTCGAAAATGCAGCCTACTTCTCCTCTCCACCTCTTCTTCCTCCTATTCCTGACTCCTCACCCTCCCTGTCTGTTCCCTCTCAGCCTATCCACATTTCTCCTCCCTCCTCCTCATCCCCTCCTCCGTCTATTCCTCTCCCCTCTCTCTCCCCTACGTCTCCGGCGCCGTCTCTCTCTAGTCCCGGGCCAGCTTTCTCCGCTACGGACGCTCCGGTCCCTGAAGCCCCCGACGACCTGGACCTCCCCATTGCTCTTCGCAAAGGGGTGCGGGCATGCACTCAACACCCGCTTGCGGCAGTTGTGTCCTATGATCGGCTTACTTCTTCTCGCCGGCATTTTGCTTTAGCTATTTCAGCTACTACTACTCCCCGTACCTACCAGGAGGCACTTGTGATTCCTCATTGGAAGTCTGCCATGGATGAGGAAATCACTACTCTTACTGAACGGGGCACTTGGACCCTTATTTCTCCTCCAGTGGGTACTGATGTGGTTGGCTGTCGATGGGTGTTTGTTGTGAAGTTTCGTCCAGACGGGACTGTGGACCGCTATAAAGCCCGACTGGTGGCCAAAGGCTTCACTCAGACTTATGGGGTTGACTACTTTGATACTTTCTCCCCGGTTGCTCGTCTCAGCACCATCCGGGTTATTCTCTCGGTGGCTGTCAACCGCAATTGGCCTATCTCTCAGCTTGATGTCAAGAATGCCTTTCTTTATGGGGATCTTCATGAGGACGTTTACATGGAGCAACCTCCGGGGTATGTTGCTCAGGGGGAGACCCGTGTATGCAAGCTAAAGAAGGCTATCTATGGCCTCAAGCAGAGCCCTCGGGCATGGTTCGACAAGTTCAGCGGCATCGTGGCTGCTGTTGGCTTTACAAGAAGTACGGCTGATCATTCCCTGTTTATTCGCAAAACCGCATCGGGCCTTGTAGTTTTGGCGGTTTATGTTGACGACATTCTTCTTACCGGTGATGATCAAGCTGGGGTGGACTTGACAAAGAAGCACCTCCGTCAACATCTTGTCACAAAGGATATGGGCTCCCCGAAATACTTTTTGGGGATAGAGATCTGTCGGAAGCCCGACTCTCTGGTTCTCTCCCAACGGAAGTATGCACTTGATCTTCTACGGGATGCAGGATTGACCGGTGCCAAACCGGCACGGTATCCCATGGCTACTGGAGAAGACAAAACGTGGACAGATGACTCTCCTCTTATATCTGATGCCACAAAGTATAGACGTCTGGTGGATAAACTCATTTATCTCACGGTGACCAGACCTGACATTGCCTATGCTGTTGGCAAGGTAAGTCAGTTCATGCAAGCTCCCAGGGAATGTCATCTTCAGTCTGCCTTGAAGATATTAGAGTATGTTAAAGCCGCACCGGGCAAAGGACTACTCTTTCAGAAGAATGGTCATTTGAGAGTTGAAGCCTACTCTGATTCTAGCTATGCTGATGATAAAGATGACCGCAAATCTACATCGGGTTTCTGCACATTTGTTGGAGGTAACCTTGTGAGCTGGAAGAGCAAGAAGCAGTCTGTAGTTTCAAGGTCTAGTGCTGAAGCTGAATATCGGAGCATGACGTCCACCACTTGCGAACTAAAATGGTTGCGGGCTCTCATGCTTGATCTAGGAGAGGTCTACGACTATCCTCTTCCTATGTTCTGTGACAACAAGGCCGCTATATATATATCCAAAAATCCGGTCTTCCATGAGAGAACCAAACATATTGAAGTCGACTGCCATTTCATCCGGGAAGAAATCTTGAAGAAACAGATTTGCACTCCGTTCGTCACCTCCGACAAAGAGTTGGCAGATATCTTTACCAAGCCTGTGTCTACTTCATTCTTCCACATTTGTGACAAGCTGGGCATGATCGATATCTATGCTCCAGCTTGAGGGGGAGTGTTAAAGTAGGCGGTCTGGCGGTCTGAATATGGCGGTCTGGAGACCGCGCGGTCTAGCGGTCTGGGGCTGACAGGCTGAATATCCAGTTGGTGGCGGCTATGGTTCGGCGGTCTTGCGGGTTGTCGCCAGCGGCTTGTATATCTGGCGGTCTGGCAATCTGGCGGTCTGGCAGTCTTGCGGTCTCCTACGGCATCTTCTCCTGGTCTGTCCGGGCGGTTAGCCTGTTATCTAACCGCGCGGACTGTGCGGTCTGTACATGTCAAACCGCCCAGTCTTTGTACATTTATTTAGTCCCACATTGTTAGTTTGTACTCTCCTCTATCTCCTCCATTCTATAAAAGGGAGGCCATACCTTTGTAAATGATATCTTTTTGGATAATAAAAATTTCAGTTATTCAAGCTTCCGGCCTGTTTTTCTAGTCGTTCTTCTCTATTTTTACAGACCTCTAGGTTCCTCCCCCTTTGCCCCTGGAAGACTCGATCCATCATACGCTGATAGGTAGCTTCCGCGTTCTTAACCCCAAAGGGCATCCTTTTATAGCTGAAACATCCCTCCCTCGTGATGAAGGAGACGTCCTTGACATCAGGAGGGTGCATTCAGATCTAGTGGTAACCTGAAAAAACATCTAGAAAACTTATAATAGAAAAACCAACGACTGAATCAACCAGCGCGTCGATCCGAGGCAGGGGGTAGCAATTCTTGGGGCATGATTTATTTAATAAAGAAAAGTCTATACACATGCGTCATTTTCCACCCCCTTTCTTTACCATTTTCACATTGGAGATCCAGCCTGGATACTGGATCTCTGAGATGAAGCCGGCCTCCAGAAGCTTCTTGACCTCCTCGCGGATGGGCTCCTCCAGCTTGGTAGCGATGGTCCTCATCTTCTAGCGAATGGGGCGCGGTGAATGGGGCGCGTCCGGGGGTCTAGGTTCAGGCGATGAAAAGCTACATCTGCATCGATGCCCGATATGTCAGCCGCGCTCCAAGCAAAGATGTCGACGTTGCTCTGGATGCAAGTCTGCATCCGTTCCTGGTCTTCGGGGCCTAGGCCCTCGCTGATCCGCACTCTTTGCACCTGGTCGGCACTGGTGAAGACTTACATCTCCACCACTTCCTCAGCCGGCTCAAGCCGCGACTGCTCCCAGCCGGCCCTTGCCTCCTCTTCCTTCCCAAGCTCATTCTCCCCTCCTGCTTCCTCAACTTCCATCGCCTCCCCAAGGCTCTCTTGCTGCTCAACCTCCCCGCCCCTTGGGGCCTCCATCTCAACTCCTCCTCCTCCTCCTCCTCGCTCCTCTACTTTCTCCTGCCGGCCCTCTTGCGGCTCTGACCCTTCGTCCCTCTGGACCTCCAGCACAGCTCCTCTTCCCTGCTCCTCCGCACTCTCCTCGCTCGCCTCCTCCAGGCTCACCTCCTCCCCTCCGACAACCTATTCCTGCGCCGTCATCTCCCTCTCCAACTCCTCCACCTCTGCCATCCAAGATATGGTGTTGACCTCCGTCACGTAACACTGCTTTGCCACCTTCGGGTCCCCCCTGATCCTAACCTGCACCCCTCCGTTGTTGAACTTGAGGAATTGGTGGAACGAGGAGGGGACGCAGCGAAAGGCGCTGATGAGGAGGAGCCCAAAGATGGCGTTATAACTGCTTGGGGCGTCCACTATAACGAACCAACAGTTCCGTGACACGCCCCCAACCTTCACATGCAGACCCACCCCTCCTACCTCTTTCCTCTCCCCAAACAACGGTCCGTACGTAGCCAGGACCCACTTTGCCTCGACCTTCATCTCGTCGAAGGCCTTCTTGAAGATCACATTCAAGGAGCTCCCGTTGTCTACCAGGATCCTGGAGACCGTGAAGTTTTCCACCGCCGTCTGGATCACCGGGGCGTCACAGAACGGGTCCTCGAAGTCTGACATATCTTCCGATGAAAAAGTAATTTTTTCCTTCGGAGGGGGAGCCTGGGAGGTCGAGGCGACCCCCCTTCGGAACATGGTCTGAAGGCTCCCCTTACGGGTTGCCTCGATCCTGACTCCGCCATGGATCACCCCGATCCCTCCCCGGGTTCCTACGTCCGCCCGGTCCTCGCACCTATCTTCTCCCGCTTCCTGCTGAACCTCCACGATCCTTACCGGTGGATCCCGCCTCCCCATCCCCCTGACCTCTCTCATCTCCAAGAACTCTGGGCAAGTGGCCGTTGCGTGACCCTCCTCCTGGTGGAATTCACAGAAAGGCAACACCACTCTGCCCCCTCTTCCTTCTCCGCCTCCTCTTCTTCCAGCTCCTCCCCGAGCTCCCCTCCTTCCTCCTCTACCTCGGCAGACCTCCATAGCTTCTTGCTGTGGCGGGAAGTGACCCCTCTGTCCATGCCTCCACGCTGTCTGATCAAACCTCCTTGGCTCGCGGAAGTTTTCCCTCCCTTGGAAACCTCCACCCTGGCCCTGGGGGCGACCCTCTTGGGGTCTCCAACCCAACCGATTGTTTGGCTCCCGGGCCCCCAATCCTTGATGCTTCCCCTACCCTCGAGGCTCCTCTCTCCTTCTCTCTTCCCTCTGCTCCCTCTGTCTTCCTGCTCCCGGCTCCTTCACGTTATCCTCCGCCAACCTGGCCAGCTTTCTGGCAAAATCCGGTTTGGCCCTTTCGAAGTCTATCTCCTTCGCAGCCCTCTCCATGAGCTCCTCAAAAGAGAGGGGGGCATTCTCTTCAGCTCCATGCTAAAGAATCCCGACCTCAGCCCCAGGGTGAAAGCGAGCATCAGTGCATACCCAGGGACCTCCTGGACCAGGAGGATCACTTCCTGAAACCGGTCAACATAGTGACCCAACGTCTCATCTTGCTTCTGCCTCACCGCAAACAGGCACTCCGCCTCCTTCTTCCGCTTCTTCGATGTCGAGAATCTCAACAGGAACCCTCGACGCAAATCCTCAAAGCTGTAAATCGAGCTTGCCAGCAACTGGTGGAACCAGTCCCGGGCCTTCTCCTTCAACGTGATGGCAAAGAGCCGACACTTGAAGGCGTCTGTCATCTGCCTTATCGAAACAACGTCTTCAAACTACTGCACATGCTGCACAGGGTCATCCTTCCCCGAGTAGTAGGACATGTCGGGCTCCCGGAACCCCTCCGGAACCGGAGCCGAGATGATGAGCTCACTAAAAGGGATCTCGCCCCCTGCCTGTCGAGAAGGCACATCTCGCGGCCTCGGCTGGCTGGCCCGGTCTGCGCTGCCTTGCCTTGGGAAGAGCTCTCACGCAGCTACATCCCTCTCGTCGACCTCTGTCGGCACCTCCTTCCCGAGACGCTGCCCGGGAGCGTTCTCGCCCAAGAGAGGGACCACCTCTACTGTAACCTGAGGCGTAGCCCACTCGCTCCTTGCCGAAAAGGCCAAGCTGATGGTCTGTAGGACCTCTCGCCTAAAGTCCTCCAGCATCTTCCTTGTCGCCTCCTATCCTCGAGAAGGGGAACCTCCAGAGCCTGATCCTTCGCCTTCACCTCCGGCCATGGGACTCAACTTAAGATTTTCTTGCACTGGCTACCTTCCACGCTCATCGCACCAGAACTGTTGAAGACAAAATTTGACCTCAACGAAAGTTCGAAATAAGGGGTGTAACCAACACCTACTTCTCCCAAGCTCCGACCTCTAACTAGCGATAAAGGATAGAAACCGACCCAAAGCCTCAGCTAGGAGGTCCCACCTCTTACCCGGAAGATCTCTGAGCGCTTCCCCTCCAAAGCCAAATACTGGGCTTGGAGCTCCTCAAAAAGCTCTAGAGACTCTTGGAAAAATATGAAAGTTTGCTTTCTGAGGAGCCCCTGTGGGTCTATTTATAGCCTTCGCTGACCTGAAATTACTAAAATACCCCCTGACTGGTCTGCCAACAGCCAAACTCTGTTGTTCTGAGGAGCTAAATGCAGACCCTGGGGGCATACAGGTAATTTTACCTGAGGGCAACCATGTAATTTCACCCAGGGCCTTTCCCGGCGAGAGCCTTCCTGCCGAGAACTGAAGGCTCTCGCGCTTACTTCTAGCCGAGAACTATCCCGCTCTCACCCGGCGGGAGCTAAAAAAGAATACTCATGAATGCTATAAACTGTGCCTGCTCCCGCCCTCACGAGGCGCGAGCCTTCTCTCCTGCCTCTGGGCGGGAGTAGGCCTCGGCCGAAGCCCGACCTGTCTTGGCGGGCGTCGAGCTCTGCTCGACGAACTGCTCACCTGAGCGCGAACGATCTCGCCTCCCCCCTATACAAGAGCTCTCATGTTCTGAACCTGTTTGACAAACATCGAGCCCAGCTCGAAGAGACTTGAGCTGAGCTCGACAAAAGTCGAGCTCGACAAAAGTCGAGCTCGACAAAAGTCGAGCTCAACCCTGAATGGGAGAGAGCGGTCTTTCTTCACCTGAGGCTAGCCCAAAGCTAGCCCAAACCTAGCCCTGGGTGCTTTTGGGTCTCACTCAGCGAATATGGGGTTGTACAATCTTCTTCAACATTTTTTTACAAAAAATATGAGGTCTCCCAAGTACTTTCTGGGAATTGAGATTTCCTGGAAGCACAATTCTGTAGTACTCTCACAGCGAAAGTATGTTGTGGATCTTTTAAAAGAGACAAGTCTTCTTGGGGATAAACCTGCTCGGTGTCTAATGGTCGTTGGTGGTGACAAGTGTTGGAGTGAAGATTCACCTCTCCTTGCAAATATCACCGAGTACAGACGGCTTGTGGGAATACTCATTTATCTGAAAGTCACAAGACCAGATATTTGTTATGCGGTAGGAAGGTTAAGTCAGTTTATGCAAACTCCCAAGCAGTGTCATCTACAATTATCTCTACAATCTTAGAATATGTGAAATGATCTCTAGGAAAGAGGCTTCTGTTTCAGAAAAATAATAATTTAAGGGTTGAAGTCTATTCTGATGCTAACTATGCAGATGACAAGGGGGACAAAAAATCTACGTCTGGTTTTGTACCTTCGTAGGAGGAAATCTAGTAAGCTGTAAGAGCAAAAAACAATCTGTAGTCTCCAGGTCAAGTGTTGAAGCTGAATACAGAAGCATGACTTTGACTACCTGTGAGCTAAAGTGGTTACGAGTACTGATGCTTGATTTAGGAGAACTTAATGATCATCCTCTGTCAATGTTTTGCGACAACAAAACGGTCATATATATTCCAAAGAATCCAGTGTTTCATGAAAAGACAAAACATATTGAAGTAGACTGCCACTTTATCAGGGAAGAAGTATTGAAGAATCAGATCTGCAGTCCGTTTGTGACCTCTAACAAATAGCTAACAAATGTTTTTACCAAACCAGTGTCTTCTTTTTCGGATGTCTGTGACAAGCTGGCAATGGTTGACATATACGCTCCAGATTGAGGAGAGTGTCAGAAACTGTGCAGTCTTGGCGGTCTGGCGGCTAGAAGTGACGGACAGGCTTGGCGAAATGGCGGCTAGCAGTGGCGGACAGGCTTGGCGAACTGGCGGCTTAGCCCTCGCAGTTAACCTCTATTAGAACGCGGTATCCTGGAAGTCTGTTTAGGCGGACCGATTTGGCAGTCTGGCAGACTAGCAGTCTGGCGACTAAGTGATGATGGCCAGCTTATCCGGCAGATCTGGCTTTGTTGTTGTACAAGTGGTCTTGCCGGGCTAGCGGCAAGAACTCGCGGTCTGGTGGTATTCTTGAGGGTAACCGCTGGTAGTGGTTTGCGCCAAGTTGTAGCGACCATCAGTGACAAAAAAAAACTAATCTCAAGTTAGAGTTCAAAGTTCATGCAGAAGAAATTTAATAATGTTTCGACTGACATCATCACAGAAATACAGTTTAAGACGCTGACCATTCTGTTGGACGGGGCGAGCCTCTGGGTCTAAGTTGAGGTGGTGGCAGACAATGTCTGCATCGATCCCCAGCATCTATGCGGCGCTCTAGGCGAAGATGTACACATTCTTTTGGATGCACTCCAGCATCCTCTCCTGATCTGTTGGGGTCAGCCCCCCGCTGATGTGGACCTTCTCCACCCTACTCCCGAGGGTGAGAACCTCCATCTCCACTACCTCCTTCGTAGCCTCCAGTTGGTACTGTTGATTCTAACCGTAGTCTGGCGGTTAGGTTATGCTAACCGCCACTATTGCCCAGGAGAGGACTACTACAATGGAGGCGGATAAAGGCCAAAACAAGTACATTGGTGGTGGAAACTTTGTAGTCGTGCGGTTAGATACTTCTAACCGCACAGTCCGCGCGGTTTGTTTTTATGTATCCACCTAGTCACATATGACAGTCGTTATATTTTCTCTCTCTTATTTTCTCTCTTCCAACGTTTTTTATAAATAGAAGGCATACCCTTTTATTATTTAACTTTTTGGAGCAACAAATTTCTGTTATTTAACTTTTTCTCACAAACAAAAACAAAATAGCATGCTTCATGACATCTTCGCCGCGTGTGCGTAACAGGGGGGACTAAAGAAAGGAGTAAAATGAGCATGATGCAACATGATAGCTACACCTAGGCATCTTGCTCTAGATCTAATAGCATGTGGAATTAAATATAATAAGATTTAATCATCTTAACATAGTTATACACATACATATACCATTTTTTTATGTCAACAGAGGAACAAAAAACACCCTTGTATTCACACATACAAATATTTAATATATGGATGATGTAGGACAAGAGTCACACCTGCCTGCCACCCTGGAGTCCCAGCAGGGGGGCCACCTTGGCGTCGCACCAAGGCGGCTTCATCAGGTCGCGACCCATACACCCAACCCATCCTCGGTCCCACAACAGGGCTGATAGGTTGTTGAGGTCGGGGCTCGATCCCCCGAACTCCTTGATAAAGAGCTCTCATGGGAGCTCCCATCACCAACTGACCCACGAATCAGTTGATGAGAGCTTGCAAGAGAGCTCTTTATCAAGGAGGTCGAGGGATCGAGCCCCGACCTCGACAACCTATCGGCCCTGTTGTGGGACCGAGCATGGGTTGGGGTGTACGGCCCGCGAGCCTGATAAATCTGTCTTGGTGTGACGCCAAGGTGGGCCCCGTTGTGGGACTCCAGGGTGGCAGGCTTGTGTGACGTCTGTCCTACATCATAAAAGTGCACTTTTATGATGCAGGACATACGTCACACCTGTCTGCCACCCTGGAGTCCCACCAGGAGGCCCACCTTGGCATTGCACCAAGTCCCACAGGCCGTACACCACAACTCATCCCCGGTCCCACAACATGGCTGATAGGTTGTTGAGGCCGGGGCTTGATCCCCCCAACCTCCTTGATAAAGAGATCTCATCCCAGCTCCCATCACCAACTGATCCTCAACAACCTATTGGCCATGTTGTGGGACCGAGGATGGTTTGAGGTGTACAAGCCCTGACCATGATAGAGCTGCCTTGGTGCGATGTCAGGGTGGACCCCTTGGTGGGACTCCAGGATGACAGGCAGGTGTGACGTCTGTCCTGCATCATAAAAGTGCGGATCAGTTGTTGATGGGAGCTCGCATGAGAGCTCTTTATCAAGGAGGTCGGGGAATCGAGCCCCGACCTAAACAACCTATTGGCCCGGTTGTGGGACCGGGAATGGGTTGGGGTGTACGGGTCGTGGCCCTGATAAAGCCATCTTGGTGCGACGCAAAGGTGCACCCCCTGCTGGGATTCCAGGGTGGCAGGCATGTCCATCCTGCATCAATGGATCTCTATCACTTATCCTTCTTGAACATTCTAATTTTGGATTCATGACTTGCTAAAGTAATTATGACGTAATCACAAACCATAGCATCTTGGGCTGTTATTTCCACTCTCAAGTCCACCCGCGCACGTGCTTCTGCCAATCTTACTAAACTTTCCAATTGTCTTGCAGTGATAGGAGTGCTATCAGCTGAAGTATTATGGTCTCTTAATCGCAAATAAAATTTCTGCAATATTTCTGCGGCTGGCCTGGACATCCTAAGGAAAAAATAAAATTTTGACAAGTCAAAGCATTTCAAAAGAAGATATGTTCATGTAAATCCTTAATAAATCAAGCACCTGGGAAATATGAAAGTCCTTCCATAAGCAATGTACTTGCGGAGAAGAGGGACTGGTAATGGAATAAAATCTTTATCTTTTGCTAGGTTGAGCCTGAGACGTGAAACCAGGGTTCCACGTTGAACTCCAAATGAAATGTCTCCACTGGATCCCAACACTGTATGAATGATTTCAAGTTCATCTATAAATTTTATACATTACTTTTTGAATCAAGTTATACTAGAAATCAAGTAAAGCAACCTCTACTTAGCTTCTTAGCAGGAAGCAATTGTTCCTCATTTCCTGTGTGCAGCTGCACGAAATGAATATTAGATAATATATCAACTAGCCAAAATGCATAGAGTTCCATGATTTAAAGCTCAGTGTTGAAGTACAGAACAAACTTCATGAATCAGAATGAAGTCTTATTCCCTTAAATATAGGTAGAAAGGATACAAAACAAAACAGTCTAAACAATGTGGGGTTAATCAGGAAACACATACAAAATTAAAAATAGCTCGTAATTAAAATGCTAACAGTTAGCATAAAGAAAAATTAAGCAAAATGCGCAGACATTTCATACATGTGGGACTTGATTACGAACCAACAGAATTAGGCACCGGAGTGGCACTTTACATTGCAAACGAAAACCAAATCAAATATCCCATCAATAGCATTGTTCTTTGCTATCCATCACGAGTAAATTTAAAATCTCGAGCAATCGGATCAGTATACTTTAATAAAAATTATTTGAATATTCCAAACCACATTGTCCATTTTGTATGAGCCCATAGTATAGAGGAATAATACTGATTCAATTCATCAAGAGAGGTCTTACTCATACATATACTTGAGTAAAAAGGAAACCTAAAAACAGAAAAAGACCAAACTATCCCGATTGAGGTTTAATATACTAAGGACGACTTGGAATAAACTACATAAATTACAACTCTCTCCCTCAAGTCGGTCGGAAGATGTCGGTCATCTCAAGATTTTGAATATCATCGGTAAACACATCACACCCCAAGCTTTTGGTAAACACATCGATCAGCTGATCTTTGGAATGAACAAAAAGAGTGACAACTGTCTTTTTATCTAAGTGATCTTTGATAAAGTATCAATCAACCTCAACATGCTTTGTCCTGTCATGTTGGATTGGGTTATGAGCGATGTTAATAGCTGTCTTATTGTCACAAAACAAGAAGAAAGGGGGTATCTCAGAGAAACTCAAATCTTGTAATGATATTTTGCCTCTGCACTTGATCTAGCCACAACATTCTGCTTCTTGTTATGTCAGGTCACAAGCTTTCCACCAACAAAGGAACAATATTCTGTTGTGGAAATTCTTTCATCCCGGCATCCAGCCCAATCAGCATCAGTAAAAATTTCAATCTTAAAGTTGTTCTTAGAGAATAAGAGATCACGACCAGGGGCTTTCTTCAAATATCGCAGCGCGCGATACACAGCTTCTTGATGTCTGATCCTAGGAGAATGCATATATCAGCTAAGGATACCGACCACAAACGTAATGTCAGGGCATGTGTGAGATAGATATATAAGTTTTTCAACCAACCTTTGATAACGTGATACATCTGCGTGATCACCATCACCATCTTCCTCAATCCTGTGATTTTCCTTCATAAGTGTGATTTTCCTTCATAAGGGTGTTCGCGGGAACATAACCAAGCACACCAGTCTCCTTTAGTAGATCCAATATGTACTTCCGTTGGATATAAAGATATCCTGCTCGGATCAAACTACCTCGATACCCAGAAAGTATCGTAATCTTCCCAAGTCTTTCACTTCAAATTCAACAAATAAGAGTCTTAAGATTAGCAATCTCTTCTGTGTCATTTCCAGTAATCACAATGTCATCCACGTCTGATCAAATTCAGCTTGCTTGTACCCAAACTTGAACATTGCCACAAGAAATCTCCCGAACCAGGCCTTTGGTTATTGCTTCGTGCCATATAAGGACTTTTTAGGCGGCAGACAAGCCCTTTAACTCATTTCTTCACAAAACCAGGAGGGAACTTCATGTACACCTCCTCATCAAGCTCATCGCGGAGGAACGCATTCTTAATGTCCAGTTGGTGGAGGTCCCAGTCTAGGCAAGCAGCACACGATAATAATACCCGAATGGAGTCCATCTTTACTATAGGAGAAAAGGTCTCCTGATAATCAACTCCCTGAGTCTGAGTGTATCCTTGAGCGACCATACGTGCTTTGTACTGTTCCACCTTGCAATCTTGTTTCTGCTTAACAGAGATGACCCACCGGGAACCTATAGCTTTCTTTCTTGAAGGGAGAAAAGAAACATCCCATGTGTGATTTTTGTCCAAGTCAGACATCTCATCTTGTATAGCCAGTGTCCAAAAAAGCTATCTCCAAAGCTTCCTGCCATATCTTAGAAAGAACGACTATGGAAAATGGGACGAAACAAAAGTCTGATGAATCAGTGTAAGATGATGGCAAGCCACATGACTAGAAATAGAATGTTGTGTACACGTAACTTTACCTTTCTTTAGTAATGCAAGGGGGATATGCTGATTAGCATCATCAGAATTTGAGTCTGAAGTTGGCACTGGTAGAGGTGAAACTGTAGTAGCCTGTATACCTGAACGACAATTGTATGCGTGGGGAAAATGAGAAATTGTAGTAGAGGAGTCTGGTACCGAGATAGAAGCTATGAGTGTCGGAGTGGAAGGAATAAAAGGGATGGAAGAGAGAAGAGGAAGAGGAGCAGGAGTAACATCTGTATCACCACTACTCTCCCCCTGATGAAAAAGGTGAGTCGAAGGCAGAAAATAGGATTCCCCCTCCCGGAAGATGACATCCATGGTACAGAACATACGCCGGAAGGGGAATGATAACAGCGATATCCTTTGGTCGTAGAAGAATAGTCCAGGAAGACACAACGTTGAGCCCGATGGTCAAGTTTGCCGCGATGGGGTTGGTGCACATACACAAAAAAGACACACCCAAAGACACGGGGCGTCAAATTGGAAGTAAGAACCACGTCGGAGGTGGAGAGACGAGCTAGAGGAGTAGTAAAGGAAAGGACACGGGAAGGAAGACAGTTGATAAGGTGAGCAGTTGTAAGTATCGCATCACCCCAATAAGATTTAGGAAGGTGCATAGTGGCTAGGAGACAGCGAGCAACCTCGAGGAGGTGCCGATTTTTACGTTCGGCCACTCCGTTTTGAGTAGAGGTGTGAACACACATTTACTTGCAGATGATTCCGTGAGTGGTGAGGTAAGAGCCAAAGACATCACGATCATCATACTTCCCCCCATTACCACTTCGAAGAACACAAATAGAGGTATTAAATTGAGTTTGCACCGTTTTATGAAACGCTTGAAAGCAAAGAAAAACTTCATTTTTCTTTTTCAACAGTTAAACTCATGTAGTGCGCGAGAAACAATCAATAAAAGTGACAAAACATCGAAAACAGATAAAGATAAATGGGTGGATGACCCCCAAACATCAGAATGTATAACATCAAAAGAAATGCAACTAGGGGAAGAAAGATACGAAGAAGTATGTCGCACATGTTTAGACATATAACATACATCACAAGCAAAGTTCTGAAGAAAAGGTAAAAAAAGCAGGAAATAATTATTACAAAAAAATGGAGGACGAATGTCCTAGACGCAGATGCCAGCGAAGAACATCATCAGCAGTAACAATACAACTGGAAAGAGTGTGAGAGAGAAGATGGATGTCCAGGTAGCACAAGCCTTACAGTTCCTACCACTGTCAATGTTCCTCTTCGTACCCAGTTCCTAAAAGACACAAGAATCAGGAAAAAAAAGTTACCGAGCAATTAAGAGATTTTGTAATATTGCTACAGGAGAGTAAATTGCAAGGAAAAGAGGGAACATGAAGAACAGAGGGAAGAGAAATGGGCGGAGAACAAGAGATGCTGCATTTGCCCGCAATAGAGGACAAAGAACCGCTAACATAAATTACTTTGTCCTTACCAGACAAAGCAGTATAAGAGAGAAAGCTTGAAGAAGACACAGTCATGTGGTGTGTAGCACCAGAGTCGAGCACCTATTCAAAAGGTGAGGTGGAGACAGCATGAGCACTACACATAACAATGGTGGCAAGAGAAGTGAACCTCCGGTGACAACATCGGGCTGAGAGTGAAGCAGGCGACGAAAGACATCCAATTCCTGTGCTGTAAGAGAGGTTGAAGCGGAACACTGGGACTCGTCATACGCATCCGTAGTGTAAGCAACATCATGAGAACGGTAGCTACTGTGTCTATGGCACCCGCGGACTGGTCCACGACCACGCCCACGTCCAGAAGATGTCGGATGCGTATGAAGTTTGAAACATGCCTTCCGAGAGTGTCCCCTTCAACCACAGTAATCACAGGTGGGCACAGAAGATCTAGGAGTGGGAGTATTACCACGACTAACACTAGTCAGTGCGGAACGATAGGGATGAGCCATAACACTGAGGGACTTGCGGCGGTCTTCATCACCCAGAACCAGGTTGAATGCCTCCCAAAGAGAGGGAAAAGGAGAGAGGTGGAGAACATGCGTTTGTACCATATCAAATTCCATATTCAAGCTCATCAAGAATACATGAAGACGTAATCGATCCTCCTTTTGCTTTAACTGAACGGCATCAACAATACACGCAGGAGTAAAATGCGTAAAGTACTCTAGCTCTTGATAAAGGCGCTCAAACTCCAAGAAGAATGATGAAACGGTCATCGATCCTTGCCGCAACTCCAAAATGCGGCAAGTGAGCTCATATACCTAGGTGAAATTGCCAATATGAGAATACATTTCGTGGGCACGGGTCCAGATCTGAAATGTCGAGTCCATCAACATATAGCTCGGGTATACCATAGGAGACATCGAATGTAGGAACCAGGAGACACCAAGAGAGTTGAGAGAATCCCAACGCTTCTAGGAGGGATCAGTCTTGAGGGGCTCCTTAAACGTCATATCAATATATCCAAACATCCGTTAGTTATGAATGACATGTTGGGCAGCGCGGGACCATTCAAGATAATTCGTGTCATCTAAGGGAACCGTAGTAATCTTCAAGGAGCTGGAGTGGTCATGAGGTCACTGAGGGTCACTCATCTAAGGCTGGATCACACCAGAGAAGATATAGAAGAATCAGGATCACCCGTTTCGCAAAGAGAGCTCTTAGATCACACGAGGAAGGGCTCTCAGATCAGTAACATCTAGGCAGCAACGACAACATAAGGGCAACAACGAGATCAGTTTGGGGCAGCTGCGGGATCCAATAGTGTCAAGGCAGGACGACACCAGCGGCGGCGTAAAGGCAGCAGTAGCGAGAACCGGGAACGGCAGCGTCGAAGAGCACGAACAGTGGCAACGAAGAGCAGCAAGAGAAGAGGGGCGACAGAGAGCGGTGGCTTCACTGGAGGAAGGTGGCGTCATCCACCTCAGCAACCGACAACGGCGTCGGTTCCGTCCGTTAAGCGCATCAGCGGGTCGAGCACGAACCGCGGCTCAGGCCTGCGGATGAGAGGAGACGACCGATCCGGGAAGGAGATGCGAGCGGGAGATCTGAGCGGGCAGATGCAAGAGGGAGACGCAAGAGGCACGGGCTGCAGATGCGATTAGGGTTTCTTTGCTCTGATACCAAATAGACAGGAATAATACCGATTCAATTCATCAAGAGAGACATTACTCATAGATATACTTGAGTAAGGAGGAAATCTAAATCAAAAAAAGACCAAACTACCCTGATTGGGGTTTAATATACTAAGGACGACTTGGAATAAACTACATATAAATTACAACTCTCATTGCCCTCCATGCCGCCACACATATATTTCGGATCTTTTTAATAAAATGTCTGTCAACTTCAACATATTTTATCCTATAATGTTTGTTGAAGAAAGTTAAAGAAAATATGTAAAAAAAACTAAAAACAAAAGGCCCTTTGTAAGTCCCAGCTTAGACCCATTTCCTCTTTAGGATTTAGTCCACATCTTAGAATGGGGTTTTCTCTCATTCCTCTCTTGCTATATAAGTGTACAAATACATGTATGTATCAAGTTTTTTGAAAAATAAAAATCCAAGAATATTTCCTAAATTCCTATTTTGTATTTTTCTACAAGGTATCAAAGTTGTGCTATGGCTCGTGCAATAACTCTGTCTGGGCGGTTCAATAATTCTTAACCGCAACCTTGGGTCTCGTGGGTCTTCCTAGTGTTTTCCATCCTTCCCCTCTGCTTTTACAGTCATTCCCGTCTGCAACGTTAGGCCCCGCCTGTCTGGGTAGTTAAATAATTATTAACCGCAGCCTAGGGTCTTCCTAGTGTTTTCCATCCCTCCCCTCTACTTTTATAGCCATTCCCGTCTGCAACAATAGGCCCCGCGTGTCTGCCGATCTCTTCTCGTTGTTCCTGCTTAGTGAACCTCCCGCTAGTTCTTTCTCGCCCTGTATGCTCGCTGAGCTTGCGTGACTTCTTTCACCACACCGATTCTGCTCGTCAGGTCTTATAATCCTACTATTGGCAGTGCACATTCCTACGGTCAAGCCCGTTTGTTTTCTGTTGTCTTCTGCCAGACAGATTCCTTCTCCTTCTTGCCGCTTACTTGTTGTTCGCAGCCACAGCTTACTCGCAGTTAGCTGCTCATCTCTTACTCGCCTATCTATCCACTTGCTTGACGTCAGTGTGCGTCTATTCCTCCGCTTCCAACACGGCTTCTTGCCACTTGTTTGCCTGGGGTCGTTGTTCGCCGCTTCTAGCCGCTAGATCGTGCAACTTCTTACAGTTGTCGCTTGTTTTCTCTCCTGCCACAGCTGTCTGGCCGCTAGATTCTCTTTCTGATCGCTAAGGCCGACAAGTTCTTATCACAGAAGTACCTCCTGCTTGTCGCTACAGCCCGACCGTCGGGTCTTCTCTAGCTTGTTGCGTCACCGCGTACCGTTCTCCTCTGTCTAACCGTTGAAGGTTGCCTGTTGCTGCTTTGGTTGGATCTCCAATGGCTCAAAAGGATGTCATGTCTCTTCCAACCCTACTCCAGCAGTCACCTCTCTCTCCTTTTTCTCCTTCATCCTTTCGTAGAGGTAGCACCTCTTCTCGAGGTAGAGGTCGACACAATCGCGCTACACTTTTGTGCACCTACTATGTCAGGATGGTCATCTCAAAGCCACTGTTACCGTCTGCACGGCCTGCCACTTGCCCCACATGCATATATTACAATACATGCTCCAAACAGTAATCAAACTGACATTGATATGTTGTGCACACAACTCCAACAACTTCAAGGAATGATCAGTCATTCTTCTGCCTCTGTTGTGTCTACCTCAGATGATGGTATCTCCTGTCTCACTCATAGTTCATCTTGGATTTTAGATTTCGGTGCAGCACAACAAATATTACCCTAATGAAGCCTTCTCAATACTTGAACTCAAGACATTCCAAGTTTATCATTGTTGTCAAAGGATACACCACCCCAGTGTCTGGATCAGCCAATATCACTCTTACTCCCTCCATCACTCTTCGCTTGGTTATTCATGTTCCAGGATCTCCTTTCAATCTCATCTCTATTATCCATCTCACTCGAGACCTTAATTGTTATATAACTTTCTCTTCCACCTCTTTTGTTGTGCAGGATCGAAAGACGCATCATATCATTGGTAAAGGACAATTGTTGAATGGGCTCTATATTCTAGACCCCCTTCGATGTTCTTTCATCTACTAGCTTTGTTGACAGGCATCGACATCTTGGGCATGCACCTCTTCCCATCCTCAAAAAAGCTCTCACAGATGTGTCCCTCAAATACTTTACATGCGAGTCTTGTATATACGACAAATAACATCGTTCTATTTTTTCACCTGATTGTACTCGGAGCGCTGCTCTCTTTGCTTTAGTTCATTCCGATATTTGGGTTCCCAATAAAACTGCAAGTGTTTCTGCTTATCGTTACTTCATTGCATTCATTGACGATTAATCTCGTATGACATGTTTATATTTACTTTGTGATCGCTCTGAACTACCTCGTGTGTTTCGTGTCTTTATTATTGAGACTCGCAACCAGTTTTCTACCAATATTAAACTATCTGAACTGAAATTGCACGTGAATACACAAGTCATGTGTTTTCAGACTTATGTGCTGAGTTTGAGATCATCCATCAAACCTCGTATGCGTATACCCCTCAACAAAATGGTGTTGTAAATGCAAGAATCGTCACCTTCTTGAAGTCAAACGCTCCATTATCTTCGAAATTAGTGTACCCCAACTTTATTGAAATTTCATGGAGTCTACAGCCTGCTACCTTATTAATCGCACTCCCTCCTCCATTCTCAACTTTTCAGCTCCCTTTAACATTCTTTTTTCCACCAAACCCCCTTTTCCACTCACACCTCGTGTCTTCGGTTGTGTTTGCTATGTTCATAATCTTGGCCCGTCAACTGACAAGTTTGCTTCACGTGCCACAAAATATATATTTGTCGGGCACTCTCGCACTCAGAAATACTATGTTTGCTACTCTCCCAAGGATCGCAGGGTTGTTACTTTTGTTGATGTCACATTTCTCAAAGACCATCTTATCATTCTCTGCCTAGTGAACCTTCACTATCGCCTCTACATCCGCATCCTACTGTTCCTGTTACTTATAACTTATCACCTCTCCTTGCACTCTAATCTCAAACCTACAACCAAAACCACCTCTGATACGCGAGTATACTCATTGTACTCCTTCGTCTGCTGCTCTGCGAGAGATGCCCTCTAATAATGATATGTTGCGGCCTGCGGATCTGGCAACTGTCATTACTGCTCACCCGATGGAGAATTATATCTCTTTACACCGCCTCTCTCCAGAGCTCCGACATTTCGCAACATCTTTAACCTCTATTTTCACCCCTAATTCTGTGCAGGAGGTTCTCCAACATCCTGGGTGGAGGGAGGTCATGGATGAGAAAATGTCTGCTATTTGAGCAAACCGAACTTGGGATCTTGTCCCTCTTCCTCCTGGCCAGAATTGTGTGGGTTGTAAGTGGATATTTGTCATCGAACATGGCCCGGATGGGACAATACAATGTCTGAAGGCTCGTCTTGTGCCTCGTGGCTTTACTAAACAACATAGTCTGGATTTTGATGAGACCTTCTCTTCGGTCACCAAACTAAATATTGTTCATGTTTTGATCTCCCTCGCTGTTCATCGACACTGAAAGTTGTCTCAATTGGATGTAAAAAATGTTTTTCTCAATGTCGATTTGCAAGAGATTGTCTATATGCAACAACCTCCCGGATTTGAGACCACGGGGAAGTCTCTTGTATGTTGTCTGAAGAAATCTCTTTATGGTTTCAAATAGCCTTCTCGGGCATGCTTTGACAAGTTTAGACATATTGTTCGTATTGTTGGGTTCACTCGAAGTTTAACCGACCTTTCTCTATTCACTCGTCATCGTCCAACAAGCACAGTGATTCTCTCGGTGTATGTTGATGATATTTTGATTGCAAGAGATAACCCTACAGAAATACACATGATCAAACAATATCTGGCTTCTGTGTTTCAATCTAAGGACCTAGGAATTCTATGGCATTTCCTTGGTCTCGAGGTGGCACGGCGTCCTGATGGACTTGTTCGATCTCAACGAAGGTACTGCCTTAACTTGCATTGTGATGTTGACTACTCTGGATGCAAGCCTACTGACACTCCTATGGATATCAAGCGCAGGCTCTGCGCTCATGCCTCAAACTCCAATCTACTCTTTCCAAACTCAGAGTATTATTGTCGTCTTGTGGGAAAACTAATATATCTCATTGTTATGAGACCTGATATATCATTTGATGTTGGAGTTATCAGTTGATTTATGGATGAACCATGAATCTCTTCTCCAGGCAGTTGAGTGTATCCTTCGATACTTGAAGACTGTCACTGGACAAGGGCTTGTATACAAGACTTTTTCATCTCTTTGATCTCTTATTGCATATTCTGACGCTGATTATGTTGGTTTATTGGATGATCATCGTTCCACAAGTGGATACTGTATTTACTTTGGTGGGCACCTTATCACCTGGCGCAACAAGAAGCAGCCGGTAGTTGATCGCTCATCTGCAGAAGCTGAGTATCGATCAATGGCCTTTGTTGTATCTGACCTCACCCGGTTGGAAGGTCTTCTAAGTGACCTAGGTGTTAAACTTTCCTCACCAGCCATTCTCTATTGTGACAGTCAAGATGCTATACATATTGCAAAAAATCCTGTTTTTTATGAATGTACCAAACAAATTGAAGGTGATTGTCACTTCATTCATGAGAAGGTTCAACTGAAGAAATTTAAATTGAAACATATTCTTGTTGCTAGACAAGTTCCTGATATTCTCACTAAAACATTACCATGACTATCATATTATCAGTTCATATCCAAGTTTGGTGCTTACGATTTGTATGTTCCAGCTTGCGGGGGAGTGTTGAAGAATGTTGAAGAAAATATGTAAAAATAAAGGCCCTTTGTAAGGCCCAACTTAGGCTCATTTCCTCCTTAGGATTTAGTCCCACATCTTACAAGGGGACTCTCTCTTTCCTCTCTTCCTATATAATTGTACAAATACATGCATGTATTCAAGTTTTTTGAAAAATAAAAATCCAAGAATATTCCCAAATTTCTATTTTGTATTTTTCTACAAAGTTAATAAGGTTATGAACTATGTTGATGACACCCTTGTTATCACAAATAATGAGAGATGGTTGGCTTTCACTACCCTTCGGTAGATATCATGCTTCTCCAGATCTTCTTATAAGATTACATTAGTAGAATCCCAATAGACGATCTATGGATGGTATTTGACAAATTTAGTAGAACTTCGTCAAAATTTTAGTCTTTGAGTCTCTGCCTGCAAGAACTTTAATGTACATGAAGTAACCTAAATGTAAGACCTTTTTATACATATATTTAAGGTAAACCCTATATCACTTTAGATATGATCTATTTCAATAAATCATGAGGCTATTCCTGTAGTTTGCGAAAGAGTGGACAACCAAGCTTGGGGAACCGCTATAAACTCCAAAGCCCTTTTTCGGCAACTTACTCTACAACACTATATATTTGTTTTTTTTCTTAATATTGTGTAGTCTCCTTGAAGATAAGATGTGAGAAGCTCGACTAAGATGGTTTGGACACATACAAAGGAGACCATTGGAGGCACATGTTAGGCATTGTGAGAGTCTAGTCACAAGGCATGTTAAACGAGGGGGGAGACTAATAAAGACTTGGAATGAAACTGTAAGGAAAAACATGATGTACTTGGGCATTAGTGATATTATGACAAAAAATAGGGTAGAATGGCGAAAAAGGATCCATATAGCCGGCACCAATATAGTGGGATAAAGGCTTGAGTGTTGTTGTTGTTTTGTTGTATTGTGTTGCATCCTTAGTTGATTGTACTCAAGAAGGGAGAACTCATTTTTAAGGATGATGTAAATTCAATTGATTCATTGTGAGTGACAGTAGAAGCTAATACTAAGTGCTACAATCATATGTTGATCATAAAAGTACATTCTTAGCCCAAAGGATGCATAAAGAATAAATAAGGGGGTTGTTATAAGAAAACACGATTTTCCTATTAGCAACTCAAAAAAATCCAGTTTAAATGAAACAGGTGTTTTTTAAACAACGGTGTGTTTTATTAGAAACAAAACCCCCACTGACAGAAACCCACGCTCCCGCTCCCGACCAAACCCTAGTTTCACGATATCGGGTTTGAGGTCGGCGCTTGCTGCTTCGAAAGAGAAGGAACTGCGTTCCATCTCCTTCTTCCTGCACAATTTTCATTAGCCGACTCCTCTGTGCTGGCCATTTCCCCATGTTTGTGTCCACCTCATTTTTGTTTGCTTTCATCTCAGTTTCATGTGTCATTTTGTTAGCCGACGTATTTTAGACGATGCTCCCACGCATTCTTTACTGCCAAGTCAAGTTTGATGCAGTTTCCTTATTCCGGTTTCGTGTTAGTTCGGAAATCATGGCATTCAGATTTATCTCTTTTATTTTGTATCTTTTCCGATTTCTCATCTTCTTGCATGCACTGTGGAAGAATTGCCAAAATGAGTGGGGAAAGATGAGTATACAATAGGTTCATAGCAAATGGTGGTTCAAAACCTAAAAAGAAATTAGCATTATAGAAGCATACTAGCAAGAACCTCCAGGTTCAAAATCAATGGTTTAAATTGATAAATCATATACCGGAGGTTATTTGTTCTAAATTTTTTGTCTGTTCTAAATCTATGTTTTTCTTTGCTTTTTATTCTAGGTGCATGTGATTTGTAATCAGAAGTTCTCAAAGTACTAATTGCTTAGAGTTTTTTATTTTTATTTGGTTTGCTGATAATAAAAAAGTTTGCATATAGCCATTTGCAAAAAGAATAGTTTGTTAATAACTAAAGTTCATTTATAATCAAAAGTGGTTTTTGATTAAACACACCTAAATATCAAATTCTTCATCCACATGCATGAACATGTATTTCAACACCTACTAAGCACCAAAACCTTCATGTTCACACTATCATTTCTCTCTCTCCATTTCTCTCTCTTTCTTTCTTCTCTATTTATAAACACATGATCAACATGTTGAAGCCGGGAAAATTCCTTACTCCAAAATATTCGGATCAATGAAACCTAAGGTTACTAATTTTGTGTTCCGACGCCACAATTTGGATGGCTAGCGCGGGAAAGAGAAAACTGTTTATAAGCACACCCCAAATGCTCCAGTAGAGAGGTCCCACCACATACATGGAAGTTTGGGAGAAACTTCCCCTCCGCAACCAAAAGTTGGGCGAGGTACGAGAAATTCACGGACTTGGCGAGTATCCAACTTGGGAAGACCCCAACCTCTTCCAAAAGTGTCATTTCTAGTACCCATAGGGGTCTATTTATAGAGAAATCCTAGGGGGGGGGGGGGTATTGGCAAGTATCCAGCCTCTGTTAGCGAGTTACTAGGGTTACTCGTCCATACTGGCCCAAGCTCGCATCTGTTCGCTCAAGCTCGTCTCTGCTCGTCCAAGCTCGTCTCTACTCGCCCAAGCTCGCCTCAGCATGTGGATGAAGAATTGGTAGTTAATAGTTATTGGTTATTATTAAGAGTCATGTAGGCCTATTTAAAGACAAATGATGTTAGAACGAAGGTATCCATGAATTGGAATCTCCCTTGTTTTCTTGCTAAGAGAATCTAGTAGCTCCCTCTCTCTTCAAGCACAAATTGCTTAGACAACCAAAGTTCCGACTGTGTAATATCCCCTCATGCCCACCATTTTCTCTACCTTTGACGATCTCTCTAACTCATTATCAATGTATTACAAATTTTCCTGTAACATAGTAGTAGGTGAATTATGTAAGAAGTGTATCCAATTCGAGGATTTTTATCAGTAATTTGGTCAAAGAGGAAGCCATCCTGATGGGCCAAAAACCTTTGGCTAACCTCATACAGCATTATAAATAGCATAACAATGTACATCTTGATACCTTTTGATATCTCTAAGATTCACATGCGGGAATGAAACTTACAGCCATTATATGGTCAGACACTCGTTTATCAAGCACTTCATCTGGCTTATCCAGTAAAATAAAAACCAAGTCAAATCGTGATAGAAGAGCAGCACTCATTTTCAGGTTCTCGTTCACAGTTTTTGCACGGCTGCAGCAAGAAAAAGTAAGCTAAAATGAACAAAACATGGCGGGTACAGTAAAATTTTAACAAGAAAATATTCACAATTACTCAAGTACAACAAAATTATGCTTAAGTGAGAGTGCTTCATCCATCAATTAAGAGCAGAACAAAAGGAGCATAGCATGCATCTTGAAATAAAAACAAATCTCAAAAGAAGCACATCATTCAACATGAAATTTTTATAATGAACAATGAATGTGAAATATAAAATATTCCAAAATATTCTAACTTGAGGTGGGTGGAATCTAAACTAACATTTTAGAGATGATTTCTAATAGCATGCGTTGAATAGTTGATTTTCTTGATCTTAAGCTTTATATTTTTCCTTCAAATTATATTTGTGATGCTTAAATAATTCTGTCATTGAAGTCATATTTTCAGGGAAAGAGTATAATTATATGCTTCTTTACAATATATGCAAGTTATTTTTAAACATGTGGCGTCCTCAATCTCATATGAGGAATTAGTTGTAGTGCTCACATGCTTTTGATATGAATCCTCTAAGATTGATATAATAAATGTTTCATGCTTTTGTTATGAATCCTCCAAAGATTGATCTGCTAAATATTTCAAAAGGTTTTACAAAGTTTATAAAATATGCAAGATAAAATATCATGAATTTCTTCACTTATAATAATAGTGACAGTTGTTTCCATATCATGTTGATAGCTTTTAGGGAGGCTAAGACAACAATAGCAACAAACACACAGAAATGTGCCGGAAAATGACTATCAAAACAGTGAAGAACAAGAAAAGAAAAGACATGTCCCTCATAGTAATAAGGCAAAGGTGGACCCTAAACCAAATGGGCTGCACTGGAAGAACAAGCAGTAGAGTACAAACAAGAACTTGGTACGAGCTCCCAGTTTAATAGAAGTGGATTGACCTTTACATAAGCATACAGGACAATAAATCAAACGCCACATCTATTCAATAACAAAGAATTCCTGGATAGCGGATTTCAATTTTCGAGACCACCGGGAGAGGGAAACTGAGACAAATCATAAGAAGAAACCCAGCGGTAGGAAGAAACTTGGCGGTAGGAAGAAACAAGATACCATGGGCAACAACAACAGGAAATCATAGGGGAGGGGAGTCTAGAGACTGGTTAGCAATGAGAAAAGTGGACTCTCAGGAATGCATCAATCTCCCTCACTTGAAAAAGATATGCTGTCAATTCCCATATTTCTGCGTTCATCTTTAGCAGTTTTTCATCCTCTTGCTCAACAGATCATGCACTCTCAATTTGCACTAGTCCCCATTCCTCAACCAACCAAAGGACTCCTCATTTGTTACTATCATTTACCTGCAGATTATTTATGTCCATCACCACTACTATAAAGTATTTCTAAAAAAGACGACTGATAAGATTATACCATAGTTTATTTAACAAATCTTTTTGAGCTAAACACAGTTGTTGTCCAATGACACTCCAGCTAATAATATTAATATCCTTCATTGCATCACATTACAGGAGTCCTAATCAGGTGGATCTAGTAATTCACTCAACAACTCAACTCAACACTCAAGACTTTATCCCACTATAGTGGGGTCGGTTATCCATATTCATAAGGGTGTCTAAATTTTACACTGGCCGTCTACCTAACACAGCCCTCACCATTTTCATCCGGGTGGATCTAGTAATTCACTGTGAAAAAATAATTTTGAATGCCTCATAGGCAATCCCAAGGCCTTTTTAGATCCCCAAATGCTTTCTTTCTTGGTAATGAGAAGACTCCTCCAAGTCACTGTTTTAAATGTCCTCCGACTTGTACGAAAAATGTGCCCACATGTTGTTTTTGGGAGCAAAACAATATTTTTTTCTACGAAAATAGATTGTCCTTTTGTAAGATATGAGTCGACATATCCATTTTCCCGATATATTAGACGACAAGATTTTGAACAAAACCAGCCTATGTCGGTCCCAAGCCCGGATGAAAAATGGTAAGGGTTGTGTTAGGTAGACGGCCAGTGTAAATTTTAGTCACTCTTATGAATATGGATCATTTGAGAAATTGTGCAAAAGCTACGTTGTTCCCCTTAAGGAATGTGTCGCATGATCCGAATGCGGCATCTTAGCAAGGACCGCTGCATCTCCAGGATTTGAGTGGTGTTAAATTTGCAAGAGTCCTCATCGTATGATCCAAATGCGGCATCTTGGCAAGGACCGCTGCACCTCCAAGAGGACTTGGGTGTAGTGTTAAATAGGCAAAAGTCCTCACATATTGGACGTCATAGGGAAGCGTGTCATAGAAATTGTGGGCGACTTAGGTTTGGAAGTTGGAATATAGGTACGCTAACGAGGAAAATTATGGAAGTAGTTGATACAATGATTAGGAGAAGGATTAATATTTTATGTCTGGAAGAGACTAGATGGGTGAGAAAATGTTAGGAGAAGAGAGGGGGAAGAGAGATCTAGAGAGAAAGAGGAAGGGAAATTAGGGTTGAAGAGAGGAAATACCTTAGTTCTTGCATGCCTCCAAAAGAGAGCAGCCCGGATATAAATACCCGGGCCAAGGAGGGGTCGGCCGACCCCTCCAAAAGGGGTTGAACCTTTTGGTTCAGCCCCGGCCGGCCGGTTCACCGAGTGGGGGATGAACCAGATGGTTCAGGCTCGTTGTTGCTTTCCGACTCCTTGCGCCTACGAACATATTGACGCCCCGAGAAGCGTAACGGCGACGTAACATTCCCCTCCTCATCAAGAACCAGCTTGTCCTCAAGGTGGTAGTCGGGGTAAAGCTTCTTGAAGTCCAGCAAATCCACCCAAAAATTGTGCGCCGCCGAGAGGTCCTTCCACTTGACCAAGAGCTTGGGGCGGTACTCAGCGTCCCGCCGTTCCACTTGAGCAACAAAACATCCTCCGGAAGTGGGCGAAGCTCGCCCGCACTAGTAGCCTCTTGCAGAAGAGCACTCGGTTGGACATTGGCACCAACCTTCCGCTTGAGCAAGGACACATGAAAAGTTGGGTGAATGTGGGAACCCATAGGCAATGCCAACTTGTAAGCAACCGGCCCCACCCTGCTAAGTATACGAAAGGGGATGTAATACCTGGGAGATAACTTCTAATTAAGACGAAGAGCGACTGACAACTGTTGGTACGGCCGGAGCTTGAGAAACACTTCGTCGCCCATGGCAAACTCCCTCTCCTTGCGATGCTTGTCCGCCTGACCCTTCATGCAATCTTGGGCAAGGCGGAGGTTTTCATGTGATGTAGGATCCGTCCCGAAGGATACTACACGGAATGCGTGACCACGACTCTCGCAACGCTTAACGCTCTTCTACTCGCACGCTAACGAAACGCAGCAATATTCAACGATGTTATTTATCTTTCGCGCTAATATACGGGTAGCCGATCCACGCTTGGAACGGAGAATGGCTATAGGACAAAATCCTTTCCGGCTAAAAGGGGTAATATTAATCCCGGACGAGCGTTTGGAGTTGTACCAAAATAGATCCACCGAAGAAAGTTCACGATTCGAGAAAATGGTTGGATCTATCCCAACTAAAACAAAATAGCGAGGATCGCCAATCCTCTCGGAGTCTTCGGAAAAACCAAACGAAAATACAAACTATTTAAGAATGCACCGCGAAGAAATCAACGATTCAAAAGATCACGCAAAATTCTTCCACCACAAGAACTAACTAGGAAAGAAAACTCTTGAGTAGATGGTTTCGTTACCCCACTCGGAACGGTAGATCCGAGATATTCTGGATCCACACGAAACGATCGCTTTCCTTGGACGCGGCGGGAGATGCACCAAGGATGAAGAATTCGTTCGTCTTCTCCGCTTCTCGCCGGGGAGGTTCACCGACGGGCACCGTCTTCCTTTGTACTTGGCCTTCAAGATTGAAGGCGGCCGAACGTCGAAGGAGGAAAATATCGCCGAAGGAGTTGTAGAATAGGAGAGAAGAACACGAGGGTGGAGGAGAGCAAGGGGCGGCCAAGAGAAGGAGGAGAAGTGGAGAAAGGGGGGGGGGCCAAAATTTTGGAAGAGGGAGCAAGGGTTGGGCGGCTGTTTGAGAGGGAGAATGAGAGGGAATAGATTTAGGGCAACTCAATTTTAATTCATTCAAAATCTAAATGAAAATTACATAGTCCATGCCTTTTTATAAGGCTTACAACACACAAGGCTATTAGCAGCCCAACAACAGATAATTGCACACCAACATGAAATAAAAAGACTGAAAAATAAATTAGTTCAACAACAACTCATCAAAATAAAATTAATACTAAATTTAATTTCTTTTGCGTTGGCGAAGATTATAACCATGGCCGCTGCGGCGTCGCAAGTCCTTGACCGGTGGGTCATTGTCTCCATCGTCCGCCAACATCCCGTGATCATCATGAACATCAAGTGCACCCTCGTCGTCATCTTTAACACCAACTAAGCCGTCATGATGGCCGTCGCCATCATCATGCAAAGTTGCTAACATGCGATCCCGGTCACGAAGAGCCCGATCAACCGCCGACATGGCCGTGCTGACCGGCTCATAGCTACTCAGAGTAGGAGGGGGAGGCCGTAAACAACCTCAAACGGGGTCATCCTGCTGGCGGAGTGGTAGGAAGTGTTGTAGAAATATTCGGCCCAATGCAACCACCCAGGCCAAGTTCGGGCCTCATCCATAGCAAAACAATGGAGAAAGGTCTCCACGCCCTGATTTAAGACCTCGTCTGGCCATCCGTCTGGGGGTGATGTATTGTGCTGAAACGTAAACATGTCCCTTGCAGCCGGAAAAGTTCTTGCCAAAAAGTGCTCACAAAGGTGGGGTCCCAATCAGAGATGATAGCACGAGGAAGGCCATGCATGCGGATAATCTCCCAAGCAAAAAGAGCGGCGACAGATTCGCCGGTATATGGATGGCTCAAAGCAAGGAAGTGGTCGTGCTTGGAGAGTTAGTCAACCACCACCAGAATCACGGATTTTCCTTGGGACTTAGGCAACCCTTCAATGAAATCCATCTACACCGTATCCCAAATATGCTGCAGAATCTCGAGAGGCACAAGCAGTCCTGGCGGAGAGGTTGTCTCGTACTTCTGAAGCTGACAGATCTCGCATTGCCGCACAAACTGCTGTATAGCGCGGCGCATGCCGGGCCAAAAAACATTTGCTCGCGCCCGCTGAAGGGTACGGAGCACTCCCGCGTGGCTGCCTGCCGGTGAAGAATGGAACTCGTGCATCATCACAGTTTTTCATGCCGAGTCCGGAGGAATAACCACCCGGGCATGATGGTAGAGTTGGCCATTCTGAAGGTGATAGTCGGTGTCCACGGTCTCACCGCGATGCAAAGCCTCCACCAGGGTGCGTAAAGTGGAAGTTCGCATCACTTCCTCCTGTATATCATCCAAGGAATCCACTAGTGGCTCTGTGATATGAGCAATAGTACCCTCAGGTAGATGAGAGAGAGCGTCAGCCACCACGTTGTCTTTGCCTCTCCGATAGGTAATCTCATAATCATAAGCCAAAAGCTTGGTGACCCACTTTTTTTGAAGAGGAGAAGAGACCCGTTGATCCAAGAAAAGGCTTCAAGCTCTGGTGGTCGGTGCGAATTTTAAAATGCCGGCCTAGCAGATATGGACGCCACATAGACACCGCGTGGATGATAGCCAACATTTCCTTCTCATAGGTGGACAATCCCAGCGTGCGAGGGGCCAGCGCCTTGCTGTAGAAGGCTAAGGGTCGGCCCTCCTGCATCAACACCGCACTAATGCCCACATCGGAAGCGTCGGTTTCCGGCACAAACTCCTTGGTGAAATCTGGGAGCGCCAGGACCGGAGTAGACGTCATGGACCCCTTAAGTGCCTGAAATGCTACCTCTGCCTCGTCCTGTCAAACGAAGGCGTCTTTCTGTAACAACTGGGTGAGAGGTCAGACAATCTTGCCAAAGTCTTTCACAAAGTGGCGGTAGTAGCCTGTGAGGCCCAAGAAGCCCCTCAATGCTCGTATAGTCTGGGTGCGCGGCCATGATAACATGCTTGCGATCTTTTGAGGGTCCGCCTTGACGCTGTCAGTCGGCACCAAATGACCCAAGTACTCTACCTCCTGCCCGAAAGAGCATTTGGACTGCTTGGCGTACAGTTGGTGTTGGCGAAGGATGGCGAAGGATGGCGAAGGATGGCGAAGACCTGCTCCACATGGTGCAAATGTTCCTCCCAACTAGCACTGTAGATCAGAATATCATCAAAGAATATCAGCACGGACTGACGGAGAAGGGGTCGGAATATCTCGTTCATGACGGCCTGGATGTGGAGGCGGCATTGGTGAGCCCAAAAGGCATCACCAGGAACTCATAATGCCCGTCATGTGTGCGGAATGCTGTCTTGTGGACATCCTCTTCATGCATGCGTATCTGATGGTAACCCGACCGGAGGTCGAGTTTGGTGAAACGAGAAGCACCGTGTAGTTCATCCAGTAGTTCTTCAATCAGCGGTATCGGAAATTTGTCCTTGATGGTGGAACTGTTTAGGCCGCGGTAGTCCACGCAGAAGCACCACGATCAGTCCTTCTTCTTGACTAAGATTATGGGGGACGAGAATGTGCTGGTACTAAGGTGAATGAGTCCCGTTGTGATCATTTCCCAAACGCTGCGCTTGATCTCGGCCTTCTGCCTTTACGGGTACCGGTACGGCCAAATATTGATGGGCTTCGTCCCGGTCTTCAGCTGGATCTGGTGATCGCGGAACCGCGGTGGTGGGAGAATCCTGGGTGTTTGGAATATATCTGCATACTGAGCAAGCAACGCCCGCATCTTCTCGGGTACTGCCGGAGGCGCCCCGGGGACCTCCATAACTTCCATGATCATCGCCATCGTGTTGCCCTGCTCCCCCAGCCGCTCAAGACCGCGGAGGGATACCTCCTTCAGTGGAGAAGATTTTAGGCCGCCTAGACAGTACTGTCTCCCTTGTTGGAGAAACTCCATCGTCATCTGTTCCCAATCGAAGGTAACCCTCCGTAATTGTTGTAGCCACCGCACCCCAAGTACCACGTCCGACCCTCAGATGGGTAGGAGGTAGACATCTGCGCGTCCTGAGTACCCCTGTATCCGTAACTCCACACCTTTCATAACCCCCTCGCATTGGAGCTTGCTCCCGTCGGCCACCATAACATGAAAAGTAGCTGCTCGGTCAACCTCGTGTCCCACCCGCTGCGCCACTTCCGGGTGGATGAACTTATGCGTGCTCCCGCTATCTACCAGAATAGTCACCCTTTCCTGGCGGACTCTCCCTACCATCCTCATTGTGAGCGGGGCATTGCACCCCTCCATCGCCTAAATTGATACGCCGAACTCAGTCAAATCGAAATCCCCATCCCACTCTGATTCGGGTAGGCACCCGTCCTCCGTGTCCTCACGTAGCATAAAGACCTGTATCTTCTGGCATTTGTGTCCCAGCGTGAACTTGTCGTCACAGTTAAAGCATAAGCCCATCTCTTTCCTGACTTGGAGTTCGGCCCATGAAAGCCGTGTCACCGTTGGCTTGCCAGCCGCTGAGGGATCCCGTCGTGCAACTGCGAGGGCCGCTGGCGGCCTCCCCGTGGTACGAGTCCGCTGTCTATGGAAGCGTTCCTCCTGAATGTGGGCCAACGTGATAACATGATTCAACGTACGGGGCATGTGTATGTGCACCTCATCACGAAGGTGCTCCTTGAGTACGGAGACGAAGCAACTTAGTAGCGTCCTTTCTTCCCACTGCACCCGATTTGCCAATTTTTCAAACTCAGTGCGGTGCTCCAACACCGTCCCCTTCTGCTGCAACTTCTGGAGAAGGGCCTCAAAATCCTCGTACTCCAGGGGTCCAAACCGGGTTGTAAAGCCCTCCACAAACGCTGCCTAGGGGACGTAGTCCCGGCCCCGTAAAAACCACTGCGTCCACTGGAAGGCATCGCCCTCTAAATGGAAGGATGCAAGTTGAACCCATTGCCCTTCCGACACATCCTGATAATTGAAGAAGAGTTCTGCTTTCTGTATCCACTCCAACGTGTCTCCTCCGTTGAATTTGGGGAAATTCATGCGGGTTAATTTTGGGGAGATGTACGCCCGCGGCGCGGCCTGTCCTTGCCAACCATGATTTTGCCCGTAGCCGGCTGGTCTCCTTTGCTCCACCAGTTCAGGAAACCCGCCCGGATATCCTTGCTGATACATTGCTCCCACTGGAGGAGGTTGGCCGGCCCAAGGAATGCCTAGCCCGAAGCCTCCTACTGGTCTGAAGCCCCCCGGTTGAGGGAGAAGCCCTCCCGCGCCCAGCGGAGGTGGTCCGGCCTGACCTGCAGGTCTCCCGACCCCTCCCTGGTCCTCCCCGACCCACAACCAGGGGGTGCGGCCAGCGCCGAAGTCCCTGATGGCAACCTGGGACGATCCCGTGCCCGACGGGTTCGGGCGGTGCCTCTCGCCTGCTGCCTCCATCCACGCGCCGAAGTTCCCGCCGATCCCGCGTCCTAGTGCCGTCCCTGTCGCCGCCTCCCCTAAGGTCGGACCCGTCGGGTGAGATCCCGCCGTTTCGAGTCCGGGGTTTGGAGATCCGCCGTTCTCTTCGCTCGTCGGGCTCTTCCCTTTCCGATTTTGTGCTAGTAATGCCTTGATGTCCTCCATCCGAGCGTCGATCCGTTCTTCAAGTCGTTGCGTTGACGTCCTCATGTTTTCCTCTACGGAGGCCACCGAATCCGTAATTCCAACGAAGTTTTCTTCTAGGGTTTCGAAGCCGTTGATTTCTTCTTGCGTTCGGGTAGTAACCATGGTGGAAAAACGTTCCTCTGATACCAAATGTTAGGAGAAGAGAGGGGGAAGAGAAAGATCTAGAGAGGAAGAGGAAGGGAAATTAGGGTTGAAGAGAGAAGAGAGGGAAATACCTTAGTTCTTGCATGCCTTCACAAGAGAGCAACCGGGATATAAATACCCGGTCAAGGAGGGGCCGTCTGCCCCTCCAAAAGGGGTTGAACCCGTTGGTTCAGCCCCGGCCGACCGGTTCACCGAGTGGGGGCTAAACAAGATGGTTCAGCCTCGTTGTTGCTTGCCGACTCCTTGCGCCTACGGACATATTGATGCCCGCAGAAGCGTAACGGCGGCGTAACAAAAAACTAAATTTTAGATAATTCAGTTTTTAAATTATGGTACACAGAAAAAAATAAAACAAACAGTGGAGTAGCTATTATTGTGGATACTACTTGGAAGGATGAAGTTTTGGGGATAAGTAAAAAAGGGGATAGAATCTTATCTCTTAAATTGGTCATAGGAAAGGAAACTATTAATGTGATCAGTGCTACTGAGCCACAAGTAAGATTAAGTGAACCTATTAAATTGAAATTTTTGGAAGATTTAGATGATTTAGTAAGAGAAATATCACAAAGAGAGAAAATTTTCATAGGAGGAGATTACACAGTCGTTCATGGAGGATGTGGATATGGAGAAAGGAATAAAGAAAGACGAATCATTTTAGACTTTGTCGTAACAAATGAGCTAATTGTATCAAATACCCTTTTCATAAAAAGGTAAAAACATTTAATTACAATTAAAAGCGGACCAAATAAATCAAAAATTGATTATTTAATGACTCGCAAAATGAATAAAATGATTTGTAAATAATGCAAAGTCATACCAGGAGAAAATTTGACAACACAACATATGTTAGTGGTATTAAATATAATAAATTTAAGAGAAGAACAAAAATGTTACAAAAAATTTGGTGGTAGAATTTGAAGATGGAAAAGCAGGTTACTTTCAAGAAGGCAGTTATGGAACAACTAGTCGATGACCCTTATGTTGATCATAATGTCTCATTGGAAGTTATGCCTTCACATTAAGGATAAGTGGATAGAACGTACTTGGAGTATCAAAAAGTCATGCGCCCTAAATAAAGAATCTTGGTTGTAAAAAGAGGAAGTGCAAGACAAAGTAAGGGCAAAAAGGGTCAGCGATAAATTACTCTATGCTGGTAGAAATGATGAAAACATAGTCAGGTACAAAGTCGCTAAAAAATAAGCTAAATATGCAGTAAGTAAAGTAAGAAGTCAAGTTTATGAAGAATTTTATAAGCGACTAGATACCAAAGATGGAGAGCGTGATATAAATAAAATTGCTCGAGCTAGAGAAAGAAAGACAAGAGATTTAAGTCACGTAAAATGCATAAAGGATGAGACAGATACAGTTTTAACGGATGATGTGGATATTAAATAGCAATGAAAAAAAAATACTTTTATAAACTCTATACTGAAACAAGGGGCAATGAGTTGAACTTGACTGAGTTGAATAAATCAAAAAAGTATAAGAACATAACGTTTTATTGTAAAATTCAATTATCTGAAGTAAAAGATGCTCTAAATAAGATAAATGAAAAGGCGGTTGGGCCAGACGATATACCCATCGAAGTATGGAAATGTTTACGAAATGAAGGAATTTTGTGGCTTACATGTTTTTTCAATAAGATACCGAAGTCAGAGAATATCAGACCAATAGAGAGAAAGTATCTTGATACATTTGTATAATAATAAAGGGGATATACAAAATTGTATTAATTACAGAGGAATTAAATTGATGAGTCATACTGATAGGATCTACTAAGAAGAAGGAGAACTAAAGAAGGTAGAGAGGAAACTAGGGTTTGAGAGGAAGAGAGGGAAATACCTTAGGGTTATTTTGTATGCCTTGAAATGAACACATTCCCGGGTATAAATACCGGGCCAAGGAGGGAGCCGGTCGGCCCCTCCATATAGGGCTGAACCGGTTGGTTCAGCCCTTGGCCGGTCGGTTCTACTGAGTGGGGGCTGAACCGGATGGTTCAGCCCTTTCGTCTCCTGTCGCCTCCTTGCACCTGCGAGCATAATAACGCCCCGATAAGCGGTTCGCGGTTGGGGGCGTAACATTCTCCGCCCCATCAAGGCCTAGCTTGTCCTCAAGATGGAAATCTGGGTACAGCTCCTTGAAGTCCAGCAGATCAACCCAAGAGTTATGGGCTTCAGAAAAATGCTTCCACTTGACCAACAGCTCGGCCCGAAACTCGGCGCCCCGCTGGTTCCACCTGAGTAAGAGAACGGTCTCCGGCATCGACCGAAGTTCGCCTGCCACGGTAGCCGCCGGTTAGAAAGGACTCGGTTGGGTACTGTCACCAATCTTCTTCTTAAGAAAAGAAACATGAAACGTCGGATGGATGCGTGAGCCCACGGGGAGCTCTAATGTATAAGCGACATGCCCCACCCTCTTGAGAACACGAAAGGGGCCATAATAGCGAGGAGCCAGCTTCTGATTTGTGAGGCGAGCCACTGAGAGCTGTCGGTAAGGTTGGAGCTTGAGGAACACTTCGTCGCCCACGGCAAATTCCCGCTCCTTGCGGTGCTTGTCAGCCTGGGCTTTCATGCGATTTTGGGCAAGGTGAAGATTAGCCCGTAAGGTCACTAAAGTGCGGTCGCGGTCACGGAGGGCCCGATCAACAGCTGGAAGCGTCGTGCTGCCCGACTCGTAACTGTGGAGAGAAGGGGGTGGACGACCGTAAACCACCTCGAATGGAGTCATCTTGCTGGCGGAGTGATAAGCAGTGTTGTAACAATACTCGGCCCAATGTAGCCAACTGGTCCAAGCCCGGGGCTTGTCCATGATGAAACACCTGAGGTATGTTTCCACGTTGCGATTAAGAACTTCGGTTTGGCCGTCAGTCTGGGGGTGATTCGTTGTGTTGAAGCTCAAGCAAGTGCCTTGAAGCCTGAAAAGCTCCCGCCAGAATTGACTCACAAAAGTGGGATCACGATCAGAAATGATGGCACGTGGAAGACCGTGCAAGCGGACGACCTCCCGGGTAAAGAGTTCGGCGACCGACTCCGCCGTATAAGGGTGACTGAGAGCAAGGAAGTGACCATACTTGGAGAGCTTGTCGACGACTACCAAGATGACGGACTTGCCCTGAGACTTGGGCAATCCGTCAATAAAATCCATCGATATAGTATCCCAAATGTGCTGCGGAATCGCAAGCAGGTGAAGCAATCCGGCCGGTGTGGTGGTCTCGTACTTCTGGCGCTGACATGTCTCACACTGTCGAACAAACTGTTGCACATCCCGTCGCATCCATGGCCAAAAAACATTTGCTCTCGCCCGTTGGAGAGTACGGAGCACTCCCGCATGACCCCCCACTGGAGAGGAATGGAACTCGTGGAGCATAACTGTCTTCCAGGCGGACTCTGAAGGTATGACTCCTCGGACGTGGTAATGTAGTCGCCCACTCTGGAGATGATAACCGGGCGCCACCGTCTCCCCACGCTGAAGGGCCTCTACAAGGGCCCGTAGAGAGGGGGTCCGCAAAACCTCCTCGTGTATGTCATCGAATGAGTCGAAGACGGGAGCCGAGATCTGAGTGAGCGCCTCATCAGGTAGGCGGGACAAGGCGTCAACCACTACATTCTCCTTGCCCTAGCGGTAAACAATCTCATAATCGTAGCCCAAAAGTTTAGTGACCCACTATTGCTGAAGAGGAGAGGAGACGCGCTGATCCAACAAATGCTTCAGACTCTGGTGATCCGTATGAATCTTGAAGTGCAGCCCCAAAAGATATGGCCGCCAGAGGCCCACTGCCTGCACCACTGCTAACAACTCTTTTTCATATGTGGACAGACCCAACGTCTTAGGCGCCAACGCCTTACTATAAAAAGCCAGTGGCCGCCCCTCTTTCATCAGAACTACACCTAGCCCCACACCGGAGGCGTCTGTCTCCACCACGAACTCTTTTGTGAAATCCGGAAGGGCAAGCACAGGGGTAGTCGTCACTGCCTGTTTCAGCGCCTGAAAAGCCACCTCGGCATCATCCTGCCACGAGAAGGCGTCCTTCTGCAGCAGCCGGGTCAGCGGCCGAGCAATCTTCCCATAATCCCGCACAAACCGTCGGTAGTAGCCGGTGAGGCCCAAGAATCCTCGAAGAGCCCGAACGATCTGGGGTAGTGGCCAAGTAACCATGCTGTGAATCTTCTGAGGGTCAGCTCTGACCCCTTCAGCCGACATTAAGTGACCTAAGTACTCAACCTCCTGTTGCCCAAAAGAACACTTGGAGCGCTTAGCATAGAGCTGGTGCTTGCGTAGAAGGGAGAATACTTGTTCAACATGACACAAGTGATCTTCCCAATTAGCACTGTATATCAAAATGTCATCAAAGAAAATCAACACAAAAAGGTGAAGTAGCGGCCGAAAGATCTCGTTCATGTTGGCTTGTAAGGTTGATGGCCCGCCAGTCAGCCCGTTGGCCATCACCAGAAACTCGTGGTGGTCGTCGTGTGTCAGAAAAGCCGTCTTATGGATGTCCTCTTCCCGTATAATGATCTGGTAATAGCCGGACCGCAGGTCAAGCTTGGTGAACAAAGTCGCTCCATGTAGCTCATCCAAGAGCTCTTCCACCAAAGGAATAGGAAACTTGTCCTTCAAGGTAATGTCATTCAAGGCCCGGTAGTCAACACAAAATCGCCACGAGCCATCTTTTTTTTGATAAGTGTAACAACCCCCCTATTATTAATAATAACTATTATTAATAATAATAATATGAAGAAAAAAAAAAACAATAAACAAAGACCAAGCCCGGACTAAACCTACCCCCCCCCCCTCCTTAATAAAAATCCCGAGCCCCCCCCCGGTCCAACCCAAATCCCGCATCCCGCATTCCGCACAGAACCCGCAGGAGCAGCTTCCGCCTCGATTCCGCCTGTGCGTCCCTCGGCAGCCCCCGATCCCGGCCTCCAGCGCCTCCTCCTCCTCCGGTAGGCCTCCGGCGCCCCTCCTCTGGCTTCCCCGTCGCTTCCTGCTTCTTCCCCGTGTCCGACGGTTCCTGCAAGCCACCTCCCTTGGCCGACTGCACCCTAGGCTCCGTCGCCAGCCAGTAAGGGCAGCAGCCAACTGCTTCATCTCCTCTTCTCCTTCTCCGTCCAATGAGGGCAAGGACACCTTCTCTTCTCCGGCAACCCTAGCTCCAACTCGTTCCGGCCGGTGGTTTTCGTGAGGGACTCCTAGGGTTTCGCTCGAAACTCCTCTTCGTGGATTTCTGAGCCCAAATCTGGACTCATTAGGTAAGGAATTTCATCAATCCCTCATTTTTAGCTTGCCCTAATTTTTTTGGGAAGATTTCCGCCCTCCGATTGGCGTGATTTCGTCAATCCCCCTTGGATTTGTCATAAAGTCATCTAATTTCAATTCTGTTTGCATTTCCCGTGTCGCTCGTTGGGCTTAGGTGGTGGAATCGCGCCAAGCTTGAGATTTTTGCCTCCAGACGCCGCCAAAACTCCCGATCCCTCGCGGTAGGCTCTTCTCCCCTCACTTTCGAGGGAGGTAAAAATGTTATTCCCCTCTCCTGTTATGTGGTGCGATTATCTGACATATGTGCTAGCATAGAAAACTGTTAATTCAATTTGGAATGTATTTTTGATCTCGAACAGGTGTAGCTAGAGCTTTTAACACCGCTTATGCCACTTAGTTGACGCGAGCACTGTCGACGTCACTTTAAGGCAAGTAGAGAACCCCCTCTCACTTGCAAAACTTTAGATTTACTCTGCTTATCTGTCCGTTACAAATAATTCCTTTTTTACAAAATTTTGAACTCTAAAAAGTATTGATATAACGAAATTTGATAGACAATCCATAAGGACGCACTATAAGACGAATCCATAGTTGTAAGCAAAATTCTTGAATGGTAGCGTCTAACTGGGCATCTGTCTGCTGGCATGGTCACGGCAAGCAGGATTACTTTTCCGATAAGACTTGCACTCAGATCTGATCGTGAGCCATGTGCGCCCGCTATAGTACGTATACACTTCATCGATCGCGACTTACAACTATTAATTTTAGGCTATACTCCGGAGTAGGCTAATATTTCAGATATGTTTGTTTGACCTGGTTTTTGGCATGTTTTGTAGCCTTATACATGATATTTCAGTACTCGGTTATGTCTGTTGTTTTTGTTCTCATTATAAATTAATTAATTTGCTTATGTATAAATCCTAAGTTCTAAGGCATTTTCTTTCTGTCTTGAAATTGCCTTAGGGTTCGTGACTGCGCCGCCTGCTCTCTGAGCTACTTCTCGTTCAGCTCCAGTCTTGCTCAGAGGTTTTTCATTTATAGTTGTCTGCATCAGGTTCTATGATCCCTTTACTGTCTTTCTATCATGTAATAGTTATAGTAAGACATTTTCTTTTGTATCATGGACAGCTCCTAGGATATTTCTGATATATTATACCATCTTATCTATAACATTATTACTACTGTTATTATTGCATTTACTTCTGTTTCAGCACTGTGTGTAGCATTAAATTTTTCAAGAAAATACATGTGCATGAATTACCCACGTTTTAAAACTTTAAGTGCTTCCGCACATTTATACTCAATCAATTGTTCAAACAAAATTACTATTTCTAAGAAACTATTTTCTATATCACCGCATCCGCCTTAGCAGGCATGGTTCCTTTCCGTCCATGCCTGTGGCATCACGGCCCGCCCGAAGCGCACTCTGACTTCCGTCGAGACGGGTCGTGACAGTTGGTATCAGAGCCAGGTTAACTCTTAAAAATGCAGTATTTTGAAATTTTCAAATATTTTAACTTCTATTATGTAAATACATGTACATGCATCATATCTCACTCAGCCTGTCATTATTTGTTGTTCGCGGCTGAGACATCGCACACACTCACTCATAATCATGAGTAGTATGCACATGAATGTTAAGGGTTTATGGGCAAACTTAACATTTTTGTGCATATGAATTTCCATTAGGCTATACACCGCTTGCGAATATTAAATTGTATGGGCGGTTTAATATTTTCAAGTGCGTTGGCATTAGAATCATAATATGCATAACATGTTAAGTGATATGGGCGCTTAACATGGCATGTATATCCATTCATGAACATTCGTAGGAATGCATTTTAGACATGATTGCATTACATGCATAACATAACTCATTACACAAATGTTAAGCCAAGAACAGCAGATGATGATCGTACACACATGATTTTGTAAATTGCTTGACATTGCATGTGATTTCTTGTCATTAATCATCACCTAGAGTTGTCCAATGAAAATGCTGTAACTAATATATGATTTATGTATTCGACAGTATCAAAATGCTAGAACCTGTTATTCCTTAATATCCTATGATTGACGTAATTGTCTTTCTTACTCGTTTCTTTTGTGTCCCTGCTTAGATGGTCCCTAAACGATCTCAGCGCAAGAAAGCTACCCCTCCAGTCGGGGCAGCTCCTGTAGACGCCACTGCCCAGCTGTTGAGGCAGATTCTCGAGCGTCTCACTCGCTTAGAGGGAGATCGTCAAACTCCTGACACAACTCCTGATTCTGGCAGCGCAGGGACAGCAGGAGTCACTGTTACCGCCGCTCTTGGAACCCCCCCTCTTGCACCTGGTTTAGGGACTGGCTTGCTTACTGACACCCTTGCGGTCCCGCCCGTGCCAGGTCTGGTTGCTCCTCCTGTAGCAATGGCGGATACGCTGATGTTCAAGAGGCTGAATCCGCCATCCTTCAATGGCAGTCGTGATTTCTTCGTCATCTCAGAGTGGCTCTCCCAGATGGAAAAGCACTTCGAGTATGCCGGTGTTCCTGAGGCACACAAGGTTCATCTTGCGGCCTACCAGCTGACCGAGGATGCATACACTTGGTGGCTTCAGCGCCGCAGTCTCCCCAATTCTTCCGCTATGACCTGGGAGCAGTTCAAGAATGCGCTCATGGAAAAGTTTCTTTCGTCCGTGGAGCGAGACAAGTTAGCTGAGAGGTTCCTGTCCCTTCAGCAGCCTGGCAGAACCGTAACTGAATATGAGATAGAGTTCTCTCGTCTATCTCTCCTTGCCGCAGAATTCGTGCCCGATGAATCCAAGAAGATCAGCCGCTTCGTGAAGGGCCTCCGACACGATTTCCGCCAGCATGTGGTAGCCCATGGCGCCACCACCTACGCCGAGACTGTTGGAGCTGCCTTGAAGGTTGAAGCTATTGAGATGGATCGCACTGCCAAGAAAGTTCAGCATGGGACGAGCAATGCCGCTGTACGTGACCACAAGCGCAAGAATGCTCCACCTCAGGAGCAAGGTCCCAAGTCTCAAGAGGTGTGTGCCTACTGCCACAAAGTTGGCCATACCGTCCTAGTCTGTCGATATCTTCTGAAGAAGCAAAAGATGGTTGTGCCTGCCCAACAGCCCCAGGTTATGCTTGCCTCTGCCTCCTCCGTCTGTACCTATTGCAAGAAATCGGGCCACTTGGTGAATGATTGTCGCCGCAAGCAGAATACCTATTCAGATGTGGGCAGTTTGGACATCAGATTAAAGATTGCCCCGTAAAGGAAAGCCCGATCCCCGCTCAGCCCCTGCAGGCTATTTCTGGTGCCCAAGATAAGGGCAAGGCTGTGCTGAACGTCACCACTCAGGGCGAGGCGCTCGCATCTACCTCCGTCATCTCTGGTATGCTTTATGTGAATTTTTAAATTTCCTGCGTCTTTTCATTTCTTGCCTTAATGTCAGAAAGATCTTGAATGCCATTGCTATGTTCATTTCTAGGGAGTTTTAGGGTCAAAAACAAATGGATGCAAATCCTATTCGATTCTGGAGCATCTCACTCTTTTATAGCACGTCATATCGTGGATCTTCATAATTGGCCTACTTTGCCACTCGATGTTCCTTTCGAAATCTCTGTGCCCGGTCATTTGCACTTGTCTACTAGAGGCATTCTCAATTGTCCGATACTGCTCGGTGAACTGCAAGTCGTCGCCGATCTCATAGTCCTGGACATGACAGAATTCGACGTAATCTTGGGTATGAATTGGCTGGTCGCGTATCAAGCAAAATTGGACTGTGTGGCAAAAAGGGTCAATCTCAGTATCGATGGTAAAGACTACAGCGTTCATGTTCAGACTACCCGCAGCCACCTGTAGGTAATTTCTGCTATGCGCGCCTCTCGACTTCTTAGCCAGGGATGCTTTGCTTGCTTTGTTTATGCTTCACATTCAGATGCTGTCGAACCCCAACTTGAGTATATCCCGATTGCTTCCGAATTCCCTGACGTATTTCCCGCCGAGTTGTCTGGAATACCTCCTGATCGTGAAGTAGAATTCTCCATCGATGTAGAGCCTGGAACGCGCCCATTATCTAAAGCTCCATACCGTATGGCGCCGCGAGAACTGGAGGAGCTTAGGTCGCAATTGGATGAGTTGCTTGAGCGTGGGTACATTCGTCCCAGCTCTTCTCCTTGGGGAGCCCCCGTTCTTTTCGTTAAAAAGAAAGACGGATCCATGAGATTGTGCATCGACTACCGGGACCTGAACAAGGTAACCATCAAGAATAAGTACCCCCTCCCGCGCGTGGATGACCTTTTTGACCAGCTCAAAGGCAGTACCGTCTTCTCCAAGATAGATCTCAGGTCGGGTTACCATCAGTTAAAGATCAAAGAATCCGACATCCCCAGGACAGCTTTCCGGACTCGGTATGGACACTTTGAATTTTTGGTGATGTCTTTTGGGTTGACTAACGCCCCTTCTGCTTTCATGGATATGATGAACCGTATCTTCCGCGACTACCTAGATAAGTTCATCATTGTTTTCATTGATGATATCTTGGTTTACTCCAAGACTCGTGAGGAGCATGCAACCCATCTTAGACTCACACTCTCCACTCTTCGTCAGCACCAGCTCTATGCCAAATTGGCGAAATGTGAGTTTTGGCTGGATCGTGTTGCCTTTCTGGGGCATGTCATTTCCGGCGATGGACTTTCCGTTGATCCTGCCAAGGTCTCCGCTGTTATGGACTGGAAGCAGCCTTCTACCCCTACTGAGATTCGCAGTTTCCTTGGTTTGGCGGGCTATTACCGGCGTTTCGTCAAGGATTTCTCCTCTCTTGCTGCTCCCCTAACACGTCTAACTCAAAAACATGCCAGATTTGAGTGGACAGAACAGTGTGAGCAGGCCTTTTCTGAATTGAAGCAACGTTTGTGTTTAGCGCCAGTTTTAGCTCTTCCTTCAGAAGGGTTGGACTTTTCGGTTTATACCGATGCTTCCGGAGTGGGCTTGGGCTGTGTCCTGATGCAAGAGGATCGTGTTATTGCTTATGGGTCGAGGCAGTTGAAGATCCATGAACGGAACTACCCCACTCATGATCTGGAGTTCGCTGCAGTCGTGTTTGCTTTGAAGCTTTGGCGTCACTACCTCTATGGCGTGAAGTGTCACTTCTTCACTGACCATCAGAGTTTGAAGTACATTTTCGTTCAGAAAGATCTTAATCTTCGTCAGAGGCGATGGCTGGAATTCATAGCAGATTATGACCTGCAGCTCACTTATGTGCCCGGGAAAGCCAATTCAGTAGCGGATGCTTTGAGTCGTCATGCCTCAGTTGCCGCCTGTGCACCCATGTCAGCTTCTCTCGCGGCCCTGATTGATGACCTCGAGCAGATGGACATATCCTTCTCACCTGAAGGTCAAGGAGGAGTCTCAGATCCGTTATGGGTAGAACAGGTGAAGGACCTGCAACCATCTGACCCCGCACTCCAGCGCATTCGCCGACAGGTCGAACTTGGTACTCTTCCCGATTTCTCTATCTCTAACGATGTTCTTCTTTTCCGAAGTCGCCTATGTGTTCCCGATGTCCCTGAGTTGCTGGATAGTATTTGCCGAGAAGCTCACGAGTCCCGCACATCTGGTCATCCTGGCAACAACAAGATGTATCATGACCTTAAGCAGATTGTGTGGTGGCCTGGCATGAAGAACTATATTGCACGCTTCATCTCCCGATGTCTGACGTGCCAGAAGGTGAAAGCTCAGCGTCAGCGCCCTGGTGGACTTTTGCAGCCCCTGCCTATCCCTGAATGGAAGTGGGAAGATGTTTCTATGGACTTCATCACTGGATTGCCTCGCACTCCGAGGGGACATGATGCAATTTGGGTTATTGTGGACCGCTTGACTAAAGTGGCCCATTTTATTCCGTATAAGGAGGGTCATTCCACCGAGAAGATGGCTCGGATCTATGTTGCAGATTGTTCGACTCCATGGGATTCCTCTGCGAATCGTTTCTGATCGTGACTCAAGGTTTGTATCACACTTCTGGAAGGGATTTCAGCAAGCTTTGGGCACTGATCTTAACCTAAGCACCGCTTATCACCCGACGACTGATGGCCAGACCGAGAGAGTCAATCAAATTCTTGAAGACATGCTTCGGTGCTATATTCTGGATTACAAGGGAGCTTGGGATGAGCATCTACCCTTGGTTGAATTCGCCTACAACAACAGCTATCAAGAGAGCCTCAAGATGGCCCCCTTTGAAGCACTGTACGGGCGTCGCTGTAGGACCCCACTTTACTGGTCAGAAGTCGGTGAAAAGGTGATTTTGGGTCCTGAGTTACTCCAGGAAATGGAAGAAGCTACCAAGAAGACTCGACTTCAGCTCAGTCGTGCCATTGAGAGGCAGAGAGTATGCAAATCAACGCCGCCGTCCGTTAGAGTTCGCTGTTGGTGATCAGGTGTTTCTGAAGGTTTCTCCTACTCCTGGGGTGAAACGGTTCGGTCGCCACCATAAGCTCAGCCCGAGGTTCGTGGGACCGTATGTCATCTCAGAGCATGTTGGAGGATCTGCCTATCGTCTGGAGCTACCTGCTTCTTTGGCCAGTGTTCATGACGTCTTTCATGTCAGCCAGCTTCGGAAGTACATCCACGATCCTAATCGTGTTCTTGAAGAAGTTCCAGTTATTCCTGAAGCCAATCTGTCTTATCCGATCGAGCCTTCGAAGATCGTTGAATATCAAGAACGCAAGCTTCGCAAAAGAACCATTCCGATGGTGAAAGTACTTTGGGTGCATGGCAAGTCTGAAGAGTACACTTGGGAACTCGAGTCTGACATGCGCAGCAAGTACCCGCAACTCTTCTCTTGATCTTGGTACGTCTCTAAGTCTGACTCTCTTGTTATTTCAGTATCTTTCATAGATAGCTTTTATGCCTTAATCTACAAACTTCTGTCTGAAGTGTATGTCGTTTGAGTCTTCGTTGTCTTAATTCCATTCAAAGAATTCTCAGAAAAGTTTCGGGACAAAACTTCCTAAGTAGGGGAGAATGTAACAACCCCCCTATTATTAATAATAACTATTATTAATAATAATAATATGAAAAAAAAAAATAACAATAAACAAAGACCAAGCCCGGACTAAACCTACCCCCCCCCCCTCCTTAATAAAAATCCCGAGCCCCCCCCCCCCCGGTCCAACCCAAATCCCGCATCCCGCATTCCGCACAGAACCCGCAGGAGCAGCTTCCGCCTCGATTCCGCCTGTGCGTCCCTCGGCAGCCCCCGATCCCGGCCTCCGGCGCCTCCTCCTCCTCCGGTAGGCCTCCGGCGCCCCTCCTCTGGCTTCCCCGTCGCTTCCTGCTTCTTCCCCGTGTCCGACGGTTCCTGCAAGCCACCTCCCTTGGCCGACTGCACCCTAGGCTCCGTCGCCAGCCAGTAAGGGCAGCAGCCGACTGCTTCATCTCCTCTTCTCCTTCTCCGTCCAATGAGGGCAAGGACACCTTCTCTTCTCCGGCAACCCTAGCTCCAACTCGTTCCGGCCGGTGGTTTTTGTGAGGGACTCCTAGGGTTTCGCTCGAAACTCCTCTTCGTGGATTTCTGAGCCCAAATCTGGACTCATTAGATAAGGAATTTCATCAATCCCTCATTTTTAGCTTGCCCTAATTTTTTTGGGAAGATTTCCGCCCTCCGATTGGCGTGATTTCGTCAATCCCCCTTGGATTTGTCATAAAGTCATCTAATTTCAATTCTGTTTGCATTTCCCGTGTCGCTCGTTGGGCTTAGGTGGTGGAATCGCGCCAAGCTTGAGATTTTTGCCTCCAGACGCCGCCAAAACTCCCGATCCCTCGCGGTAGGCTCTTCTCCCCTCACTTTCGAGGGAGGTAAAAATGTTATTCCCCTCTCCTGTTATGTGGTGCGATTATCTGACATATGTGCTAGCATAGAAAACTGTTAATTCAATTTGGAATGTATTTTTGATCTCGAACAGGTGTAGCTAGAGCTTTTAACACCGCTTACGCCACTTAGTTGACGCGAGCACTGTCGACGTCACTTTAAGGCAAGTAGAGAACCCCCTCTCACTTGCAAAACTTTAGATTTACTCTGCTTATCTGTCCGTTACAAATAATTCCTTTTTTACAAAATTTTGAACTCTAAAAAGTATTGATATAACGAAATTTGATAGACAATCCATAAGGACGCACTATAAGACGAATCCATAGTTGTAAGCAAAATTCTTGAATGGTAGCGTCTAACTGGGCATCTGTCTGCTGGCATGGTCACGGCAAGCAGGATTACTTTTCCGATAAGACTTGCACTCAGATCTGATCGTGAGCCATGTGCGCCCGCTATAGTACGTATACACTTCATCGATCGCGACTTACAACTATTAATTTTAGGCTATACTCCGGAGTAGGCTAATATTTCAGATATGTTTGTTTGACCTGGTTTTTGGCATGTTTTGTAGCCTTATACATGATATTTCAGTACTCGGTTATGTCTGTTGTTTTTGTTCTCATTATAAATTAATTAATTTGCTTATGTATAAATCCTAAGTTCTAAGGCATTTTCTTTCTGTCTTGAAATTGCCTTAGGGTTCGTGACTGCGCCGCCTGCTCTCTGAGCTACTTCTCGTTCAGCTCCAGTCTTGCTCAGAGGTTTTTCATTTATAGTTGTCTGCATCAGGTTCTATGATCCCTTTACTGTCTTTCTATCATGTAATAGTTATAGTAAGACATTTTCTTTTGTATCATGGACAGCTCCTAGGATATTTCTGATATATTATACCATCTTATCTATAACATTATTACTACTGTTATTATTGCATTTACTTCTGTTTCAGCACTGTGTGTAGCATTAAATTTTTCAAGACAATACATGTGCATGAATTACCCACGTTTTAAAACTTTAAGTGCTTCCGCACATTTATACTCAATCAATTGTTCAAACAAAATTACTATTTCTAAGAAACTATTTTCTATATCACCGCATCCGCCTTAGCAGGCATGGTTCCTTTCCGTCCATGCCTGTGGCATCACGGCCCGCCCGAAGCGCACTCTGACTTCCGTCGAGACGGGTCGTGACAATAAGAATAATCGGTGCGGAAAAAGAGCTCGTGCTGTGTCGGATAATTCCTGCGTCGAGCATCTCCCGAACGCTACGCTCGATCTCTGCCTTCTGCATGTGTGGATACTGATAAGTCCGAATATTGGTAGGCTCTGCCCCGGCCTTAAAGATTATCTGGTGATCCCGAAACCGCGATGGCGGTAGGGTACGTGGCTCCTGGAAGACATCCGCATACTGCTCGACTAACAACTGCAACTGTATCGGTACCTCAGATGAGCCAGCCTCGTCGGACCGTACCCCCAAAAGGACCGTCATCAAGCTCCCGACCTCTCCTAACCGCTGCATGCTCCGAAGAGAAATTTCCTTGACTGGCGAAGTTGTAAGACCTTTCAAACAGAACTGTCGGTCCCGCTGCAGAAACTCCATCGTCATGAGCTCCCAATCAAAAGTGACCCGCTTCAGCTGACGTAGCCACTGAACTCCAAGCACCATGTCGGATCCTCGTATAGGTAGAAGGTATACATCCGTGCTCCCAACGTATCCCTGAATCCGCAACTCCACTCCTTTCATGACCCCTTCGCACTGCAGTTTGCTGCCATCAGCCACCATAACTTGGAATGCAACTCCCCTGTCAACGGCATGTCTAACCCGCTGAGCAACGGCCGGGTGAATGAAATTATGGGTGCTCCCGCTGTCCACCAATATTGTCACTTTCTCCTGTCCAACTCGTCCGGCAACCCGCATCGTAAGGGGTGGATTGCACCCCTCCATGGCCTGTATGGAAACTCCAAATTCTGTCACCTCCTCATCCTCCAATAGCGCCTCCTCGAGTGCAACTTCGAGCAAAGACTCGTCCGTCACATCCTCGTGCAACATGAAAACTTGGAGCTTCTGGCACTTGTGCCCGGGCACAAACTTCTCGTCGCAATTGAAGCAGAGGCCTTTCTCCTTGCGGGCCTGGAGCTCGCCCCACGACAGACGAGTCACTGTAGGCTTGGTAACCGTCTGCTCCTTCCTGGTTGTGGTGGGTCCAGCAAGAGGCTTTCCCGTGGTTCTGGATCACTGCCGGTTAAGTCGCTCCTCCAGGATGCGTGCTAGGGTGATAGCGTGGTTCAATCTCCTTGGCATATAAGCATGAACCTCATCCCGCAGTTGCTCCTTCAAGCCGGACACAAAGCAACTCAGCAGTGTCTTCTCTTCCCAACGCACCCGGTTGGCCAACCTCTCGAACTCTGTCCGGTACTCAGTCACTGTCCCTTTATGTCTTAACTTCTGCAACAGCGCCTCAAAGTCCTCATATTCCAGCGGTCTGAATCGGGTCGTGAACCCCTCCACAAAATCCGTCCACGGCACGTAGTCTCTACCTCTCAGAAACCACGGAGTCCACTGGAACGCGTCGTCCTCCAAATGGAACGACGCTAGCTGCACCCATTGCCCCTCCGGGACCTCCTGGTAGCTAAAGAACAACTCCACCTTGTGAACCCATTCCAGCGCATCCCCCCCTTTAAACTTTGGAAAGTTCATGCGTGTTAACTTGGGTGGCATGTACGCACGTGGTCCAGCTTGTCCTTGCCAGCCGTGTCCTTGCCCCATTTGTTGCCCCATATGCCCGTCATGTCCACCTGGGTAGCCCTGAGGTGGCTGACCCTGATGGGGACCATGTTGCCCGGCCCACAGACCGTGGCCTCCAAATCCTCCCGGGAAAGCGCCGCCCCACGGGTGAGGGAGAAGCCCCGCTGCCGCTCCTGGAGCTCGCACCGCAGTCCCCGGCCCTCCTTCTGCCTCCAGCCATGGCTGCCGCCCGCCGTCCGCCATACCCGAGCCCCCGCCAGGATGCCTGGCAGGCCCAAATCCAGCCGGCCCCGCAAAACAGGGCCCTCCACCTCCTCATGGTGTCGGCGGCCACGCCGCTGCTCCTCCACGGTCGTCGGTGGCTCCCCATGGTCGGACGACCCCAGCGCCACTGTTTCCTCCAAATCCCGGCGCTCCACTGCTCGTCGGCCCGAAAACATAGGGCCCGATGCCCTCCGCTGCAGCCGCCGACCACACCGGCCCTCCCCCGCCTTCGCCGGAGGTCCCCCATGGCCGGGAGGGGCCGATCCCGCCGTTACCTCCCAAGCCCGACATCCCCGTGCTCAGGCGCGCCGGATCTGGCGTTCCCGAGCCCTCGACGGACCGATCGGGCCCTCCGCCGATCGGTTCTTCCTCGCTGGGGCTTTTTCCTTTCAACAGCGCCTTAAGCTCTTCCATACGCACGTCTATGCGCTCTTCCAATCGTTGCGTAGTGGTGCGTACCTCTTGCTCGATCGCGGCTACCGAATCCAGCAGCCCACCGTAATTTTCTTCACAGGTCTCCAAACGGGTGACCTCCCCTTGCGTGCGAGTGGTGACCATCGTCAGAGAATGACCGCCTCTGATACCAAATGATAGGATCTACTAAGAAGGAGAACTAGAGAAGAAGGTAGAGAGGAAACTAGGGTTTGAGAGGAAGGGAGGGAAATACTTTTGGGTTATTTTGCATGCCTTGAAATGAACACATTCCCGGGTATAAATACCCGGGCCAAGAAGGGAGTCGACCGTCCCCTCAATATAGGGCTGAACCGGTTGGTTCAACTCTTGGTCGGTCGGTTCTACTGAGTGGGGGCTGAACCGGATGGTTCAGCCCTTTCGTCGTCTGTCGCCTCCTTGCACCTGCGAGAATAATAATGCCCCGAGAAGAGGTTCGCGGTTGGGGGCGTAACACATACCATGAAACTATGAGAACGAGTAATAGAAAGAAGATTAAGACGAGAGACTAACATAGCGAAGAATCAATTTGGATTCATGCCAAGGAGGTCGACCATGGAAGCTATACATCTCTTGAGGAAATTCATTGACAACTATCAAGAAAGAAAACAAGATTTGGATCTTGAGAAGGCTTATAATAGAATTTCAAAAGAGATCTTATGGAGAGACTTTGAAAAGAAATGTGTAAATATATTATATATTGACACAATCAAAGACATGTATACAAATTCAGTGACAAGGGTGAGGACTTCTGGAGGATTAACATAGGAATTCCCTATCACTGTTGGCTTACATCAAGGTTCAGCTTTAAGCCCTTATCTCTATACCGTTATCTTAGATGAGCTCACCAGACATATCCAACAAGAAATACCTTGGTTTTTCTTGTTTGCAGATGATATCGTTTTGGTTGATGAGACGTGCGAGGGTGCAAACGCAAAATTAGAATCTTGAAGAGATACTTTAGAAAAGAAGGGTTTTAGGTTGAGCAGGGCAAATACGGAGTATATGGAGCTTAAATTTAGCAGTACAAGAAGGACAAATGACTTCATTATTAAGTTATGTGATCAAGATATTTCCTGTAGTGAGTATTTTAAATATCTTGGATCGATAGTTCAAAAGAATGAAGGTATTGATAAAGATGCGACACATAGAATCCAAGCTGGTTGGTTGAAGTAGAGAGGCGCGTCAGGGATCTTATGTGATCGTAAAGTACAACTAAAACTTAAGGGCAAGTTTTATCGTACTGCAATTAGACCCACAATGCTCTATGGTTCTGAGTGTTGGACAGTGAATTGTGTACATGAGCAAAAAATAGGAGTTGCGAAGATGAGAATGCTTAGATGGATGTGTGGACACACGCGATTGGATAAAATTAGGAATGAAAATATCAAGGATAAGACAGGAGTAGCACCAATTGCAAAGAAGATGCGAGAAGCTCGTCTAAGATGGTTTGGACACGTACGAAGGAGATCATTAGAGGTACCTGTTAGGCGTTGTGAGAGTCTAGTCACTAGACATGTTAAACGAGGGAGGGGTAGACCAATAAAGACTTGGAATGAAACTGTAAGGGAAGACATGATGTACTTAGGCATTAATGAGATTATGACAAAAGATAGGGCACAATGACGACAAAGGATCCATATAGCTGACACCACTGTAGTGGGATAAAGGCTTCAGTGTTGTTGTAAGGTGATGGCAACAACACTTCTTCCTCCTCTCCTCCTTTCCTTCCCTTCGATTTCGATCCAGGAGCTCTACGAAAGACCGGTACTGCTTCTGTGCGACTTATCAGAGGCCGCTTGGACTGAGCAAGTTCTTTTCCTTCCTCTCCCTCATTGTAAGCCCTCTCCTCTTCTTTTACCTCTTCGTTTATTCTTTCTATGGAGTTACATCATAGTAGATTTACCAGTAATGGTATGAAAAGAAGTTAGGGTTTTCCTCTTCATTGTTACTCAAATATACTGGATTTTTCTGCAAGTGCAAGATAGGGTTTCAGTTTGAGTATGGGATCGAGTACAAGTGGCAATTTTTGGTTTTTTTTGGTTGTGTTAATTTCTATTGAAGAGGATTTGGATGTGCCTTGTTGGAAAGGAATTGGGTATGCTGTTTTATGAAGGTTTATAAGTTGAGGCTGAATTTTTAACACTTGACATCAGTTGCCCAGATTTTTAATGTGGGGGGGGGGGGGGGGGGGGGGGACTAAAGGCTGATGTTAGTGTGTCGCCCTACTGCAGCTTGGAGTATTGGTTTTGCTGGCCGGCTAGTTATGTGGGGATATAATCGATATATCGGGTTATTTCATCAGTCACATCAACATCAAAGAGCAAGAAGAGATTTTTCTATGTTTCTGATCTTTGGTTTTTTGCCAAATATGCTTATGATGTGGAACTTATCCGGTTATGTTAGGTTGATTTGGAGAAGAGTTGAATGTTATCGGAAATTGAGAATTTGGATGTAAAGTCTCTTTTCATATTCTTGAACTTTCTTTGCTATAGCTTGTTTGGGATGAAATTACATCACTATTAGTATTGGAATTGACATATTGGTAGCTGAAAGGATAAATGTTTTGGGTGAGATGAACCATATTGGATATCTTTCATGGTTACACGTGTGTTTGCATACAAATGAGTTGTGGTTGGGCGTAGCAATGGGGACACAAATGAGTTGTGGTTGGGCGTAGCAATGGGGACGATGATATATCAAGATTTCAAGTTGTATATCTTTATTAATGTTGGTCAATGATAATTTTATATCTTGGAGGTTCGAAAATCAGTAAGTGGTTGTTCACGAAGTAATTTCGTGAAATTGATGGTAGATGTTCGGGAGGTAATTATTCGATGGAATTTGGATCTGAATTGCACTTATTTAATATTCGTTAGCAAATTTAATTAAATATGATTCCATAAGCTTTTGATCTAGGGAGTTCTCGCCTAAGTTCGCTTAATAACAGATATCACAAAAAAAAAAACAGCATAAGAAAAATTGGACGAGAATTCAATGAACTACAAAGGGAAGGGAAAAGCAATATTTACCATTCTAATTATGCAAAGCTTAAAATTACTTTCAGAATACACTTGTATAACTTTTTTTATACAAAAAGTATTTTAGTAATTGTGCATTTACATAAAATTGAAATAGTTTGAATCTGAATCGCCAAAAGATGTTAATTTTGAAATAATAAGAATGAAGCGGTGAAAGAATTTTGAAGGAAAAATTTAAATAAAAAACACAACGATACGAGAATTTGACACGAACATTGTAGAAAAAAAGGTAAAATATGAATAATAAGATAAAAAAGGTAAATGTTAAGGAGAATACTATGCACGGAGTTTAAGTTGAATGGGAAAATTCAATAATAATAATAATAAGAGGACTCCCCGCACATATATGTGTAGGGGAGAAAGGTACAAAGACAACAATATCCCTCATGGGTAAATACAAAAGTAAAAAAAATAAGAAGACTTGATTTCAACTCTCCCCCTCAAGTCGATCGGTAGATATCCGTCATTCCGAGCTTTTGAATATCATCAGTGAAGACATCGGATCCTAAACTTTTGGTGAAGATATCAGTCAGCTGATCTCTGGAGTGAACGAAGGGTGTGACTAAGCTTCCTTTTCAAAGTGGTCTTTGATGAAATGGCGATCCACCTCAACATTCTTAGTCCTGTCATGCTGAACTGGATTGTGTGCTATGTTGATGGCAGCTTTGCTGTCACGGTACAAGGATATGGGAGCTTCCTCCTGAAGCCCCAGATCTTGCAATAGGGTACGCAACCAAAGGCCTTCACAGAGGCCTTGGGACATTGCTCGATACTCAGCCCCAGAACTAGATCTGGCCACCACATTCTATTTCTTACTACGCCATGTGACCAGGTTTTCTCCAATGAAAGTGCAATAACCCGTTGTAGATTTCCGGTCATCGTGGCATCCAGCCCAATCAGAGTCAGTGAAAACATTAATCCGCAAATGATTGTTCTTAGAGAACATTAGCCCCCGTCCTGGGGACTTCTTCAAATACCGGAGGACACGGTAAGCCGCCTCCTGGTGTCTGACCCTTGGTGCATGCATGTACCTACTCAGGATCCCAACAGCATATGTAATGTCGGGGAGAGTATGTGATATATAAGAGCTTTCCCACCAATCTTTGATACCTGGAGGCATCTGTACGATCACCATTGCTATCCTCATCGATCTTATGGTTCTCCACCATAGGGGTGTTCGCAGGGGCACAACCGAGCAGACCGGTCTCCGTTAGAAGGTCCAACACATACTTGCGCTGGGAGATAAAAATACCTTTGTCAGAACGGGTCACTTCAATTCCTAGGAAGTAGCGTAGCCTTCCCAGGTCCTTTACTTCAAACTCAGCTGAGAGGCGGGCCTTCAACTTGGAGATTTCATCTGTGTCATTTCCTGTGATCACAATGTCATCAACATAAACAATCAGAACAACAATTTTCCCTTCATTCCTCCTGACAAACAATATATGATCAGAGTATCCCTGGTTGTAGCCAAACTGGATCATAACCTTGTGGAATCTACCGAACCATGCCCTCGGGGATTGCTTCAGCCCATACAAGGACTTACATAAGCGACAGACAAGGCTCTCTTGTCCCTTCCTCACAAAGCCTGGAGGAAAGACCATGTACACCTCTTCCTCGAGGTCCCCGTGCAAGAACGCATTTTTGATGTCCAGTTGATGAAGTTCCCAATCAAAAATCACAGCACAAGATATGATCACACGAATAGAGTCCATCTTTGCAACAGGTGCAAAGGTCTCTTGGTAATCAATCCCCAGAGTCTGGGTATAACCACGAGCAACCAACCGAGCTTTATATCGCTCGACTTTCCCATCCGGATTCTGCTTGACTGAGAAGACCCATCTTGAACCAATGGGTTTCTTTCCAGGAGGAAGAGGGATGACATCCCATGTGTGATTCTTCTCCAAAGCGGACATTTCTTCCTTCATTGTTTGAGCCCATACTGGAATGTCAAGTGCCTCCTGCCATGTCTTAGGAATAGAGATCTCGGACAAGGAGGATATAAAAGACTGATGAGGCTTACAAAGATGATTATAAGCAACATGGTTAGAAATGGGGTGTTCTGTACACCGGGCCTTACCTCTTAGTTGAGCAATTGGAACATGTAAATCAGCATCAGGATCTGAGTCCAAAGGCAGCATTGGCAGCGGCGGAACAATGACGGGTTGTTCACCTGTTTTTCGACGATGATAAACATGAGGTTGCGGCGTGATGAGAGATGGATGATGAGAGAAGGGTATATGAGAGATATATGTAGTGGATGACATAGTGGAAGGTATATGCAGGATATCTGTAGTGGATGGCATAGTGGAAGTAGGAGCGGTACCACGCCCGGGGGATAACAGGAAGAGGAACGGTACCAATAACATCATTAGCCTCCTGCCCCTGACGATAAGGAGTCGAAGCTAAATAATAAGATTCATCTTCGCGAAACGTCATGTCCATGGTACAGTAAGTACGTCTGGAGGGCGTGTGATAACACCTGTACCCCTTGGTGGTGGTAGAATAGCCAAGAAAAACACAATGAATAGTTCAAGGATCGAGCTTGTCACGTAGTGGCTGATGAACATGAACAAAACAGACACACCCAAACACGCGGGGTGGAAGAGAAGAGGTATGAACAACAGTCGTAGAAGAAAGACGAGCGAGAGGGGTGGTATACTCTAGAACCCGTGAAGGAAGACGGTTGATAAGATGAGTGGCTGTCATGATGACATCACCCCAATAGGATTTCGGAAGGTGCATGGAGGTGAGGAGACAACGGGCAACATCTAGGAGATGCCTGTTTTTTCGTTCTGCCACACCATTTTGGGTGGAAGTGTAAACACACGTGGTTTGGTGGAGGATGTCATTGCTCGAGAGATAGGCCCCAAACGCACCATGATCATCATATCCCCCCCCATTGTCGCTTCGAAGAACACGAATGGTTCCATTGAACTGTGTTTGTATCATCTTATGAAAGGTTTGAAAAACAGAAACAACTTCTCATTTCTTCTTCAAAAGATAAACCCACGTAGTACGAGAAAAACAATCAATAAAGGTAACAAACCATCTATAGCCTGTTAAAGACACAATCGGGGAAGGTCCCCAGACATCAGAATATATAACAACAAAAGGTGTACTACTAGGAGAAGATAAATGGGATGTTGAATGACGAACATGTTTAGACATTACACATACATCACATTTCAAACTAGGAATAAACTGAGATAAAGCAGGGAAGAGTTTCTGAAGATAAACGGGAGACGGATGACCAAGACGCAAGTGTCAGCGGCGAGCGTCAGTAGCAGTAGCAGTCGAAGAAGAAAGAGCAAGGGATGATGGTGTAGTATCCAGGTAGTACAGACCACCACGATTCCTACCATTGCCAAGTATCCGCTTCGTACCCAGTTCCTGAAAAATACAAGAATCAGAGAAAAAGGTTACTGAACAGTTAAGAGATTTAGTAAGGATGCTAATAGAAAGTAAACTGCGGGGAAACGAAAGAACATGCAAGACGGAAGAGAGAGGAAGAGAAGAGGAACATGAAAAAAGACCCTTGCCAGCAATAAGAGACAAGGTACCATTGGCAGAGACAACCTTGTCCTTACCAGACAAGGGGGTGTAGGAGGAAAAACCTGTAGAGGACCGGATCATGTGGTCAGTGGCTCCGGAGTCAATGATCCACTCAGACGGAGGAGACATAGCGGCATGGGCACTAGGCATCGCAACAGTGGCAAAAAAGGAAGAAGTACCACTCGGAGTAGGATCAGACTGAGAGTGAAGTAGGCGTCGCAGAGCATCCAATTCTGATGTGGTGAGGTGATCCGGGAGCAGACCATGATGACCCTCCTGCATCTCTGTGGAATAAGCAGCATCATGAGAGCGAGTACCAGTCTGGCGGGATCCCCCACGTCCAGGGTCACGACCACGTCCACGGCCACAGACATATCCAGGTGGAGCAAGGTGTGGATGAAGCTTGAAGCACACTTCGCGAGAATGGCCCCGACGACCACAATGAGCGCACGTGGGAATCGTGCTGGTTTGACTGGAGCCACCACGTCCAATACTCGTAAAGGCAGAGCGGTCAGGAAGAGGAGTCGTGCTGAGAGAACGTCGACGATCTTCATCGCCAAGAACCATACTGAAGGCCTCCCGGAGAGATGGAAGAGGAGACTGATGAAGAATATTGGTGCGAACCATATCCAGCTCCATGCCCAAACCCATCAAGAACACATGTAACCGGAATCGTTCGTCTCTCTTTTGCAATAGGACTGCATCGGCAGTGCAGGCAGGTGTAAACTGGTCGAAGTAGTCCAACTCCTGAGAAATACGCTCAAACTCGGAGTAGTAAGTGGAAACTGTCATAGATCTCTGTCGTAGTTCCAACATACGGCGAGTAAGCTCATAGACCTAAGTGGAGTTCCCAATCTGAGAGTAGGTCTCCCGTGCTCGAGGTCTCGAGTCCAAATCTCGTAGGTTGAGTCCATAAGCATATAACTGCGGTACACCTTGGGTGACATAGAATGGAGAAGCCAGGATACCACCAATGAATTTTTTGAGTCCCATCGCGGCCAAGAAGAATCAGCCTTAGGTGGTGCCACCTTAGTCCCGTCAATGTATCCGAACAACTGATGACTGTGGATAACATGATGTGCTGCACGAGACCATTCGAGGTAGTTCGTTCCATCCAGTGGAACAGTGGTAATTTTCAAGGAACCAGCATGGCCAGAGGGCCGCTGAGATTCACCCATCGGGGAAGCCATAGCCATCGGGGATATAGAATCAACCGCAGCTGAGGAATCATCCATGACAAAAGGGTAGTCGGCAAGAACAGAAGGGTGGCTACAACAAAGGATTAAGATCTGGATGCATTAGGAGTAGCATCTGGATGCAGCAGAGGCGAAACAACAACAGGATCTGGATGCAGGAGGCCGATTTGATGCATCAGGAGAAGACGGGATCTGGATCGGGATCGGCGTGCGACATGCAGCAACAGGCAAAGTCGGCGAAGCAGCAACAGACGACGTCGGGAGAAGTAGCGATGAAGACGAGCGCAGGCAACGACTGCGACGATGCTTCACGAGGAGACGGCCGGCTCCGTCAGCATGCCCTGCTGTCGGCGAGAGAGCCGTGGGGCTCCATGCGCGGCGGTGGCGACAAAATAGCAGAGGAGGATGAAGATCAGGCGAGCGGCGAGCGGCAAACGAAGAAGATCGGGCATGCGAACGAGGAAGGGCGAGCGGCGAGCGGCGGGGAAGAAGTATTAGGGTTCAGGTATTCCTCTGATACCAAGTTGAATGCGAAAATTCAATAATAATAATAAGAGGACTCCCCACACATATATGTGTAGGGGAGAAAAGTACAAAGACAACAATATTCCTCATGGGTAAATACAAAAGTAAAGAAAATAAGAAGACTTGATTTCAACTGTTTACCTATGGATTTTTCAAATAAGGGGTTTGCCTACTAGATTAATGATGACCTGTGTGAGGGGTGGGCCAAAGAACATGATGAATCTCTTAACATTACCTGAGCTATGTAATTAAATGAACGATTGAATTTTATTTCTTGAACAATTGAATCTATATGAGATTGAATCAAGAATTATATCGAAAGAGATAAACAAATAAATGGAAGAATTTGAAACAATCAAAAATACACTGAAGAACCTAAAGAACGAATGCGAAAGAATACAAGAATATAAAAGAGAAAACAATGTTGCTTAGATACTATATTTCCTTTCATTGATTATTACTAGTATTACATTTTTCTATACTGAAATTGAGAAATTGAACACTTATGCATATTGATACTGAAATTTCTTGGTTGCATGTACAACAATTAAAGAACTATGTTACACGCTTAGTCATATTTTTTATGACTAAACCCGTCGTAGTTTATGATTTTAGATAGCTCACTCTGAGTGTTTCGAAAGAGGATAAAAGAAGATATTAGCTGTGTAATGAGCTAAGGTATGGATTAAAAATTACGAAAAAAATTTATTATGTGTTTTATTTTGTACTCCCAATGCTTAGTACTAGAATATACCGGGGTGAATAATTTTAAAGTAAGCTTAGATACAGATTTCTTGTGGAGTCGGAATTTGGGCCTCGCAGTAAAGCGGTTCTTGTCAAGACGCCGCATTCAGGCCATATGACAAGTACTCTTGCATATTTAGCACTACACAAAAGTCTTGAAGATGAGGCGTTTCTTGCCAAGATGTCGCATTCGGACCATCCGACGCATTGTTTACAGAGAACAATCTAGCTTTTGCACAATTTCTCAAACGATCCATAATCATACGAATGATTAAATTTTACGTTGGTCGCCTACCAAACAAAACTATCACGATTATTCATTCGGACTTTGGACCAACATAGGTTTAATCAAAAAATACAAATGTTTTAAAAATATATAAATTTGTTCAACAATTGCAGATTGGCGTCTTGATGATCACCAAATGGCTCAACGGTATTAAATAGTTTTAACCATAGACCAGAGGTAGATGTGGAAAAGCAGAATACGAATTGAACTTTTCAGGTTTCAAGAAAATTAATTTTAAAATGTGCGACAATTATATGATCATGCTTAAACTAAAAAAAATAATCTACATTTCATTAAAGGAGGTTATCGAATGTTGTCATGGGATTGAGCCAAAAATAAAATAAAATATTTAATCTTGCCTTATGCATTGGGTTTGTTCTACTAAAGTATAACTAGTACAAATCCATAATATTTTAGTTTAATAGTGATAGTAATATATTACAGCTACAACTGTTGAAGCCAAAATTGACCTCAACAAATGTTCACGAACCAAAGTGCAGTCAATGCCTACTTCTCTCAAACCTCGACCCCTGACAGGTTGCTAAGGCCCTAACACAGACCCAAAGCCTCAGCTGGGAGGTCCCACCACACACCCGGAAGATCTGAGAGCTTCCCCTCCAAAGCCAAATGCTGGGCTGGGAGCTCTTCAGAAGGCACTAGGGCTAGAGGAAAAATGATCAGCTTGCCTTCTAAAGAGCCCTTATGGGTCTTTTTATAATCTTCCTTTGACCTGAAAATACTGAAATACCCCTGAGGGGTCTGCCAATAGCCAAATCCCGCTGTCATTCAAAGGGGCATTTGGGTAATTTCACCTCGGGATAATATATTATAAAATAATCCTCTTTATGAGCGCCGGGCCCCCACCACGTGGGCCCTCTTGGCGAGAACCCTGGTTGAGGAGGCTCCCGCTGGACCCCCACCCGGGCCAACCTTGGCGAGACCCCCTTGCCAGGGAGGTTCGCGCCCTCCACGGTCTTGAAACTACCGCGGGCGGAAGGCCTACTTGGGGCCTTCTCGCCTCCCCTGGGCGGGAGCTTGCCCTAAGGCGGAAGCTTCCGTGGTCGACGATCTCTCCCACCGAGAGCTCGACTATCGGCCTGGGTCGGTCGACGATCTCTCCTGCCGAGAGCCCGACTATCTGCCTTGGTCGGTCGACGATCTCTCCTGCCGAGAGCTCGACTATCTGCCTTGGGCGAGAGCCCCTTCAGGGCGAGAACTCTATAAGTATGTCTTAGGGCTGACCCAGGGCTAACCTAAGCCTAGCCCAATCCCTCAGTGGTGTCTCCGGGTCCCACCCAGCGAATATGGGGTTGTACACAATCCCCGCTCTTTTCGAGCTAGCCCTGCGCTCGACAAGACAAGTCCAACCCCCAAAATATTCGCTGGACACGTGCCCGCCTATCGAGGGAATCTTTTGGTGGGTCCCACTGCGGCTATAAATATGCACTGATGGACGTCCCTACGCCCTGCCCTTAAAATACGGCTTTCCGACTGAGCTCTCGCCTCCGGGATTTTCGCGCGAGCACACCATGCATTCCAAACGTGCTGCCAAACCGCTTCCGCAAGGCCTCCAAGACCGGTTAGCCGCCGCCCAAGCGCGGGCCTTGGCTAACTGTGCGGCGGTGGCTCCATGGTTAGCGAAAAAGACTTCAACCGCCGGGCCTTCGGAGCCGAAGAAGAAGGGAAAGAAAAGGGCGAAGGCGGTCCGGCGGGACCTTTCTCGCGAGAACAGGGATCCTCCTTCCCCCACTCCCAATCCTGCCGGAGATTCTTCCCTACAGAAGGTAAGCCTTTCGCACGTGCCTACCGAGCTAACTGTTCATTAGATTCGATGATTTAAAGTATGCTTTCGCAGGAGTCCGCTCCCGATAATGACGCCGAAATTCCGCCCAGCTCTTCGAACCTACCCGCTCATCCCCCCGAGGGCCAAACACGGGTCTCGGAAAGGATTCCTCCCGCCGAGACCGGAACAATAGGTACATTTTCCCTTGTCAATATTTCAACCAGACCCTTTCTTTTCTGAACCGTCTTCTCGCAGTGCCAGCTCCCGCCGACCCGGGTCTATCCACCCGGGAAGATGAAACGAGAACCGCCGAAGTGCCTCCCGCGGTGGCCAATCCTCTCCTGCAGGCGGGGGGGGCGGCTTCCAAACCTTCCGCTACTCTCAAGGATGCTGATCGCCCCTCGAGAGAAGACCACTCCCCTCATGCTTCCGGCCAGGCCGGGATCATCGTGCGCGAGCCCTTCCGCCCGGGGCTGGGCAAGCCTCTTCACCTCCTTTACGGAACCAACGGAGGGGCCGGGCCTTCTCGTCCAACTTTGGCTGACGGTTCTCGCCCAGCCGCAGGTATGCGAAAACTTTGTCGGACTGTCGATCGTCATGTCTTAACCAGAATTCTCGCGTGTTTCTTCCGCAGGTGATCCTGGCTTGGAAGTCAACGAGGAAGGAGAGGAAGAGGAAGAAGAAGACGAGGAAGAAGAGGATGAAGAGTCCCCCCTCCCTTCGTCTGGCGAGATAGAGGAAACCCTGAACAGTGCAGGGAGCGCGAAGGGGAGACGGAGGAAGATCTCGGCCATCCTGGCCAAGCTCGTCCGGCGAGACCGTGCCCATGCTGCCGCGGCGAAAGCGTTCCGCGAATCCGTGGAGCAAAGACTGGAGGCTCTGGAGCGGGACTTCTTCTTGGGCGAGACTGATTGCCCGCGCGGGCCTTCCGCTGAGTCTTCGCCAGGGAGGTGCATCTCGCAGATCCGGGACTACGCCAGGCGGATCAACCTTGGGTGTACCACGCTATCGTCTTACTTCAACCCGTTGGCGCCCCCAAGGACTAGGCGGCGAGAACGGGGACGATGGAGCTGGAAACCCTACTAGCCTTCACGCTCTGAAACTTAATGTATCTCTTTTTTCTTCTCCCCTTGTTTCTCTTTTTCAATGTCTGTAATAAACATTATTATTAATTAAGTTTTATCCGGCTTGCGCTAGCGAGAGTCTCGCTTCTACCCATGTCTCTCTTTTCCCTTTCCTTTTTATCGTTCTGCGGGGCTTTTTAATCAAGGCGCTTACCCCGATCTAGGATGCTTGCGCTGATCTAGGAGGTTTGCGTTAACCCAGGAGGCTTGCGCCAGTCTAGGAGGTTTGCGCCGATCCAGGCTGTCGCGTCGAAACCCGTAGCGACCGTTGACCGCCGTCATCCTGAGGGGGAGAACCGAGGCGCCGTTAGCCCGGATTCTGACAGCTGTACTCCGCTGTCACTTTCTCTCTCCGCCGGATGAATTCATGATGACTACGATTCCCTATAAATAGAGAAGTCTACCAACCGCATTTACTTCTCCGATCCGGAACCTCAGCCTCCCTCCGTGCTCTCGCGTTCCTGCTCCCGCTTCGACTCCCTTACAGCTCTCGCTCTTACTCACGAACTAGCCATGCCTGGCGAGAGCAAGGGTCGCGCCCATTGCGCGGAAGCCTTCCAGAAACATCTCTTCCCTTCCTGCAAGCTCACCCTCGACGAGTACAACGCGATCGTCGACCGCTACGTTCCCGCCGGCTTCTCGGCGCGGAACCCGGGGAATCATGATAGGGTGAATACCCCCGGGGCGGGAGAGCTTGCCATCCCCCTCGAACATTTCGAGGTGGGCTTCCGCCTCCCCCTGTGGCCGGAGGTTCGGTTAGCTCTCCGTTATTATGGGGTGGTGCCCGCCCAGCTAAACCCGAACTCCGTCGCGATCCTTATAGCGTTCATATGCTATATGCGATCCGAGAGGATCGAGTTTAGCCTGCCCATCTTCCGGAAGCTATTCAACTTCCGTGCCAAGGGGGGGGTAGTTTTCTTCTCCGGTCAACAGCTCGAGGTTACCGGTCTCGCCAATAAGCACCACCATTGGGGCGAGAAGTTCGTGTACGTCAGCGGGGACTTCGGCAACGTCCCGCTTCAGCCCGTCCAGTATGAAGACGCTGCCTACAAGCCGCCCGCTCTGGGATCGCGCGAGAGCGCAATCCTGGAATTCTTCGGGAACAAGGAGTTCGACGTCCCCTATCTTCTGCGGGACGTCGACTCCCTCCCACTTGTTCAATCGGGCGAAGGTACGGTCTCGCCTCAGATTCCCTTTTTCTATCAAAGATTTTCTTGCGCTGAAGTGCTAAAGCGTTTTTATGCAGGAGAGCGGGAGGTTCCTCTGCGCCAACCCTTCGCCGCAGGACGGGGTGTCGGGGGTCTGGCAGCGAGAGGCCCCCTTGCGCTCGCGGAAGCCAGCGCCAGCGCCTGCCGAGAAGATCCAACCCCTTCCATGCCGCCACCGGCCAAGAAGCGGAAGGCCACCCTTCCTCCTCTCCGCACACTGAAGAGGCCGAAACCCTCTGCCCTTGAGAAGGGAAAAGCCCCGGCCGTCCCGCCTGTCCAACCTCCTCCCGAGGGCAGGTCCTTTGAAGCGATCCTTCAGATGGCCAGCGAGATGGATGCCGCCGCCAAGAGCCGTGCCGAGGCTTCCGCCAGGAATATATCGGCCGTAAGCGAGGCTGGTGGAGAAGTGGTCGCCGCCGAAACCTCCGCCAGCGTCCCGCCCCCGGAGGTGCCGAGAGGGCACCGAAACTTTGGCTTCGGCGTTAGATACGCCGACTCGGAGGGGAAGCCTCAGATGGAATGGGACCCTGAGTCAAACACGATCAGGGTTTCAACCCTCCTTCCCAGATGGGCGGAGGGGGAGAATGTGACCGGCGAGGCCTTCTCGCTTGGGTATGGTCTCTACAGCCGGGAGGATGCCGGCGTTTTTGACCAGATGTCTACCCGCCTCCTAGCCTTCGACGCCACCCGGGCCCTAATGCGCGCGTTCGAGCTCACGCATATGTGTGCGCGCCGAAGCATCACTCTTGACAAGAATTTCACCGACATGCGCAAGGCGAGGGAGGACGCGATAGCTCGCGCGCATGTCGCGGAAGAAGAACTCGCGAGAGCTCAACAGGAGCTCGCGGATGCCAAATTGGCGCTATCTCTGCGCCCCGCGACCGAGGTAGGCGAGACCTTCCTGAGCCCTTGCCCCCGTTTCCTCGAAGTTTCTACTGTGTAATGCGTGACTAAGATCTTTTGTCCCTTTTGCAGGATTCGCCCAAGTCAGGGAGCTTCGCGCAGATCTGGCCAACGCGCGCTGCGAGAGCGTCCTTCTGAGGGAACAGCTCCGCGCAGAGCTAGCGAAGGGCCCGCCCCCGGAGCTAGATGCGCGGTTGCGGAGCCGCTACCTCTCGGAGTATGACGTCGATAAGCTGCTTCAAGCCAACGCTCAAGCGACCGTCAGGCTGACGCTCGAGACGCTGCGAGACGTCGAGCTGCTCCGGGAGGATGGCGCAACTATCGACGCTCGCCAGCTTCTCCCTTGGCTTTACGACCCGGTTCCCAAACCCCCGGGCGCGCCGGACTCGCCGCTCTCAGACGTCCCGAGGTCCTCTCCCGCTGTTGACGAGACGTCCGGGGAAGGCTCTGGCGATGCTTCAAGCGAGAGCACCAGTGGGGACTACAGCGCGTCTCCTTGAGTTGTCTTTTACTTTGAATACCCTCTTGTAATGAGCGAGAAGCTCCTCACTTTTGTAATTAACCTTGTATAAAGTAATGTTTCATTTCTTCACTGTCATTGTGTTTTTTAAGCGTATATTACTATGCCGAATGACCTCCGCGCGAGCTTCCGCCGAGACCCCTAGTCTCTTTAGGGTGACCCTACTTAGAGATCAGCTAGGCGGAAACCTCGCATCGTCGATTGAATCGTCCTGCCTGGGCCCGCCGGGAGCTTTCTTTTTGCGAGAGCCTCCTTTAACCGAGACCTTTGCTGGCCGAGACCTCTGGGCCGTGATCCTCACTGGCCGAAACCTCCGGGCCGCGATCTGCCGAGACCTCCAAGCCAAGACTTTTACTGGCCGAGACCCCTGAGCCGAGACCTTTACTGGCCGAGACCCCTGAACCGAGACCCTTCAGGGATTTGCCCCCGGTCTAGGTCAGGGTCCTGCCCACGTATTTCTCCAACCAATCAAACCCCTACCCTGTCGGCGAGCCGTTGGACCTGCTAGCTCACATGGGTGCCCGCGCGGCGGGTCTACCGGGGTTTGAGCCGAGCTCGTTGTAACGTAGTAGTTACCAATCAGGAACCAAGGATCAAAAGGTCAAGGACTTCACCTATCCCCCGCAGGCGAGCCTTCGGGCCTGCCAGCTTGATGAGAGCCTGCGCAGCGGGTCTACCTGGGGCCGAGCCGAGCTCGGGGTGTCGTTGGAGTGGCTAAGAACAAAGTATCACAAGAGCCAACCTATCCCCCACAGGCGAGCCTTCGGACCTGCCAGCTAGATGAGAGCCTGCGCAGCGGGTCTACCTGGGGCCGAGCCGAGCTCGGGGTGTCGTTGAAGTGGCTAGGAACAAAGTATCACAAGAGCCAACCTATCCCCCACAGGCGAGCCTTCGGACCTGCCAGCTAGATGAGAGCCTGCGCAGCGGGTCTACCTGGGGCCGAGCCGAGCTCGGGGTGTCGTTGAAGTGGCTAGGAACAGAGTATCACAAGAGCCAACCTATCCCCCACAGGCGAGCCTTCGGACCTGCCAGCTTGATGAGAGCCTGCGCAGCGGGTCTACCTGGGGCCGAGCCGAGCTCGGGGTGTCGTTGAAGTGGCTAGGAACAAAGTATCACAAGAGCCAACCTATCCCCCACAAGCGAGCCTTCGGACCTGCCAGCTAGATGAGAGCCTGCGCAGCGGGTCTACCTGGGGCCGAGCCGAGCTCGGGGTGTCGTTGAAGTGGCTAGGAACAGAGTATCACAAGAGCCAACCTATCCCCCACAGGCGAGCCTTCGGACCTGCCAGCTTGATGAGAGCCTGCGCAGCGGGTCTACCTGGGGCCGAGCCGAGCTCGGGGTGTCGTTGAAGTGGCTAGGAACAGAGTATCACAAGAGCCAACCTATCCCCCACAGGCGAGCCTTCGGACCTGCCAGCTTGATGAGAGCCTGCGCAGCGGGTCTACCTGGGGCCGAGCCGAGCTCGGGGTGTCGTTGAAGTGGCTAGGAACAGAGTATCACAAGAGCCAACCTATCCCCCACAGGCGAGCCTTCGGACCTGCCAGCTTGATGAGAGCCTGCGCAGCGGGTCTACCTGGGGCCGAGCCGAGCTCGGGGTGTCGTTGAAGTGGCTAAGAACAAAGTATCGCAAGAGCCAACCTATCCCCCACAGGCGAGCCTTCGGACCTGCCAGCTAGATGAGAGCCTGCGCAGCGGGTCTACCTGGGGCCGAGCCGAGCTCGGGGTGTTGATGAAGATAACCAAACCTCTCCCCCACAGGCGAGCCTTCGGACCTGCCAGCTAGATGGGAGCCTGCGCAGCGGGTCTACCTGGGGCCGAGCCGAGCTCGGGGTGTTGATGAAGATAACCAAACCTCTCCCCCACGGGCGAGCCTTCGGACCTGCCAGCTAGATGAGAGCCTGCGCAGCGGGTCTACCTGGGGCCGAGCCGAGCTCGGGGTGTTGATGAAGATAACCAAACCTCTCCCCCACAGGCGAGCCTTCGGACCTGCCAGCTAGATGAGAGCCTGCGCAGCGGGTCTACCTGGGGCCGAGCCGAGCTCGGGGTGTTGATGAAGATAACCAAACCTCTCCCCCACAGGCGAGCCTTCGGACCTGCCAGCTAGATGAGAGCCTGCGCAGCGGGTCTACCTGGGGCCGAGCCGAGCTCGGGGTGTTGATGAAGATCCCTTCAACCAGGCCTATTCTATCACTGAGATGAGGGATCCTAGCCAGTTAAAACTAAAACATAAAGATTGCCTATTCAGCGACAGTCAACATTTTGAAATAAACTTATTGAAAATGCAACAGTTGTTTACAACACTACAATCCTTCTTTCCCTCCTACGGGTAGAAGCGCTTCAGGTCATCACCATTCCAGGTGTGACTCAAGGTCCTTCCCTCCGCGTCCTGGAGATAGTAGCCTCCGTTAACCAGAGCCTTCTCTACTATGTAAGGCCCTTCCCAGCTAGGGTTGAGCTTACCAACCGCGGCCGACCTTCCCGCTGCGTCGACCTTTTTCAGTACTAGATCCCCCTCGGCGAATTGCTTGACTCTGATGTGCTTATCGAAGTACCGAGCCATTCGCCGTTTTATTTCTTCTTGCCTGATGGCGGCAACATCCCGCAGCTCTTCCACCATATCTAATGAGAGGCGCAACCCTTCCTCGTTCTCCAACCTCCAAGCTTCGTTTCCCTCTGCTGCGGCCGTAACCCTTGGGGACCGAACCTCGAACTCGACAGGGAGGACAGCCTCACACCCATGAGAGAGCTTGAAGGGGGTCTCTCCTGTGGCCGTGTTCGGAGTTGTTCGCAAGGCCCACAGGACGGAAGGGAGCTGTTCCACCCAACTACCCTTCAGGTTTTCCACCTTCTTTTTGAGCAGGTTGACGATGACTTTGTTTGCCGCCTCCACCTGACCATTGCTCCGAGGATGATGGACAGAGGCGAACCTGAGGTCAATCCCCAATTGGGTGCAGAAACCGATGAATTCTTCACTGGCAAACTGAGGTCCATTGTCTGTCACTATCGCTTGGGGCAATCCGTGCCTGCAAATGATTTCCCCCCAAACGAAGTTTCTGATGACCTGGGAGGTTACCTTGGCTAACGGCTTGATCTCCAGCCATTTGGAGAAGTAGTCAATCATCACTAGGAGGAACCTCCTTTGCCCGCTAGCTGGAGGGAAGGGTCCAACCAGGTCCATCCCCCAAATGGCGAAGGGCCATGGCGCCGTGATGCTTCGAAGTCTTTGGGCGGGCAAGAGCTGGAGAGGAGCATGTACTTGGCACTTCCGACACCTCCTTGCGAATTCAGCGGTATCCCTCCTTATGGTCCGCCAGAAATATCCCTGCCTTATCACCCTTGCTTCCAATGTCCTCCCCCCTGAATGGCTGCCGCACTCTCCAGAATGCACCTCTTCCAGGATCCTCGGAACTTCCTCTTCGGTTACGCATCTCGCGAGGAGCCCTGACAACATCTTCCGATGCAAGCTCCCTTCCAGCATCAGGTAATGAGCCGCCTTGTGTCTGAAGCTCTTTGCATCCTTGACTTCTTCCGACAGTTCTCCTGTGGTTAAGAAAGTCACCAATGGATCCATCCATGAGGACCGCCGATTCACCTCCATCAACTCCCCCTCTTCAATGGCTGGTCGGAATAGTTCGGTTAGGGTACCTCCTCCCCGAGGCCCGAACTTCGCCAGTCGATCAGCTGCCATGCTTTCCTCCCTGGGAACATGTTGAATAGAAAAAGAACGGAAACCTCCAATAATAGTCCTTACCTTTGATAGATATCTTGCGAGGGTAGGCTCCCGGGCCTCGAACTCGCCTCGGATCTGCGATGCTACCACCATTGAGTCGGTGAAGGCCTCCACATCCTGGATTTCCAGCTCCTTTGCCAAGCGAAGGCCAGCTATCACAGCCTCATACTCCGCTTGGTTATTGGTTACAGGGAAGTGGAAGGTCACTGCTTGCTCTATGGTAACTCCCTGAGGACTTACCAACACCACACCTCCTCCCAGGGAGTGCCTTCCTGAGGCCCCGTCAACCACCATCTTCCACGCTTCTTGCGGCTTTGGCTCTTCAGCCTCGGCCTCGGTAACATAGTCCGCCAGGAAATCCGCTACGGCCTGGGCTTTGATAGAGAGCCTCGGGACGAAAGAGATGTCAAACTCGCTTAGCTCGATGGACCACTTTGCCAACCTTCCTGAATGTTCCACCCCCTCCAAGACCTTGCGAAGGGGATGGTCTGTTACCACCCTAATCGAGTGTGCTTGAAAGTAAGGGCGAAGCTTCCTAGCTGAGATGACCAAAGCATATGCTAGCTTCTCCAGGATGGGGTATCGGAGCTCTGCCTTTTTTAAGATTCGGCTGACATAATAGACGGGTAATTGCTTCTTCCCCTCTTCCCTAACCAAGACGGAGCTCACCGCCTCTCCTCCCACTCCTAAATACAAGGCTAGGTCCTCCCCCTCCTTTGGGCTTTGAAGTAACGGAGCTTGGGAGAGTTGCCTCTTCAGTCCCTGAAAAGCCTCTTCGCACTCGGCCGTCCATTCGAATGCTTGGTTGCCACGAAGTACTTTGAAGAAGGAGGAACATCTATCCCCTGACCGCGAGAGGAACCTGCTTAACCCGGCCAACTTCCCGGTCAAGCGCTGGATCTCCTTGGCGTTGCGAGGCGATTCTAGGTCTAGAATAGCCTTAACCTTATCAGGGTTGGGTTCTACCCCCGCGGGAGTCAAGAGGTGCCCGAGGAATTTGCCGCGACTAGCCCCGAAGACGCACTTCAAGGGGTTCAACCTCATCTTGAACTTCCGCAGGGTGGCGAACGTCTCCTCCAAGTCTCGCAAGTGGGAATCAACACACTTGCTCTTGACCATGAGGTCATCCACATAGACCTCCAGGTTCCTTCCCCTTTGATCTCGAAAGACTCGATCCATCATGCGTTGGTATGTTGCCCCTGCGTTCTTTAATCCGAAGGGCATCATCTTATAGCTGAAGCATCCCTCTCTTGTGATGAAGGAAACATCCTTGACATCAGGAGGGTGCATCCGGATCTGGTGGTAACCTGAAAATGCATCTAAAAAACTCATAAGAGAAAAACCGACGGCTGAGTCAACCAGCGCGTCGATTCGAGGCAGGGGGTAACAATCCTTGGGGCATGATTTATTTAATAAGGAAAAATCGATACACATGCGCCATTTTCCTCCTCCCTTCTTTACCATTACCACGTTGGAGATCCAGCCTGGATACTGGATCTCTGAGATGAAGCCTGCGTCCAGGAGCTTTTGGACCTCCTCTCGGATGGGGGCTTCTAGCTTGGTGGCGATGGCCCTCATCTTTTGGCGTATGGGGCGGGCTCTGGAATCCAGGTTCAAGCGGTGACAGGCCACGTCCGCGTCGATGCCCGGCATGTCTGCCGCGCTCCAAGCGAAGATGTCAACGTTGCCCTGGATGCAGGCTCGCATCCGCTCCTGATCCTCAAGGCTCAAGCCTCCGTTGATCCGAATCCTTTGCACCTCCCCCGCTCTTGTAAGCACCTCCATCTCCACCACCTCTTCGGCCGGCTCCAGCCCCGACCGCTCCCAACTTACCCTTGCCTCTTCCCGCTCAAACTCGAGCTCTTCTCCCCCAACCTCATCAACTTCCATCGCCTCCTCCAGGCTCTCCTCCTGCCTCTGCTCTTCTTCATCCACCACTCCTCTCGCCTCTTCTGGGCTGATCTTCCCCGACTCCTCCGCCTCCGCTATCTCCTCAGCAACCTCCATCGCCTCTCCCAGGCTCATCCCCCCTTCCCCAACTCCTTCCTGCTCGGCCATCTCCCTTTCCAACTCCTCTGCCTCCTCCATCCATGACACGGTGTTAACCGCCGTCACATAGCACTGCCTTGCCATCTTCGGATCCCCCCTGATCCTAACCTGTACCCCTCCATTGTTGAACTTGAGGCATTGGTGGTACGAGGAGGGTACACAGCGAAAGGCGCTGATGAGGGGACGTCCGAAGATGGCATTGTAACTACTCGGGGCGTCCACGATCACGAACCGACAGTTCCGTGAGACGCCCCCAAGCCTCACATGCAGGCCCACTCCCCCTTCCACTTCTTTCCTTTCTCCGGAGAAGCCAAAAAGCGGTCCATCGGAAGCCAGGACCCTTTTTCCTTCCACTCTCATCTCATCGAAGGCCTTCTTGAAGATCACATTCACCGAGCTCCCATTATCCACCAGTATCCGGGAGACGGTGTAGTTTTCTACCGCTGTCTGGATCACAAGCGCGTCGCAGAACGGGTCCTCGTAGTCTGGCATATCCGCGGATGAGAAAGTGATCTTCTCCTCTGGGGGTGGAGCCTGGGAGGTCGAGGCGACCCCTCGGCGGAACATGGTTTGAAGGCTCCCCTTGCGGGTTGCCTCGATCCCCACTCCCCCGTGGATCACTCCAATCCCTCCTCGGGTCCCCACGTCAATCCTGTCTTCACATCTGTCCTCCACCTCTTCCCGCTGTACTTCGACGATCCTTGCAGGCGGATCTTGTCTTCCGGCCACTCTGGCCCCTCTAATCTCCAGAAACTCTGGGCAGGTGGCCGTTGCGTGACCTTCCTCCTGATGGAAGTCACAATAAGGCAACGCCACCCTGCCCCCTCTTCCTTCTCCTCCTCCCCTTCTTCCGGCTCCCCGAAATCTTCTTCCTCTTCCCCTTCCCACCTCCATAGCCTCCTGCGGCGGTGGGAAATGACCCCTTGGTCCTTGTCGCCATCCTCCCTGCTCCAGCCTTCTGGGCTCCCGGAAGTTATCTCTTCCCTGAAGTCCTCCCTGGCCCTGGGGGCGACCCTCCTGAGGCCTCCAACCCAGTCGGTTGTTTGGCTCCCTGGCCCCCCCATGCTGTTGCCCCTGCCCTCGGGGCTCTTCTCTTCTCCGATCTTCCCTCGGCTCCCTCTGCTCCCTCTGCTCTCTCTGCTCTCTCTGCCTTCCCGCCACCGGCTCCTTCACGTCATCCTCGGCCAACCTGGCCAGCTTTCTTGCAAACGCAGGGTTTGCCCTCTCAAAGTCTATCTCCTTCGCCGCCCTCTCCATGAGCTCCTCAAAAGAGAGAGGGGGCACTCTCTTCAACTCCATGCTAAAGAACCCTGGCCTCAGCCCCAGGGTGAAGGCTAGCATCAGCGCATACCCCGGGACCTCCTGGACCAGGAGAACCTCCTCTTGGAACCGGTCGACATAGCGACCCAATGTCTCCTCCGGCCCCTGCCTCACTGCAAACAGGCACTCAGCCTCCTTCTTCCTTTTCTTCGAAGTCGAGAATCTCAACAGAAAACCCCTCCGCAGATCCTCAAAGCTGTAGATGGAACTTGCCGGCAACTGGTGGAACCAGTCCCTGGCTTTTTCTTTCAGAGTGATGGCAAAAAGCCGACACTTGAAGGCATCCGACATTTGCCTGATGGACACCACGTCCTCGAACCATTGCACGTGCTGGACCGGGTCATCCTTCCCGGTGTAGTAGGTCATGTCTGGCTCCCGGAACCCCTCCGGCACTGGAGCCGAGACAATGAGCTCACTAAAGGGGGTCTCGCCCCCTGCCTGGCGAGAAGGCACGTCTCGCGACCTCGGTTGGCTGGACCGATCCGCGAGACCCTGCCCAGGGAAGAGCTCCCGCACCGTCGCCTCCTTCTCGCCCAGATCCGCCGGAAGCCCCTTCTCGAGACGCTGGCCTGGGAAAAGCTCCCGCGCGGCCACGTCCCTCTCGCCTGCCTCCACCGGGACCTCCTTCCCGGGGCGCTGCCCTGGAGCGTTCTCGCCTAGCAGCGGAACCACCTCCACCGGAACCTGCGGCGTCTCCCACTCGTTCCTTGCCGAGAAGGCCAAGTTGATCGTCTGCATGACTTCTCGCCTGAAGTCCTCAAACATTTTTCTCGTCGCCTCGTCCACCCGGGTGGGGGATCCTCCCGCGCCTGATCCTTCACCCTCGCCTCCTGCCATGGGACTTAACTCAAGATTTTCTTGCACTGGCTGCTTCCACGCTCACCGCACCAGAACTGTTGAAGCCAAAATTGACCTCAACAAATGTTCACGAACCAAAGTGCAGTCAATGCCTACTTCTCTCAAACCTCGACCCCTGACAGGTTGCTAAGGCCCTAACACAGACCCAAAGCCTCAGCTGGGAGGTCCCACCACACACCCGGAAGATCTGAGAGCTTCCCCTCCAAAGCCAAATGCTGGGCTGGGAGCTCTTCAGAAGGCACTAGGGCTAGAGGAAAAATGATCAGCTTGCCTTCTAAAGAGCCCTTATGGGTCTTTTTATAATCTTCCTTTGACCTGAAAATACTGAAATACCCCTGAGGGGTCTGCCAATAGCCAAATCCCGCTGTCATTCAAAGGGGCATTTGGGTAATTTCACCTCGGGATAATATATTATAAAATAATCCTCTTTATGAGCGCCGGGCCCCCACCACGTGGGCCCTCTTGGCGAGAACCCTGGTTGAGGAGGCTCCCGCTGGACCCCCACCCGGGCCAACCTTGGCGAGACCCCCTTGCCAGGGAGGTTCGCGCCCTCCACGGTCTTGAAACTACCGCGGGCGGAAGGCCTACTTGGGGCCTTCTCGCCTCCCCTGGGCGGGAGCTTGCCCTAAGGCGGAAGCTTCCGTGGTCGACGATCTCTCCCACCGAGAGCTCGACTATCGGCCTGGGTCGGTCGACGATCTCTCCTGCCGAGAGCCCGACTATCTGCCTTGGTCGGTCGACGATCTCTCCTGCCGAGAGCTCGACTATCTGCCTTGGGCGAGAGCCCCTTCAGGGCGAGAACTCTATAAGTATGTCTTAGGGCTGACCCAGGGCTAACCTAAGCCTAGCCCAATCCCTCAGTGGTGTCTCCGGGTCCCACCCAGCGAATATGGGGTTGTACAACAACACTCAAGCCTTTATCTCATTATAGTGGGGTCGGTTATATGGAACCTTTGTCGCCATTGTGCCCCATCTTTAGTCATAATCTCACTAATTTTTATGTACAACATGTCATTCCTTATTGTTTCATTCAAGACCATTATTGGTCTACCCCTCAACTGTTTACCATGTCTAGTGACTAAACTCTCACAACGTTTAACAAGTACCTCTAATGGTCTCCTTTGTACATATCCAAACAATCTTGGTCAAACTTCTCACATCTTCTCTATAATTGATTTCACTCATGTCTTATCTCTGATACATTCATTCCTAATTTTATCGAGTCTCGCATGTCCACACATCCACCTAAGCATTCTCATCTACTCAAATCCCATATTTGCACATGTACACAATCCACTGCCCAACACTCAGAACCATAATGCAACGCTAGTCTAATTACAGTACGGTAAAACTTGTGACGCAGGACGAATCTATAGGCGGCGGGACATCTGCGACCTAATTCTACATGTCATGTAAAGCCCGACGGCTAGATCACACATTAAATAATAAACTTTAACATCTCACGCAAATAATTCAAAAGCAAGCCAACATAATTTATTTGGGCAAGAGCAAGCTTAGGCTTTCCTCCGCGTAGAGAACCAAAGCAAGAGCGCGCGGCGAATAAACCCTGCAAATCACAATATTTATCTAACAAACTACTACCATACGAGATATCCAAACAAATATGATGTCCAATCCGATAAATAAATGCTGAAAAATAATAATCCAATACAACAATACTCACTAAATAGTGGGCTAACCAAGACAATGAAAATTCCGGAGCCGGATGAGTAGAGTGGCGATCTAATGTGGAACTGGAGGCGTAACGATGATGACGGTGGCTGTCCTCGGCAGAAAGGTGGAATCGGAACGGAAATGGATAGATCCGGCCGCCTATGGATAAATCCTGGCGGAGAAGGGTAGATCCGATAATTTGAGAGTGGATCCGGGCTAGGGAATGAGGGGAGGGTGAGGGGAGATGGTGGATTGGGGCTGCAAACGTCCAGATCTGGACTGATCATCCAAATCTAGATGCAATGGCTGATTGGAGGTGGTTCCACGCAGAGGGAGGATGTGGGGGTGCGGCTATGGGGCTGTGGAGGGAGGGGAGGTTGCGGTGGGGCCAAGGGGCTGGGCGGCGGTTGAAGACAAGCTGTCGAAAAGGAGCAAGGGTGGTGGTTGGGCCAACTGTTTGCTGGAATTAGGATGTCCAGCAGGAGGAGGCCGGCTGGAATTTTGTTGGCTGGAGGGGTGGTGGAGTCACAGGAGGGAGAGGGTTCACGGGAGGGAAGCAACTATAGGGAAAGAATAGTGTATTTCATAATTGAACAGTCCATGAGCAGGAAAATTGAAATCCGAACAGCCAACAGTGGATGGATTTTGGGGCTGCTAGGTGGTTGTAAGGGGAGAAAAGTGGCCTGGGGTTAGGGAATACCTTGGGGAGGAAGATACACACCTAGGAGTCGTCACCTAGGGTTTAACGGAGTCGGAACCGTGGAGGGATCGCCGGATTTCGGGATTTCTCTTCTCCAAAATCTGCAATCCCTCAAATCAGCCCCTAAGCGGTCTATTTATAATAAAGAGAAGATTAGGGCATCCCACCATCGATGGCTATGATTGGTCAAAGGTGGGGCCATCTAAATACATCAAAATAAAATGCAAAATATGGAAATATTATATCAAATCGATTCGCAACGCGAATCCGAACACATCTGCGGAGTCCGATCGTCGATCCGGACACGCCATATATGAAAAGTCGCCAAATCAGTCCGGAATGGACCCAAAACTAATCGTCCACTGCAAGTACTCGTCTAGGCTCCGCATCAATCTCCCCGGCTTGAAATAATTCATCTCCCAATGAATAAGGATCAAAATTCTCTCATTGCATGACAGGTAAAACTCGAAGAAGTCCACCAGAGGTCGCCCAAGTGTCGTCGCTGGAAAAGTGTCCTCGCCAATCAACTCCCCCTGACTGAAAAGCTGTCATCTCCGGTGATTGGAGATGGTCGTGCTGAAGTCGAAGTCCAGGGGCGAATCGATCAAGCTCTGCTGCAAGTACCCAAAAGTCACCAACGTCTGTAGTAGGAATGCACTGGTGGACTCTGGTCTTCATGATGCTCTAATCGCTCAACTCATGAGTGGTGGATCCCGGTGCGATCCGCGGCGCCGTCAGTAGAACCAAAGAAGACGAATCCCCATATGGGTGGGTGTCAGAAGTAGGTGAGTAGTGGTGGCCATCAGACATAGGTGGGCTATGGGGGTGGCAAGGCAACGGGAGTGGGGGTGTGGGCGGCTGGAAATCCCCACTGCTTGGGTCCACATCCTCGCGAGGATCATAGTACGACGTCATATCCTCAACACTAAATACCAGGTGGATACCAATACTTGTAAGGAAATCAAGATCATAGGTATTTGCATTGACCTGTCTCATGATTATATAGGGGTCCATTCATCTAATGCTCAAGCCTCGCACGGAGCCTCACAACGCAGATTCTCATCATCACCTGCTCGCCTTCATGAAGTACCTGCTCTTGCCAGTGAAGATCCGCATGTGATTTATAAAATTTATTATCATAATGAATTTCCCGTCGGACCGACTCATGTGACACATGCAAATGAGGAACACATAAATCAACCGACTCATGCAGATAATGTAAATGACGGACGAATGACTCAACAAACTCATGCAGATAACGCAAATAATGCGAATAAAACACGACATACACAACATGCTCTCTATGGGAAAATCTAATAATGATCTGAAAATCTAACAAAGGAGGTGGCCTATCAGGAGGCTCTCTCGGTGCAGTGTAGAAAAACTCATCCCGTATGAGACGAGTGCTCAGATGACCGTGAGAGACAACGATGCTCAGATAAGAGCTCGTAAAATGTCAAATGTCTCTCGGGTAACGTAGCACATTAGGGGGCTCACCAGGAGGTGTATAAGAAAAGTCATCGCGAATGCGACGACCACCTGAATGAAAATCGTAAGCACAAACAAGAATACATAACTCTCGAGTGTGGTGCGTGCCCCCGTAAAGAAAGAACTCGCCTGGTGGCTCAGCAGGTGGTGCATCCTAAAACTCATCTAGAGTGTGGTGCGTCAATCGGTGGTGCCCTAGGAACTCAATGCTCCACACAATATTCATCCTCTGGGGCAAGGCCAGGGACGATAATGGAAGAGATGCCAATAACTCAGAACTCGTAAACAAGCGGCTCACCTGAATCGCATCCTCACCCGGATGTGGCGGATCATTCGGGGGCTCAATTGGGAGCTCGTGATAGAACTCATCACTAGGGTGGTGGTCCTCCAGATGAGTACCAGCATGAGGGGTGGTGTCCCCGTGAATGGGTGGCATAGCCACTATGAGATCAGTACCAGGCTCTAGGCTCTCGGTCGTGGTGTGCCTTAAGGCAATGACCATGGCAGAGCGGCATGGATCCGTGGGTGGGGTGCTAACTAACCCGGTGCATGACAGTGGAAGAGGTGGGGGTGAGGAACACAACACTACAGACTCAATAGGCCGCTCAGGCTCGCTCTCAGTCGGGGTCACAAGAGACGGGCAAGAAACAAGAGATAGGCCACTCACTAGGTTAAGCACCTCACTAGGGTGAGAGCAATCCGCATCAGACATCACTTCTGTCGCGGTTGACAGGACAGTGGTAGGCATCGCGGTGACCTCAGTATGGGAGGGGCTCGTACTGCGGAGGTCAAGGTGAGAATCCCATCGACCATCTCTTGCAAATCTCAATGACCGTTCATAACGAAGGGCGAGCTGATATGTCTGCTCGATGGACTCTGAGCTATGATAAACTACATTAGTACGAATGTCAGATCGAAGCCCAGACCGAAATATCGTAGTGGCCATTGTTGGGTCCTCTCGGAGATCGCTTCGCACAACTAACTCATCAAAGCAATCCGTGTACTCATCGACAGACATGGATTTTTGCTTGAGGGAAAATAATTGATCGAGCAAGCGACTCCGATATGACGAAGGAAGATATCTCTGACACAATATACGTTTCATGTCCGCCCAACTAGTGAAGCGACGAAGACGGTCTCGCGCGGGTCCTCTCAATGCTAGCCCAATAAGCCCTCGCCTGATCTTAAAGTCCAAGTTTCGCAAACTTGACGCGACGCTCACCGAATAACTCAAAATGATCTAAATAAAACTCCATATCCACGAGCGAATAGCTGAAAGACTCGGGACTCGATGAACCGTCAAAGGAAGGGGAGCAGTACGAAACTGACTCTCAAGGTCTCTCTCAGAACGACTATCCTCATAATAATTATTCCTAAGGTAACCGAGTCGTGTCGAAGGATCAACACGATCTGCTCGTAGGTACGGATAAGCACGACAACAATCATCATACTGATCGTTTCTAGCATAGTGGGGTCGTGTCGGTGGGTCAACATGATCTCTGAAAGTGGTGCACTGCGATCAAGAATGATCGTCGTAATAATATGAGGATCTCCCTGACGGGGCTCTTTGAAAGCGGGTGTAAGTGGACTAAATACCTCCAAAGTGAGGTGGGGACGAGTGGTGATACCTAGACATAATAAAAAAACTTATAGAATCTACGATTGCGTATCAAAAAGTGTACGCAACCTGCCTCTGATACCAATTGATGCAGGACGAAACTATAGGCGGCGGGACATCTGCGACCTAACCCTACATGCCATGTAAAGCTAGACGGCTAGATCACACATTAAATAATAAACTTTAACATCCCACACAAATAATTCAAAAGCAAGCCAGCATAATTTATTTAGGTAAAAACAAGCTTAGGCTTTCCTCCACGTGGAGGGCCAAAGCAAGAGCGCACGACGAATAAACCCTGCAAACCACAATATTTATCTAACAAACTACTACCATACGAGATATCCAAACAAATATGATGTCCAATCCGATAAATATATGCTGAAAAATAATAATCCAATACAACAATACTCACTAAATAGTGGGTTAACCAAGGCAATGAAGATTCCGGAGCTGGATGAGTAGAGTGGCGATCAAATGTGGAACCGGAGGCGTAACGATGATGGCGGTGGCTGTCCTCGGCGGAAAGGTGGAATCGGACCGGAAATGGATAGATCTGGCTGCGTATGGATAGATCCGGCCGCGTATGGATAGATCCGGACGCGTATGGATAGATCCGAGCGGGGAAGGGTAGATCCGATAATTTGAGAGCGGATCCGGGCTAGGGAATGAGGGGAGGGTGAGGGGAGATAGTGGATCGGGGCTTCAAATGTCCAAATCTGGACTGATCGTCCAAATCTGGACTGATCGTCCAAATCTGGACTGATTATCCAAATCTGGATGCAATGGCTGATTGGAGGTAGTTCCACGCAGAGGGAGGATGTGGGGGTGCGGCTTTGGGGTGCTGGAGGGAGGGGAGGTTGCGGTGGGGCCATGGGGCTGGGCGGCGGTTGAAGACAAGCCGCGGGAAGGGAGCAGGGGTGGTGGTTGGGCCGGCTGTTTGCTGGAATTAGGATGTCCAGTAGGAGGCCGGCTGGAATTTTGTTGGCTGGAGGGGTGGCGAAGTCACAGGAGGGGGAGGGTTCACGGGAGAGAAGAAACTACAGGGAAAGAATAGTGTATTTCATAATTGAACAGTGCATGAGCAGGAAAATTGAAATCCGAACAGCCAACAGTGGATGGATTTTGGGGGCTGGTAGGTGGTATTAAGGGGGGAATTGGAGGGGGAAAAAGTGACTTAGGGTTAGGTAATATCTTGGGGAGGAAGATACACACCTAGGAGTCGTCACCTAGGGTTCCACGGAGTCGGAACCGTGGAGGGATCGCCGGATTTCGGGATTTCTCTTCTCCAAAATCTGCAATCCCTCAAATCAGCCACTACGCAGTCTATTTATAATAAAGAGAAGATTAGGGCATCCCACACTCGATGGCTATGATTGGCCGAAGGTGGGGCCATCTAAATACATCAAAATAAAATGCAAAATAGTGAAATAATATATCAAATCGATTCGCAACGCGAATCCAAACACATCTGCGGAGTCCGATCGTCGATCCGGACACGCCATATATGGAAAGTCGCCAAATCAGTCCCGAATGGACCCAAAACTCGTCGTCCACTGCAAGTGCTCGTCTATGCTGCATCAATTTGCCTTTAATTTATAATGGTACATTCCGATCACATAAGATCCCTGACGTGCCTCCCCACTTCAAACAACTTGCTTGGATTCTATGTATCACATCTTTACCAACACCTCCATCTTTTTGAATTATCACTCCAAGATATTTAAAACACTCACTCGGGAAATATCTTGATCACTCAACTTAATAACAAAGTCATTTGTCCTCTTGCACTGTTAAATTTAAGCTCCATATACTCCTTTGCCATGCTCAACCTAAAACTCTTCTTTTCTAAAGTGTCTCGCCAATATTCAAATTTTGCCTTAACACCCTTGTGCGTCTCATCGACCAAAATGATATCATCTGCAAACAATAAACAACAAGGTATTGTTTGTTGGAATATCTGATGAGCTCATCTAAAAACAAAGATAAGGGTAAACAGATAAGGGCTTAAAGTTGAACCTTGATGTAAAGCGAACAGTAATAAAGAATTCCTTTGTTAATGAGCCTCCAGATGTTCTCACCCTCGTCATTGAATTTGTATACGTATCTTTGATTATGAAAATGTATATTACATTTACGCCTTTCTTTACTAAGACTCTTTATAAGATCTCTCTTGGAACCCTATCATAAGCTTTCACAAGATCGAAAAACAGCATATTGAAATCTTGTTTTCTTTCTCGATAGTTGTAAATGAATCTCCTCAAGAGATGTATAGCTTTCATGGTCGACCGCCCCAGCATGAATCCAAATTGATTCTCCGATATGTTAGTCTCTTGTCTTACTCTTCTTTCAATTACTTGTTCTCATAGTTTCAGAATATGACTCGTTAATTTAATTTTTTTATAATTAATATAATTTTAGCCATCATTTTTATTCTTATACGAATGTACCAAGATAATTTTTTCTCCATTGGTTCGGCATCCTCTTTGACTTCAGTATTTTATTGAGAAAACATGTAAACAAAAAAATTTCTTCGTTCCCTAGAAATTTCCATATTTCGATAAGTATACCGTCTGGCTCAACCGTCTTACCATTTTTCTTCTTCTGTAGAGCATCATTTACCTATGATACTTGAATTTTACGATAAAACGTTGTTACTAAACTCCTACGATTTACTTAACTCTTTCAAATTCAGTTCATTGTCTTTTGTTTCATTATGAAGTTCATAAGAGTATCTTTTCATCGCACTTTAATAGTCACATCATCCGTCGAATTTGTATTTATTTCATCCTTCATACATTTAACTTTTCTTAAATCTTTTGTTTTCCTCTCTCTAGCTCAAGCAATTTTATATATGTTGTTAGAAAAGCCCAATTAAGGGCCCATGTTTTCTCTCTCTTCTCTCTCCATGTATTAGTCTCACATCTTGTATTGAAGATTTCGTTTCTCTTTCTTCTCCTATATAAGTGTATTCATACTTGTAACTATTCATTCAAGAAATATATACAAGGTTTGAGGCCTCTCTTTACATGGTATCAGAGCCAACCGGTCTCCTCCTTGGGTTTCCGGCCGAGCCAAAATTCTAGCCGCCTCCCTTCCTTCCCAGTCCGCGCGGCTTCCCTTAGCCGCGGACTCTTGCGGCCTCTCTTTTTCTACCCGCCTCAACTTCTTCCTCTCTCGTGGCTTCCACCTCCACCTCTCCCCCCCTCCTTTTATAATCCTCTCTCATGTGGGTCCACCTTCACCTTTCCTTCTCTACCCGCGCGGGCTCTTTCTGTCCGCTGCGACCTCTCCCTTCTGCTGTCCGCTGCGGGCTCTCTCTTTCCTACTCGCGGCTTCCTCTCTCTGCCTAATCCGCTCGAGTTCTCTAACTCGCGGATTCTTCTTCTGACCGCTCGAGTTCTCTACTCGGGGCCTCTTCCTGCTCGCTGCCTCCTGCTCGTCGCGACCTGCTCTCCTGCTCGTTGCGACCTGCCCTTCTTTTCTACTCGGTGCTATCTCGCCTTCTCCGCTGCGGCTTACGGCATCTTCCGCGCGGTCTCTCTCTCCGTCGCGGTCTCTCCCTGCTCGCTAACCGCTGTTCGCGGCCCCTTGCCTCTTCTGTTCGCTGCGACCTGCTTCTCGCTCGCTGCGGCCTCGCCTATCCGCTGCTGTCCTCCACTCTTTCTACCCGCTGCGGTCTCTCTTCCTATCCGCTGCGGGCCCTCCCTCTTACTGCCTTGAGTTGTTTTTACTCGCGGTCCCGTCTCCTGATCGCCCGAGTTCCCAGCTCGCAGTATCTTGCTTCCCGCTGTGTCCTTTCCTTACCGGTGCGAGTTCTCCTCTCTCTATCCGCGGCTGTCCACCTGACCGTGCGTACTTCCCTTTTCGCATTCTGGTCGCGATCTGCCTAATCGCTGGTGTGACCGCGCGGCCTGCTCCTTCTCGCTGCGGCCTGGTCTGTTCCTATCCGCCCGGTCTGGTTCATTATTCGTCAGGTGTTTGCTTTTGTTGCGGTCTTCTCCTAACCGCGCAGCCTGCTTGTTTCTAGCCGCTGCGGACGCTGTTCTTACCGCGCTGGTCGTGGCCGTTTCTTGCCGCTGGTGCGTTGTCATCGTGACCGTTGCAGACTTTTCCTTGCAATATGATCAGCTGTCCTCCGGGCTCTGTGGTGTCTGTTTCCGATGGTGGCACCTCCTGCCTTGCTCACAGCTCATCCTGGATTTTGGATTCCGGGGCCTCTCACCACATTACATCACGGAAACCACCACAATACTTGAACTACGTGCATCCCCAATTCATTACTGTTGCTAGTGGGGACACACTTCCCGTCTCTGGTGCAGTAGATATTAACCTCACTCCCTCCATTACTCTTCGCTCTGCTCTTCATGTTCCGGGCTCTCCGTCCAACCTTCTCTCTATTGGTCGACTTACTGCTGACCTCGATTGTGCTGTTATTTTTTCTTCTAACTCATGTGTTGTGCAGGATCGCAAGACGCAAACCATCATTGGAAAAGGACATCTGTCGAATGGTCTCTATATCCTTAACCCGTCTCCCCCAACGGTGCTGTCATATATTAGCTCTGTTGACTGGCATCGCCGTCTGGGTCATGCTCCTCTAAACATCCTCAAAAAATCTCTCCCAGACGTGTCCTTCCACGAGTTCACGTGTGAGTCCTGTATCTATGGGAAACATCATCGCTCTACGTTCTCACCACATCCTTCTCGGCGTCCTGCTCCCTTTGATCTTATTCACTCCGATATTTGGGGCCCTTACAAAATTACAAGTGTTTTTGGATACCGTTACTTTGTCACATTTGTCGATGACTACTCTCGGATGACCTGGCTGTATCTCCTTCGTGACCGCTCTGAATTGCCCGGTGTATTCCGTACTTTTTTCATTGAAACAAGCAACCAGTTCTCCACAACCATTAAAACCCTCCGCACCGATAATGCCCGTGAATACACTAGTCATACCTTCTCTCACCTCTGTGCGGAATTTGGGATCATCCATCAGACCTCCTGTGTCTATACCCCCCAACAAAATGGCGCTGCTGAACGAAAAAATCAACACCTGCTCGAGGTCACCCGCTCCCTTATGATTCAGATGAATGTTCCAAAACAATATTGGAATTTTGCGGTTTCAACCGCTTGCACTCTTATTAACCGCATGCCTTCATCTATCCTCAATTTTGCGGTTCCCTTCAATCTTCTTTTTCCCTCCCAACCTCCTTTTTCCATCACCCCACGAGTGTTTGGTTGCGTATGTTTTGTTCATCATCTGGGCCCGTCTACTGACAAACTTGCTCTCCGTGCTGCTAAATATATGTTTGTGGGATATTCTCGAACTCAGAAAGGCTACGTTTGTTTTTCTCCCACGGATCGCAAGGTGGTTACTTCTGCTGATGTCACCTTCCTCGAAGATCAGCCATATTACTCTCAACCTATTGACCCTCCTCTTCCGCCACCTCTCCCGCGACCTGTTATTCCAGTCAATTCCACCATTCCACCTATACTTCCCCCACCCATCCCACCCATCCCACCCATCCCACCTAAACCACCTACACCACCAGTCATTCGTGTGTATACTCGACGTCCTCCCTCGTCTACTACCCTACGAGAGCTGCCCCGCTCTAATGATGTTTTGCAACCTGCGGATCCGACAAATGCTTCCACTGCGCACTCGATGGCCAACTTTGTCTCTCTGCACCGCCTCTCTCTGGAACTCCGTCAGAGTGCTCTCTCTTTATCCTCTATCTCCACCCCTAATTCTGTACAGGAGGCTCTTCACCACCCCGGATGGAGGGCGGCCATGGAAGATGAAATGCGGGCTCTCTGGGCTAACCGAACTTGGGATCTGGTTCCTCTTTCTGCGGGTCAATCTTGTGTTAGCTACAAGTGGATCTTTGTTATTAAACATGCGGCGGATGGCACCGTTGAGCGTCTAAAGGCCCGCCTCGTGGCCCGGGGTTTTACTCAGCAACATGACCTTGACTATGAGGAAACTTTTTCTCCGGTGGCCAAATTGAACACGGTTCGCGTTCTTCTCTCCCTGGCTGTTCATCGTCATTGGCCACTTTATCAGCTGGATATTAAGAACGTGTTTCTCAACGGAGATCTGCAGGAGACTGTTTACATGCACCAACCTCCCGGGTTTGAGACCACGGGGGAGTCTCGGGTCTGTCATCTTCGAAAATCTATTTATGGTCTCAAACAGTCCCCGCGCGCTTGGTTTGACAAATTCAGCAAGGTTGTCTGTGATATTGGCTTTATTCGGAGCTCGGCTGACTTTTCTCTCTTCACCCGACACCGGCCAACTGGAACTGTGATCCTACTTGTCTATGTTGACGATATCCTCATTACTGGCGACGATATTACAGGGATACAACATATCAAGAAGCAGTTAAACTCCACTTTTCAGACCAAAGATCTTGGCAACCTTCTGTATTTCCTTGGGCTTGAGGTTGCACGACGCCCTGATGGTCTTGTGTTATCCCAACGGAAGTATTGTATGGACCTCCTTCATGATGCCGGTTATTCTGGATGCAAACCTGCGGATACTCCTATGGATGCAAATCACAAGCTCTCAGCCCATAGCTCTGACTCCGATAAGCTCCTTACAAATCCAAAATACTATAGAAGCTTGGTTGGGAAGCAGATCTACCTTACGGTCACTCGACCAGATATCTTTTTTGCTGTAGGAGTCGTAAGTCGGTTTATGCATGCTCCTCGGACATCTCACCTTCAAGTTGTCGAGCGCATTCTTCGATATCTCAAGATCGCTGCAAGACAAGGGCTTGTGTACAAGCCATCAACATCTCTATCCCTTGTCGCGTACTCTGACGCTGACTATGCTGGTTCCATTGATGATAGGCGTTCCACAACAGGTTTTTGTACCTACTTCAGTGGACATCTCATAACTTGGCGTAGCAAGAAACAGAATGTGGTTGCTCGCTCTTCTGCTGAAGCTGAGTACCGAGCCATGGCTGCGGTTGCTTCCGAGCTAACCTGGCTTGAGAGCCTTCTGGGAGACTTGGGTGTTCGTCTCTCATCACCGGCTACCTTATTTTGTGACAGTCAGGCAGCAATACATATTGCCAAGAATCCGGTGTTTCACGAACACACAAAGCATATCGAAGTTGATTGTCACTTTATCCGAGATAAGATACAGTCAAAGAAGATAGATTTGGAGCATGTTCCTGCTAAAGACCAAGTTGCGGATATCCTGACAAAAGCTCTCTCCAGGCCTCTATACTATCAGTTTCTATCCAAGCTTGGTGCCTACGACTTGTACGCTCCAGCTTGCGGGGGAGTGATAGAAAAGCCCAATTAAGGGCCCATGTTTTCTCTCTCTTCTCTCTCCATGTATTAGTCCCACATCTTGTATTTAGGATTTCGTTTCTATTTCTTCTCCTATATAAGTGTATTCATACTTTTAACTATTCATTCAAGAAATATATACAAGGTTTGAGGCCTCTCTTTACATATGTCATAATCTCCATCTTTGATATAGTCATTTAGAAAATTCTTCATAAACTTGACTTCTTGGTTTACTTACTGCAATTTTAGATTTTTTCTTGACGACTTTATACCTTACTAATTTTATATCATTCCTACAAGTATAGAGTGTTTTTGAGCTGATCCTCTTAACCCTCACTTTATCGTGCACCTCCTCTTTCCACCATCAAAATTCTTTATTTGGCGTCGCATGACTTTTGATTCTCCAAATAAGTTTTCCACTTATCCTTAAATGTGAAAACATAACTTCCAATAAGATATTAGGATCAACATACTGGCCATCAACTAATTGTTTCATAACTGTTGTCTTGAAAGCAACTTAGTTTTTCATTTTCAAGTTCCACCACCGAATTTTTGGAAACACTTTTTTTCCTTGTCTTTAATTTATTATTTTTAATTTGCATGTCGAACACCACTAACCTAAGTTGTGTTGTCAAACTTTCTTCTAATATGACTTTGTAATCCTTACAAATCATTTTATCCAGTTTGCGAGTCATAAAATAATTAATTTGTGATTTACCTAGTCCGCTATTAAACATAATTAAATGTTCTTCTCTTTTATGAAAAATGTACATGTCACAATTAGTTCATATGTTATGGAAAAGTCTAAAATGATTCTTCCTTATTCAATTCTTTCTTCATACCGCTGCTACATGAGCCCGATCTGCGTCAAGCTCCTGCCGCAGGAGGTTTATCTTTTGTTTATGTGTCAGGTTGTATGTTCTTTACTGTAGGACTTGCTTATTTTGCAATATTTATGATCAGTCATTTTCTTTTGTGTCATGGACAACTGCTGGGCTATAAATTATGTATTGAAATTTGATATTGTTTGCATGTTCATTTTTCATGTGATTTTTATTGCATAAAATTTGTATCAGAACTGTGTCATGAACTTTATTAAAATAGATGAGTATCAATTTTTTCACTAATAAACTCTAAATCTTCCACATACACAATATATTTTTCTCTAAATTATTTATTTTAAACCTAATAATACTAATTCAGCTCTCGGTTAACAAGCATGGCTTTTTTTCACCCAAGTCCGTGGCATCACGACCTGTCAAAAGTGCACTCTGATCTTTGATTTTAGATGGATCGTGACATTGAGAGCTCAGTGAATCCGGGAAGAGTCGCGAACCACCCGGTCCCAAGGAATCGAATGGTCCGCCAGTACTTCTTGATCGCTTGGTCGCGCGGGCTGCTCGACGGGTCGACCCGCAGGAATAGAGGTCTCCTCCAGGTCATGCGATCTGGCAGTCGCGACCTCTCGGTATTCGCAACATCTAACCGCCGACTCCTCTCCACCTTATTATTCAAATTCAAGTATTTGTTTTTGTAATATTTAACATCATCCTCTAACCACCGGATGCGGTGACACTGGTCCTCCCTCTCAAGAGAGGAAACCAGAGTCGCAATATGATCTTGAAGAGCTCTTTCCCACTCTATTCGCTCGTTCCTCTCTCTTTCCAGGATGGCCACCCTCTCCAGAAGAGCACCTTCTCTTTCTCCCACCCCCTGCTGCTCCTTCCTCAGCATCTCTTTTAAAGCTTCTAGCTGCCAACCATATCCGCCAGCAGTCTTGGAGCATCCTCCTTGTCCTCCAAGATGACCAACGACGGTGGCGATAAGAACTCGCCTTGTTCTAGAGAGACTGCCGACCCATCAACAGTTGCAATAAGAAAAGGTAAACATGAAGTTAGAATTTTTATAACTAACAAAATATCACAGCTACAAAGTAATTTGAAGAGCAATACCGCTAGGGCGCGAAGTTCCTTCTTGCCGAATCACAGTTGCGGTCAAGCGATTATCGAATATAGGGCGCCTCAACAGCTCAGTGTTAATTCTCCTAAGTTACTCATCCCAAGAACGCCAAACTCCTTTCTTCCTTGCTCTCAACTCCTTGTGGATAGAATAATGTCTTCCGTAGGGATTATTGTGGTTGTTGGTCGTTTTTCCGGAGGGGTGGGGGGGAGAGAGATTTATAAGGAGGTGGAAGCTTGATAACCTTGGTGCTAGTTTTAGTTTACCTGACCGTATGAGGTCTGCGGCGATTTGGAGATTCGTTGCTGCTTGCATATCCTTCTCAGCCTTATCTTTAGCCACCTTGTCGGCGGCAATCTTCTCCCTCAGCTTTTTCTCCTCTCTCTCAGAAGTTATCAGAGTTAGCAACTCAACGACCTTCTCCCCTATCACCAGCGGATCGTCATTCTTAGCCGCAAGATGGTCCTGAGCTAGCGGATGAGTCTCTCCCAGGGACATGTCCCTGTCTTCTAACTCGTCGTAGTCCTTCAAAATCTCATTGGTAGACATGATAGAAAAATATGTCATTGTCACACCACACGGAGTAAAAACAGGGGTCTCCAAGGCAGATTTAGGAACCTCCTTCTCGCACGGTCTGTGTTGAAGTCTAGTGTCGATCCTGACAGATACATTCTTTACTTACATCTCTTTAAGCTTTTTCTTTATTCGCTTGTCGGCGGTGAGAGGAGGGAATCTTTTTTCTCCTTCCTTCTTACACGCCTCCGCGACAAGCTCTTCTTTTTGCCGCAGTTTGTTGGCAGCAACCTGCCCGTATTGGCGCAACCCCTGGCGGATAGACTCGTCGTCTACATCAATAGGGACCAAAGAAACCGCAACTTATTCGTCACCAGGCTTCTGCTCTTCCGTTGCAGCCTGGGATTCCCAAAGCGTTCACTGTCCTCGTCCAGGTCGGTCACTTTCAACATAAAGGTCCCAAAAGGTGAGACATACATGGCCATGCCAGAGTCTTTTGGGTTGACCACGGAGATCGGCATGGCATCAATAACCACCAAAGCACTCGAAGGATTTATTACATCCCCTGAAAGTCAAGGGACGACTTCTTCAGGTCGCAGCTTAGCCTCAGCTTCAGACTTAGCTGCCCTAGAACCATCGCCAACCTGGAGGGCCGGCGTGCTCACTTTCTTGGCGACAGCTTTCTTCTTGGAACGTGGTTTGGGCATGTCACGCGAAGCAATGACCGCATCATTTTCATGCCAAGACCAGACATTACGGTCAGCATAATTTTAACCGCAAGGTGAGAGTAGCGTCTTGTGGCTAGCAAGATTTTTTGGAATCTGCGAAGCTCTCGGGCGTATTTATAGCCATTTTGACATTTATAGCGGTCGCGGTCTCGCGGCTAGAACCAGCATTCCCAAAATTTCCTGAAATTTGAAAATGTGTGTGGATCATGTTCATCCGGAAGCCCGCGACAAGATTTGTGCTAAGACCAGTCCGTGCGGTTAGACTCCTAGCCGCAGTTGTCACCAAGACGCAAAGCTGCAGAAGCCCAGGGAGAGGCAGACCAGACTCAAGGCTAACCGCCTAGTAGCGCGGTCTGGGAGTTGTCTTCTTTTTTCTCAAACTGTGTATCCTGTCATCCTTGCCTGGTTCTCTTGTACCTCAGGTAGTCGGTAATTTTAACCCTGCCTGTTTGGGTAGGCCCCCAAGCCTATAAATAGGGGGAGCATCACACTCAACGCACGCTGACTCAAATTCTGGAGCTCGCCTGTTGTAAGTTGCGGTCTCGATTCTAGTGTTTTTGCGCCCTCCTGCTCATGCGGCTTCTTTGTTCAAACCTTTGTAACCGCCTCTTTTAACCAATAAATAGCCACCGCAAGAGAGGCATTCGTCGCGGGGGGTAATTCGGGTGTTTCCTCTTAGACGACATTCTCGCTCTCGCATCCGCTCTGCCGCTAGTAACTAGCAGTTCACAGTCTCCTCCTAACCTCTAGCCCCCATAGGCAAATCAAACAATAGTAGCCCCATTGAGATGGTTGAGAAAATGAAAAATAATTTGTTACTGATTATCCGGAGACATCCCTCCTTTATATTGAGATGTATGTACAATAAGGAGGACATGCGACAATAATATTAATACACATGATATAAATCCTAACACTCCCCCTCAAGTTGAGTGTGAAATGTTAATCATGCCCAACCTGACAACAATCGTTCCTGTTAGAAAAGCACGTGTAAAGAGGCCCATGTTGGAGCCTATTTATTTAGTTTTCTTCTTTTCTCCTCTTTAGTCTCACATCATGTATATAGATCTCTTCTCTCTTTCTCCCTCCTATAAATGTGTATTCATACCTTGTATTTGATTATTCAGATAGTATATACAAGTTTGAGGTTTTCTCCACATGGTATCCGAGGGAACCGGTCATCCTCGCGGTTAAGTCCTTTTCTAACCGCGGCTTTCCGTGCGGTTAACTCTCTTTCTAACCGTGGCTTCCCGCGCGATTAAGTCTTTCTAACCGCTTCTCCTGCTCTATCTCTCTATCTCTCTCGTGGTTTCCACCTCTTCTTCTTCTCCCTTCTCCCTTTTATAACCTCTCTCTGTCAGGTGGGGCCTTTCCCCCATTCCCTCTGCCCGCACGGTTTCTTCCCGGCTACCCGCTTCCTATTTACTCGTTGCGGTCTCCTTGTATACCTGCCAAGTTTTAGCCTTCTCGTTGCTCTCCTCTCTTCTCGCCGCGACTTCTCTTAGTAGATGCGGCTTCCCTAACCGCTGTGAGCTCCGCATCTAGGTCGCGGCATCTTTCCTTGCCACTGGTGTGCTCACCGTGATCGTGCGGACTTCTCGCGCGGCTTCTTCTTTACTTAGTCATTGTGGCTTCCCTAACCGCTGCGATATCTACATCTAGGTCGCGGCATCTTTTCTTTCCGTTGGTGTGCTCACTGTGACCGTGCGGACTTCTCGTGTGGTTTCTTCCCTGCTTAGTCGTTGTTGCTTCTCTTCCCGCCGCGGGCTCCGCATCTTGGTCGCGGCCTCTTGCCACTGGTGTGTTGTCACCAAGACCGTGCGGCTTCCTTCTGCTCTCTAGTCAAGGAGGCTTCCCCTCTCTAACCGCTCCGCATTTTGGTCGCGGCCTCTTCTTTCCTTGTCGCTGGTGTGTTGTCACCGAGACTGTGCAATATCCTCGCGGGGTAAAACCGCGCGGTCTCTTTCTGCTCGTTGGTCTTGCCTTCTGATCTACTTGCGCGGTCTCCTCTCTATCCGCGCGTTCTCCACTCTATCCGCGCGGTCTCCTCTCTATCTGCCGATCTGCCCTCCTGACCGCCTGGACATGGGGTCGTCTCTTGATTCTACCAGACAGGAAACTTCCTGTTCTGCAGACCGCCTGACCCTTGCCCCTGAACTCCGGGATGAATTGCAGTTCACTACTATTTCTTTAGCCGGGAAGAAGAACTTTGTGGAGTGGGTGCACTATGTTCGCCGTGTTCTTCAGTCCAAAGGCTTTGTACATCACTTGACCCAAATTGTTCCTGCTGCTCCCACTGAAGACTGGTTGTGCAACGATGGTCGAGTTCAGACGTGGCTCCTCAACTACCTTGATGGTGAACCTTATCGCATGGTCATGTATCACGAAACGGCCAAGACGATGTGGAATGAGCTCCACTCTCTATATTCCGGCAAAGATAGTCTTTGGCACCTATATGACATCATAACTGATCTTAAGACTCTTGATGTTGGCGGGGCCACCAACCTCACCTCCTTTGTTGCTCAGGCCAAGACTCTGGTTGAATCCTGGATTCAACATCAACCTCCTACGATGGATCTTCCTGCACAACGTGCTCAAAAAGAAGTTGTCGGTGTTGCCTTGATGATGCCTCGTGTACCACCTCATCTTCAGAGCGTTCGGGCTCAGATCCTCTCCTCCGCTGCTACTCCGTCACTATCAGATGTGTGTTCCATGTTGCTCAAGGTCTCACCACCTCCTAATAGTTCTAGACCTCCATCACCGGCTCTCCTTCAGCAAACTTCTGCGCCCTTACTGCCTCTCCCTCCTTTTGCTCGTGGGGGGCATTTAGGCTCTCGGGGCCGAGATCGGGAAGGTCGGCAACGACCAAAGTATTCTTTCTGCGGTAAGGACGGCCGCCTTGAGGTCACTTGTTATCGCAAGCATGGGCTTCCTCCTCGTCCACAGGCCGCTGTTGCTGCAAACGACTCATCTGTCACTCGTACTGACCTTGAAGAGTCCGGCTTCAGCTCCAACATCTTCATGGTCTGCTCAGTCGCCCACCTGCCTCTGTTGCCTCTGCTGGCCCCATCTCACATGAAGGTATCGCTTTTCTCTGCACTAGTCTGCGCTGGATAGTGGATTCAGGTGCCACTCATCACATCACCTCCCTGCGGCCACATCAGTACCTGGATTTTCTTCATCCTAAGTGTATCACAGCGGCTAATGGGGACACTGTTCCGGTCTCCGGCTCTGTTGATATCCCTCTCACTTCTTCTCTATCTCTACGCTCGGCTCTTCATGTTCTGAGCTCTCCGTTTAATTTACTTTCTGTTGATCATCTTACTGCTAATTTAAATTGCTCTGTAACCTTTACATCTTCTTTTCTGATACAAGATCGATAAACGCGGAATATCATTGGTAAGGGACGACTGCAGAACGGGCTCTACCTTCTTGATGACTCTCCTACTATCCTCTGTTTTGTCTCCTCCGTCGATTGGCATTGGTGTCTTGGGCATGCCCCTTTACCAGTCCTCCAGAAGGCTCTACCAGATGTATCTCTTCATCAATTTCAGTGTGAATCTTGTATTTTCGGCAAGCAGCCTCGTTCATCTTTTCCATCTCATTGTACACGGAGCTCTGCTCCTTTAATTTTAGTACAGTCCAATATTTGGGAACCGTACAAAATCATTAGCATTTCTGGATATCGCTATTTTCTAACTTTTACTGATGATTATTCTCGAATGACGTGCCTATATTTACTTCGTGATCGCACCGAGCTTCCACGTGTCTTTCGGGCTTTCCTCCTTGAGACCCGCACACTATTCTCCGCGAACATCAAAACTATTCGCACTGATAATGCTCGTGAATACACTAGCCACGAATTTACGACCCCTTGTTCTGAATTTGGGGTCATTCACCAAACATCGTGTGCCTATACCCCCCAACAAAACGAAGTCGCCGAACGTAAGGATCGACATCTTCTCGATGTGGCTCGCTCTTTCATGCTTCAAACGCAGGTTCCCAAAACTTATTGGTACTTTGCCCTTTCGACGGCTTGCTATCTGATTAACCGTCTCCCTTCCCCCATACTGCACAATGACACTCCGTTCAACCTCATGTCCCCCTTGCCTACGACATTATCTCTCATACCCCGCATCTTTGGGTGCACTTGCTACATTCACATTATTGGTCCATCCATAGACAAGTTGGATCCCCAACGGCCAAACACATCTTTATTGGTTATTCACAGACTCAGAAAGGCTACGTATGCTACTCTCCGGCTACCCACAAGGTGACTGTTTCTGCTGATGTTACCTTTCAGGAGGATCTTCCTTTCTTCTCTGCTCCAGATCCAACACCTCTACCACCACCCGTTCTACGTCCTGTCATTCCTGTTACCACTCCACCACCAAAAATTCCTGACCAGACCCCCTATTTCCAAGCCACCTCTTATACATGTTTACACTCGTCGCCATCCTGGCTCTGTTGCCCCAATGCAGTCGGCTTCGACCTCTGACGCTCCACATCCTGCTGATCCGGCACCAGAATCTACCGCTCATCCCATGACGAATTATGTATCCTTACATCGCCTATCCTCACGACTTCAAACTTGTATCACTTCATTATCCTCGATTTTTGTACATAACTCTATGCAGGAGACTCCCCAACATTATGGCTGACGAGCGTCCATGGAAGAATAAATGACTGCTCTTTGGGCTAACCGGACCTGGAACCTAGTATCTCTACCTACCGGTCAGACACCTGTTGGGTGTAAATGGGTCTTTGTCATCAAACATGCTCTTGATGGGGACAATTAACCGTCCGAAGGCCCTCCTGCTGGCTCGTGGCTTCACCCAATAGCAAAGTCTCGATTATGAGGAAATATTCTCTCAAGTAACAAAGCTCAACACCGTTCGTGTCCTCCTCTTCGTGGTTGTGCATCGCCAATGGACCTTACATCAACTGGACATCAAAAATGCGTTTCTGAACAGCGACCTTCAGGAAACAATCTACATGCGGCAACCTCCCAGGTTTGAGACCACGGGGGAGTCCCGAGTTTGCCATCTTAAGAAATCCATCTATGGTCTCAAGCAATCCCCTCGGGCATGGTTCGACAAGTTTAGTAAGGCAGTTTGGGAAGTTGGCATTACTCGGAGCTCAGCAGTCTTCTCTCTGTTCACTCGTCATCAGGCAACGGGAACGGTTCTTCTGTTAGTATATGTTGATGACATCTTAATCACTAGAGACGATTCAAAGGGAATCCAAGCGATCAAAGAGCACTTTAGCTCCCTCTTTCAAACAAAAGATTTGGGACATCTTCGATACTTTATTGGTATTGAGATCGCGAGACATCCGGATGGACTTGTCCTCTCCCAACGAAAGTACTTCCTGGATCTCCTTCAAGATGCTGGCTACTCTGGATGCAAGCCCACCACTACTCCAATGGATGCAAATCATAAGCTGTGTGTACATGCTTCCGATACAGATCTTCCTCTCCAAAATCCGGAATACTATCGACGACTTGTTGGAAAATTGATCTACCTAACGGTCACAAAACCGTATACCTTTGTTGTTGGGGTGGTCAGCCGTTTTATGCATGCCCCTCGAATATCTCACCTTCACGTCGTTGAGCGCATCCTAAGATACCTTAAAACAGCTCCAGGTCAAGGGCTGGTATACAAAATCGCATCCTCTGCTCAAACGCTGGTTGCGTATTCTGATGCAGATTATGTTGGTTTCTTGGATGATCGTCGATCAACCGGTGGTTTTTGTATCTATTTTGGAGGCCATCTGGTTACCTGGCGGAGTAAGAAACAAGTCGTGGTTGCTCGATTCTCAGCTGAAGCATAATACCGATCGATGTCATCAGTTGTCTCTGAGCTTACATAGCTTGAAAGACTCCGTGCCGATCTAGGAGTAAAACTTCCCTCACCTTCCATGCTGTTATGTGATAGCCAAGCGGCTATACATATAGCAAAGAATCCAGTCTTTCATGAAAGAAAGAAACATATTGAAGTGGACTGTCACTTTATCCAGGAGAAAGTTCAAATGAAAAAGATAGAGTTGAAGCATGTTCCGGGTACTGAACAAGTTACTGATATCCTCACAAAGGCCCTACCAAGTACCTTATTTTATTAGTTCCTGTCCAAGCTGGTTGCCTACGACTTGTACACTCCAGCTTGCGGGGGAGTGTTGGAAAAGCCCATGTAAACAGGCCCATGTTGGAGCCCGTTTATTTAGTTTTCTTCTTTTCTCCTCTTTAGTTTCACATCATGTATATGGATCTCTTCTCTCTTTCTCCCTCCTATAAATGTGTATTCATACCTTGTATTTGATTATTGAGATAGTATATACAAGTTTGAAGTTTTCTCCACAATTCCAAATATACTTCCATTTAACCCCTTCGTAAGAATGTCGGGAAGTTGTATATTAAATGGAACAAAAGGAGTATAGACACCACTTTCTAAATGTTCTCTTTGATGAAATATCGATCTAATTCAATGTCTTTGGTGTGGTCATGTTAGATGGGGTTGTGAGTGATGTTGATAGAGGCCTAGTTGTGACGGTAAAGTCTCATGGATTCATCCTCAATAAGTCTTAATCACTCATCAAGGAACATAACTATATGCCTTCGCAAACACTGCGGGACATGGCTCTTAACTCAGCTTTTGCGCTTGATCATTCCACGTGTTTTTATACTCCTCCAGGTAACAAGATGTCCCTCCCCCCACACACACACACCAAAGAACAATATCTTGAAGTAGATGAAGATCTTTGATCCTCAGTAGACTAAAATCAGTATGCATTTGTGTAAACTTAAATATACAGTCCAGTATTGCGACTAGATAAGATGTCACTTCCTGGTGAGCACTTGAAATACCTTGGGACTTTATGGGCAACATCAAAATGGCAGTTTTTTGATGAGCGCATGTATTGAATGATTTCTCACACTACATTAAGATATATTAGAGCGTGTATAGAACAAATAGATCAGTCTTCCTACCAATCTCTAAAATTTAATGATGTCTTTTATTACTTCCTCAGCATCTCTGTCAATTGTGTTTTGCTTTAATCAGGTTGTCGACAAGTATACACCCACTCATCCATGTATTCTCAAGAAGGTCCATTAAGTATTTTCACTAAAAAATAAAGATACCATACTTTGACCTCGCAACTTCACTATCCCAGAAGTATCTAAGTTTTCCCAAGTTTTTTTCCTCAAACTCACCCGATAATTTTTTTCAGTATCGTGATCTCTTCTACATCATTCCATGTTAAAACAATATCAGCAACACTGACAACGAGGCAGTAAGTTTACTAGTCTTGAGCTTAATAAACATTGATAGTCTGCATTGCTCTAGTTATATCAAAAGGACATCATAACATTGTGGAGTCTCTCGAACCATGCTCTAGGAGATTGTTTTAACCTGTATAGGAACTTCTTTAACTTGCAAACTTTTCCCTCGAATTTTTTAAGGGCAAATTCCGGCGATATAGCCATATAGACCTCCTATTTTATGCTTCTATGGAGGAATGCATTTTCACATTTAGAAGGATGAGGTCTCTCCCCTTGCAAGCAGTAGAAGATAGTAAGATTTATATAAAGTTCGTTTTTTCATAAAGTAAAATGTTTCTTTATAGTCTATACCAAGGGTTTGAGTCTAACATCTTGCCACTGCCTCTCTTTAACGCTTTAAACAACCCCTTGAGAGTTCTGCTTAACAGAGAATACCCACTTACGCCCAATAATTTTCTTCCCTTAAAGAAGATGCACCAAATCACATGTGTAGTTATTTTCAAGAGTTGTCATCTTTTGAAGCATCGTCACTTTCCAGTTAGAAATTACAAGTGCATCCTGCCAAGATAAAGGTATGGAAATGAAAGTTAGGGAAGACACAAAGATCTTAAATGAAACAGTCGTAAAAAAAACATAATGAGATTGAGGGTGTTGGACACATGATCTAATACATTTCCTGAGAGCATTGGATAGAAAAGCAAACCCTGAAATAGGATTTGATGGTTGTTTGGGTAATCATAGAATGACCATATGTGTTGGTCCCTTTAATTGCGCGGGATATAGACCTGCGGGGTAGGACTAGAAGTAACAGGGGGAATGTCATGAACCAGGAGATTATAAGGCGGAGGAATAGGTAGAATAATAGTATATGAGCTCACTTCCGATGGTCTAGACTCCTCCTAAAGTGAGGTCCCATAGTAAGCCTCGGATTTACGGAAAGTGGCATTCATAGTAACAAAGAGCTTCTTGGTAGGACGATGGAACATTTGCATGCTTTTTGTGTGGGTAACCAATGACCACACAAATGAGAGCACGGTGGTCGACATTAGTAGAACGAGGGCGATGAATATTGATAAAGCATACACATCCAAACACCTGAGACAGAAGATGCACAAAGGACACAGAGAGTGTCAGGCAGGGTGTTGTTTGATGCGCTGACGGCAAGTGTACCGGTCGCACAAATAATATAAAATGGACGAATTTTCCCAAGTATCGATCTCAGAAAAACATGCTAAGGTGGAGTTAACTTTCAAGGAAGTACATGAGATTGAAGTCTTAAAGGTCGGGGTTATGAAGGGGCTTTGGATTGCGATGTGAAAACAAAATAAACTAAACTATCAAACTACAATACAGGCCGCTATGCACTGCTTCGTTTGGCGGGATGGAGACTACGCAGACCGATATGAACTGCTTTGCGAGGCGGACGGACGAGTAGGAAAACGTAATGGAAGAGCGGGTGGTGGCGTAATTGGCGCACTCCAAGCACAACTAAACTAACAAAGATTTTCACAACATAAAAATAACATTATAAATCATAGTTTAGTGGCATAATCATCATAATATGAAGATTTCATTCAACATAAACTACATAAGAGAAGAAAAAGGCAAGAGATACAGCCGAATCCAGAGGCTTGTTGTAGATTTACAGTAGGAATCGTCGGGTCGTCAATCTGCGTCTTAGCTCGGTGCCAACTATCGTCCGGGGTAGAGGAGGGTTGTCACTTCCTCCCAATGAACCCGTCTTCTCCGGTAAACTACAATCCGGCCACGTCCAAAGCTAAGATCTCCTTGCTCAGTGTTTATGATGAGGGTGGAATCCTCTCCTTGAAGCGTTTGGATGATGCGAAATGGCCTAGGGCAAAGCCCTCGTGGATGGTGGAAGAAAATGGAGTCGGAGCTCCTCCTGCGGTGCGAAATGGAGGACTGGTTCAGGGCGCCCAAATGACCTAAAATTGGGACTTAAATAGAAAGCATGTCAGAAAACGCACTAGCATTGACAGAACGACAGATTTTTATGTTTTTGAGAGAAATGAAGACGCACGGTCGACCAGAACATGCGTGAAGGTAAAATCACGACCGTACGATCTGGAAAATTGCAAATTATCATAAAATTTTAGACAAAAGAGAGAAGATCGTGCGATTTTGCTCACACGCGGTCAGAATTGACCGTGCGCAAACAAAACGCACGAGCCGGGGCAAATCACTAATTTTAGGCGCTATAGGAATCGCACGGTCGCAAAAATCGTGCGTCAATAAAATGCACGACCGTGCGATTTCTCAAGGTTAAATTTACAAAAAAATGGGGATCTGTCCACCTACAATATAAATCGACAAACTTGGGCACTGGCCATCAGCACACAGAAATAGTCAAAAACAACAAATTAAAGACCCGGGGAGCACCTTGTGCTTACCCCTAGCAGAGTAGTGCACAATTACACACCACAATGGGCCAAAATGTCCAATTCAAGTGAGAATCGTGAACAAGTGAAATATAAGCAATAATGCCCAAAAAGTGAAGTGCGTGAAAACAAACTCAGATGAGTCTGAAAAATAGTACAAATATCAGACTCATCACACCCCCCAGACTTAAGCATTTGCTAGTCCCGAGCAAATCATCTCTCGGCGGAAAGAAAAAAGACTAGTTGGCTTAGTAATTGCAAATGTGGAGTACCATACGAAGTTGCATACTCACGCTCACAGAAAAACGGTAGAAGAAATTTCTAATTATGCATGTTAGTTTATAATTTCTAAGAGCGTATTCATATATTACTTCAACTCAAAAATTACATCACGGTGAATCATTCGGTCATTCGCAGGACGAAAGTAGACTAAACGATGAGGTGAGCATTGTCAAAAACCGGGTCTCGGGATAACCTCTAAAGAAATCCATCAATGTCGGTGACTATACGCTCGCCCGTTCACACTCTCTCCACGACACTAGTTTGACTCAAAGCGCGAATCAGTAGGTCTTTAGGTTTAGAGTGGGGCTTGGGTTTAGGTGAGGTAGATAAAGATAAAACTGACGACTCACGCACCTAATCCCAATTGAGCTAGCACAAAATCTATCATCAAACACCACAATACAAAACCAAAGTGCACCACACCCCCAGACTTAGACTTGACTACTTGGGTGTGTGCACCGCCTACTCTACAAAATTTTACACAGATTTTCAATCAAATTTTTCTTTCTGTTCACAATTTTTTTCTTTTTCTTTTTCTCTTTTCTTTATTTCACTTTTTTTTCAAAACAATATCAGCATATATTATCAAGTAAGTACATCCACATATCCACAACATAGTCACCACATCAACACCCCAATCAAGCTGAATCAACAAATGGGTAGGCACAACGGGGCTAACAAGGATAAGGTGATTGGATAGACACAAAGCTCAACCGGGCCAAAATGATGGCCTACATCACACTCGCGCTTGACTAACCGTGTACCCATGCTTCGAGAGTAGCTTGAGGAAGTTCTTAACCACCGAAAGAAATCATCCTTCCTCCTGACTCGAGCAATACGAGGCTAACGACCGTCTACACACATCCCTACGCTACCGTTTGATTCACACCAGATTCACCAATTTTTGAGTAGAATAAACAATATTTACGCAAATAGAAAAAGTATAAAACTAGAATCATAAAGAAAAATTAATTCTACTTGGATTTCTACATGAAACGCAAGCACTCGACTAGGAAAATTACAGGAGTCAACATTTTACTCTGTTTCACAATCCTAAGTCAGTACAAAGATTTTTCTCAAATAACACAGAAGAGATGAATTTAACTCGCAACGTAATAATGGTTAAGCACACGCTCAAGTGAGTGTTGTAGTGTGCGGTGAATATGAAACAAATAATATAGAACTGAAATAACAAGTACATCTAGTATGTTATCATGTTATGCAATTGTGCATGTGCAGTGGGTAACGTCACAATAGTTCTCCCTCCCCCATACTTAATCTAAACAAACCACTACAAGATAATATTGTGAAGAATAACAGAAAGAGCCAAGGAAGAGACTACCCATGCTCAGAGATGAGCATACGAGGAAATTGGCGCTAATTTTGAAAGAAGATCCAAGCCCACCGCCGAAAGATCACCACCCTACAAAAAGGAAGCACAAAGCAAAAGCAGAAATAATATATTTATAAAAAAAATGTTAGCAAATTAGATAAAACAAAATAGCAAAATTGGGTTGTCTCATATTAGCCCTTTTTTTACCGTTCTTAAGATGGACCAAATACCTGTATTAACAGTTTATATAAATGTCTTAAGCATAAAGCAAAAATAAGAAAGTCTACTTATTATTATTACACAACCAATAGAGAAATTAATTATATGTTGATTTGAAGTACTAGATCGAAATGAACGCAATGGATCTGAAGACCCTTAGCAGCAGCAGTCAAGAGGATCAGAAGTTTTCCATCTCCAATTTTCATCTTTCTTCATCGTCTTCATCTCCTCCAATCGGCAGTCATCGATGAAGTACTGTTTACCACCTTGCACCCAGTCTTTCAAGTAAAACACAAGTAGTGATAATGAAGTGGAATAGGCGATGGTTTTCATCATTGCCAACTGCTTTCCCTGTCAAGATTGCCACTCAGAATCACACAAAAATGGGTCCACAAATTCAAGCGCCTACAGAGGAGTAAATAAAATATCAGAAGCATTAGCAGGAGGGCAAGCAGGAATAATAAACTTATCAATATTATCATTAAAAGAATTATGATTAGAAAATAAAATGGATGAATAACTAAAAGATTCAAACAAATGAGGAGTGGCTCTGGTTTCACTCCCGGTAGGTTCCCAACCCCGATCACTGTCAGTGCCATAGTAATCATATTGAGGCGCATCTGAAAACTCAAAGGCATTGGTGGTGCGGCAGATCTCCTTCACCAATGAAGAGGTGCACAAATCCTCATCGGAAAGGTCGTCCTCTTCATCACACTTCGGTGCAGCTTGGAAGTCCAGAACATTACCCTGCAAATAATCTTCGACGGGGTCATCAAAAATATGTGTATAAAAATCTTGCAAAGAAACTGGAGAAACATAACCAATTACACAATCAGAAAAAAAATAGGTTCCCGCGCACAAGGATCCACAGACACCTCCCCTTTGGAGAGAACACTCTCCTCATCCCACTCAGGAGCATCCGGGAGCTCTAAATCCTTTCCCTGTTGGCCATCAAATAAGTAATCAGCATCACTAGGAGTGAAGCCATACACATGGAGTGAAGAAATAGTGCAAGAAATAAAATCAGAGGGTGAGTGCTTGATTGCCTCCACGGGTAAAGGTTGAGCGATATGAACTATGTCATCATATGGGTCAGCCCGAACTCTGATGGGCATGTCTGTTGCAATCCCACATAGACAAGGTGGTGATGCATACATGTTATCATAGGGTGAAGGATTGCAGTTAGAATATGGGGTAAACACGATCTCGATGTCCAGATCATCGTTATCCCCTCTTTCCTGTTTGAAAAGACTAGAGCAATACTTCATGACATGATCCATAGTTCTACAATACAAACATTTCCTGGCATAGTATTTCGCTAGATACCTATGTTGCTCGGCATTCATACGACTCAAGGTGTCGAGCTAATGACGAACATCATCCAACAGACAAAGTTCTACACTTGTGATCATCGCAGGATGCAGAAATAACAGAAATGGAAATTCTTTGCAAAGAAACACTACACAATCAATTAAACTAAACTTGGAAACTTGCTTTTAAATCTAAAACAGGGTATGATGAAATAATACTAAAAATATATAATTAAAAAATGTAATCGGAGAGAAAAGAAAATGATGACTTGTTATCCCTCTTGGACCAAGTCAAATATATATATATATATATATATGAACAATAATACAACTCCTTTAACATTTAACATAATACAACATTTAACACCCCCTCAAGTTGGGTCGTGGGAACTTCCCAGACCTAACTTGTTATATATGAAGTTCATTCTGACCCCAGTAACTCCTTTCGTGAGAATATCAACAACTTGGTCTCCAGTCTTCACATGCCTCAAGGAAATAAGACCTTCTTCATACTTTTCTCGTACGAAGTGACAGCCAACCTCGATGTGCTTTGTGCGTTCATGAAACACAGGGTTGGTTGCTATCTGTATTGCAGCTTGATTATCACACCATAATAGAGTTGGGTCATGGATAGGGTATCCGATTTCACAAAGGGTCTGTCTGATCCACATGATCTCAGCAACGGTGTGTGACATAGCCCGATACTCTGCCTCAGCACTAGATCTGGCGACAGTGGTCTGTTTCTTGCTCTTCCAGGAGACAAGGTTTTCTCCCATAAAGATAGTAAATCCTGTGGTAGACTTCCGAGTGGCTAAACAACCAGCCCAGTCAGAGTCACAGTAAGCCTCTATATTGGAATGACCATGATTCTTGTATGATATTCCTAGACCAGGATCCTTCTGTATGTACCTAACAATGTGGAGAACAGAGTCCCAGTGAGAGATGGTTGGGGTGGCCATGAACTGACTGACCTTACTCACAGCACAGGCAATATCTGGACGAGTCATAGTAAGGTAGTTATGTTTTCCAACTACTCTACGATACTTCTCTGGCGATTCAAAAGATTTACTCTCGGCATGAAGGCTCTTTTCTCCTGGTTCAAGGGGAGAATCCATAGGGCGGCAGTCAAACATTCCAAGATCAGATAACATATCGAGGGCATATTTACGTTGAGAAACAAAGATAGAGTCGTCATGATCAGTAACTTCAATCCCAAGGAAGTATCGCAACGGCCCAAGATCTTTGGTTTGGAAGTTGGAGTGTAAGAAAGCTTTGAGATCGGTTATCCCTTTAGGATCACTACCCGTGATGGCAATATCATCAACATACACAATTAGGAGCACAGTACCAGCTGAGGAGTTCCGATAAAAGAGAGATGAGTCTTTGATACTCTTGGTAAGCCCGAATTTGGTGACAACAGACCGAAAGCGAGCAAACAACTGGCGCGGGGATTGTTTCAACCCATATAAAGAGGCAAGGAGACGACACACCTTGTTACGCTCACCCTCAGCAACGAACCCAGGTGGTTGTTCCATATACACTTCTTCCTCCAAGGACCCATGAAGGAACACATTCTTGATATCCAACTGATGAAGATGCCACCGGTAAGTGGTTGCAAGAGAGATCACGATCCGAATAGAGGACATCTTGGCAACAGGTGCAAACGTTTCCTCAAAATCCACACCATAAGTTTGGGCATAACCTTTGGCAACTAGGCGGGCTTTCAAGCAAGCAAGAGAGCGATCAGCATTGGCTTTAACAGAATAGATCCATTTGCAACCAATAGCGCGCTTGCCAGGAGGCAAAGACACAAGTTCCCAAGTATTATTCAGTTGAAGTGTCGTCAATTCCTCGTGCATAGCAGCCATCCAGCCAGGATGAGTTTTGGCCTCCCCAACCGTTGAGGGAATGGTGTACTGATCCAACGTCAAGTGAAGTGCGGTATGAGAAGCAGACAACCCCTGATAAGAGCTCACATAGAGAGGTCTATTCTGGCATGTCCGACTTCCCTTTCGGAGAGAAATGGGAAGCTCGGTACTAGCCAGAGGTGGAGCGGCAGGCACTTCAGTTTGGTTCAGGTCCTCACTTGCAGGTGCAATCTGAGGAACAGTAGTTGTGCCATCAATGGTTGAGGTAGGCTGAGATGGTGGTATTTCAGTTCTGTCAGAAGTGCGACGAGAGTAGACTTGTCCCCAAAGGGGGCACACTATGTCAGTCGGAGAGACGAGAGCAGAATCAGGACGAGGAACTAGCATATCATCGAGAGAGAGATCAGAAGATGAAGTGGTAGTCCGATAAGAGTCAGTGGTACGATAAGAGTCAGATTCGAGGAAGATAACATCTGAAGAAATGATATATTTGTGAAGTTCCGGAGAATAACAATGATATCCCTTGGTAGTCCGAGAGTATCCAAGAAAGATACACTTCAAAGAGCGAGGATCAAGTTTAAAAATGGAGGGACGAGCATCCCGAACATCGCAAACACACCCAAAGACCTTGAAGGGTAGAGGAGGCCCCGAGTGGTCGGGATAAAGGATGTGATAAGGTGTCTCCCCCTGAAGGATATGAGTAGGAAGATGATTAATGAGATAGGCAGCGGTAAGGACAGCATCTCCCCAAAAGTGTTTGGGAACATGCTTATGATGGAGGATAGCCCGGGTAACCTCAAGAAGGTGTCGATTTTTCCGTTCGGCAACCCCGTTTTGCTGGGGGGTATTAGGGCAACTGGTTTGGTGTATGATACCCTTGTTGGAAAGAAAGCTAGACATGGACTGGGACATGTATTCCCTCCCATTATCAGTACGAAGACATTTCAGACGAACAGAAAATTGAGTGAAAATTTCATTCCACAAATGTTGAAAAATAGATAGTAATTCAGAGCGATTTTTCATTAAGTAAACCCAAGTCATGCGAGAAAAATCATCAATAAAGGTAACATAATATCTGTGTCCTAACAACGTAGGGACAGGACACGGTCCCCAGACATCAGAATGAAGTAAATCAAAAGGTGCAGAAGCACGAACATCTACACGAGGTACATAACTAACACAATGGAGTTTAGCAAACAAAAACGGCTCACAGCTGAGATGGGAAACGTTCCCAAACTCAGGATACAAACGACGCATGACCTGCATAGAAGGATAACCATGACGGTAGTGGAGGTCCAAGAGTTTGGCCGGAGCAGCAGAACAGGCAATGTGGGAAACTTCATCCAGAACATAAACACCACCACGCAGCTTTCCTTTACCAATAATACGGCTCGTCGACTGTTCCTGAAAAATACAACCAGAAGATGTGAAGATAGCAGTGCGGTTTAAATCACGAGTAAGCTTACTAATAGACAATAGGTTGTAAGCTGATTGAGGAACATGAGTAACCGAGGATAGAGGCATATCCGGTGTCACATTGCAGCTTCCAAATCCCATAATAGGAACAGTGGATCCATCTGCAATAGTAATGGAAGACCCACAATGGGGATGATATGAATGCAAGATACTTGAAGAACTAGTCAAGTGGTCAGAAGCTCCAGAATCTACCAGCCACTGAACTGGACGCTGGGAGGTCTGGGAAGTGCAGACAGGTTGAATAGTCTGGGCCACAACAGCACTATGAGGTGGAGAAGAAATCGGAAGTGCCTGCAGGCGACGATAATCCTCCTCAGAGATCTGGACAGTGCGGGGACCCGGGGTTGCCGGTGTCAAGTCGGCAACGTGAGCAGATCGAGGTGAAGCAGACGAGGTTTTGGCCGCCCAGTCTGTCTTTCCATGCACAAGCCAACACGTATCCCTTGTGTGACCTCGACGTCCGCAATGAGTACAATGTCGCGTATCAATCTCCCGACCACGTCCAGAACCCAGACCGACCGCCTTGGCTAGTCCCCCTTCCCCCTCGAGAGGCCAGCGCAATTGACTCGCTGGAGGAAACATGTAGAGCAGCTGGAGAAGAGGCAGAGCCCGCTTTAGTAAGACGATGGTACATACTAGCAGTCTGCAAAGTAGAAGGACTCGCAAGCATTTCTGTTCTTGTTGTTGAGAAGTTTGGATCAAGACCGTTCAAAAGCCAGATGAGAACCAGATGCTCACGTTGAGCCTGATGTCCTTCACGAGTAGAGGGGATCTCCCAAAGATCCAGGATTTCATCGACAAGAACCTTCCATTCGGCGAAGTACTCAGTGACAGGACGAGCTCCTTGTCGTAGCTCAGCCATCTTGGGAAAGAGTTCACCAAGACGAGAGAGGTTGTTAGCTTGAGAAAACATCATATGCAGGGTATCCCACAACTCCTTAGTGGTATCACAATTCTTGCACATTTGCTGAACTGATGGGTCCATGGAACTCAGAAGGAGCGCAAAGATACGACAATCATCACTATACCAATCGTCGTATTCGGCACTTCCCACGGCATGAGTAGGAAGTCTAGTAAGGTGGTGATTACGTCGGATGCCTGCTAGAGACATAGTAACCCCCTTTTTCCACAACTGAAAGTTGGATGAGGTAAGGATAGTGGTAGCCAGCCTTGCATTGGAAGGGAAAGTATTGGTAGAATCCCCTGAGGGAACAGGTGTCTGAGTGATGCTTGTAGCCGAGTCTCCCATGGTCTTGGACAAGAACCTTCAATAGATAGCAGGAAGCATCAACAAACAATACCCGGAGACAGCCACACAACAGCGGTCAACCTCAGTGCAGCAGAGCAAAGGAGAGGAGATCGACATCTTCAATAGTAGCAGCAGTGCAATGGCTTCAATATTAGCAGCAGGGATCTGCGGCCAGGGAGAGTAGGCGGTGGCAGCAGGGATCTGCGTCCAGCGATAGGCATCAAGCAGCAGCAGCAACAGGGATCAAGCAGGCGGTAGGCATCAAGCAGCAGCAGCAACAGGGATCAAGCAGGCGGCGGCATACAGCAGCAGCGATCGGCGTCCAGCGGTAGGCGTTGGCATCAGGAAGCAGCGGCGACGGCAGGCAGCATCTTCACGCGATGCGCCTCCGTCTAGGGCACGGGATACGGGCGAATGAACGCGGCGGGTGATATGGGCGAGCGAACGAACGCGGCGGAGCGGCGGATGAAGGAGATCGAACGATTAGAGTGGCGGCGGATGCGAGAAAACCTTAGCGAAGCGTCAATCCCTCTGATACCATGTAATCGGAGAGAAAAGAAAATGATGACTTATTATCCCTCTTGGACCAAGTCAAATATATATATATATATAAACAATAATACAACTCCTTTAACATTTAACATAATACAACATTTAACAAAAAAAAACAAAATTATTAAAAGGGTTATACACACTAGAAGAACTTCTATCTCTTGGCTTTCTCACAAGAGACTCACACGACCGTGTTCCCCGGCAACGGCGTCAAAAACTTGATGCGCTGACGGTAAGTGTACCGGTCGCACAAGTAATATAAAATGGGTGATTTTTCCCAAGTATCGATCTCAGAGAAGCACTGTAAGGTGTAGTTAACTTTCGAGGAAGGACTTGAGATTGAAGTCCTCAAGGTCGGGGTTATGAAGGGGCTTTGGATTGCGATGTGAAAACAAAATAAACTAAACTATCAAACTACTATGCAGGCTGCTATGCACTGCTTCACTTGGTGGGATGGAGACTACGCAAGCCGCTATGCACTGCTTCGCGAGGCGGATGGACGAGTAGGAAAACGGAATGGAAGAGCAGGTGGTGGCGGAATCAGCACACTTCAAGCACAACTAAACTGACAAAGTTTTTCACAACATGAAAATAATATTATAAATCATAGTTTAGTGGCATACATCATCATAATATGAAGATTACATTCAACATCAACTACACAAGAGAAGAAAAAGGCAAGAGCATGTTGTAGATTCACGGTAGGAATCGTCGGGTCGTCAATCCGCGTCCTAGCTCAGTCCCAACTATCGTCTAGGGTAAAGGAGAGTTGTCACTTCCTCCCAATGGACCCGTCTTCTCCGGTAAACAACAATCCAGCCACGTCCAAAGCTAAGATCTCCTTGCTCGGTGTTGATGATGAGCATGTAATCCTCTTCTTGAAGCGCTTGGATGATGTGAAGAGGCCTAGGGCAAAGCCCTTGCGGATGGTGGTAGAAAATGGAGTCGGAGCTCCTCCTGCGTCGAGAAATGGCGGACTGGTTCGGGGCCCCCAAATGACCTAAAAATCGGGACTTAAATAGAAAGCATGTCAGAAAATCCTCCACACACGACCAAACGCACGGGCGGAGCAAACCGTGCGAAAAGGAATCGCACGGGCGAAACAAAATATAATTTTTAGACAAAAACAGGCTGCTTGTGCGTTTTACTCACGCACAGGCAAAACAGCCCGTGCTTGAAGAAAACGCGTTGGAAGTGACAGAACGACAGATTTTCATGTTTTGAGAGAAATGAAGAGGTAGGGTCAACCAGGACGTGCGTGAAGGTAAACGCACGATCGTACGATCCGGAAAATTGCAAAATATCAAAAAGTTTTAGACAAAAGAGAGGATCGTGCGATTTTGCTCACGCACGGTCAAAACGGACCGTGTGCGAACAAAACGCACGAGCCGGGGCAGATCATCAATTTTAGGTGTTGTAGGAATCGCACGGTCACAGAAATCGTGCATCAAGGAAACGCACGACCGTGCGATTTCTCCAGGTTAGATTTCCAAAAGAAGGGGAATATGCCCATCTGCAAAATAAACTGACAAACTGGGGCACATGCCACAAACACACAGAAATAGTCAAAAGCAACAAATTAAACACACGGGGAGCACCTTGTGCTTACCCCTAGTAGAGTAGTGCGCAATTGCACGCAACAATGGGCCAAAATGTACACTTCAAGTGAGAATCATAAACAAGTGAAATATAAGCAATAATGATCTAAAAGTGAAGTGCAAGTGCGTGAAAACGAGCTCAGATGAGTCTGAAAAACCCTACAAATATCGGACTCATCATTGTTCCCGAGAATACAAGAAGGCATATGATTTATAATATAAATAGCAATGAGGACATCATCACCTCAATAATATATGGGAAGGCGCATAGTCGATAGTAGACATCTAGCAATATCCAGGACATTATGGTTTTCACACTCAGTAACTCCATTCTGAGCAGAAGAGTAGACACATGAGGGTTAGTGAATAATATCATGATCCCAAAGACATTCCTCGAATTGAGAATCAATGTACTCACATACATTATCACTACACAATATCTTAATATGGTATTGAAAATGGAATTTTTTACAAAGAAGGAATACTGTACTTTTTCAGCAAACATACCTAAGTAGTATGTAAGAAACAATCAGTGAAGGTAACAAACCAAGCACAATCAAATATAGAGAATATGGAACACGGTCCCCATACATCAATGTGAATAACAACAAAAAAGTGGTAATAGGCATAAAAACATGATTAAAAATTGCATTTCGATGTTTGTTAAAAGCATAGACATGACACACAAATGAACCCAAAATAGTTGAAAACATAACAAGAAATAACTGTTTCATAATAGGGGCAGATGGATGTCAAAGGCGGTTCTAGGAATAAAAATGTGAGAATTGGAATGAAAGACGTGCGAAAGTGGCATTGGGCTGGACTCGAACATATAGAGGCCATTGACTATACTACCAGAGCCAATTACCTTCCCTATATTCACGTCTTGAAAAATGCAAGAAGAGGGAAAGAAGGCTACGAGCAATTCATAGAATTTGGCAAGTGACTACTATAAAGGAGACTATGAGTAAACTTTGAAACATGAAAAACTGAAGATACTGTGAGGAGCAGGGTATGGAGCTCTCTCTAGCAATGGGATAAAGAGAACCATCGACAATGCTCACCTTATCTTTGTTAGACAAAGGAGTATAGGATACTAAACCTAAGGCAAATTCAGTCATAAAATCAATGGCTCTCGATTCGTTTATCCATATAATGGTAGGACGGGATGTTGCAATATGAGCACTTGGTGTCCCTATGAGAGCATAGCATGTCAATAATACGGCAATACATTCAATAGAGAGAAATGCATCATGTGGCGAAGAGGTTGCATTTCATCAATGAAAAAATACGACATGGAGGTAAGAGGAGTAAAATCTAATATTGCTAGGAAAAGTGTCATATGTAGTATAAGTGAAGAAAGCCGAACGATAAGGAGCAAGATGGCCCTGAGATCTCCCATATCCACGACCAGATCGTGGTTTTGTACCTAATCCCTATGGTGGAAAGCCATAGATTTGAAGCAGGTGTCCCTAGTGTGGTAGCCCTTTCCACAATAACCTCATGCCAAGTGGTCTTTATCAAAAAACTTCATTTTAGAATCTCGTTTCATTCATACAGCCAAAACATTGGTGGTGGAAATAAAGGCAAATCGTTTATGAGCTAGTCGGAAGCAAGGTCTGTTAGTGATCAAACTCGTGTTGCACAATATTATATAACTCGGGCAGGGATGATAACTGAGCTGAATATTGAAATGATCAAAGTTGCGATGGAGCCCATGAAAGAATTCAAAAATCAAGTTGCATTTTTCATGATCCTGAACCAATACCTCATTGTCAAGGCTAACCAGCGTGAGGGGATCAAAATGGTTGTATTCCTGGTACAACTATGTAAACTTCAAATAAAAAACTAAGGGGGAACGATCATTTTTATGTAGCAAGGACATATCTCATATTAACTGGACGATTTAAGCGGCATTGCCTCTACAACAGTAGGTAGACTCCGCTCTCTTCCAAATTTCAGGAGCTGTGTCCAGAAAAAAATAATTGCAAGCAATGGTTACCTGCATGAAATTTGTGAGTCAAGACATGACTAAGAAGTTCTCAGACTCCCATTTCGTCCAATCTGTCGAGTCCTTCTCAAGTTCACTCTTGGTATCATTAAGATAACGAAATAGGCAACAACTCTTTAGCACTAAGGTGAAGGAGTGAAACTACGATTGATAATTGGAACCATCCAAATGAATGACAGTAATCTAGTGAGTATTATGAGTATGAGTCTCATGGAGAGGTCCCACGGGAGTAACAATTGTCGATGAGGTAACGGGAGAAACAACACTACCCATCATGGTGACTCAAGAATAGAAATTTGAAGATAATACCAACCACAAAAAGTTCTAGGGATTTTTAGAATCAAGAGGGAAGCCCTAGGTCATCCAAGATCGACGATCCAACTCATCGATCATAAAGAAATGACAACTTTTGAGGAGAAGAGGAAGAGGAAGAGAAATCATTTTCTCAAAAAAGATGAGAAAACGGCGTCGAAAGAAATATTAACTCACCACATAAGGGGTGATTGGGGCCCGTCAAAAAACAGAAGAAATTGTTGAGCGAACAACCGAGGAAAGGTTGGCGAAGGCTAGGGCGGGGGAAGTAGTTGTGCAGAGGAGCTGGGGGGAAGTAGTTGTGCAGAGGAGATGGGGGGAAGTAGTTGTGCAGAGGAGCTGGGGGGAAGTAGTTGTGCAGAGGAGCTGGGGGGAAGTAGTTGTGCAGAGGAGCTGGGGGGAAGTAGTTGTGCAGAGGAGCTGGGGGGAAGTAGTTGTGCAGAGGAGCTAGCGGAGGACGGAGCTAGCGGAGGAAGGAACCGCGTGGAGGAAGGAGTTGTGGGAAGAGCTAGCGGAGGACAGATCCGTGCAGAAGATCCGGTGGAGGACTAAGCCTCACAGAGGAAGGAGTCGTGAGAAGAGCTGGTGGGGGAACTGGCACTCGGAAGAAGTCGGGCAGGAAGGAACGGGTGATCGGTGGAGCAGACAAGCGAATGTCGTGGGCTAGGGCACAGAGCATGATTTATTGCTCTGATACCATGTTAAGGGAATGAAAAATAATTTCTTATTGATTATCAAGTAAACACCCCCAAGGAAGCAGGGATACTTCAAAATACCGAGCGTATCGGTGTCGGAGAGTCCGACACTCGTCCGACTCTCTGACACTCTCCGACACTCGAGTCAGAAATCCGGCACGCTGACTCACGTAGGACTCGCGTGTCCCGCTCAATCAGACACACGTGTCCCTAGTTAGATACTCATGGTGAGGCGGGTGACAATTTTTCTTGGAAGGTGTCTTTACCCCCTTCTTGCATTTCAAGTAGTGAAAGTGGATCTACTAGTGGCGTAGATATTTTCTCTAGAAAAAGAAAAATTGAAAGTGGGAAAGAAGTTTGCTTGAGAATCCATTATTTTTATTGATGATATATAATGATAATGTGTTAATGTTCAATCATTTTTTGATCATTTATAAAGTTTTGCATTTGAATATTTGATGAGTTGTATTTAAACATGACTTAATTTATTTAAATATTTGTTAATTGTTACTTCTTTTATTTTTTGTTAAATGTTTTAGGATTTCCATAATTACAAAAAATGAATATTTAATATACGTGTCTCAGACTCTCAGCGTGTCGAAATATGATATTTTTTTAGAATTGACGAGTCGTGTGTCGTGTCGTGTCGTGTCGTATCGTGTGTCCCATGTCGGTGTCGGTGCAGCATAGAACACCCCTCCTTTATATAGAGGAGGTATACTAGTGAGGCCATGAGACAATACAATTAAATCTTCCTAAAAGAGATAAAAAGGGGCCAGGTCCGAATCACTTAACCTCTTTCCACAAGGATTTAGCTGACATAACAAAATTTAATTAGTCTATAATTGCATAAAAACGAGCTCCTTCATGGTCTACAAACAAGGCAATTTGTTATTGAGTAAGGCCGGTAAATAAATCAGTAAGCATCACGGAACATAGGTGAAAAAACAATTCTTTGGGGGAATGGTGAAATAGTATATTTGGGTTGCAAAAACATTACTACAGTAATCCATATGATTCCATTATTTAGTAGTATAGATGAGAAACAATATAATCAATGTGCATATCACCTTTGTTTTGCACCATAATTTACAGAATGTTAAGATTAGTGTTTTGAGTAATTGATGGGAATCCACCGGATCGTGCACTTGGTGGAGCGGGACCCACGTTCATTTATTCCCGCCGGAAGACGTGATCGGATCGCCGATCCGACTCCGCGGTTGCGTCCGGCACGTCGCCGCGAATCCAGATTATATATTTATGTATTTTTATGGACACTCGTTTGGTTTATTTAGGGGCGCACCCACCGGCCAATCATAGCCGTTCGATGGGATGCCCTAATGTTTGGTTTATTATAAATAGGATTAGGAGGCTGGTTTTAGGTTCCTCATTGCTGAAGTTGGAGAGTTCATCTTCCCTACTTCCGGTGGTCTCCCAGCGGTGCCGACGCCGTGGACCCTTGGTGCCGACGCCTTGGGGTAAGTCTTCCTCCTCCTCTCCCTCTCCTCCTCCACCCCACTACCGCCCTTCAGCCCCTGTTTTTCCCGCCCAGTTTCAGCCGGCCGAAACCCCCCTCCTCCCCTTCACTGGCCACCCGCCAGCCCCGCCCCTTCCCCGCCTGAAACCGACCAGCCACCGGCGATTTTCCGCCCAGATCTGGGCGGTCGACTAACCCTGCCTCCGCCTCACTCCGTTCGGCCACCAGCCCCCCCTTTTTCCGCCTCCTACCAGCCCGCTAAGCCCCGTCCCCTACTCTACTCCGTGGATCCACCGCCCGTTAACCCCTCTACACCCCCAATCCCTCCGATCCGCGTCTACCGACCCCCCGATCCGCCCACCCTAGCCCGGATCCGCGCATATTCATCCGGATCTACCCGTTTTCCTTCCCGATTCCGTCATCCACCACCAAAACAGCCCCCGACCGATATTTCCACCTCCGGATCCACCACTCGGCACCCGATCTACGCCACCTGAACCTACCACTTCCATTGCCCGAAATCAGCCCCTAGTCTCGAGTTATTTTGTGATTGGTTGTACTGTTTTCTTAATATTAATATTGGATAACCTCATGTTTGTTTGGAACCTGTTTGGGGCATTTTGGTATCGATTGATTACTAATCTGCAGGTGGATCTCTTCGCCGCGCGCTTCGCTTTTGGCCCTCCGAGCGGAGGAAGGCCAACTAAGAAATTCGCCCAATATTAAATTTAATTCTTGTTGCAGTTATTTGCTTGTGGCGTTATTAATCTCTCCATTGCTCTAATAATTTGTCGCGTGAACCGATTGTTGTGTTGCATATAGAGTCTAGGTGGTGCACTCCATAGCCTACCCTACATCAGTTGGTATCAGAGCCCAAGGTTGGGCCGTTGTGCATGCTCCGTAGTGGTAGGACATTTAGAAGCATGGCAGATCCACCAGCCACCAATGACCGGGCAGCGGGCTTGAACTCGAGCACTGCTACCACAGACTTCCAGCATCTTATCCTAGAGCGTTTTGATGCAATGGGCAACCAATTCGAGAATGTGCGTCGCGACATCGCCGCGGTGACTCGTCGTTTAGATCTGATAGAGCACGCTAGAGATACTCCCTCCCTTCATGACCATGAGATCGCAGGTGACCCGGGCGACTCCCCTCGTCGCGGGCAGCGGGTCAGAGATGATCCGCCACCGGCAGATCGCTACCACCGTGAGGCTCCCGTGAGAGCTCCCACCCCGCCAGCATGGCAAAACCCAGAGCCACCTCGTGGCCGACCCCCACCCCCGTGGGAGGATTACCGTATGCCGCGACAGCCTGGCCCTAGGAACCGCGTGCCCCCGCTTGATCGCCAAGACCAGCGTCGTGACGAGTATTATCCGCCAGGTCGACGTGAGCGCGGGGCCCCGCCCGCTCGACACGATTATGACCGTGACGATGACCCTGATGATTATCCTGACCCGCGGAGGGGCGACCGCGCCTTTGACATCACCCGTCGGATTCGCCTCGACGCCCCGACGTTCGATGGCCGCTTGGATCCGAAGGCCTTTAGTGATTGGCTCCTTGACATGGACCACTATTTTGATTGGTACGACATGCGTGATGAACGTTGTGTCCGGTTTGCCAAGATGAAGTTAGTCGGGCAGGCCAAAGTATATTGGATTAGTGTCGAGAGATCTTTAGAGCGTGACGGCTATTACCCTATCACCAGATGGGGAGAGATGAAGCAGAGGCTGAGCGAGAAGTACCTCCCTGCGTCCTACCGGGATCAACTATTCGAGCAATTACAGAACTTGCGTCAGGGAACGCTCACGGTGGCCGAGTATATGGCTCGATTCGACGAGTTAGTGGTTAGGAGCGATATTTCGGAGGAGCCCATCGCCACTGCCTCTCGATTCAAGGCAGGCCTCCGTTCGGACCTCCGGAGAGAGCTGATTCCCCATCGTTTAGAGACGGTAGACCAGATATTCCAGCTCGCTCTGGAATATGAGCAGTACCTCCGCACCTCTAGTACGAGGCAGTTTCCTTCTCGAACGGATTCGTCGACGTTTAGAAAGCCCGCTCCGGCCCAGACTGCTACAGCCACCCCACCCCCTCGAGTCACTCCTGACATGAAGGGGAAGGCTATTGCTACTGAGGGCCAGAGGCCTGGGGGTATTCAGTGTTTTAGGTGCTCAGGCAGGGGGCACGTAGCGGCCCACTGCCCTACGCGGAATCTGTTGATTGAGGATGAGGAGCACGATTTAGAGGAGGATGTACAGGCCACAGAAGAGATTAGAGCCACTGTCGAAGAAGGTTGGGAGAGCGATGCCGAGAGGTCCTTAGAGGTGGGAGTGATTAGGCGCCTCCTACACACCCCACGTGCAGATGAGGATTGGCGCCGCACTACCATCTTCTACACCTATTTCCCTAGCGCAGGCGGGCCCTGCAAGCTAGCCATCGACAGTGGGAGCTGTGTGAACATCATAGCCCAGAAGGGGCTTGAGCGTATGCAGGTGAAGGCAGAGCCTCACCCCCACCCCTATCGTGTCGTCTGGGTCGACAAGACCACGATTCAGGTGACCCAGCGTTGCTTAGTACCGATCAGCATCGCGTCCTTCCAGGATCGGGTGTGGTGTGACGTCATTCCCATGGACGTTGCACATGTGCTGCTTGGACGCCCCTGGTTGTTTGATCGTGACGTCACGTGTTTCGGCCGCTCGAACACGTGTGTCTTCTATGACAAGGGGCGGAAGATTACTTTGACGCCCACCCAGCCCAGGGAGAGATCGAAGGGCGTGGTTGAGCCTTCCGTGAGCACGGGTGCTTCGAGACCTTTACACATCCTGAGGCGTGGCGAGTTTCTCCGCGACAGCATTGAGGCTGATATTATGTATGTTGTCGCTGCCACTCAGGCATCCGAGGCCCCCTCTGTTGACCACCCGCTAGCGGTGCGTCCCCTTCTGGATGAGTTCGCAGATATTATGCCTGACGAGCTCCCTGACGAGCTGCCCCCGCAGCGAGATATCCAGCACGCCATAGATCTGATTCCGGGAGCTTCCCTACCGAACCTTCCCCACTATCGTATGCATCCAGATGAGCACGCCGAGCTCAAACGGCAAGTCGAGGAGCTTCTGCAGAAGCAATTTATTCGTGAGAGTATGAGCCCGTGTGCTGTTCCCGCCCTTCTTACCCCTAAGAAGGACGGCAGTTGGCGTATGTGCATCGATAGCCGCGCCATAAACAAGATCACGGTCAAGTACTGTTTTCCCATTCCTCGATTAGATGATCTATTGGACACTATGTCTGGTGCCCAGATCTTTACCAAGATTGACCTGCGTAGTGGGTACCACCAGATCAGAGTGCGTGAAGGGGACGAATGGAAGACCGCCTTCAAGACGAAGGATGGCCTTTATGAGTGGCTAGTCATGCCATTCGGACTTTCGAACGCCCCTAGTACTTTTATGAGAGTTATGACGCAGGTGTTGGGCCCTACATGGGCAAGTTTCTGGTTGTATATTTTGATGACATATTGGTCTACAGCCAGACACAGGCCGCCCACCTCAATCATTTGCGGCTTCTCTTCAGCACCCTCCGCAGGGAGAAGTTGTATGTGAACCTGAAGAAATGCGCTTTCCTTTCTGAGTCCGTCCACTTCCTTGGGTTCATTATATCTTCGACTGGTGTATCTGTTGACCCTGAAAAGGTCCAATGCATTCGAGACTGGCCTGTGCCTACGACTATCCACGAGGCTCGCAGTTTTCACGGACTTGCCACTTTCTACAGGAGGTTTGTCCCGGGGTTCAGTTCGATCATGGCCCCCTTCACGAGCTGCCTCAAGAAGGGAGAGTTTCAGTGGACCCCCGCTGCCACTGGAGCCTTCGAGGAGATAAAAGCAAAGCTGACGACGACTCCCGTCCTGAAGCTTCCTGACTTTAGTCGTGCCTTTGAGGTCGCTTGCGACGCGTCTGGAGTTGGTATCGGTGGTGTACTGAGCCAAGAGGGACACCCGGTCTCCTACTTTAGTGAGAAGTTAAACGAAGCGAAACAAAAGTATTCGAACTATGACCGAGAGTTTTATGCGGTTGTCCAGTCCTTACGCTACTGGAGGCACTACCTCCTCCCCCGGGAGTTCGTGCTTTACTCCGACCACCAGGCATTACGCTACTTGGATTCTCAGCGTAAGCTGGGACATCGCCACGCCAAGTGGGTTGAGTATCTACAGGACTTCCACTATGTTCTCAAACACCGAGCTGGTGTTGAGAACAAGCCGGCAGACGCCCTGAGTCGTCGTGTCTCGTTGTTTCAGACTATGACGGCCCGTGTCGACGGGCTTGAGCGCGTGATCTTTGGATATCCGGCATGCCCTGACTTCGGTGATATTTACACCGCCCTATCCAGAGATCCCCCAGACCCCGTTGAGGGATATCAGATCTTCGAGGGGTACCTATACCATGGGTCCCGCCTTTGCATTCCCCGAACGTCATATCGTGACTTCCTGATTTGGGAGTTGCATGCAGGCGGAGCCGCCGGGCATTTTGGGCGCGACAAGTCTATAGCTATTGTAGAGGACCGTCTATATTGGCCCACGCTTAGGAGGGACGTGGCTAGAGTCGTCCGCCACTGCCGTATCTGCCAGACGGCCAAGGGCACGAAGCAGAATGCAGGCCTATACACTCCGTTACCGGTCCCACGCCGCCCTTGGGAGGATCTTAGCATGGACTTCGTTCTGGGGCTTCCCCGCACTCTTCGGAAGCACGATTCCATCTTCGTGGTGGTTGATCGCTTTTCGAAGATGGCCCATTTTATAGCATGCCGCAAGACGGCGGACGCAACCCACGTTGCATCCATTTTCATGCGGGACGTTTTCCGACTACACGGCCTTCCCAAGTCCATCGTTTCGGACCGCGGCGTGAGGTTTGTGAGCTATTTCTGGAAGACCCTGTGGCTCAAGACCGGCACCACCCTTAAGTTTTCGACTGCCTACCACCCACAGACGGATGGGCAAACAGAGGTAGTAAATAGGAGTTTAGGGAACTTATTGAGGTGCCTGGTGGGAGAGCGAGTGAGTAGTTGGGATTTAGACCTTCCGATCGCCGAGTTTGCATATAATAGCTCCGTCAATAGGACCACTGGGTTGAGTCCATTTCATATAGTGTCAGGTTATGACCCCCGGAAACCCATTGACCTTATTCCGAGCCCATTAGAGTCCCGTCCTAGTGAGTCTGCCGAATCATTTGCACAACACCTGCATGAGTTGCATGAGTCGGTTCGCCGACGTATTAATATGAGCAATGAGAATTATAAAACCCACGCAGATCAACGAAGACGAGAGCGTATTTTTAATATTGGCGAACGGGTGATGGTACGAGTCCGCCCGGAGAGGCTCCCTTCGGGGTCTGCTAAGAAGCTAAGCGCCAGGCGAATGGGTCCTTTCTCAGTTATTAATCGGATCGGGACAAACGCCTACAGGCTAGATATCCCGGCAAGTACGGGGATCCATCCAGTTTTTAATATTGAGGATCTGACACCCTATTATGAGCCTCATGACTATGGGGACCCGGGTAGTGGAGGTGACCCACCATCTTCCCCCTCGCCTGCCGTCTCCACCGCCCCATCCACACCAGCTTACCACCACAGCCCGCCCTCTACCGATATCCTTTCCCCTGGGAGTTCGTCGCCTATGGTACCGCCACCGGCATCGCCACTCGCACCGGATCCCACCATGAGAGATGAGCGCATTACTGAAGTCAGATCCCACCAGATTGTTCCCACCACGGGCGGGCCGCGCCTTCGCTACTTGGTTCATTGGCAGGGCCACTCCGACGCTGACGATGCTTGGATACTGCCGGCAGAGCTTGACCGACTTGCCCCCGGACTTCGACTCCAGTACGATCGTCTCCATTCCTCGGAGATGAATGCTTTTCAGTCGGGGGGAGTTGATGGGAATCCACCGGATCGTGCACTTGGTGGAGCGGGACCCACGTTCATTTATTCCCGCCGGAAGACGTGATCGGATCGCCGATCCGACTCCGCGGTTGCGTCCGGCACGTCGCCGCGAATCCAGATTATATATTTATGTATTTTTATGGACACTCGTTTGGTTTATTTAGGGGCGCACCCACCGGCCAATCATAGCCGTTCGATGGGATGCCCTAATGTTTGGTTTATTATAAATAGGATTAGGAGGCTGGTTTTAGGTTCCTCATTGCTGAAGTTGGAGAGTTCATCTTCCCTACTTCCGGTGGTCTCCCCGCGGTGCCGACGCCGTGGACCCTTGGTGCCGACGCCTTGGGGTAAGTCTTCCTCCTCCTCTCCCTCTCCTCCTCCACCCCACTACCGCCCTTCAGCCACTGTTTTTCCCGCCCAGTTTCAGCCGGCCGAAACCCCCCTCCTCCCCTTCACTGGCCACCCGCCAGCCCCGCCCCTTCCCCGCCTGAAACCGACCAGCCACCGGCGATTTTCCGCCCAGATCTGGGCGGTCGACTAACCCTGCCTCCGCCTCACTCCGTTCGGCCACCAGCCCCCCCTTTTTCCGCCTCCTACCAGCCCGCTAAGCCCCGTCCCCTACTCTACTCCGTGGATCCACCGCCCGTTAACCCCTCTACACCCCCAATCCCTCCGATCCGCGTCTACCGACCCCCGATCCGCCCACCCTAGCCCGGATCCGCGCATATTCATCCGGATCTACCCGTTTTCCTTCCCGATTCCGTCATCCACCACCAAAACAGCCCCCGACCGATATTTCCACCTCCGGATCCACCACTCGGCACCCGATCTACGCCACCTGAACCTACCACTTCCATTGCCCGAAATCAGCCCCTAGTCTCGAGTTATTTTGTGATTGGTTGTACTGTTTTCTTAATATTAATATTGGATAACCTCATGTTTGTTTGGAACCTGTTTGGGGCATTTTGGTATCGATTGATTACTAATCTGCAGGTGGATCTCTTCGCCGCGCGCTTCGCTTTTGGCCCTCCGAGCGGAGGAAGGCCAACTAAGAAATTCGCCCAATATTAAATTTAATTCTTGTTGCAGTTATTTGCTTGTGGCGTTATTAATCTCTCCATTGCTCTAATAATTTGTCGCGTGAACCGATTGTTGTGTTGCATATAGAGTCTAGGTGGTGCACTCCATAGCCTACCCTACATCAGTAATGCTTTCAGGATGTTTTTGTTTCTATAGATGCTTACAGTGAATTTTTTAAATGCACACTTTTAACTAGTACGATTCTTAAAAACTCAATGAAAAGTATGGCTGGTGTGATCTAACTGTTTTGCATTGCTCTTTTGTCGTTTTGTATAAAGTAAAATTATGATACTCCCAATAGTAATACAAATTACTTCATAAGTCAATCATACACTAATAAGGTCATGCAGAAGGTGAAAGTGAAAAATAATAAATTCCTAAGCACATTTATCATATAAAAATAAATTATTTTGAGAACTTAATAAAGAAAAAAGAAGCATACTAAGCCTAAGTAATTTTCTGCACCACCTACCGTTAAGTTTCAAACATATAGCCTAAACAAATGCTTGCTATACTAATGGGTAAATTTATACTTCCATTCAAAAACATCATTTTTTTAAACAAGAGAGACACGTTAACCAAACAATATTTTATTTCATTTTTAAAAAGGAGTCATATACATAAATGAAGTCATGGTTTTTATTATAGATGTCATAACGAGAATTTACTGATATCCGCAACAATTTGAAGAGTTTTATATAGTGCAACTAAGAGAAAAAAAATAATGTAAAAAATACATGGCCTTTTATGATGCGACTTTTACAATAATATATAAACATTTAATTCAACTCTCCCCATCAAGATGGGAGTGGACGTCAAACATTCTCAACCTCATATTATTGTCCTTGAAGATATCAAATCATAGGCACTTGGTAAAGATGTCTGCTACCTGATCCTAAGATTGAACAAACATAGTGCAAATATTGCACTTTGTAGAAAAACACGAAATGAGAGAAATAAAATTGGTATTTTATTAATTTCTCCAAATAATTAAATTACATAGCAAGTGTATTGGTACATATTTATAGGTGAAGAGGGGAGAGCCTTCACACTATCCCAAGATGTGGGACTAAAATCTAACTCCTAAGCGGGCTTTAAATGGGCCCTAATGATGGGCTTTCTTATACTTTCTTCAACACTCCCCCTCAAGCTGGAGCATACAAGTCGTAGGAGTCAACCTTGGACAAGAACTGAGAATATAAAAGTCGTGGTAGAGCTTCTGTAAGAATATCAGCAACTTGTTCTATAGCTGGAACATGTTTTAAATCCAATTTCCTAAGTTTACCTTTTTTCGAATAAAGTGGCAATCAACCTCTATATGTTTGGTACGTTCATGAAACACAGGATTCTTGGCAATATGAATGGCAGCTTGACTATCGCAGAACAAGGTGACAGGAGAAGAGAGTTTGACACTCAAGTCTTTCAGAAAGCTCTCTAGTCATGTAAGTTCCGAGACTACAGAGGTCATTGATCGATATTCTCCTTCTGCAGATGAACGTGCGACAACAAATTGCTTCTTGCTACGTCAAGTAAAAGGATCTCCACTAAAATATGTGCCGAAACCACTTGTGGAACGCCGATCATCAATGGATCCAGCATAATCAGCATCATAGTAAGCAATGAAAGATAGAGATGAGAAGGGCAAATATACAAGCCCTTGTCCGGGCGCGGACTTCAGGTGTCGGAGAATGCGCTCAACGGTTTGGAGATGAGAAGTTCGAGGAGCATGAATAAACCTAGTGACAACCCCAACGAAAAACGATATATCAGGTATTGTTACTGTCAAATAGATTAATTTTCCAACAAAACGACGATAATATTTTGTGTTTGGTAGGAGCACATCAGAGTCAGAGGAGCAAGCACGGAGCTTGTGGTTGACATCAATGGGTGTGTTAGCTGGTTTACAACCAAAGTAGCCCGCATCATGAAGAAGATGAAGGTAGTACTTTCTTTGAGATAGGACAAGACCATCGGGTCGATGGGCTACCTTGATGCCAAGAAAGTATCGAAGATTTTCCAAATCTTTGGTCTGGAATACAGAGGCCAAGTGTTCCTTGATCAAATGGATTCCTTTCAAATCATCACCTGTAATTAAGATATCGTCAACATAAACCAGGAGTATGACAGTGTCTGTCAATTGATGACGAGTAAAGACAGAGAAGTCAGCAGAGCATTGAGTGAATCCAACATCATAGATAACTTTACTGAACTTGTCAAACCACGTGCGGGGAGACTGTTCGAGACCATAAATGGATTTCTTGAGGCGACAGACAAGAGACTCCCTGTGGTCTCAAACCCGGATGGTTGATTCATGTAGACAGTTTCATGTAAATCACCATTGGGAAAGGCATTTTTGATATTCAGTTGATGCAAAGGCCAGTAACGATGAATAGCAAGAGAGATTAAAACACGAACAGTATTCAGTTTGGCGACCGGAGAGAAGGTCTCATCATAATCCAGACCTTGTTGTTGAGTAAAGCCATGAGCTAGAAGGCGAGTTTTGAGACATTGGATTGTCTCATCCAGGCCATGTTTGATAACGAATACCCACTTACAACCGACACAACTCTGGTCGGAAGGGAGAGGGGCAAGATCTCAAGTGTGGTTTGCCCAAAGCAGGGGCGTATTTAAAGGGGTGCCAAAGGGACACACGCACCCCCCTTTTTTTGTGCACATCTATTAGGTGTTATATTTATAGACCAAAAATATGTATTGGTATGGCACAATTTTAAATTGTGCACCGCCAAAATTTTAATCAGCGAACCTGTTTTGCAATTCCTGGAATTCGGGCTTTATTTTCAAATCCCGCGTCGGCTAGGTATTTTCGCTGCATGACTGCATCCCGCGGCATAACATCTAGGTCATTTCCTCTCCCCGCCCAGTCGTCCCCGGGCAACTGACTAACTGAGTAAGAATATCCCGATTTCTTCCGCCGGTCCACTTCTCCAGAGCGTCCAGACGGTCCAGCAATCGCTCATCCAACAAAATCCTTCTCACTCGCGTGCCCGCTCTCTCTTTTCCATGGTTCCCCACCTAGATCCGCCACTGGCTGGCCGCCGTTTTCTTCTAGCTGGGCGGCGATTTCAGCTCGCCCGACGGTGAGTTCGACTTGCCCGGGCTTGTTTTCCAGCTGCGGAGCTGCCTCTCGCGTGCTCGCCGCAGGATCCAAGGTATGCCCTTTTCTCAGGCAGCATTCTGCTGAATCTGCTCACCCGTAGATAGTGGATTTTTCAGTTATTAAAGCTTAAAATCCGCCCCTGCCCGTAGAATCCTCTCTGCAATTGTTTAGATCACTGTTTTGCTCTAGGGATTTTTCAGTTATTAAAGCTTGAAATCATCTGTTTTTTCATGAAGTGATTTCTTCAGATTTCTCAGTCTAGTGTTCTGATATACTGCTCTAGTGATTTGTTTAGATTTCTAAGCCTGCAAATATCATGCCATTAAAAGGAGCATGTAGTTTGGTTAAGCAATTATTATGTACAATTATTGCTGTAAACTTAATTAAGAAGCTTGTAGGTTTGCTCATCTTCTTCATATACTGCTACAGATTGTGGTCAAGGTTCGTGAGGACCGAGTACGTGAGTCACGTGACAACAAAATAAGAAGATAGATGTTCTTCTCTGGCTACAGATTGTGGCCAAGGTTTTGCTCTCATATACTCTATCACAATTTATATTCAAGTATTTTTATTTTTATGGGCGTTTTGAGGTATTAGTCAGGTAGTGACTAAGCAAAACACAGTCTCTGTGTTGAATGTTTATCCCTAGGTATACTCCGTAGTATTGGTCGGTAGAGGGTCAAGCTGAGTAGATAGATATTTAAATACTTTGCATTTTGTAAATACTCTTCATTTGTTAATATTTTGTTTTTATGGCATTCATATAGAAATAGAATTGAACAATATTGTGATATGGATAGTCAAAAAAAGAAGTCTAGTCTCATATCATCTATGTTTCAAAAGAAATTAAAATCTCAAGAGATTTCAAAATGCAAATCTCCAAGTCAAAACAGTGAAAATGAAGAGTTAGTCATTAGTGCTTCTGAAGCTATCGAGAATGTGTCGCATTTGCCATCACCTGATGCTCAAGACATTATAATGGGCGATTTATATGATGTGGAGATGCTTCCACAGGATCCGGGAAAGAGAAAAAGTATATCAGTCTATCCTTTAAATGAGAAAGATGCAGTAAGAAAGACTTATATACTAAGAGGTCCATGCCAACCAAAATTGTTTTCATTTCCTCAAAGAAAGATAGGTGACCGGGAACGTAGGTTTGTAATCACATGATTTGATATGTTTGAGTGGCTGGAATAGTGTTGAAAAGGATGATGCGTTTTGTTTTGTTTGTTACTTACTCAAGAATGATACCACAAGTAATGATGTCTGAGGAGATGCTTTTGTTAGTGGGGGAGGATATAGGTCGTGGAATAAACCTGACGGATTTACAAAACATGTTGGCAAGATTAATAGTTCTCATCAACGAGCACTCCAGATATTTAAAGGTTTAAAAAAAACGAAAAGTCTATCATTGTTTCTCTTAATAAACAATCAGATAAAACAAAGTTTGAAAACAAATCACGATTACAAGCTTCTTTAAAATGTTTGAGATTTCTCTTGCGACAGGGATTATCCCTACGTGGGCATGATGAGAGTCACCATTCACTTAATAGGGGAAATTTTCTCGAGCTTTTGCAGTGGCTTGCCGATATAGATGAAGAAGTTGGTAAATATGTGCTGAAAATGCCCCGAGAAACAATCAATTAACTGCGCCTTCAATTCAGAAAGATGTCATTAATGTTTGTGCCAAAGAAACTACAAAGATTATAATACAAGGGCTTGGAGATGACTACTTTTCAACTTTAGCGGATGAATCTAGTAACGTGTCGCACAAAGAACAATTGGTCATTTGTTTGCGTTATGTTGATGGGAACGGAAGATTAATAGAGCGTTTTCTTGACATTGTGCATGTTCATAATACTACTGTCATGTCTCTTAAAGCTGCAATTGAATCATTGTTAATTGACCATTCTTTGTATTTGTCTAAAATCCATGAGCAAGCATACGATGGTGCAAGTAATATGAGTGCTGAGATAAAATAACCTAAAAATTTAATTTTGAAGAAAAATCCATCAGCTTATTGCATTCATTGTTTTGCTCATCAGCTTCAGTTAACCGTAGTTGTAGTTGCTAAAATAAATGATGATTATCAATGGTTTTTTGAAGCAATTTCGACGTTATTAACTGTGGTTGGAGTTTCTTGCAAGCGAAATGAGATGCTTAGAGAAAGTCAAGTGCAAAAGGTTGCTCAGACACTAAAAGATGGTGAACTAAAAACGGGATCAGGTTTAAATCAGGCACTTTCTTTGGGTCGGCCGGGGAATACTCGTTAGGGATCACATCACAAGACATTAATGCATATTATTTCTTTATATCCTCATATGGTTGCTATACTTTTGAAGATTGGTAAGAGTAAGGAAAATGATCGGTTGAAGGCACAGGGTGTATTGTTTGCATTAGAATCGTTTGACTTTGTTTTGATGATTCATGTGATGACAACTATATTTGGTTATCCACCTTAATTAAATCTTGCTTGGCAAAAAAAAGAACAGGATATTATCAATGTTATGTCATTTGTTAGTTTGACAAAAAGACAATTGCAAAACTTGTGCGATGATAGTTGGAACACTCTGTTCAATAAGATCTTACTTTTTTGTGATAAATATGATATTCATATTCCTAAAATGGATGATCTGTATGTTCCGCGTGGAAGATCAAGATGATTTGTTGAAGACTATACATATTTGCATCATTATCAGGTGTCAATTTTCTTAAAAGTGGTTGATTCACAATTACATGAGTTTAATAACAGGTTTGATGAGGTGAGTATGGAATTGCTCCATTGTATGGCTTGTTTGAATCTCATTAACTCATTTGATTATTTTGATAAGCAAAATGTGCTCAGACTTACAGAGTTTTATCCTAATGATTTTCAAGTTTGGAGTTGTTTAATCTTGACTTTCAGCTAAACAATTTCATTGTGGATATGAAAAGCGATGAGAGGTTTTTGACTTGAATGACCTTGGTCATCTCTCTATGAAATTTGTTGAAACTGGGAAACATATTGCTTATCAACAATTATACAAGCCATTGAAGTTTGTACTGATTCTTCCTGTGGCTACTGCAAGTGTTGAAAGAGTCTTTTCAGGCATGATTTATGTCAAGAACAGATTACGGAATAGTTTGGGCTATCAAATATTGAATGACTGTTTGATTACATTCATTGAAAGAGATGCATTTTTGAAAATTTTAGATGATGATGTGATTGATCGTTTTCAAAAAATGAAGACTTATCGTAGACAATTGTAATTTCTTCTGGTATTTGGTAATTTTCAATTAAGACATTTATATGTAATTGTGTATGACTTTATAATATCAAGCATTTTTCATTTTCTATATTATGCTATTAAAAAAAAATTGTGCACCCCAATTTCTAAATTCCTGGATCCGTCACTGGCCCAAAGAGCGGACATTTCCTCCTCCATCGTGGCCCGCCACCCCGGTTGGAGAGCCTCCTGCACAGAATAAGGAGTAGACATAAGCGATAAAAAAAGAGCAGATCGCCTGAGTTTTGGAGAAAGACGATCTAAGGAGACATAACTAATCATTAGGTGAGCTGTAGAAGGCGTCGTCGAATCATTGGAACACAGACTGTCATTAGTAGAAGGTAACGGGCTTAGGTTGCAACGAATAGAACAAAGAAGGTGGGGGAGCCATGAAGAGGCTTATAAAATCAAGAGAGGGGGCGGAGCGGGGAAAGGGTGGAGCCACAGGAGAAAGAAAGGCAAGTGGCTAAACAAAGAAAGACCGCAGGCCTTAAGGAAAGCGATTAAGCAACAAAAGACCGCAGACCTTTTTTTGCGGGTAGAGAGAGAGGGCAGGCAGGCGGTCAAAGAAAACCGAACCACAGGAAAGGACCGTTTTAGCTCTGATGTCATGTAGAAAAACACTAAATGCGAGAAATAAAATGAGTATTTTATTAATTTCTCCAAATAATTAAAATTACATAAGAAGTGTATTGGTAGATATTTATAGGTGAAGGGGGGAGAGCCTTAACACTCATAAAATGTGGGACTAAAATCTAACTCCTAAGCGGGCTTTACATGGGCCGAAATGATGGGCTTTCTTATACTTTCTTCAACACACTTTTCAAGGTGATTCTTGATAAAATGTCTATCAACGTCAACATGTTTTGTTCGATAATGTTAAACAGGATTATCTACAATATTGATAGTAGCTTTGTTGTCGCAGTATAACGTTGTGAGCCTCCCTCTTGGATCTCGTGACCGGCGGAGGAGCTATGGCGGGCGAGGAGCTGCACCAATCAGAACGACGGAGGGTCGCACGGATTGCGGCTAAGGCAACGCGTGGGATATTTCCTGTAGGTTAGAGAGAGATAGGGAGAGAGGAAAATAAGAGAGAGAGAGAGAGAGTTTTAGATACCAATTTCTTTCCTACCATCAAAGCCAAGCCGGCCAAATATTTAAGTGCACAAACACGCCCCCTATTTGGGTTTACGACAAATGGGCACAATACTTTAAATATAACACAACATAATTTTGAAGATAACAAAGATAATTGGCGTCATCACGCCTCATAACATCGCCACCCCCGTTCGAAGATAGCTTGTCCTCAAACTAGATAGAAGGATATTGCAGTGTCTTCTTCGCCTTTCGGATCATCATTGAGAGGATCATCTACTTCGAGCAGAAATAAGTGTTTGCATCGATGTCCTGGCGTGAACTCTTCATCACAATTGTAGCACAAGCCTTTCTCCCGACGCTCGACCATATCGAAGAGGGAAAAATGGCGGTGGAAAGTAGGCCGCGGTGGACCTTCCCAGATTGGAGCCTTGTCAGGCAAGCTATCTAGAGAGTAAGCTCCTGGATAGTTCGGACGTCCCAAAGGAGAACAATCTAATAGCAGTCACCGTTCACAAACCCTGGCGAGGCTCATAGCCGTGTTGAGATCACGTGGCAGAAGGAATTCCACATTCCAATGTAACCGCTTGTGAAGGCCGACGGTGAAGAAGGGAACTTACTGCTCCGATAAGACGGGTGTGGCCTTAGACAATAGAATTTGAAATTGTTCTAGATAGGTGTCAATGGAGCCGTCCTGTTTGAGGTTCACAAGGTCTTCGAGTGGGTTTCCTTGCAGTGAAATACCAAACTGCAGGGTGCAGGACGCACTAAATTTCGCCCACGAAGGATTGGGGTGTTCCCGCATAAGTTGTGTGAATCACAATTGTGTCGGGCCAAGTAAGTGGAAGGAGGCAATGACGACGCGTTCGTCATCTGGCGAGTATTGGTTGGCGAAGAAAATGTCACAACGGGCAAGTCAAGGAAGAGGATCTTCGCAGCCCTTGTAGATGGGAAAATCCATCTGGATAGTTCATGCGTAGGAGGGGTAGTCTGCACCTGTAGGAGCGGAGGAGTCCACACGGTTTATCGAAGGGTGATCGGTCATGTGCAGAGGCAGAGGAGAAGGCACCCCTTGTAGGGCATCCAAGCGTGCGTTGAGGGCATCCATTTAGGAGTTCTGGGTCGCGAGAATGGTTTGGAAGAGTTCCATGATCTCGGCAAGAGAGGGAGCATTGTCCGCCATCAGGGATAGGGTTGGGCAGAAACACGGAGGTGTTGGAAGCAAGCCGGCGGAGGAGAGGAGTCGCGCGGCTGTGGTTGTGGGGCTGGGACGGTGGACAGGAGACGCAGAATCGTGAGGAGAAAGGTCCGCGGGGCTGGGAGAAGAGCCGGCGAGCGTGCGGTGCTGTTGGGTTGTGTTCGCGGGGCTAGGAAGGCTTACCGGCGCGCGCGGGGTGCTGAAAGAAGGATCAATTGTTGTGCGGTGCCGACGGTGCGGGGTTGGGAGGGCGGTGGAAGTGTAGGATATCAAAGGGTCAGCTGTGGCTCTGATACCAGACTGTTGTGAGCCTCCCTCTTGGATCGCGTGACCAGCGGAGAAGCTATGGTCGGTGAGGAGGAGCGGCGCCAATCGTGATGACGGAGGGTCGCACAGATTGCGGCTACGGCAACACGCGGGATATTTCCTGTGGGTTAGAGATAGATAGATAGGGAGAGAGGAAAATAAGAGAGAGAAAGAGAGTTTTAAATTCTAATTTCTTGCCTGCCATCAAAGTCAAGCCGGGCAAATATTTAAATGCACAAACACGCCCCCCATTTAGGCTTACGACAAATTGGCACAATACTTTTAAAATAACACAACATAATTTTGAAGATAACGAAGATAGTTGCCGTCGTCACGCCTCATAACATATAACTTGCTAGGTTTTCCACTCTGTAATCCCAAATCCTGCATAATCACGTTAAGTCAGAGCCCCTCATATATTCCTTGTGACATCGCTCTATACTCCGCTTCTGCACCGGATCTCGCAACAACATTTTGTTTCTTACTTCGTCAGGCCACTAGATTCCTCCGGCAAATGAGCAATATCTCGTGGTAGACTTTTTGTCATCTTAAATTCCAGCTCAATCAGCGTCTGTATAAAATTCAATATCCAATTGTTTACAGCGAGAAAATAGAATTCCACAACCATGAGAGCTCTTCAAGTACCGTAACACACACGTGGCAGCTTCATGATGTCACAATCTGGGAGAACGCATGTATCTGGTAAGGCTCCCAATAACGTGTGTGATATCCAGTCGAGTATATGAGAGATATATTAGCCTTCCTACCAGTCTTTGGTAGCTAGAGGAGTTCACTTTCACACCATCCTCGTTTTCATCAATTTTACAATTTACTTTCATGGGTATATTAGCAGTAGCACAACCAAGCATTCATGTGTCTTCGAGAAGATCCAAGACATATTTTATCTGATAAATAAAGACACCGTGGTCAGAACGTGCAGACTTCTATACCCAAAAAATATTTTAACTTTCCTAGATTGTTAACTTCAAACTCTTTCACGGACGAGCTTTAAGTCATGTGATTTCTACAACATCATTTCTCATAATGATTATGTCGTCAACATAAACAATGAGAATAACCACCTTCTCTGCATTTTGTTTCACGAAGAGAGAATGATTAGAGTGACACTTCTTGTACGGTTGTACCCCAATTAGGTCATGGCATTCTGAAACTTCCCAAACCAAGCCCTGGGGATTGCTTTAGACCACAGAAATTTTTGAAATTTACACACCATTCCTTCTGATCCTGTTTTTACAAAACCAGCGGGGCTTTCATATAGGCATCTTCAAAATCACAATGTAAAAAATGCATTTCTAACATCAAGTTATTGCAACTCCCATCCCAAGCATGCAGCACATGATAAGATGACACGGATGGAGTCCATTTTGGCGACAGGAGCAAACGTTTCATGATAGTCCACACCTGGAGCTCGAGTATATCCTTGGGCAACAAGCCGTGTTTTATATCTCTCAACAACCCCACCTTGATTCTGTTTAACGGAGAACGCCAATGTAGAATGAACAAACTTCTTTCCGGTGGGGCGATGAGTGAGTGTCCAACTCAGGTTCTTGTCCAATGCCAACATCTCTTACTCCATTATCGTACGCCACACAGGTATCTGTATTGCTCCCTGCCAAGTATTAGAAATGCGAACAGAGTCCACGGAGAAGATGAAGGCATTATGCTTTTTTGCCAGATTTTGGCAAGTGATATAATTTTCAAGTGGGTATTTTAGCATATGCCTACTTCCGTTTTAGATGTATGAAAGAGCAATGAAGTTTGCCATCAGAACCTAGTTCAGAAGAACATACCTATGGTGGTGGAATGACCAGGGGTTGTAACACCATAGCACTAGGGTTTCATCCGTGATAGACCAAAGGAAGACGAGGAATGAGGCCCCTGAGAGTTAGATTCGTGGGAGGAGATATGGCAGAGGTGGTTATAGAAGATAAATGCAAGTTCTCGATCAATGGATTCATGGAAGAAGGTATGTTAGAGGAATTTATAGGAGGTGAGTGTGAGGCCACAAGAAGAAGAGGAAGGTGGGAATCATCGACAAAAGTGTCCTTTGGAAGATGGGAATAGTAGACAATAGTGTCCTCACCCAGACGAGAACCTAAATACAGTGCCTCCTACCGAAACGTCACGCCCATGGTGCAGTAAAACTGTCGATACGGAAGATGATAATAATGATACCTTTTCGTAGTAGCAGAGTAACATACAAAGACACATTGTAGGGAGCGCGCAACCAATTTATCGCAAAGCGCTGATGAACATGAACGAAGCTAACACACTCAAACACACGCGGAGGTAGATGAGAGGTGCATACATTGCATTTAGTAGACAGACATGATAAGGGGGAGGCATACTATAAGTTACTGGAGGGTAGGCGATTGATAAGGTAAGCCGCGGTGATAACCGTGTCACCCCAATGGGACTTACGAAGGTTCATGGTGAGAAAACGACATCCGGGTAACCTCAAGAAGATGCATGTTCTTGCATTCAGCCACACAATTTTGAGTAAAGGTGTTGACACAAGTTTGTTGATGAAGAATCACATGGAATCTAAGATATATGCCGAAAGGATCACGATCATCGTGCTCGCCCCCAGAGCCAATGAGTATGTGAATAGGGCTACCAAACTAAGTAGCCACCATGGTGTTAAAGAGTAGAAAACAATCAAAATCTTCACTTTTTCACTTTAGCAGATACACTCAAGTAAAGCGGGAGAAACAATAAAAAAAGTCACACACCATCGATAACCAGATAGAGAAATAACAGGGGATGATCCCAAACATCAGTATGAATAACATCAAAAGGAACCATATTAGGAGAAGAAAAATGATTTGTACTGTCGTAAATATTTAGAAAGTTCATATTTATTACAAACAAAATGACTCAGAGAGCATGCAAACATAGGAAATAACTTGAGAAGATAGTGGGGGAGAGATGACCGAGATGTTTATACTATTGACGCACATCCGCGGGAGATGTATGGGGAAAACTGGATAAAGATGAAGTGGTACTAGAGAGCGCTTGAGTGGGAGGATGATCCAGGATGTACTATCCCCCATAGTTCCTATCACTGCTAATACGCTGCTTCGTGGCCAGATCCTGAAAAACACAATCATCGGGAGAGAAAATGGCAGAACAATTTAATGATGCAATCAAACGAGTAATAGATAACAGATTCCGAGGAAAAGCGGGAGCATGCAACTAAGAGGTGAGGGTCATGGCAGAGGAACAAACAATGGTCCCCTTGCCAGCAATTGGTGAGAGTGATCCATTGCCAGTGACAACCTGATCACACCCTGAGAGGCGTGTAAGAGTTAAAACTTGACGATGTTCCTGTCATATGATTTATTACCCTAGAGTGAATAATCCACTCAAATGAGGGTGCGGAGACAAATTGGGCGCTAGGACGACCAGCGGTCGCGAAGACAGCAGTAGGGGAAGAAACTTGAGTGTGCATAAGACGGCGCAAAAAAACCAATTCCATCGAGGAAAGACTATCAAAGGGAAGATGGCCAAGAGCAGCTTCAGTAGTATGGGCAGCAGGAGGAGTGGGTGGGCGAGAGGACCATGACCGCGGCCACGACCACGAGAACTCTTATTCACGGGATCAATATGAGGATGAAGACAAAAGCAAGAGTCTCGATCATGACCACGTTTGTCATAGTAATCGCACAGCTTGACAGATGAAAGAGACGCACGAAGAAGACCAGCAGGGCAAAGAGATCAGAGCCACGGCCGGAGTTGAGGGTACGGTGCCGATCTTCGTCCCATAAGACCATACAGAAGGCTTCCAGAGGAGAGGGAAGGGTCTGTCGGTTCAAGACATGAGTTTGCACAATGTCGAACTCCATATTAAGACTCATGAGGAAGACATGGAGACGATAGAGGTCCTCCTTGGTTTTTAAAGCCTGAGTATCAGCAGTGCAAGTAGAAGTAAAATCTTCAAAGTAGTCCAACAATCGGTAGAGTCGTTCGAACTCGGATAAGTAAGCGGCTATAGAAGTGGTGCCTTACTTGAGTTCAAGAAGACACCGAGTGAGCTCGCAAACCTCGGTAGAACTACCAAGCTAAGAATAAATCTCACGAGCCCAAGTCCAGATGTCAAATGCAGACTCCATCAGCATGTAGCTATGATAGAACAATAGAGACAGAGTGGAGAAACCACGAGACAACAAGGGAATTTTCAGCATTCCACTTTCACCAACCCAGTTAATATTGGGAATTTGAACAGTTGTTCTGTAGCTGTACCCATAAAGCTAATGGTTGTGAATAGGCATGTGGTGTTGCACGAGACCACTCAAGGTAATTTGTACCATCCAATGGAACAGTTGTAATTCGTAGGGAACCATAAAATCCATGAGGACGAGAGATTTCATCACCCGAAGGAGGAATAAGCGGGGAGGGAGACTGAACGCTCGAGTCTAAGAAGTTGTCCATGTTAAAGAGTGAGACCGCACATGTGGAGGCTGGAAGCGGCATAAGCAGAGACAAAGGAGCAGCCACAAAGATGAGTCCAACGGACCACAGATAGATAGGTGTGGATAGACGGGATGCACGAAAGGAGCATGAAGAGCTCGCACAGGCCTCATGAAGAGAAGTGCAGGGAACGCGCAGGAGAAGGTCGCAGGGCACGCAAAGCAACGTCCAGAAGGGGAGGTCACAAAGCCCACAGAAAATAAGGTCACGGGCTGGCGGAGAAGACGCGTGAGTTGGAGGACAAGGTCATGGAGCTCGCACAGAGACGTCTAGAAGGAGAGGTCGCAGAGTACTCGAGGAGAAGGTCACGGGCTGGCAGAGAGGACGTGGAGAAAGCAAAGAAGATGACGCGCGAGAGTAAAAAAAAGGAGGGAGCACGGGAAGAATATGACGCACGAGAAGAAGGATGTCGGTTGGCTGAGCACGACGCGCTAGACAGAGGTGCTCGGGAAGAAGGAGACCGGAAGACCACACCTCTCGTTTAATCTGGCTCTGATACCAGTCAAATTGAGAAAATTGACGTATTTCAAGAGGGAATCCATCTATATATACATCACGAGAGTGATGCCAAAAAAGAAAAAAAAAGAAATGTAAAAAATACATGGGCCTTCTAAATGAGTCATTTACAATAAGATATAAACATTTACTTCAACTAGATGCACAAGGTTATATAAAAATAGAATTCAGATGCAAAAAATGTAAGGACAAAAGAACTGACTTATAATGACCGCCAACAGGATTCGCTGCTGCTAATACAGAAGTGCGAGCAGAAAGACTTGCCACCAATCCAGCCTTCGCAACAGAGACGCATTGTTGTTCCATGGCTTCTAAAAGAGCCTATTACAATGGCATTTTAAAATCTTAACTGATTCAGGGAGACTATGTTTTAATCAACAAATAGAAGACAACCACAGTTACCTGATGTTCTGCTGACATTTTATCAAATTCATCAATACAGCATAAACCACGATCAGCGAGGACCATAGCACCTGTAATTAAATAAAAGAAATAGCATGAGTATAATTACCTGTACCTCAACTTTGTTGGGTCAGTGTTATGAAATAGAAATATCATGAGAATCATTACCATATCCCAACTAGGTTGGGTTAGTGTTACGAATCCTAGAGAGTTCACTCTTATTGAAATCCATGTGAGTTGTTACCTATATTTTAAGCTAATTTTTCACACCTTCCAAATGAATTAAAGCCCAATGTAAAGGCCTACTATAAAGATTCATGCTTCGCATGATTATTTCTAGTCTCACAACTCTAATATTGGCATGGATTTCCTCCTTTTTATATATATAGAATTGTCATGTAATGTTAATATTTTAGATTGGATTTCCTCATTTTTTTTCCTAAACAACTATGCATCCTGCAAGTTCCTAGAGAGTTCACTCTTATTGAAATCCATGTGAGTTGTTACCTATATTTTAAGCTAATTTGTCACACCTTCCAATTGAATTAAAGCCCAATGTAAAGGCCTACTATAAAGATTCATGCTTCGCATGATTATTTCTAGTCTCACAACTCTAATGTCCGCGAAAATAAAATATATTTTTTTAAAATGCGTTTCCTGGAGTTTCGGAAACACGTTTCCGAGCGTTTCCCTTATCCGCTACGCGTTCGAGTCGATACGTAGATCATTTTTAAGTATCCGTGCTTTGTAGGTTGTGAATCCTTCCAAAATGTTGCGAGCCCCTATCACTGTGAGCTTCAGGTGAGAGCTCCCTCCTATTACTGAAGCTCTATCCCATCGCTGCGATCTGCGATCACTTTCTACCATTGCTGCTATCTCCTTTTGACCTCACTGCAACCTGTGTTCTCCTTTAGTTGCACCTCTTCTGAGAGCTCTCTTCCATCGCTACGAATTTTTATATCCTTTTTCCATCACTGCAATCAGCTATCTCCTTCCACCCTTGCTGCGAACCTTAATCTCGTTGATACCTGTGCTCTCATTTTTCCATGCCTCTTCTCTGAGAGCTCGCTGAGATCATACTTGCATGAGCAACACTCTAGAGTAAACTCTACTTCCTATTGTCACGACCCTGCTACCTGTGGAACTCAGTTCGCTATCCTCTTCCTGTGCGAACTCATTCCGGAATACCTTCCCACAAACTCCATTTATCATTTGGAGTACCTAAATGGCAGGTTCCTTGTATTTGAGTGTTCAGACCCCTCTCTTGTTACAAACCCTTTTGGGTAATGATTTTCCGCGGACCCATGGTTCCTCTGGATCCATCTAAACTACCATTGTACCATTAGATGGCTTCAATTATCTTGAGTGGCTCCTGGCAGTGCACCATGTCATTCGCATTAATCACTCCCTTTGGGTACATTGAAGGGACAATTATTCAACCTCCCAGTACTCATCTTGCATGGCGGAAGCGGGACGCTGACAATTCTCTTATGGTCTCGTGTCTTCTCCACACCATGTCCTCCTTAGTCTATCGTAGATATATGTTTATCGACTAAGCTTTGAGATCTAGACTTGGGCTCACGGGACATATCCCCAAATTAGTAGCTCTACCCAAGTGTATGAGCTCGCTAGGCGTCTTCTCGAGCTAAAGCAAGGTTCATCCAGCGTTGTCGACTACTTGGAAGACTTCACTCTCGCACACGTAGTCGACACCCGTGCATTAAAATCAAGGAAGACCGCTCTCATCTCCATGTCTTCTTTATGGGCCTCACAATGGAGTTCAACATGTTTTGAACACGTCCTGAACCGCCAGCCTCTTCCCTCTCATCAGGACACCTTCAACATAATCTTGGGTGATGAGGAACGTCGTTGTTCTCTCAATTACGACAAGGTGCTTGATCTTTCTGCCCTTTCCTCCATTGCCTGAGGGCTTCCTTCTTCTGGTCCTCATGTTCAAATGTGTGATCATTGTGGCAAACAAGGGCATGTGCGGGACACTTACTTTCGTCAATACCCTCACCTTGCCCCTTCGCAAAAAGGTAACGGTGGTCGTGGGTAGTTTTTTCCATACCAATTCTCCTTTTGTTGCACATGTTGCTAACGCCAATCCAGATAGGCTTCCAGATAGTTTTTGCCATCCCACTTCACTACCGCACACGTAGTCGACACCCGTGCATTAAAATCAAGGAAGAACGATTTCATCTCCATGTCTTCTTTATGGGCCTCACAATGGAGTTCAACATGTTTTGAACACGTCCTGAACCGCCAGCCTCTTCCCTCTCATCAGAACACCTTCAACATAATCTTGGGTGATGAGGAACGTCGTTGTTCTCTCAATTACGACAAGGTGCTTGATCTTTCTGCCCTTTCCTCCATTGGAGGAGGGCTTCCTTCTTCCGGTCCTCATGTTCAAATGTGTGATCATTGTGGCAAACAAGGGCATGTGCGGGACACTTACTTTCGCCAATACCCTCACCTTGCCCCTTCGCAAAAAGGTAACGGTGGTCGTGGGTAGTTTTTGCCATCCCAATTCTCCTTTTGTTGCACATGTTGCTAACGTCAATCCAGATAGGCTTCTTTTTGATGATTTCTCCACTGCTGAATTGGATGCCCAGTGGCATTTGTTCTACTCTAAGGGAACCTCCTCCACAGTTGCCTTTGCAAACTCTAATACTCCAAGCGCCCAATATGCCTCTGCTATCCAATTGAGGCAATCATCAATCCAGTCAAACTGATCACATGACCAAGGCATCGTCAGGTTTTATCTCATACACCTCCCTCTCATGTCCTGACGAAGCTATCACTACCGATATCTTTTATTATTCCATCGTTGGCAAAGGGGTCGTCTTATGTTCCATTGTCATGCCCTTCACATCTGCCTTACATGTTCCTATATTTCCACGCAATTTACCGATTACTAGTAGCTTGACCGCGTCTTTAAATTACTCTGTAACGGGTTAGGTTGTTGGTTGTATTTTTCAAGATCTGACAATGTAGTAGTGTATTGGCGGTCATAAGAACCGCAAGGGTTTGTACATCTTGAACCATCTAACTCCTCAATCTCTCTCCAACACTCCTATCTCTCTGGTAGATGTGTGACGGTGGCATCAATGTGGACACTTCTCCACAAGATATCTCCTTAGATGTTTCCAATGTTTTTTATCTCTATGAGCACTTTGGTTTTTGATGTTTGTGAACTTTCTAAACATGTATGACGTAGCCTGATTCATTTATCCTCTCTTAGTAAGACTCTTTTTGATGTTATTCATAGTTTCATACAAATGTTTGGGGACCTTCTCCTATAAGCTCTGTAGTCATGTTGGTTTGTGACATTTATTGATTATTTTTATCACTCTACTTGGGTATACTTACTAAAACGAAATAGTAATGTCTTAAAGTTTTTTATTCCTTTCAAATGTTCACAAGATGGTGGTCTCTTAATCAGCACTATTTGTGCCCATTAAAGTGAGAATGGGAGAGAGTATGGTGATCATGATATATTTGGCATATATCTTGTTGATCAGGATATACTTCATCAAATCACGAACGTCTATACCTGATACCTCTATCCAAAATGGTGTTGCTGAATGTAGGAAAGCACCTCTTCATATTCATAGTGTCTTCTTATAATGAATCTCACAAAATCTTAATGGGTCGAAGAAGTTCTTACTACAGATTACCTCATTAACATCCTTCCCTCAAGTACCATGCAATGTCCCATATAGCTCTCGTTTGTCTACCAAACGTGTCATTCACACATCTCATCTTCTTCCTCGTGTGTTAAGATGTGTCTATTTTGTCCATGTTCATCAAACAATTGTGATAAACTGGATGGTCGATCCCACAAATGTGCTTTCAATGGCTACTAATCTACTATGCAGTGTTTTAGAAGTCGGACGACATGCCCGACATATCGGCCGACATAAAGGTTTTGGAAGAAAACACCAAAACATCGCTATTTTAACCAAAAAATATCATTCTAAAAATATCCTTGATATATCGGTCTTCAAACCCCGATATATCAGTCTTCAAACCCCGATATATTGGTCTTACCCGATATATCAGGTGATATCATGTCGACGATAGATGATGAGTAATAAAAATATATATTTAATTTCTTTTAACGGTCTGAATATTAATATTTTATTTTGTGCTACATTTCGTGCATCTCTTTGAGTCATGATTTGACTTCTTTCTCGTCTCACTCTCATTTGGTGTTCGTTATGTGGTTGACTATCGTCAATACTTCTTTTTGTATAATTTATAAATATACATTATGTGTATATATGTTTATTGTATAATTTATAAATATACATTATGTGTATATATGTTTATTGTGTAATTTATAAAAATACATTATGTATACAACTAAATGTATTTAAAAATATATATGTATATATATATACATGAATAAATTTATTTAAATATTAAATCTGACATTGTAAAATATCCTTGATATATTTCTCACAATCCGACATACAACATTTCAAACTCAAACCAACATGAACCCGACATCAGCAACCTTGCTTTGAAAGGATATTGTTATTATCACTCATCCTTTGGATGTTTCTTCTGTACCATGGACGTTACTTTTTGTGAAGGGGAATATTTTTGGGCTTTCGTTAAGGGGAGGGGAAACTAATGTTGACACTCTCACTACTCCCCTTCCCATCGTGGCTTTGTATATATTCATCATTTTGTTATCCCAACCACCATGTCTACTCATGTCCTCACCATGGTTCTTGTTGATGAGAGGCTTATTCCTCCTATTCCTTAAGTTTATCAACGACATAATGTTAATGTTGAAATGGTACAAACCCAAGTCATTGCACCACAATAGATATAGTCTTTTGAATCAAGTCCTGAAAAAGACCCCCATCGACCTCTCATACATAAGTAAGCCGAACTCTCCAAAATACCCTACTGTCAATTATATCTCATATCACAATCTGACAAAGGCACATAAAACCGTCATATCCTCTCTATCTTTGGTTCGCATTCCTAACACTTGGCAAGAAGCAATAGATATACCAAAATGGAGAAAATAATAAAAGAAGAGATGTGTGCATTGGATAAGAACCAGACTGGCTCCAATGGATGTTCTCTATCAAATAGAATCAAGAAGAGTTCGTAGAGAGATACAAAACGCAGTTAGTCGCTCAAGGATATACTCAAACAACTGGCATAGACTATGATGAAACTTTAGCATTGGCAAAAGATGGACTCCATCCGCATTGTTTTATCTTGTGAGGCATACTTAGGATGGGAATTGCAGTAACTAGATATAAAAATGTCTTTTATATAGTAATCTTAAAAAGACGTATATATGAAGTTTTTGCCAGATTTTTGAAATACAAGATCAAAAGAGAAAGTATGTCAACTTAAGAAATCTCTCTATGGTTTGAAGCACTTTCCCAGAGCTTGGTTTGGAAAGTTTCAAAACAACATGACTCAATTAATATACAAATAGGGTCACTCCGATCACACCCTCTGTAAAGCAAAGAGATTTGTTATTCTTATTGTATGTCGACGATATCATTATTACAGGAAACGATTTGGAAGAAATCATGTGGCTTAACGCACCATTGTGCAAGGAGTTCAAAATTAATGATCAAGGAAAGTTGAAATACTTCTTAGGAGTAAAATTTGTGTGGTCGGACCATGAAATCTTCATATCACAAAGGAAATATATCTTGGACCTTCTCGAAGAAGCAAGGATTCTTGTTTGTGCACCGGTAGATTCCCCCATATAAGTAAATTGTAAAATCGATGAAGACAAGGATGGTGAGAATGTGAAATTCGTGAGTTACCAAATATTGGTGGGAAGGCTAATCTACCTCACACACACTCATACTGATGTCATATATGCAGTTGGTATCCTAAGTAAATACATGAATTACACCATATTGAGACATTAGGAAGCTGATATACAAGTGTTATGATACCTGAAGAAGTCTCCTAGACGTGGAATCAAATTATCCCAGAACAAGCATTTGAATATTAAGTATGCATAGATGCTCTAATTGGGCAAGAAATCAAGATAATCGAAAATCCACCACCGGATATTGCTCATTTGTTGGAGGGAATCTCGTAACTTGGAGAAGTAAGAACTAAAATGTGATAGAAATGCAGAAGCAAAATACAGAGCAATATCATAAGGGATATGTGAGGGACTATGACTTCAATCTATAATGCAGTATTTGAGGGTACAAAATAGAAAACTCATACGACTAAATCGCGACAATAAAGTGGCTATTAATATTCATAATCTCATTCAACATGACCAAACAAAACATGCTAAAATTGATAAATATTTCAACAAGAACACCTAGAGAAAGGCAACATTTGCACTACGGTCGTTCAATCACAAGATCAGCTACAGATATATTTATCAAAAGTCGGAGTTGTGAAACCTTCACTGATAATATCTTCAAGAAGGAAATGATCGATATATACTCCCATTTTATGGGGGAGAATAGAATTAAAGATCATTGTAAAGGCTCGCAACAAATGCTCATCCTTCGCTTGATTACTTTCAGTCTCATACCTCAAATGTTAGTACGGGTTCTCCTCCTTTTGTGTGTATATAAAGGTATCATGTAAAGTATATATTTTAGATTAAAAAAAATAAAATTTATTCGGTTTTTCAACTCTTCCAACCATGTTACATTTTATCCATCGGTTTGCCTTCCTAATATTTCATCTTCATCATATCTACTAATCATATTAGTGAATCTTCAAACCCTCATAATACGTAACCAAGCCTTAAGTGCCATGAAGCAGAGTGTGCAAGAAATTCAATGCAAAAGTAAGCAATTTAGATTCCAATGAACCCAACCTATGCATTAAAAATGGAACTATTCCTGAGGATAACAAAAAATATTAAAACAATTATGCATTACTTTCAACGAGACTAAAAGTTATTGAATAAAGACCAGGAAAATGGATTTACCTCCTAAAGAAATTAAGACTAAAATAAGGAACAGAAAACCATGAAATCAATTGATCTTTTGTGCATCCAAAAGAAACCGAATTGTAGCCTATGAGACAAAATCAATCACATTCGCACAATACCAAAAACAAAAAGGAGTAAGAGAAATAAAAAAGAAGAATGAAGTAAGAAAAGAAATAACAATGACTTCTCCCAAAAGCATCAATTCCCGTGCTTGATCAAGGATAATAATCTCAAAAGGGGAAGAACCTACACATCCAAAAAAAATTTATTAGGACCGATTTTTATATGCCCCCACAGACTCGTTTTGTTACGATTACGATAAATTCCGGGGAGGAATCTGGTAAGAAGAAGAGCCGGCTGAGGTGAGAGAGAGATTGAAACCCTAGAAGGAGGGAGGGAAGAACTAGAGAGAGAGAGAGCAAGTTAGAAAGATAAAGAGAACCTTATATTAATTCTTCCGTGAGTGTTACATGATCTCAAGGGCCCTATATAACAATAGGCGCCGATGACATAATAGTAATTAACACGACATTGCTCGAATAATAAAAACACTCAAACGCTACGACAACTATGACTCGATACAACATAACCCTAATATAATAAGATAAATGATGGACTCGTAACACTTGGACCCGTAACACTCCATCCGTCCTTCAAAACGAACTTGTCCTCAAGCACGTGTACCAATCGGGTGGCCGGTTCATCTGAAACCTTGACCTCCAGAACAAGGAAAGATAGCGCCTAGCAATGGCGGCGGGGTTGGCGAGTAGCGGCGGCGCCATCGAAAAGACGAACGGAGAAAGTAATGGCTTCCGCAAGGTCCGTGGAGCGGTGGTGAGCAACAGCCACAAGGATGTCAGAGACGCGACGACCGGTAGTAGGAACGGATCCATCGGGGACAGCGGGGAACGGGGCGGCAGAAGAGGCGGCGATGCGGTCGGTGGAAGCGGCAAGGCATGGGCCGGCAGAGCAAGAGCCGGGAGAGGAGGCGGTGAGAGGGCCGAAGGAGGCGGCAGAGGGGGTGACCGCAGAGGTGGCAGAAGCGATGGAGGTATGACCACCGTGGAGAAATGTGGTACATCAGCGGCCGGTGCGTTTTCGATAAGAGGATTGACTGCGGGGCGTAGGGGACGGTCGATGTCATAGAGGAATGTTGGGGGAGGCATGGCAGGATAACTCACACATGGTGCAGGGGGAAGCCAAGGTGGAGACAATTTAGGGCAGGGAGCCTTGTAGGAGATTGTGAATACCGTCCGTCAAAAGCGAGGAGACGATCAACTTTGGCATGGAGAGAAGCGCATGTGGCCTGGAATTGTGCAGCTGGGGAAGAAAAATCCAGCCGATGGCTGGTGTCCAGCGATGGAAAAAACAGCGGTCTGGGAGCGGTGACCATGGTGCCAAGGATGAAGCTTGGATATGATGTCGGTCGATTGGTGTGTAGAAAAGACAAATCTGGCGGGAAGCGGACGGTAGGGGCCGGATCTAGCTGGGGTTGGCCTAGGTAGAGGGTTGGAAGTGGCGGAACAGCGTTGGACTTGTCGGATCGGGGTCAGGAGTGGCCGGATACGGTGAAGGAGGTGGAGGATCTGGCTTTCTGCGACAAAGTGCGGAAATGCAGGCTCCGGGTTGTGAACCTGCAGATCTAACTGAGGGCAGCAGCAGTGGAGGGCTAGCGGTCTTCCTGCGGCAGATCGGGCAAAAGGAAGGGGATAGGTGGCCTTTATTCGACAGATCGGCGGAAAGGAGAGGATCGGCGCTCCTTCATGGGATAGGTCGGCGTGGAAGGAACGGATTGGCGGCCCCAGCATCGTATGAAGACTGGCGGACGCGGATCGGCGCTACAGTAGGCGGATCTAGAAAATAGGGCGAGTGGATGGCGGAAGAGATGGTTGGCAGCGACAGCACGCGGACGAAGCGCCGCGTAATCGCACACGGAAATGTGTGCAGAAGCAGATGCCGCGGCAGTGGACGTGCAAAAACGGTGTGGGATGGGTCGTGGAACCAAAATGGCGGAAAACACAAGCACCGGCGGCGATTTTGCGGGTGGCGCGGTAGGTCGGACTAATTGTTACGATTACGATAAATTCCGGAGAGAAATTCGACAAGGGGAAGGGCCGGCGGGGGTGAGAGAGAATGAAATCCTAGAAGGGAGGAAGGAAGAACTGGAGAGAGAGAGAGAGGAAGTTAGAGAGATAAAGAGAACCTTAGATTAATTCTTACATGAGCATTACATGACCCCAAGGACCCTATATAACAATAGGCGTCGATGGCATAACAATAATTAACACGACATTCCTCGAATAATAAAAACACCCAAAAGCTACAACGACTATGACTCGATACAACATAACCCTAATATAATAAGATAGATGACGGTGGACCTTAACACTTGGATCCGTAACACATTTATACCTAAGAAGAAGCCAATGAAAAAGAAACTAAGGACTGTCTGAACAATAAAAACAAAAGAGCAAAACATTTGACAACACCAAAAGACAGTCAAAAGAATCACAAAATATGATATCATATGAAAATAAATATGGACACCAGGAGATCTAACTTAAAATTAACAGTAAAAATATAAATTTAAAATTAAACTTATTGAAAACTCAAATTCCAAAAAAGATCTTTACAATGCAAACATCAAATTGTATATTTGGGAATGGTCATGATTATTAAACTTCTCATTGAAAAATTTATGATTCATAAGAAGCTGATTTGTTTCGCCAACCATAAGGTACAGATCTTATATCAAGAATTTAGACCCACATCAAGAAACATATACAACATTTTGCGCTTAATATATATAATGAGCTCCTCCATCTATATATTCAATTGGTTTCAAATTAGATGTGTTGGAATTATCGGGTCAATGTCGGTCTATTTGAATTCTTAGGTACATTTGGGTTTAGTCCCACATTGTATGTGTGTTACTGTGCATATGGATTTCCTATTTAAAGCTCATATGTGGATGAATGAATAATATTTCTACTTCATTTTCTCATCTTACAACATGGTATCAGAGCCAAAGATCTGAAACACTAAAATATTATTCCTGTTACTGCCACTTGCTTCTGCATGTTCCACTCGAACTGATCTCCGCCTTTTTTTCATTTCTATCAAGCCACCTCGGGCTCCTGTCAAGCCGCGCATGGGCTCCCTCTCCCGTCGACAGAATCGGTGTTGGATTCCATCGACAGGTCACAGGAGTGGACCTTGGACCCCCCATGCCGTTTGTGCTCTGTGTTCGATCTCGTCTTCTTTGTCGATCTCGTCGCTAGCTCCATTCTCGTTGGCCCGTCTACTTCATCCATCGTCATTGACGGCCTGTCCCCTCCTCCACCTGGTGGGCTTCCTGCGCCGATCTCATCTACTGCTCCCTACTCTGATCTCGACGACTGCATATGCACCCTTGTTGATCGTTCTTCTGTCAGATCGTGGTGCGCCTTCTTCCATCGTGCATCCTCTCCCTTCTTCCACTGGTATCTTCGTTCTCTGATGTTGCATTCTATAGAGGTGATGTCGATGGCTCCCACTGCTTTTAATCTCCGTACGGCCCAAATGTTGTTCGTCTTTTCCATGTGCTGGCTGTCGTCCCTACCTGAGCCTCTTCTCGCTGCTGCTGAGAGTTCCTTTGCTAATCCCGCCGTATCTTGGTGCTTGCTTCTCTCGTCAATTATGGGATGATGGAATTTGTTGTTTTTAGTAGTTTTATTTGTGTGTCGGGTTTATGTCCTCTGTTTGAGTCTTCATGTTAATATGCATGCGAGTTCCACGTGAGGGGGAGTGCTTGGGACAAAGGCAACTCGGATGATCATTTCCGACTTTTTCACTTTCGTTCCACGCGGCCTCCAGGCTTATGTCATATATGTCTCCTCATGGTTTCTTTCAATTGGTCGTGTGTTGGGACACAACTGATGTTGGTGTTCAAATCTCAGCGGGTTATATCGCGTGGGACCGTGTCGCGTGGGATTGTGTCATGTGGGACCGCCCTTTGCGCGGATTATCCCAGACAGATTATCCCTAACGGATTATACTAAGTTTCCAGGTTGATTTATTACACATCTTTCGTTATCTTTAGCATGTTGTGTGTGTAGGTGATGGTGGTTGACCGGTTTCCAGCGAGTCCACGCCGTGAGTGGGTACTGCGACGTGTGTGAGTCAGCGTTGTGTGTGGCTATGTCCCCGGCTTGATTCCTCGGTTTGGAATTTCCCCTGGTGGCTCGTCTGATGTTTTTCCCGCATCGTCTAACTCCATTGTCGTTATTTGATGTGTCCAATCTGAAGGGTCCCCCTTAAGCTTGAGAGGAAGTGTAGGAATTATCGGGACATTGTCGGTCTATTAGAGTTCTTAGGTATATTTGGGTTTAGTCCCAAATTGTGTATGTGTGTTATTGTGTCTATTTATTTCCTATTTAAAGCTCTTATGTGGATGAATGAATAAAAACTTCAACTTCATATTCTCCTCTTCCAACAAGATGCATAGATTCTAACATAGTATCAGAAAGACTAAGCACAACAACTCATGCCTCCCTACTAAAAAAGATCATGAGTTAGCATTCAATGACCATACGCATAAGGGGAGTGTTGAAAATTTATATTCATATTAGGAAATTCATATAACATTGTGCACTCAATCTAAATTGTGGGCCCCTCCGCCTATGACCAATTGGTTTTAGGTGGATGCACAGGTTCTAACATGCTATCCACCATCAGTTGAGGATACAAATTTCTTCATTAGTCAAGCATTAGGCATATTTAACATAATCTTCCTCTCTATTTGAAGGGATAGGTCTATCCAAAAGGAAAAGCAATTCGGAGAACATTGTATAACATAAGCTGCAAGTTTACAAATAGAAATATGATAGAATGTACCCTCAAAATAAACAAGTATACTGATAATGAATTAAGGAAGAATGTTTGAATAAAAGAACACGTTAACAAATGGATATACCAGCCTCAAAGGCATAATCACTTGTCATATGATCCTTAACAACAGCAACAGTTAAACCAGCATTTGTTGTGGTATTGCCACAAACATAAATGCCACGTGGAGAAACAGCAGCAGCTGCTTGTAGAAGTTGACTCTTGCCCAGTCCAGGATCACCTAACAATCATCAGGTTGGAAATTCCACAATAATTGAATTACTGGTGAAGATTAGGAATGTTGGTTAATTTCATAAGTATTACTGAAGCAACTAGCAACTAGGAAATTTACATAGGGTTAAGCAAGAACGTTAAATCATGGGTACCAACAATTATGACATGAATGTCCCCACGAACTGGGACCTTGTTCTCATCCATTGAGTACTTCTGCACCCCTCCAAATAGTGCAAGTGTGATCCCAGCTGCGGACAAAGAATATAAATGAACAAAATGAATAGACCAAATGTTATTAGATGGAGGAAAAGAAACTTAGTGTATTACCTTCTATGAAGGATACAAATCAAAATTGAAGAAAGGCTCCTGTTCAATAATGTGAAACTGTGATCGCAAAGCAAATTAATTTTGAGGATGAACAGGTTCGAGGAATGTCTTTTGGGGTCGAAGCCAACCTAAAGTTAGAATGTTTTAAGTGTGATTTGTAGCTCGAGATAAGGTCTGGAAGTTTAATATGGGTCAGAACAATATAATTGAATATAGGGTAGCTAACTTTTGATGGTTCAAATGTGATGACCACACTGAGTGGACACTTCGATTAAGCAAAAATAATAATTCACATGTCCTTATATTGGAGCAACTAAACTTCTCTATTGCTCTGTAAGATCAAGTCTATTAAGGTTTTAATTAAATTAGTTCAAGATTCAAGACAGCCACTCAAAATAATACAACATAAATAGAGAAATTTGCCCACTAAAAGAGACAAGTGGTGGTTTCATGAAGGATACTAGTTTAAAAAGGTTGTGGCTCTGAAGTTAAGCAAAAAAAGGAAGGCATAGCAGGGAAGTATAATGAAGGAACGGCTCATTAATATGTAGATGAGGAAGCCTTAAAATCAAGAAATATGGGAGAAAATGGAATAGCCATTGCATATAATAAAAATTACGGTGTTTGCTCCACATCGTTTGTTCCCTTCTGCATGGTGTGTAGGTGATGTTGGTTGACATTAATATCCAACTGGTTTTATCGTGTGGGTACGCTCACCCGTTTGTTGATTTCATTCCAGTGACTCCACGTCGTGTGTGGGACCTGCGTCGTGTGTGGGTCTACATCGTGAGTGGCTATGTCCCTGACTTGATTCCTCGACTTGGATTTTCCCCTGATGGCTCGTCCGTTGTTTTGTCCCACATCGCCTACCTCCATTGTTGTTATTTTGATGTCCACGTTGAAGGTTTCCCCTTTCGCTTGAGGGGGAGTGTTGGAGTTATGAGTATTATCCTTTTAGTAGAGTCCTTTAGGTTTATTTGGGTTTAATCCCACATTGCAGGTTTATCTTTAAGAATCCATGTAAGTCCGATATAATGCTCCCTTGAGGGATGAATAGATCAATCTAGTTTATCCATTCTTATTATCCAGCAGAAATCATGAAAAGTGAAAACCATAATATAGTTAATTCATTGTATTGATATCATTAACACTAAAACAAGAAATAATACATAAGTGTGATGAAATATGTAGCATAAGATTGTGGTCTTATGTAGATGTTCTCTTAAGATTAATCATGTTGACCAATAAAATGAGATAAGATATTAAAGGAAAATTTAAGAATAGTGGATTTATGTGGATCCTCCTTTATGTTTGCCATGTCGACCACTATATGAAAATTAATAAGGGCATGATATAGTATTTACTCTCGTGATTGATAGACACATGTTATCATACTCATAGGGCGTAATAGATATGAGCTTCAAATTGGGAAGTCGACACCTCATGTAAGATTACTAAATACAAGTCCGTGTTCTTGATTGAGACACACTAGAGCACCGATGTTCGTCATTAGGGACTCAAATCTCTAAAATGTGCAAATGAATTTACACCACTAAAAATAAAAATAAAAAGAATATAATTTATCTAGAAATTTAAATACAAAGTTGGAACCAAGAATTCGTACACTTTAATGATTCAGAATTTGGATCAAATCATAAAAAAGAAATTTATATTCGGGAAGTAATTTTATAAAAATGCATGGTAAGGTTTGCCTCTTGCAAAATGTAGAGTAAGGTTTGTCAACATTTCACACCTGTGGTGGGACCCTTCCTCGGACCCTAGTTGCCCGGGGATGCTTTGTGCACTAGGATTCCCCTAAGTACATTTATTAAAAAAAAAGTATAGAACCATAGTGTACTTTTATATATCATAAAATATTATTTTAAAGCATGCATAAACATTTTCTTTAAGTTTTTTAGTTTCGCCAAGGGGAAGAGCTTTCATACTCACAATTAGGGCTAACCCGGTCTTCAGGCATTTTCTTTTCAGGAGTCACAGGTCAGGAGATTTGCCTAATTTAAATTCCAAAGGATTTCTACCTTTAGTTGCTTTATTTCATTTCAATTTGATGTATCGATTATGTATGAACTCATAAGGATTAGATTCATTTGAAGTTTTAATTTATCGGACATAATATACTACTCAATTCAAGTTGAATTTGTGAATCAGTATTTGATGTATTTTTTAAGTTTATCTTCAGTCATTTATTTATTTTGTGCACTTTAGTTATTTGATATGAGTGTTGAAAACCCCATCCTCGGCAAGCGCTAAGCAATTGTTTCAATGAGCCGCGCATGGGGACTGGGCGAGGCTTGAGGATGCGCCTGATTGGATCTGGGACTTTTATTTTTGTTACCTTATATTTCCTTTGTATTATTATTATGTAATATGTCCTTCCTATATATGAGGGAGAACTATTGTAGTACGTTATTTTCTATCTAGAGAATCGAGTATTTGGAGGGAAATGACCCAACGTAGACCTACCTTGCGCTATCTAACAACTTAGTCCAACTTGCGGGAACAAGCTCGCTACGTCAAAGAGGATTTTGCCACCTTGTCCCCCAGGCCAGCACTCTAACCCGCCAGTACATCCTCTTCTACCCGCACCAACTCATTCAAGCCACTGACACCTCCGCTTCGTCATCCGGTCAAAACCCCTACCGCCCCGGGCCGGCCTCCACCGTAATCTCTTGCAACACCTCCCCGAGCCAAGATACCGGTGCATAGGATCTCTCAGACCGAGTATTTGGGCCTTCGCGGCAAGGGCCTTTGTTTTCATTGCAAGAGCCCTTACTCCCCTACACATATGCCAGAACAAAGACTTCAAAATGCTCCTTGGGGGCGAAGATGGCGACATCGACAAAGCCGACTTCGTGGCTTTGGAGCTAGATGAGGACGAACTCGACCCGACCCGACCCCACCATCTCTTCTCCATCACCACGAGGTCTCTTATTACTCAATTCGAGGCATGTCCGGGCTATGTACCATGAGGCTGGAGGTCTTCCTTCGTGACCGTTCAGTAGTTCTCATGATTGATAGCGGGGCAAGCCACAATTTCATCTCCCAAACCCTCGTGTCGAAGTTGCAGCTTCTGGTGACGCACGCCCCGAGCTTTCATGTATGCCTCGGCGACGATCGTCGAGCTCAAACGGCGGGCCACTGCGTGGGGATGCCCCTCACGATCGGATATTATACGGGTACCGCGGATTTTAATGTCTTCGGACTTGGCGGCCTTAACACCATTCTCGGCGTGGCCAGGCTGCACACAGTAGGCGATATTCAACACAACTGGGATCGCCTCACCATGTTCTTCGAGGTGTCGGGCGCCACTCACCGACTGCAAGGAGACTCATTCTTGGCCTATTCCCCTTCTACCCTGCGCTCCATCCTACAGAAGACAGACCCAGACATCAGCTTCCTCCTGTGGCACATGGGAGTGCCAGCTTCCCAAGCACTGCAACGCTTCGCACGCCGACATCCAGCGACTCTTGGACATGCATAATCCCCCCCCCCTTTCTACACTGCACGGGCTTCCCCAAAAACGGGTTGTCGATCACGCAATTATCCTGCAGCCACGGGTATCTGCAGTCTCCATCCGCCCGTATCGTTATGGCCATGATCAAAAGATCTCTATGGAGGCCATGGACGCCAAGATGCTTACAGCGGGCATCATCCAGCCGAGTGTGAGGCCCTTCTCCAGTCTGGTTCTCCTGGTGCGAATAAAGGATGGCAGCTGAAGATTTTGTGTGAACTATTGAAAGTTGAACAAGCTCATTATTCCCAATAGGTACCTGAATCCCCTCATCTAGGAGCTGTTGGATGAACTACAAGGAGCGACTTACTTCTCCAACTTGGATTTTCGCTCGGGCTATCACCAGATTCGGGTCCAAGCCGAGGATGTGCCCAAGACGGCGTTCCGCACCCATGACCGACACTATGAGTTTCTAGTCATGCCCTTCGATTTGACTAATGCACAAGCCACATTTCAATCCACGATGAATAACGTGTTCCGTCTATATATACGTAAGTTCGTATTGGTATTTTTTGATGACATTGGTCTATAGCTCTTCTTGGAAGCTCCACTTAGACCATCTGGTCACCGCACTATAACTGCTCGCGGAACACCAGTTTGTGGCCCACCACAAGAAGTGTCTGTTGGAACCCTAGTTCTGATTTGGGCAAGGATCACTATTATGATGATTAGATTGACCCAAAATGCATAGTCATGGGTCATATGATTATTTACATGTTTGCTCATTCAGAAAAATTCCAGAGAAGTTCAGATTTGAAGTTCAGAAAATTGCTGGAAGAAATTCTGCGAACTCAGTTCAACGAACTCCGAGCTCAGTTCAACGAACTCTGAGCATAGCTCAAAGAAAGCTGTAAAACTCAGTTCAACGATTATACAGTTCAAAATCTCCGAGCTCAGCTCAACGATCTCTGAGCTGAGATCAACGATCTCCGAGCTGAGATCAACAATCTCCGAGCTCAGTTTGAAGAAGCTTTAAAATTCAGTTTGGCGATTTCCTGTGCAGTTTTTCAGACAAATTTATTTACAGGTGGCATAATTTATTAAGGCTTAACTGCAAGCGTTTATAGCTCTTAGATTTAATGTTATATATTCTTATCGAATATAGCCGTTTGAATGACAACATTAAATATGACTTATTACAGAGATTAAATGCCAATTAATTTCTCAAGGCAGATTCCATTCTTGGGAATTGATTCAGTCATTCCATAGACAAAAAGAATTCAAATGTTTGAATTCTCTAGACAATAAATATACAGATAATTATATCTCACAGATGACAGGAGAAAGAAAAATATAAAACACGACAAAGCAGCAAGAGATAGAGAGAGAAAAATTAAGAAGGTTTTTTCTCAAAGAAGAAGAACTCTCGGCAAAAAGCATCTTCCTAAACAACTCTTCATCTTCTTCATCTACTCCAAGCTTTCAAGAGACAAAAATACAAAATCAGTCTGAAAGGCTTGATGGAGATCAACATCAATCTGAAGGCCTACACCCTGAAGCAAAGTTTTCATTTCCTGATCAACTACAAAATCTCAGGGGGAGCTTTGACATCATCAACATCCACTAGTCTTCTCTCAGATCATTGACAGAGAAGACAACATCATTTCTTTTTCCTTTCCTGTGTACAGGATTATTACTCCCTTCAAAATTAACTCCTTTGTGGCAGGGCACCTGTGTTGGTTTTTGGGCACCTGATCAAAAGCTCAAAGGGTTGCTATATCTCACTTAGAAAATAGATATTTTGGTGGCAGGACACCTGATCAAAAACCTGTAGTGAATTCCTACCATGGTGGTAGAAGAGTGGATGTACCCAGGTTTATTGGGGAACCACTATAATCCTTGTGTCATCTGGATTGCTTGCTTTCTTTTTTTATTTTTGTGTTGTGCTTACTCTTTTATATAACATATATATTTAACTAGAGTAAGTCAGATCTATCCCCATCTTTCAATTGGTATCAGAGAGTTGTTTTTTTGGTTGTACAGGCTAACACCTGAACCAAAACGATCTGATAGATCTTATTTTGTTTAAGAGTTTGTCATGTCACAAAATGAAGATTTTTCATACACTAGACCTCCTATGTGTAATCTAGATAAGCTTGCACTATGGAAGACAAGGATTAGGTTGTTCATGAATTCTATTGATGAAGCCATTTTCAATTCCATTTTGACAGGTCTTTATCAATCATTGGAAACAACAAGCATGAATGTTGTTCCATCATCTCAATGGACAGAAGCCAAGAAAAGGCTAAAGATGGTTGATGCACAAGCAATGAACATTTTTTCTCAATCAATGTCTGATGACATTTTTCAGGAAATTGCTGAATGCACCTCAGCAAAGGACATTTGGGACTCCCTCACAGCAATGGCTGCTGGATCAGCTAAAAAGAGAAAATATGATGTTGATACTTGGAGTGATTCTGAAGCTTCATCCTGTACAACTGAGGATGAAGAAGAAACAAGAGCAAGAGAATTCTACTTGATGACAATCAATGCATCTTGCAGCAGCTATGATGAAGAATCTGAATCTGATGAATAATCAGAAGCAGACTCAGAAGAGGATCAGGTTATCTCTTCCTTTGATTTCTCTTCAGAACATTTTAAAGAAGATTTTAAAATTTTATGCAATGATTTGATTCAATCTGAGAAGGAAATAAACTTCTTAGAGAAAAAGTAATTAATTTATCTTCTGAAAACATTCAACTCAAAGAAGACTTAACAATTATTTCAAAAAAATTAGCTTCATTAGAATCAGTTAAAGGCAAAGAAAAAATAATAGATTTAGACAAAATAACTGAATTTTTACCAAAACAAGCAATAAATCCTCAGAAAATTTTTGCTCAAAATAATTCGTCGAACCCAGCTCGACGAAAACAACACTGTTCGTCAAACTGAGATCGACGAACTCTGAACAGAGATTTTAATTTTAACCGGTTTGGAAATTATGATCGACGAAATCAATATACTTCGTCGAACCGAGCTCGTTGATCGTGGAACACAGAAAACAAATGTTATCATTCTGTGAACAGAGATCGACGATCTCACTACTCTTCGTCGAACTAAGATCGACGAAATTATTTTTCGTCGAACTCAAAATTTCAGAACAGAAATTTTTATCCTTTTGAAAATTATAATCAAAATCAAATATTCAAAAATCCTTCTACCCAGTGGTTCATACCTTCTAGGAAATTTCACCTTCTAGGTTACAAAGATCAACCTGAATATTGGTATGTGATATCTAATTATTATGAAAAAAAACAGGACCCAAGGTAATCTGGGTCCAGAACTCCTAACCTCTCTTTTCAGGAAAAGATCTATCTTACCACAGAGGAACAATGGTATGTGATATTAACCAAAAACTATAGTCGCAATCATGCAAAGAATACATCAGTAGTTGTATAGGGGGAGGTTATTTATTTTATTTGTAAAGGAAAATTGCTTAGGAGGATTCAACAGTAACTTTATTTTATTTATTTTATTTCTTAAATCACCCTTGTACATCTGCTGAAAAATTATAATTCAGGCAGATTTTTTTTTGCTTTGTATTTTATTTGTTTTCTGTAAATAGTGTCCTCACCCAAATAGGAGGAGATTGTTGGAACCCTAGTTCTGATTTGGGCAAGGATCACTATTATGATGATTATTAGATTGACCCAAAATATATAGTCATGGGTCATAGGATTATTTACAGATTTGCTCATTCAGAAAAATTCCAAAGAAGTTCAGATTTGAAGTTCAGAAAATTGTTGGAAGAAATTCTCCGAACTCAACGAACTCCGAGCTCAGTTCAACGAACTTTGAGCTTAGCTCAAAGAAAGCTGTAAAACTCAGTTCAACGATTATGCAGTTCAAAATCTCCGAGCTCAGCTCAACGATCTCTGAGCTGAGATCAACGATTTCCGAACTCAGTTTGAAGAAGCTTTAAAATTCAGTTTGGCGATTTCCTGTGCAGTTTTTCAGACAGATTTATTTACAAGTGACAATTTATTAAGGCTTAACTGCAGGCGTTTATAGCTCTCAGATTTAATGCTATATATTCTTATCGAATATAGTTGTTTGAATGATAACATTAAATATGGCTTATTACAGAGATTAAATGCCAATTGATTTCTCAAGGCAGATTCCATTCTTGGAAATTGATTCAGCCATTCCATAGACAGAAAGAATTCAAATGTTTGAATTCTCCAGGCAATAAATATACAGATAATTATATCTCACAGATGACAGGAGAGAGAAAAATATAACACACGACAAAGCAGCAAGAGATAGAGATAGAAAAATTAAGAAGGCTTTTTCTCAAAGAAGAAGAACTCTTGGCAAAAAGCATCTTCCTGAACAACTGTTCATCTTCATCATCTGCTCCAAGCTTTGAAGAGACAAAAATACAAAATCAATCTGAAAGGCTTGCTGGAGATCAACATCAATCTGAAGGCCTACACCTTGAAGCAAAACTTCCATTTCCTGATCATCTACAAAATCTCAGGGGGAGCTTTGACATCATCAACATCCACTAGTCTTCTCTCAGATCATTGACAGAGAAGACAACATCATTTCTTTTCCCTTTCCTGTGTACAGGGTTATTACTCCCTTCAAAAGTAAACTCCTTGGTGGCAGGCCACCTGATCAAAAACCTGTGTTGGTTTTTGGGCACCTGATCAAAAGCTCAAAGGTTTGTTATATCTCCCTTAGAAAATAAATATTTTGGTGGCAGGGCACCTGATCAAAAACCTGTAGTGGATTCCTACCAGGGTGGTAGAAGAGTGGATGTACCCAGATTTATTGGGAAACCACTATAATCCTTTTGTCATCTGAATTGCTTGTTTTCTTTCTTTATTTTTGTGTTGTCCTTACTCTTTTATATAACATATATATTTAACTAGAGTAAGTAAGATCTATCCCCATCTTTCAGTGTCTATTCGGATAAACACAGATTGAATATTTGGGGCACATCATCTCGACTGTCAATCTGGCTATGGGCCCGATCAAGTTTGACATTGTCCTTCAGTGGAGGACACCGACGAGCATCAAGGCGGTGCGCGGATTTTTGGCCCTTAAAGGATACTACCGTCGATTCATCTTAAACTACGGGTCGTTGGCGCGTCCGTTGACCGACCTCCTCAAGAAGGGGGCACCATTCTCTAGGAGCCACGCGAGTCCTTTCATGGCCTACAGCACGCGCTCGCATCAGCCCTAGTCTTGGGCATGCCAGACTTTTCAGAGCCATTCATTGTTAAGTGTGATGCCTTCGAGAAGGGGTGGGTGCGGTCCTCATGCAGAGGGGTCGTCCCTACGCCTACTTCAGCAAGGCCTTCTCTAGTCGGCAGGATGCAACCCCCGCTCACGACAGTGAGCTCCGGGCACATGTTCTCTTCGTTCAGCACTAGCACCCTTACTTTCTTGGGTGACCCTTCGTGGTGCGCACAGATCACCGTGGTCTGCACCACTTGTGGAGTCAGAAGGACACAATGCCCGCACAATAGCTTTGGATTGTAAAACTCCTTGGATACTAGTTCTCTATCGAGTACAAGACAGGGAGTACGAACACCGCAGCTGACACCCTATCCCGGCGAGAGCACGTGGGAACCATGGCAGCGATCACCCAGTCCCATTGGCACGATGTTGAGGCCCTGCAAGCAGAGGTGCATGGAGACCCCCACTATGACTCCATCATACGGGATTTGCGGAGTGATCCGGGTTCGCAACCCTCCCCCCCCCCCTTCCGGCTAGTTGGAGATCTTCGCCTGCTCTACGAGTTTCATACTACTTCGACAGTGGGTCATTCTGGTGCCTTTCCGACATACCGTCAACTTACAGCCACCTTGTACTGATGGGGCATGCTGCGGTCCGTGCAACAATTTTAGGCCAACTGTCTGATGTGTCAGAAGGTTAAGTACCAAACTCTCTTGCCAGCTGGACTCCTCCAGACCCTACTCGTTCCTGATATGGTCTGGGAAGATATAGGTATGGATTTCATCACTCTCTTACCCCGTTCCCACTCCCACAGATACGATTGTCTTCTCGTAGTGGTGGATCGTCTGTCCAAGTACAGGCATTTCCTACTTATTCGTCATCCCTACACCGCCATACTGGTTGCTCCGATTTTCATTGGGGAGGTGGTTTGCCTCCACGGGTTTCCCCGTCCATTGTGAGCGATCGCGACCCGGTTTTCATGAGCTCCTTTTGGCAGGAGTTGTTCCATCTTCAGGGGACCAAGCTGCGATTCAGCACCACGTACCACCCACAGACACACAGGTAGACAGAGGTCCTCAACAATTGCGTGGGAACATACTTGTGTTGTTTTGCGACTAGGGAGCCTCGATAGTGGACCTAATGGATCGCATGGGCGAAGCTATGGTACAACACGTCCTATCGGTCTACCATGGGCGTTACCCCCTTTTAGGTTGTGTACGGTTGCCCACCCGCACCCATACCATGTGGCTGTTGTGGGCCAGTATATGTTATTCCCACAACAGGGCTCCATTGTGGGCCGCTCTTTCACAGGTCTAATCCAGTCAGTCGAGCCGCACAACAGTTCCATGGGCCCATAAACCCCAACCCTTCTCCCCAAGTGTGTTTTCAGTGGGGTAGGTTGTTCAGGCTAGGACTCGATACCTAGACCTTCTTGATGAGAGGCATTTAATGCTAGCCCACATCACAAACAGAGTCGCGGATCAATTGGTGATGAGGGCAAGCGTTAAGTGTCTCTCATCAAGGAGGTTTGGGTATCGATCCCTGAAAGTATCTAGTGTAAACTAACTCCATTTATGGGGGGGGGGGGAATAGGTGTCGTGCAGTCTTTTGCGGAATTTAAATTACCTGCACAGATAAACAAACACAGCACAGAAAAGCACACAAGCAATTATAGTGGTTCTCCGATTTGGGTACGTCCACTCTCCCCCTTCGACCTATCTCCCACCAAGGGACGACTCGGTCACTTCACCAACCGGATTGAAATCCAATCCTCACACTACGGAAGGAACCCTTCCAACCAAAGGAGTCACTACTCCTCCACCACGGGTTGGACCCAACCCTTACAACTAGGAATAAATATTCATTTACAACAAAACAAAAATTGAATGTACAAAAAATACAAACAAACTTGTGCAGAATCCGATGTCGCTCTTCGTTCGTTGATGCTTCCTTGAAAGAGACGAAGAGTCCACGATCGGAGTACTCTCTTGGAGAGGATCTTGACAAGATCGGCGACGGCAAGAAGTTACGGCGGCGATGCTCTGTGAATCCAATCTTCTTGACTAAGCAAGCAAGGTCAACGACGATCTCAGTTGGATCAGTCGTCTCGATCGATTCGGAATGAAGAACTAACTTCGTTCAAGGATTCGAGAGACAAGAGATCTCAAGAGAGATGCGTGAGACACACTGCTAGTCTCGGTCCTGTCGCCGGAAGATCAAAGAAGCTCTAAGATCAATGTCGGCGACTAGCTTGCGAGCGGCAACAACGATCGGCGGAGTTACGCGATCAGCTAAGGCACGGCGTCGGCTATTTTGATTTTGCGTGAATAGTTACTGTAGATGTTCGAAATAAGCATGTATATATACCCGAGCCAACCCTAATGACCGTTGTGGGGCCCACAAGGAAAAACCCTAGCCCCGGCCGAAACAGCGCACGGCTTCTTGAAACGGTCCAGCGAACACGCGAAAATTGCCTATGGCAAATTCGGCGAGAATCGTTGGTGATTCCCGTCGAAGTCGGCAGGAATCACTCACGATTCCCGTCGATTCTGCCTTAGCCGATTTCCAGTCATAAAACTAGTCAGCCTGAGGGAATCGGCGGGAATGAACCTGATTCTCGTCGAATCGGCGGGAATCAGAACGATTCCCGTCGAAGTCGGCGATAATCACTTGGTGATTCCCGTCGATTCTGCCTTAGCAGAATTTCTGAAGGAAAGCCGTCATCCGGAAAAGGTCGGCGGGAATGAAGCCTGATTCCCGTCGAATCGGCAAGAATCACAAGTGACTCCCGTCGACGTCGGTGGGAATGACTTAGTGATTCTCGCCGATTTTAACTTAGACGATTTTTCTCTTCCTTTATATGAACTTGGTCTTTGACCCATCTTTGCTCATCTTCTGCTCTTGATCTATCTTGACCCTGTACTTGAAAATAAGTACACTCCAATAGAGAGAGCACACGTGAGTCAACACACTAATCTGCTCAACGAGGGATTACGTTGCGCAGACCCGTATATATTGCTCATTGCACCCTGACATTGGTGTGTACTTAGCATGGAATAGCTGCAAGCACAACTTGATAGAAAATCATAAAATACATTGTCAATTCAACTTAGCTTGTTCAGGGGCTTCTTCAAATCAGGTACATTGTGGATACAATACCCAACAATCTCCCCATATTTGAAGAAGCATAAACCCTACAAGCTAAGGTAAATAGAACATATGGGAATGAAAATCATAAACTAAAAATTCAGTTGAGAGTGAAATTCATTACCATTTTCTCCTGAGAGCATACTTAACGTTGGCAGCCACCTTAGCCTTAGCCGAGAGGGTAATCTCCCCCTTTTCGGCTTCTGCAAATCTGGGACTTCACTTGGAGCCACATGCTCCCCCTCAGATCTTGCATCCGTGCTCGAGCTTGAGTTCCTTGCTGATGCTCCCCCTTGATCCAAGAGCCTTGAGTCTTACAGTCTTCACTCTTCATAGTTCAGCATGTCGAGTTCAGTTTTGAAAAGACTGAACTTGGCCTCGTCTAGGGGCTTCGTGAAGATATCTGCAACCTGCTTATCCGTGGGGACATAGCAGAGAGATATATCTTTGTTTTCCACATGCTCCCGAATGAAGTGGTAGCGCACTTCAATATGCTTTGTTCTGATGTGCGACACATGATTGTTCGCAATTGCAATTGCGCTCGAAGAGTCGCAATACATCGGAACTTCTCTGAACTGCAAGTCATAATCTTTGAGCTGATTTCTGATCCATAGAAGTTGTGCGCAACAGCTGTCTGCTGAGATGTACTCAGATTCAGCCGTAAGGGTTGAGACACAATTCTGCTTTTTACTGTTGCATGAAATAAGCCTTCTTCCGAGGAATTGGCACGTCCTGGAAGTGCTTTTCCTATCATCCCTGCTTCCTGCAAAGTCAGCATCTGAAAAGCCTATCAGCTCGACATCATTGTTTCTTGGGTACCACAAGCCAAGATTTGGTGTACCTTTAAGGTATCTAAGAATTCGTTTTGCAGCGACATAATGAGATTCCTTAGTGTTCACCTGATATCTGGCACAAACGCATGTGGAAAACATAATATGTGGAAAACATAATATCCGGTCTACTAGCAGTAAGGTAGAGCAGGGATCCAATTATGCTTCTCTATTTGGTTTCATCAAAAAGTTTCCCTTTCTCATCCTTGTCCAGAGACACAGTGGATCCCATTGGAGTCCTCATAGAGGTTGCATTCTCCATTCTGAATTTCTTGAGAAGTTCATTTGTGAACTTCGTCTGAGAAATGAAAATTCCATCCTCAGACTGTTTCACTTGAAGTCCCAAGAAATACTTTAGCTCTCTCATGCTGCTCATTTAAAACTTTCCTTGCATAAGTTTAGAAAACTTCTTGCAAAGATTGTTGTCCGTTGAGCCGAATATTATGTCATCGACATAGATTTGCACCAGCAAGATCTTGCATTTGACTTCCCTAAGAAACATATCTTATCTATTTTTCCTCTCGAGAACTTGTTCTCAAGAAGAAAACTAGACAGAGTCTCATACCAAGCTCGAGGAGCTTGTTTTAAGCCATATAATGCTTTATTAAGAAAATAAACATGATTAGGAAATGAGGGATTAAAAAAACCTGGAGGTTGCGCGACATATACTTCCTCTTTCAAATTTCCATTTAGGAACGCAGATTTCACGTCCATCTGATAGACCGTGAATCCCTTGTGAGAGGCATATGCCAGGAACAATCTGATCGCCTCGAGCCTTGCAACCGGTGCAATGGTTTGGTCGAAGTCAATCCCCTCCTCCTGTCTGTAGCCTTGTGCAACCAGTCTGGCCTTGTTCTTGATGATGACACTGTGTTCATCTAGTTTGTTTCTGAAGATCCACTTGGTGTCGATCACATTCTGGTTCTTTGGTCTGGGAACAAGCGTCCAGACGTTGCATCATTCGAATTGATGCAGTTCATCTTGCATGGCCAATATCCAGGACGCATCTTTGTTCGCTTCGTCGAACTTCTTTGGCTCAACCTGTGACAGAAAACTAAGGTGCAAAATCTCGTTAATTGTACCTCTCCGAGTTCTGACACCGCCACAAGGATCTCCTATGATCTGATCTCTGGGATGATCCCTCGCGTGTCGGATCTCTAGGAGTCTGGCATCTGGAGCTCTGACAGCTTCTCGGGATTCTCCTTCTTCTGGAAGATTTTCTTCATCCTGATCGTCAACTTCTCCAGTTGGCGTTGAGGTGGAAACCTTGACGTACTTGGGAGTTGTACCTTTTGCAGTCTCATCGAGACTTAGCTGTTCAAGCCTTGCACCTGCATCTTCAAGAATGCCACTGGAAGAATTGCTATGAAGCAAGCTTCCTTCATCAAAAACAACATTAATGGACTCCTCTACCACTAGGGTTTTCTTATTGAAAACCCTATATGCCCGATATGGCTACTATAGCTCATGAAGATGCCTTCGAAGCATTTTTCTCCGAATTTAGTACGTGGGTACTTCCCATTATTGAGTACATAGCATCTGCAGCCAAAAATCCTTAAATAGGACATGGTCGGTTTCCTGCCTTTCAGTAGCTCATAAGGCGTCTTGCGATGATTCTTGTTGATCAATGCTCAGTTCTGCACATGACACGCCGTATTGACAGCCTCTGCCCAGAAGTACTCAGGAAGAGAAGCGTCATTCAACATTGTCGTACATGCTTCAATGAGCGTTCTATTTCTTCTCTCCGCAACTCCGTTTTGCTGAGGAGTACGCGGGGAGGAAAACTCATGAAAGATACCATGTTCTTCACAGAATTCTGTCATAGCACCAGACTCGAATTCTGTTCCATGGTCACTTCTGATCTTGACCACGGAGCAGTTAAGTTCGTTCTGAATCTGCTTGACAAAATTAGTGAAGATGTCAAACGTATCTGACTTTCGTTTCAAGAAGAACACCCACGTAAACCGAGAGTGATCATCAACAATCACTAGCGTATACAATTTGCCTCCTAAGCTATGAACTTGCACTGGACCGAACAAGTCCATATGCAGAAGATAAAAACATCTGGAGGAGTCTTTGTCTGCAATGCCCTTAAAGGTAGCCCGAGTCTTTTTGCCCTTCTGGCATGCAGGACAGGGGCTATCTTTGATGCACTTAATAGTAGGGGCATCCCTTACTAAATTCTTAAAAAACAGCATATTAATAGTCTTGAAATTAATATGTGTCAATCTCTTGTGTCATTGCTCACAAAGAGATGCACTGCCTTTTGCTACGAGGCATGCGGGGGTAGAAGAGTCTAAGCTAAGAAAATCTAAGCAAAAGATATTTCTGCACCTAATGCCAGTTAATACCGTCTCTGAAGAGACACACGATATTATCAAGCACTTATTCTTGCAGAACTTAACGTCGTATCCTTTATCACACAACTGGCTTACACTGATCAGGTTATGGTTTAACCCTTCAACATAGGCCACGTCAGTGATAGAGAATACACCGTTGGAAATCATACCATAACCTCTAGTGACTCCTCGATCAGATCCTCCAAAGATGACTTTGGGTCCATTTTCGACTGGGGAGTAATCACGCAACAGGCTTCTTGTCCCGGTCATATGCCGGGAACATCCACTGTCCAAGTACCAGATTGGCGTTTTGGTGACCTTTGGACATACCTGCAAAAAAGAATTAGTTTCCCTTAGGAACCCAATCGAACTTGGGTCCTAGATTCCTTGTTAGCACACTCCCCCTCGGGTGGTTAACCCTACGAGTGGTCGGTCTCGCATTGCTAACATGAGGAGTCTCGTTGAATCTTGGATTAAACCAGAAATCCACGGCAAAGTGACCAACTTTGCCAAAGCACCAATAGAACTTGGGTCCTAGATTCCTTGTTAGCACACTCCCCCTCGGGTGGTTAACCCTAAGTGACTGTTGTGGGGCCCACAAGGAGAAGCCCTAGTCCCGGTCAAAACGGCGCACAGCAAACTTGGTTCGGGCCAGCGAACGGGAAGTTTTCCTAAGGCAAAATCGGCGAGAATCGCTGGTGATTCCCGTCGAAGTCGGCGGGAATCACTCACGATTCCCGTCGAATTTGCCTTAGCCGAATTCAAGTAGGGAACCTTGTCAGCCGGAGAGAATCGGCGGGAATACAAGGTGATTCTCGACGAATCGGCGAGAATCACTTGGTGATTCCCGTCGATTCTGCCTTAGCAGATTTCTTGTAGGAGGACAGTCAGCCGGATGAAGTCGGCGGGAATCACTGACTGATTCTCGTCGAATCGGCGAGAATCACTTAGTGATTCCCGTCGATTTTTACTTAGACGTTTTTTCTCTTCCTTCCTATGAACTTGGTCTTCGACCCATCTTTGCTCCTCTTCTGTTCTTGATCTATATCGACCCAGTACTTGAAAGTAAGTACACTCCAATAGAGAGAGCACACGTGAGTCAACACACTGATTTGCTCAACGAGTGATTACGCTGCGCAGACCCGTGTATATTGACCCACTGCACCCTGACATTGGTGTGTACTTAGCATAGAATAGCTGCAAGCACAACTTAAAAGAAGATTGTCGAATACATTGTGAATCCATCTTAGCTTGACTGGAGCCTTCTTCCAATCCAGGTAATTGTGGATACAATACCCAACAATCTCCCCCTATTTGAAGAAGCCAAAATCCTACTAGCTAAGATGAATTACACCAACTAGAAAGATATATATAACAAAATGTGCGAGACAAGAATTCAGAATAATAAAATTTCACGCATTCAGAACAGATGAATCAGCATGTGATCATATATATATATATATATATATATATATATATATCCAAAGATTATTCATTTAAATACAAGAAAAGATATACACGCATATAGAGAATAAAAATAAATCTAGATTCTAATTCTATCTCTCCTTTGCCTGAGCATCTCTTAATTGTTCAGTCATGTACTTCTTGTTTTGCCTCTCAAAGAATTCCTTCGGCTTCGGGTAATACCGGGGTGGAGGAGCTTTATGTTCCACAGTGTTAGACCTGAAGAATATGTTTCTTTTAGCCTCATACACTTTGTGCAGCTCCCACTCATACTGACTGTATACTTCATTTCTATTCAGTTCTCCCCGCTGTTGTAGCATTAAAGTATCCAGTATGATGATCCTCGATATAGGACTCCATCGTTCATTCTTCACTTCACTTTCCTTTAATCTTACTTTCCTTTTAGATGGAGTCTCTTTGGAAGTTCCTTCTTGAGGTTTTCATTTCCTTTTTGCAATGGCCTCTTGATCAAACATAGCCATGTGAGCAGCTCTGGCAGTGGCCCTAGCAGCCTTTCTGGCATCAGCTTCACTCAAGGGAACCTCCTCAGCACTTGCAACCTCATCAGCAGCAGCAGAAGCAACCTCATCAGGAGGAGGAACCGGAATTTGTATACCAGATGCTTGCTGAACTAGCAAGTGACAGCTTTCAAAAACATACTTATTTGACTGCATGAAGTTGTCGACCATGATTTGTTCTAGCCCTGTCATCTTAGCTGTATATTCATTCTCCCCCTTTTTGGCTTCTAGGGCAATGGAGTTTGCATAGGTATGCAGTGACTCATCTATATGCTTAACAGTCTTAGTGAACTCGTTCAGCAGGGATGTCTGATTTGCGTTGAGTGTCACCATGTTGCCATCGAACAATTTGATGTTGTTGGCCACAACATGTGCATTTTGGTTTACCACTTCCAGATCAGCTGTATTTTTCTTAAGCCCTTGCATTAGAAGATTGACGGCAGTGCCGGCCTCTGCATACTTAGCTTCAAATTTTTGTTCCATCATATCCAGCTTATGATTTATCTCCACAATATTTTTTAGCATCAAATCCTCAGATTGCTTAATCCGTTTCAGTACCTTGTTGTGAGATTGTTGAAAAGAGGCCTTCAGTTCATCCACGATACCTTGAATGATATTTACCGTGTGATTTGCTAGGTTAGGTCTTAGCGGATGAACCTGAGGCATGTCCTGGTCGTGCTCAGGGAGGATAGGACTCTGGGAGTCAGGATTCTCTTCTGCAGATGCACTGGTGGAGCTTGATAGATTCACAGTCTCTTGAGGGGGGATAGGGGCAGCCTCTGTTGTTTTTCCATATGTACTTATCATCCCCTGCCGGGAGGTCTCCCCCTCCATTGTTGCGCCAAATTCATCAGGAACTTTTAATGGAACCTGTTCCTCAGAGGGGAGATCAACATCACTCTCCCTCATGGTCGTTTCATTTCCAACTTGCTCATTGTTCACATCATCAGCGGCCGCATTCTCCACATCATCCTCATCAGCAGCATCATCCTCCATGTCATCCTCCATGTCATCCTCCACTTCCTCCTCGTCAGCCTGATCGGTAGAGAGGGTATCCACAACATCCTTCGCGATCAGGGTAATATTAGCAACGGCGTCTGCTTGATCTGAAACTGAGACATCCATCCTGAGGGCATCAGAAGGAATGGTGAAATACTCCCCCTCAGTTCCTGCATGCAGCAGATCAGGAACTTCACTGGGTTCATCCAAAGGATTGCTGAGCTCCGGAGCTCTGTCTTCTTCATCACCATGTACTTCAGCTGCACCTCCTTGGCCAATTCTCCTCTCCCATCTATCAAAAACGCTGGAGTCCATCTTCTTTAAGTAGTGAAGAGGAACTCCCTTGCTCATATCAAACCTGTCTCCGTCCATCTGATTCAGGTATACGCTGATGATTCTCTCAAAGTTAGGAGTTCGTAGAGTATCTTTAATCTTCTCAAACAACATGGCCCCCCAGTTGAATCTCTTCCTACACACCACAGCCATCAAGATCTTAAACATATCCCCTGAAATATGATCATGGGAGCCGGGTTTACAGATCAAAACTTTTCCTATGATATCTGAGAGGAGCTTCCCTTCCTCGTTCATGTCCTTGCGTTTGATGGCCTTGGTCCCTCGAGCTAGTCCACAGAACAGGAGTGTCCTTGCACGATCATTTTCATCCAGGTAGTCCTCTTGTACTGAGCTGGTGAGCTGCAGATGATGTGATAGTCTTCCAGCAGTCATCTTGATTCTTAGTCCAGCAATCTTACACTTTATCAAGGTGTCCTCGTGACGTAGTTTGGCGGTTGCATAGAACTCAAGAACTTCCTTATCTAGAACCTTGCAAGGGTGCTCGAGTATAAAGGAGAGCCTGACTTGCTCGAGCATCAGGATGATGTTCCTGAATTCATCAGAAGGATGGGCGAAGCCAGTCCTAACCAACTCACTCCCAGTGAGGAGCCCGGTCGTGGTTCGAGGAGCCATTATAACCTAAACAAGTAACATCCAAGGGACTTAACTCTATCTAAGTCTATAGATTAGGAACTAAACTAGTGGGAACTAGACAAGTTACAAACAAGCTAGTGATTCAATGAGGAACGGTCGTTACCCTTGCGCCGAGCGGAGAGAAGCCCTAGTCGAATAAGCGGCTTGCGTCGGGACAGCAATCGATGGAAGCGTGAGTCGACGAGAATGGAAATGTTGGCGGTGAGTCGGCGAGAACTTGCGTCAAGCAGATGCCTAAGACTGGAACACCGAGCCGACGGAGAGAGGACAGCGGCGGACTGCAATCGACGAGAGGCGATCGGGAGTCGATGAGAATTTCCGCTCTTTTCGCTATTTCCAGAATACGAATGGTCGGGACTTCCGCAATAAGCGCTATTTATTTCCTAAGATAGCCGCTGTATCCGATATTTCCGCTGGGAATGGCAGGTTTCCGCTTGACCGTTTTTATATTGATAAATTTAAATAGTCGGTTTGAATTCCTGTTAATTCGAAACTCTCCCTTATTAAATGTTGGATAATAAATATCCCGGTCAGAATAGCTAAGCCGAGTCAAAGGGAGGTTAACCCTAGAATTAAGCACTGGTTATTTCTTGGTGAGTCAAAAGGTAAAATATTCGTTGTAACTACTAGCACACGTCCCTTGAGTTTTATTGGACCGATTAACACCCACTGTCACACCTTATCAATGATATATATATAAAACAAAATATCAGATTCCAAACTGGGGATCATACAGGTGTTAGCATCCGTGTCCTTCCATCAGATGTGTGTGTATATACATATATTTATATCTTGAAGGAGAATCTATATATTTGTTTGGATATATATATATATATGCTTCAATGTAATACGATTCAATTTTCGAAACTGAATGCGCGTACCTGGGATCATTAGGTTGATCATTCGGATCCACTATTTGAAGTACAACAGGTATCCAGTTCAAGTAGGACAATGTAGTTAGCATTATCTCTTATCCCATATCCTTGTTCCATAGCATTCCTGGAACACCTCTTGTCTAGGTCCCATTATGTTCAAGGGTACCTACACTATCCTGCAAAAACGAATTACCTTACCTTAGGAACCCAATATGTATTAGGTCCTAGGTTCTTATCAGCATAAAATACATGATGCCTCCTACAGGATTTCTGTCAGGAAGGCTATCTCTAGCCAAAGGATGTGGACATACCTTTGCCCTTGGCACAGAAGGATTGTGCCAACAATCTATAGCAAAGTGACCCACTTTGCCACAGCACCAACACTCATGAATGTTGTATCTCCTTTTCTGACCAGATCTACTGACCGAGTTTGTCACGATCTTAGGTCTGACAGGGGCAGAGCAGGTTCTGCTCTCAGATTTACCCTTTCAACCGGGACACGAGGGAGGGTGGATGGAGAACATGTGGTGAGTGTCATGAGGCCTGGGAGGTGATGCCTTCTTTTCAGTCAGCACACATCCGGGGGCCCCATAGATACTTGCTGCATGTTTGCCAACCCATTTTCCCTGCTTCCTAGGGTGGTGAGAGGTACTGTGAGAGCTGGTTCCTGCAATCTCATGAAGTGTTGAGGCTGAGGCAGTGAATACAAAAGGTTCATGATGAGCCAAATGTATTTTCTCATGGGTAGTCATAACAGCACTTGCACTATGGGTATTTCCACATGAGGGTTGATCATTCTTGCAGTGATCATAGTTGTTCTTATGGTCATACCTGAAGGCATGATGTGTGCCCTTCCTACTCGGTGTGGGGGGTCTGAAAACAGTTTCCCCATTTCTCCACGATTTTATAATTCGTGAGATCCACCCGTTTTCTCCATTTCTCTTAATAGCATCTACCTTGGAAAAGTTAGATACTATTCTCTTCTCGGTCTCTAGAGAAAACTCTAGATCCGAGATCTTTGAGTCCTTAACCTTGATAAATTCCAATTGGAGATCCAACATGATCCTCAACTGAGCAATTTCCATAGCTTGTTTCTCCACCAGCAAGTTGCTCTTCTGAAGGGCACTACGAAGGGAATCAAGAGTTTCAATCTTTTGATTGGAACTGTCTATTTCCCTAGCATCAAAAGAAGGACAAACCTCTAAACTTTTCCTGTCTTCAGGAGATACAAGAGGAAGAGAGCAGGAAGAGGAAGATACCTGATCCTGATCGTGTTGATCAGGGTTGGAGTTGTGGTCAGCTGAGACTGAGGTTTCAGCTTCATCACAACAGCATTCATCAATCTCTTCTTCAGTCTCTGATAGAGATACCGGAGCCCTGATATTGAGAAGTTGTTCTTGACATTCATCATCAGAGACGAGGACCCCCACATAATCCTCATCCTCTTGCTGGCATTCAGTCCCGGCAGCATTTTTTCCTTCCATGAGGTCAGAGATTGTTTCCCACATGGACTTTGCAGTCTTGCACTTGTCCAATCTTGTAAGAGAAGGCCCTGACCAAATATCAGAGATGATCTGTCGTACCAGCTTGTCCAAGTTGAATAGCGAAAGCGGTTTCAGACATCTCTGCGGTACTCTTAGGGATTTGGTGATCTTCTCCAGAGTCAGAAGCCTTCATGGGAATGAAGGGACCCACTTCCACAATGAATAATGCACGGGGGTCAATCGCTTCCAGATGAAACTGAACCCTCATTTTCCAGATGGGATAATATTCTTTTGTGCATGCAGGCAGTCTCAGGTTAAACCTCCCTCTGATACCACTTAAAAGTATCTAGTGTCAACTAACTCCACCTATGGGAGGGGGGAATAGGTATCGTGCAGTCTTTTGCGGAATTTAAATTACCTACACAAATAAACAAACACAGCACAGAAAAGCACACAAGCAATTATAGTGGTTCCCCGATTTGGGTACGTCCACTCTCCCCCTCGGGTGGTTAACCCTACGAGTGGTCAGTCTCGCATTGCTAACATGAGGAGTATCGTTGAATCTTGGATTAAACCAGCAATCCACGGCAAAGTGACCAACTTTGCCACAGCACCAACAGTCAAACCTGTTGTACCGCTTCCTAGGCTCCAGCTTCACCCTTGAAACGGTGGGTCCAGCCGGGGCCTTGGATCTGGAGGTGGAGGCATCATGATTACAGCAGTCACATGATTTCTTCACCTCTTGTTCCTTCAGTATAACAGGCTTGTCTTTTGGTGCCTGCTTCCTATTATGGCCGCTAGAGAAGTGGCCATAATTCTGCACTTGGATTTCCTCATAAGATACCTTGAAGACATTCTCACCGTAGTTGTGGGGGAAGGCCCAACCATCGTACCGGCTCTTTGACTTTTCAACCGAGGGCCGGAAGAAGTGGTCATAGGTTGACTAAAAGTCCTGCTCATTGTAAGGAAAGCTAGGCTTTCGGAATACAACAGGGTTGAGTGGGGTCTTTTCCTTTTCTGCAGCAGAGGCCTTCTTAGCATCCTTATTTTTCCTTTGTTTTCTGTTTCTCCTGGATGATTTATCAGGCACACCCACATGCCATAAGCCAGCCCCCTTAGCCTGAGCAGAGAATTCATCAACCAGAGGAAGAACGGTCTTGGGCATGGAGAAGCTTTTGACAATCTTCCTTTCTGCCGCAAGCTGTTCTTCCAACTTGTTGATTTCTTCCTGTTTTTGGTCAAGGAGCCTTAGAGACTCTGAGTGCTCAGAAGTCAGGTCCAGGTGTTCCTGTCGGAGAGAGATCAAGCTAGTGATCTCTTCTCTTAGAGACACACCCTCAGCCTTAAGGAATTTGACTTCCCTTTTCTGAGCCCTCAACCTCTTGCGGCATTCCTCAAAGGTATTGAGCAGAAGCTCATACTTTTCGAGGAGCTCAGCTTCACGGGCAGAAGGGTTGTCCTCGAGATCATCATCAGGAGACTCAGAGTCAAAGTCAGAGAGAGGGGTACGATCTTTTACCTTCCCAGTAAATGAGGGGCAGTCTCCTTCTGAGTCAGAGCGACCAATTAGCCCGAAGTAGGCTTCCTCATCATCACTGGAGTCTGACGAATCAGATTCACTCAGTGTCTTTGGCTTTTTGGCAATGTAGCTCCTCTCCTTCTTCTTATCTCTAGAGGATTTGTGCTCCTCTCCCTTCTCCTTATCTCTCTTGCTTTGGTGGCAGTCAGCAACGACGTGGTCTGGCTTATTACATCCAAAGCAAATAATGTCATTAGAGCGATGTTTGTTCTGTTTGGATTCATACCTGTCAGAAGAATAATTTTTCTTCTGATGTCTGGAGGAGGAGCCGTCTCTCTTTCTTTGATTCCTCAACTTGAGGAACTTCTTGAACTCCTGAGTGATGAGGGAGAAGTCTTCTTCAGATAGCTCTGAGCCGGAAGAGCATGGCTCAGAGTCTTCTTCCTCATCCTTTTTTCGAGAGCGGGACGAGGCTGCACCCTTGCCTTTCCTTGAGTGATTGGCTTTCAAGGCCACAGTCTTTTCTCTGGCAGCGGCTTTATCGGCTTCTTCTTCAGCTTTTTTGGTGTTCTCTGATGGCGCAGATCTTGGTGTCTCATTCCTTAGTAAGGGATCTAAGGAATTTGTCATTCAGTTCACCATCGGTGAACACTCGGCCATAACCCTTCAGGGCATTGACGATCTTCAGGAAGTTCTCGAATGTCACTCCGATTTCTTCCTTGGGACTCTGCCTGAAGGCCTCGTACTTCTGGTTCAGAAGGGATCTTCGATCATCCCTTACTTCATCTGTGCATTCCATCAGGATGATCAGGCAGTGTCATATGTCCTTGGCAGTCCTGCAGTTGCAGAAAATCTGCATCATGGAATCATCGACGGCGCTTACTAGAATGTTCTGAGCTTTCTTGTCAAGTCCGACAAGCATCATCTCATCCTTATCCATTTCGAAAAGTTTCTTGGGCACTTTCTTGGATGGATCAATGGTGGAGGCCTTAGTGGGGATATAAGGTCCCTCCTCCACTACCATGAAGAGTCGGGGGTCGACTGCTTTCATGTAGGACCTGATCCTTTCCTTCCAGATAGGAAAGTTCAGCTTGCTGCTCACTGGGATCTTCCCTGAATACTTGAGTCCTTCCATTTCAGAGATCTTCTTTCTTCTTGACACTAGACACGGGATCTTACTCAAGGTGTTAACCTTATTGACGAGTAACCTCCCTCTGATACCACTTGAAAGTATCTAGTGTCAACTAACTCCACCTATGGGGGGGAATAGGTGTCGTGCAGTCTTTTGCGGAATTTAAATTACCTACACAGATAAACAAACACAGCACAGAAAAGCACACAAGCATTTATAGTGGTTCCCTGATTTGGGTACGTCCACTCTCCCCCTTCGACCAATCTCCCACCAAGGGACGACTCGGTCACTTCACCAACCGGATTGAAATTCAATCCTCACACTATGGAAGGAACCCTTCCAACCAAAGGAGTCACTACTCCTCCACCACGGGTTGCACCCAACCCTTACAATTAGGAATAAATATTCCTTTACAACAAAACAAAAATTGAATGTACAAAAAATACAAACAAACTTGTGCAGAATCCGATGTCGCTCTTCCTTCGTTGATGCTTCCTTGAAAGAGACGAAGAGTCCACGACCGGAGTACTCTCTTGGAGAGGATCTTGACAAGATCGGCAGCGGCAAGAAGTTACGGCGGCGATGCTCTGTGAATCCAATCTTCTTGACTAAGCAAGCAAGGTCTACGACGATCTTAGTTGGATCAGTCGTCTCGATCGATTCAGAATGAAGAACTAACTTCGTTCAAGGATTCGAGAGACAAGAGATCTCAAGAGAGATGCGTGAGACACACTGCTAGTCTCGGTCCTGTCGTCGGAAGATCAAAGAAGCTCTAAGATCAATGTCGGCGACTGCTTGCGAGCGGCAACAGCGATCGGCGGAGTTACGCGATCAGCTAGGGCACGGCGTCGGCTGTTTTGATTTTGCGTGAATAGTTACTGTAGATGTTCGAAATAAGCATGTATATATACCCGAGCCAACCCTAATGACCGTTGTGGGGCCCACAAGGAAAAACCCTAGCCCCGGCCGAAACAGCGCACGGCTTCTTGAAACGGTCCAGCGAACAGGCGAAAATTGCCTAAGGCAAATTCGGCGAGAATCGTTGGTGATTCCCGTCGAAGTCGGCGGGAATCACTCACGATTCCCGTCGATTCTGCCTTAGCCGATTTTCAGTCATAAAACTAGTCAGCCTGAGGGAATCGGCGGGAATGCAACCTGATTCTCGTCGAATCAGCGGGAATCAGAACGATTCCCGTCGAAGTCGGCGATAATCACTTGGTGATTCCCGCCTTAGCAGAATTTTTGAAGGAAAGCCGTTATCCGGAAGAGGTCGGCAGGAATGAAGCCTGATTCCCGTCGAATCGGCGAGAATCACAAGTGACTCCTGTCGAAGTCGGCGGGAATGACTTAGTGATTCTTGCCGATTTTAACTTAGACGATTTTTCTCATCCTTTCTATGAACTTGGTCTTTGACTCATCTTTGCTCCTCTTCTGCTCTTGATCTATCTTGACCCTCTACTTGAAAATAAGTACACTCCAATAGAGAGAGCACACGTAAGTCAACACACTGATCTGCTCAATGAGGGATTACGCTGCGCAGACCCGTATATATTGACTCACTGCACCCTGACATTGGTGTGTACTTAGCATGGAATAGCTGCAAGCACAACTTGATAGAAAATCATCAAATAAATTGCCAATTAAACTTAGCTTGTTCATGGGCTTCTTCAAATCAGGTACATTGTGGATACAATACCCAACAATCCCTAGCCTCAACAACCTACCCCGCTGAGAACACGCATGGGAAGAAGGGTTGGGGTGTATGGGCCCGCAGAACTGTTGTGCGGCTCGACCGGCGGGATTAGTCCCTTGAAAGAGCGGCCCATAATAGAGCTCTGTTGTGGGAATAACAAATGCTGACCCACGACATAAAAGCGCACTTTTATGTTGTGGGCCAGACCGCTCTTTCATACTGAGCCAACATCTGATATTCCCAGTGTCGGTCGAGCCCTCCCAATAACAGGTCGCGACCCACACATCCCAAGCCTCCCCATGCGTGTTCTCAGCGGGATAGGTTGTTGAGGCTGGGGCTCGATACCCAGACCTCCTTGATGAGAGGCACTTAACGCATTCCCTCATCACTAACTGATTTGCGGCTCAGTTAGTAATAAGGGAAAGCGTTAAGTACCTCTCATCAAGGAGTCCTGGGTATTGAGCCCCAGCCTCAACAAACCTATCCTGTTGAGAACATGTATGGGGAGAGGGGTTGGCGTGTATGTGCCCGCGGAACTATTGTGCGGATCGACAGGCGGGATTAGGCCCGTGAAAGAGCGGCCCACAATGGAGCCCTGCTGTAGGAATAACAATGCTGGCCCACAACATAAAACTGCACTTTTATGTTGTGGGTCGGGTCGCTCTTTCACACTGGGCCAACATCTGTTATTCCCAACGTCGGTCGAGCCCTCCCAATAACACGCCCGCGGGCCGTACAGCTGGTGAGGGCAATCGTTAAGTGCTTCTAATCAAGGAGGTCTGGGTATCAAGCCTCAGCCTCAACAACCTACCCCGCTGAGTGTTAGTGTTACTATTGTGATCTAGAAGTAGTCAATCAGTTAGTCTCACTGCCAACACGATTTGAGACTATAGGATCGCACATAAGAGTGTGGAGAAGTTGGAGGAAAGATTGTGTTGGTATTACTCATATTGGATATGAGTGAATGACCAATCCTATGACATAAAGGATATCGACGCACGTCGAGTGCGTATGGACGCACGTCGAGTGCGTATGGACGCACGTCGAGTGCGTATGGACGCACGTCGAGTGCGTATGGACGCACGTCGAGTGCGTATGGACGCACGTCGAGTGCGTATGGACGCACGTCGAGTGCGTATGGACGCACGTCGAGTGCGTATGGACGCACGTCGAGTGCGTATCGACGCACGTCGAGTGCGTATCGACGCACGTCGAGTGCGTATCGACGCACGTCGAGTGCGTATCGACGCACGTCGAGTGCGTATCGACGCACGTCGAGTGCGTATCGACGCACGTCGAGTGCGTATCGACCCACGTCGAGTGCGTATCAACGCAGCCGAACGCATTGTAATACTGGTTCTTAGTTGACGCTATGTTGAGTAGATATCGACATTACGTCGAATTCTATTTGACGCAAGTGCATCAAATGTGTGTCAACGCAAGCTACGTCGAGTGTCGTCGAGAGCTTCTCGACGTTGCTTCGAGTTCTTATCGATCCACGTCGACTGTAAGTCGACACATATCGAAGCAAGTCGAGTTCTTGGCGGATTTCCTATGGGTTACTGTATGTTTGATATCCTTGGGTATAAATAGACATGGAAAGCATTTCCTGTAATGTGTGTGCTTTTGAAGTCATTGCTAGAGCCGAACCCTAGATCCCGTTGTGACCTTTTCTTGTCGCCACCTCTCTTGTAAACGAATCTAGCAATTGTGGAGAGACAGAGAGCACTCCTCCGACCCAGTTCCTGTGGGACAAGATCTTGAGGTTTTTTACCGCTCGTGTGGATACTGATGAGTTCCGCTTATATAGGGTTTTGTGGCCTCATCTGGGCTGGTTTTCATGACTTTGCACTTCAATTTTTGGTTGTTTTCATTGTTATTTCGTTCCTACTGCGTTTCACGTTTAGTGCACTTTTCTAGTCCGGGGGTGCGCAATTGCGCATTCGATTGCTGGGGGTTTGCACTCGGTGCTCCCCAGGGCTCGTTCCAGTAGTTTTTATTGTATTTTGTGGAATGTTGGAGGGTCCTCCTTTGTGAGATTTTATTGTGTGCAGGTAGTCAGTTTTCCCCACTTCAGAGTTCTGATTTGAGGAAAACGCACGGTCGTGCGTTTTCTTAGCGCACAGTTACTTTTGGTCGTGCGTTTTCTGCAAGTTATTCTGGAAGGGTTGACCGGCCCGTGCGATTCCTTCACGCACGGTTTCTTCGGAACCGTGCGCGAAGTAAACGCACGATTTTCCTGTATCTTGTGCTTTTAGGCCGTTCTGTAATTAACCGTGCGTTTTCCTTCACGCACGGGCAGAAGAGCCCGTGCGCGAGTTAAACGTACGATTCCACCATGTTGCCTGTGTTTTGTCCTTTTTGTCGTTACCCGTGCGATTTCCTTAGCGCAAGGGCGGAATCGCCCATGCGTGAGTAAAACGCACGGGTCAATGCTTCTTCTTCCTCAGGCGTTTTCTGGATATTAATATCACACGGTTCACGCACGGTCGTGCGCCAGACCGTGTGTGACCATTTTTTCTGACTTTTACTATTTAAGCCACAGATTTCTTCTGGATCGGGATCTCTCTGTTCTCCCCCGCCATTTCCGCCCCTTTGAGCGGGAACTCGTCCCTCCAGCCGTCATTTTCTATCTCCTCCTTGGAGGGTTGATCCGACCACCCATTTTCCTCCAAAGAGCTTGATAAAGCTTTGTCTCCGACCGCCATCGTCATTGCCGACCTCCAAGCTACTGTTTGAGTTCTTAGGTGCAGAACTTGGGAAGCATTTCGCTCTGATCCGAATCAGCAACCACAACACGAAGAAGACGGGTGTGAAGAAGGAAGTGACAGCCCTTCGGGATCCCGGATACCTTCCAAAGACCGAGCTAGGACGAGGCTCGACAACCCTCGCTTTCGGCCGTGAATCTTGGAGATCCTTCGAGTGCTTGGTTGTGCTTCTCCCCCTCTTTTCTTGGATTTGTTTTACCCTGAACTTGTGCTAGTATGCTTGAGGTTTAATATCCATGTTTTGTTCAAAGTCTTGTTATGGTTTTGTGAGGTGATTTCTTGATCATGATGTGTGTTGATGAGCTTCGTCTTTATTAGAGAAAGTTGTGTTTGAGCTGTTCTAGCGACTGCTAGAAGCGCACGTTGCGAAGAGGTGTTTACGACCCTCGATAGTTTGTTCGTCTCCGTTATTACTCTTTGGAGTAATTCACCCTAGCGACGCGGTGACGGCGACCCGCACTAGATTAATGCTGCTTAGTGTAGGAAACTCAAAACCAAACCCCTCGTTTTTACTTAGCACTTTCATTCATTTCTCTGAAAGCAAAATCCATGCCCCCTACTTGCACTCCGCGTGAGATCGATACTTAGGGAAGCTACTCCTCCCTTTTATTACTTGGTATTTCTGCATGAACTCGACCGTCTGTTGTTTAGCTAAAGACTTCTGGAGTAGATCTTTGAAACATTTTGGTTGAGTGAAAACTCAATCTCATTCGGGTACTATGCATTGTATTGTTATGATTTATATTTCTTGATTCATGAACATCGCAAGATCTTTTATTGTTTAGAGTTTTTCTTGTATATTTATTATGTTGCGTATATATGATGTGTTGTTCCAATCATGTATAGAAAATCAATAGTGGTATCAGAGAACGGTTCAGATCCAGTGCGTGAAAATCAGGAAATTTAGAATTGTTCTTAATATCTAGATTTATTCTTAAAACATCAAATGTTGATGATTTTCTCTATGAAATCGGTGGTGGTTTTTCAAACATTGGTCGAGGCTTCGCCTCGCACCCCGCAAAAGCTCTGCCCCTTCACCCCGCTCGTTGATCGGTCAGCGAGGCCACCGCCAGGGGCGCTGCCCCTTAGTCCCCATTAGGGGCTCTTCCCCTAAGACCACCGCGAGGGGAACTGCCCCTTGGACCACCTTAGGGGCTCTTCCTCTAAGACCCCGCGAGGGGCGAGCCCCTAGGATCCCCACCAGGAACGCCTGTGATTTGCTGCGATTTCTATGTTTCAAAAATGTTTTTCTCTTAGCAGTAACTATCTCTTTATGTGATTTGTGAAACCAAATTCTGTCTTGAATTTTGAATGCGACAATGAGAGACGAGCTTGTCTACTTTCATAAGAAAGATTGTTTGTGGCTGTGTCCAATAAATGTAAATCCAAATATTTAGAAATGTTTTAAATGTTCAGATTTTGCCCTTTTTTCAACAAGTGTTGAGGGTTTTATTTTGTGCATATCTAAGATGTATCTGGAATGCAAATGTTGTAATTTTATGTTTTGTAAATGTGCACATTGATTAAATATTAATCACGATTAATTGTTAATCACATATCTGAAAATCCAATAACTTAATATTAAGTGCATGGATGTCTTCTGATGGATGACACTCATCATGTCTCGATCGATAAAATGTAGGTTTGTCAAAGCAAGGTGCATTAATATATTTTGGTAAATGTGCGAACGGATAATTGTGATATCTCACTGTTGACATCGGGTCCAACTTAATTATGTGACCTCAAAGGTTGAGTGACTAGAGGCATAGGGTTGACATGCACCATATGATGGATACGAATAAAGAATTATTCACCAATCATACAAGAGTTGCATGATGGTGCAATTGGCAATGGTTGTTTACCTAAATAGTCACACTATGGGTGATCAACCAAAGGTGACTTATGGTGTTGGTGAAATACGGATCTTGCCCACTAGAGAGTAGCACCAATAAACTCTCTGAATTAATATTAAGGGTTTTCAATTTGATTAAAATAGTAAAGTTTTTTAATTACAGTCCGTATTAAATAAAATATATTTTGAAATATAGTACTAAAAGTATTTTGCATAATTTTGTAGAAATTTCATGTCAAGTGGATCTCACTTCACATTGTCCCTAAGAGCCGTCCTTGAGAAAGATAAGCTCAACAGGACAAACTGCCTGGACTGGTAAAGAAACCTGAGAATTGTTCTCAGGCAAGAGCGCAAGCTCATATCTTGAAAGAGGATTCCCCCGAAGAGCCAACCGGAAATTCATCCCGAGCCGACAAAGATGTTTTTAAGAAGTGTCAAGATGATTCCTTAGATGTCGAATGTCTCATGTTTGTTATCATGAACTCTGAGCTTCAGAAGCAACATGAGACCATGTATGGTTATGAGATAATCGAGCACTTGAAGAAAATGTTTCAAAGACAAGCTCGGCAAGAGAGGTTTGACATTTCTAAGGCATTATTTCAGTGCAAGATGGAAGCTCGAGACCCGGTAGGAACTCATGTACTCAAGATGATTGGGTATATTGAGAAGCTTCAGAGACTGGGTTTTCCCTTGAGTCAAGAGTTGGTCACTAATCTGATCCAGCAATTGTTGTCGGACAGTTATGAGCAGTTTGTTTTGAACTATAACATGAATGAGATTGACAAGACACTGTCTAAGCTCCTGGGCATGTTGAGAACTGCCGAGAATAATATGAAGAGGGTCAAGTATGCTAGCCCGGTGCATAAAGGCAAGGGAAATGTCAATGGATCCAAGAAGACTAAGGTAGAACATGAGTTATATCTTGACCCCAAATCTTCAGCACTGAACAGGAAAGGTCTGGCGAAAGAGGGAAGTGTCACCATTGTGGTAAGGCAGAGCATTGGAGGAAGAACTATCCCCTCTATCTTGAGGATCTACAGAAGAAGAAGAGAAGTGTGACTTCCGCTTCAGGTATTTTCATTGTAAAAATAAACTTTTTTGCTCCTTCATCTTGGGTATTGGAACCGGATGTGGTTCTCACATTTGTAATAATGTGCAAGAATTGGGAAGGAGAAGAATGTTTAATAAAGGAGAGGTAAAACTCCGCGTTGGAAATGGAGCAAGAGTTGTTCTCGTCGTCATTAGAGTTTATCGTCTTTCTTTGCTCACAGGGCTTATTATTAAACTTGATAATTATTATTTTGTTTCCTCCATAACTAGAAATATTATATTTGTTTCATGTTTAATCATGAAAGGTTTTTCATTTATAATTAAGAATAATTGTGGTTCAATCCATATAAATGATATTTGTTATGTTGTAACTCAAATGTTTAATGATTTATATGTTTTGAATTTAAACCAACTGATTTACAACGTAGAGAATACTAAAAGACTAAAGACAAATGACTCAAATTCTATGTTCTTTTAGCATTATCATTTAGACAATATAAACGAGAAACGCATATACAAGTTTCATAAAGATGGATTATTTGACTCATTTGATTATGAATAATTTGAAATATGTGGGTCATGTTTATTAGATAAATTGACTAAAGTCCCTTTCACTGGTCATACTAAGAGGACGATAATATTTTGGGTGTTATATATAGTGATGTATGCGAACCTATGAGTTCTATGGCTAGAGGTGATTTTCACTACTTCGTCATATTTACTTATGATTTCAGTAGATACGAATATATGTTTCTTATGAAAAAAATATCTGAAATTTTTTAAAAGTTCAAAGAGTTTAAGAATAAAGTAGAGAACCAACTGGAAAAAAGAATAAAAGCACTCTGATTTGATCGAGATGGCGAATATCTGAGTTATGAGTTTTGTGAGCATCTAAAAGAGCGTGGTATTAAATCACAACTCACTTCACCTAGAACACCACAACATAATAGTGTGTATGAGAAGAGGAATCGTACTTTGTTAGACATTGTACGATCGATGATGAGTCGTGCAGATTTACCCGTATTCTTTTGGGATTTGCTCTAGAGACTGTTGTTTTCTCACTAAATTGTGTTCCAACAAAAACGGTTTTAAAGACAGCATATGAGATATGGACTGGGAAGCGTCCTAGTATGTTTTTTATCAAGATTTGGGGCTGTGAGGCATATATGCGATGTCAAATGCTTGACAAACTGGAACCCAAATCAGATAAGTGTTATCTTGTGTGGTATCCTAGGAAAATCAAAGGGTACTACTTCTACCTACCGTGTAAAGGTAAAGTGCTTGTCGCAAGAACTGGTGTATTTGTGGAAAAAGAGTACTTATCTAGAAAAACTGCAAAGATAGAACTTGAAGAAGTTCAAAAACCACAAACAATAACTGAATCGGAATTGGAGTTTGAGCAGGAACTACAAGTTGTCGTAGCTAGAGAAACTACACAAGAAACACAAATCCTACGTAGATCAGGTAGACCAAGATTTGAGCCTGAGAAATATGAATATCTCGTGTCTCAAATAGCTAATATGTTACTCATAGATCGTGATGATGAGTCTGCAATCTACCAAAAGATAATGAGTGTCTCAAACTCTGAGAAGTTGTTTGAGGTCATGAAATCAAAAATGGACTTCATATATACAAATCAAGTTTGGATCTTGGTGGAACCACCTGAAGAGGTACAACCAATAGGATGTAAGTTGTTATTCAAGAAGAAGACCGACATGGGTGAGAATGTACAGATATTCAAAGGGAGATTAGTGGCTAAAGGTTTTAAGCAAATTCATGATCTTGACTATGATGAGACATTTTCCCCTATTGTCGTGATAAAGTCCATCAAAATTTGTTTGTTATTAATGTGTATTATGACTACAAGATCTAGCAAATGGATGTCAAAACGGCTTTTTAATGGAAACCTTCTTGAGGAAGTGTATATGACACAACCTGAGGGTTTTGTATCTTCAAATGAAGCCACTAAAATATGCAAGTTGCAGAGATCCATTTATGGATTGAAATAAGTTTCTCGAAGTTGGAAACTACGTTTTGATGAGAAAATTAAAGAGTTTAGTTTTATCAATAACGAAGATGAATCTTGTGTTTATAAGAGCATTAGTGAGAGCATTGTTATTTTACTGATATTAGTTGTAGATGACATACTGTTGATCAGGAATGACAATCCGACCCTGCAAGCTGTTAAAAACAGTCTAGGGAACTGCTTTTCTATGAAAAACTTGGGCGTAACAACTTATATACTTGGTATTAAGATCTATAGAGATATATCGAAGAAGTTGTTAGGTTTGACTCAAAATTCATACATTGAGAAGGTGTTGAAACGGTTCAGCATGCTAGAGTCTAAGAAGGGATTTTTACTCATGCCCCGTGGTGTGAGTCTCTTTAAGAACTAATGTTTTAAATCATTGGAAGATAAGAAACGCATGAAGGTGATTCCATATGCTTCCACAATTGGATCAATCATGTATGCGATATTATGTACTCGACTCGATGTCTCTGCATATGTTTTATGAATTCATAAAGTCTAAACTCATGAAATTCCTTGCATGCACTGGTGAAGATGGAGGAGCAAAAATAATCTTTGTCATGGATGCTGATGATTTACTCTTTAAGTATAATTGTTACTTGCTGATCCATTATATCTATGTTTTTCTGACTGTTATATTTGGATTTTATTTTATGTTTGGATGTTTGTTCTTGCTATAGAAAACTTCATTTATATTTTAGTTAATTATTTCCGGAACACAAGATACAGCCGAGGAGAGCCTTACTCCCAAAACAATCGTCTTGCGATAGCATCAGACACGGGCTAATCTGTACCACAAGACGTCTATTCTGCCGGTTATTTCCAATATCAAATTGTCAACCCGTCAATAAAAGAAAGCACAGAGGTCATGATGCACAAAAGTAAGAAAGTGCAAACAAAATATAAGTCAGGAAGCTACACAAAAGTATTTGAGGACTAAAGGTGTATTCTTGATTTTTGGTGGAGAGGAAGGGATCGTTGTAAATGGTTACACGGATGCTAGCTTCCAGGCTGATAGGGACAACTCAAAGTCTCAATTAAGTTTTGTCTTTTTCCTGAATGTAGGAGTTGTAAGCTGGAAGAGTTCCAGGCATGAGACAGTTGTTGATTCTGCAATTGAGGTCGAGTATATCGTTGCAGCAAATGCGGCGAAGGAGGTTGTGTGGATGAGGAAATTCATCGGCGAGCTTGATGTAGTTTCTAGCATTGTTGATCTCATAATTCTTTATTTGACGACAATAGTGTTATTGTACAGAGGTCATGATGCACAAAAGTAAGAAAGTGCAAACAAAATATAAGTCAGGAAGCTACACAAAAGTATTTGAGGACTAAAGGTGTATTCTTGATTTTTGGTGGAGAAGAAGGGATCGTTGTAAATAGTTACACGGATGCTAGCTTCCAGGCTGATAGGGACAACTCAATGTCTCAATTAAGTTTTGTCTTTTTCCTGAATGTAGGAGTTGTAAGCTGGAAGAGTTCCAGGCATGAGACAGTTGTTGATTCTGCAATTGAGATCGAGTATATCGTTGCAGCAAATGCGGCGAAGGAGGTTGTGTGGATGAGGAAATTCATCGGCGAGCTTGATGTAGTTTCTAGCATTGTTGATCTCATAATTCTTTATTTGACGACAATAGTGTTATTGTACAGGCTAAGGAACTTATATCTTGTCAGCGCTCTGAGCACATACTTCGACGATTCCATCTTATTCGAGAGACTAGTATGTGCGTTGACTAGTGACTAATTCTCACAGGTCATGATATTGTGATATCAAGTCATCACATAAGTACTTGTTAGTAAACAAGTTGTACTGGACAGACCAGCCATGAGACTATTTTGTGAATTATTATATAAACGTATCACAAATAAATCTCAAGTGGCAAGAGTGTTCGTGGTTCTTTAACTAGAAGTCACAACATTCATCAAGTGAGGAAGAGAGTATTTTGATGTCATCAAAAGTCTTTCTTGAGAAAGGTTGATAATAACGGTGGTTATTGGGTATGTTAAGAATCATTTGGGCATTTATGTGTAAACAGAAATGAAATTTGTCCTCTTATATGACAGGAGTTGCATTCATGGGCCCCTTGATGAAATGTGACTGAGAAATGCATGGACATGCTTGGTTGAGTCAATATATGATATTGGCCTCACCAATTTCTTGAAGTTCATTCTAGATCAAGAAATTGGTATTGGACAATTATGAGGATGACACGGTCCATACCTCAAGTCCAATCTGGATGTAAAAGACAATGGGACAAGACAACACTGATATATTAATCACAAAAGGCCCGTTGAGTTAAGAACTCTTATTGCTTGGGTAGCAATGATGTATTGATAAATAGTGTTCATTGCTTGTGAGACTTTTATTGATACGTTCTAGATCAAGTGGGAGACTGTTAGTGTTTCTATTGTGATCTGAAAGTAATCAAATAGTTAGTCTCACTACCAACGCGATTTGAGTCTATAAGGTCACACATAAGAGTGTTTGGAGAAATTGAAGAAAGGATTGTGTTGGTCTTACTCATATTGGATATGAGTGAAGGACCAATTCTATGACATAAAGGATAATGACGAGTTTCGTCGAGTACGTATCGACGCACGTCGAGTACGTATCGACGCACATCGACTTCCTATCGACGCAGCCAAACTCGATGTAATAGTGGTTCCTAGTCGACGCTACGTTTAGTAGATATCGACGTTACGTCAAATTTTATTTGACATAACTGCGTCGAGTGTGTGGCAACGCAAGCTGCGTCAAGTGTTGTTGAGTGCTTCTCGACGTTGCGTCGAGTTCTTATCGACGCAAGTCAAGTTCATGGCGGATTTCCTAGGGTTTACTGTCTGTTTGATATCCTTGGGTATAAATAGGCATGGAAAGCATTTCCTGTAACGTATGTGCTTTTAAAACCGTCGCTTGAGCCGAACCCTAGATCCGGTTGTGGCCTCTTCTTATCGTCGCCTCTCCTAGAAACGAATCTAGCAATTTTGTGGAGACATAGAGAGCACTCCTTCTCCGACCCAGTTTTTGTGGGACAAGACCTTGGGATTCTCTACCGCTCGTGTGGATACATGTAGAGTCGATGATCTATTTCTGCGTGGACTCAGCCGCCTTCTATTTAGCTAAAGTCTTCTAAAGTAGATCTTTGGAGCATCTTGGATGAGTAAAGACTCAATCCCAATCAGATATTATGCATTTTGTTGTTGTGAATTATATTTCTTGATTCATGACATTGCAAGATCCTTTACTGTTTAGGGTTTTTCTTGTATATTTATTCCTCAGCGCACATATGATGTGATGTTTCACTTATATATAAAAAACCCAACACTGAGAACACGCATGGGCAGAGGGGTTGGGGTGTGCGGCCCGCGGGCCTATTATTGGGAGTGTTCGACCAGAGCTGGGAATAACAGATGTTGTCCTAGTGTGAAAGAACAGCCCGGCCCATAACATAAAAGTGCGGCTCGATACCCAGACCTCCTTGGGATTAGGAACGTGAAAGAGCAGCCCACAATGGAGCCCTGTTGTGGGAATAACAGATGCTGGCCCACAACAGTGGCTTACCCGGTGAATGTCAAGTGCATGTTCTAGTCGCCGACCTTCAGGATCGGGACGAGGGCCTCCGCCAATTGAAGCACCATCTGGCACGGGCTCAGCAGCGCATGATCCAGCAGGCAAATCATCATCATCGCGAGCTGGTACTCTTGCTGGGTGAGAAGGTGTTCATCAAACTGCAGCTACACATGCAGAGCTCCTTGACCAGCTGACAAAATCCCAAGCTCATTATCCACTACTTTGATCCCTTCTTGATCTTAGAGAAAAACAGAGATGTGGTCTACCGTCTGCAGCTTCCCGGAGGCTGTCGAATTCACCCCGTCTTTCATGTCTCGTCACTGAAGAGGGCCCTAGGGGATCACCACCTCCATACTACATTACAGGACGGTTTTGTTGTTGATTCGATTCCACAGTACGAGCCTGCAACAGTTTTGGAAACACGAGTCGAAGACATTCTAGGGAGAAAAGTGTGACAAGTTCTGATGTAACCTAGGGTTAGGGTTCTTCAAAATTAAATATTTTTAATTAAAATATTCTATTTTGTTATAAAATAAACTGACTTGAAAACTTTATTTGATTTTAAAATCCGAAACATGGTCAAGCGGCCAAATCGAGTTGGTGCGCGAAATCACGCTCGTCGTAATTAATTTTAATAAGATCATTGGATTTTGTTATAGTTGGTTCTCTCGAGCGTTTTCCGCGTTGAATATTTTGCGAGACTTATACAACCACAAGCAAAAAATCACAATAACAATTTATGGGATAACGGTAATTAGGAATAGATCGAACGTTCGAGGCAAGCTTGACAATATTTAATTGAGGCGCATAAAACTTGGTAATATTTTAAAAGCACGAACGAGTGAAGGTTACCCGAACGAGAAGTAGTTCTTCCAAATCCTTGTGGTGGAAAGGGTTTATCAACTGTAGCCCGTGGATGGGTCGGAAATTTGCTACCGTCGACGACTCAAGATGTCAGCAGAGGCCGGGGCTCTGGCCGTCTCGCGAGGTGCAGAGGGTGGGCCGAACACACCGCAGAATGATGGAGGGGCGTGTCGTCGGCGGCGTCTGTCAGCGGAAAGGGATTTGGCCGGAGCTCGTCTGGGATGAGGAGCACAGTCGACGGCAGCGGGCTGTAGATGGAGGGCGCCCGCCAACGTTGCAGGCGCTGGAGTGACGTCGTCGTTGGCTGAGAAGATCAAGGAGGTGGTGCACATGGACCTGCTATAGGAAAACGAATTAGGTTTCGTTTTTTGTATTTTCCAGCTCCGCTCCATTCGAAACTTTATTTTCACTTTATAGCCTATTGTCAGATTTCAAAATTGGCTACTTTCCTTTTTCTCATTTTCCAAAACAATCGTTCTTTATTTTCTTTTATTTCTTTCCAAATTTTTGTCTTATTCCTTTCTCCTGATTGTCAACCTGTGAACATTTATTTTTCTCCTCATTGTCAGCCCACCAGCACAGGCTTTATACCAATTAATTTTCCTAAAGTATTTTGACATACTTTCTTGTGCATTAATTTTATGCGCTCCGCTAAATAAATTAAGCTTGCCCCTTACGTCCTAATTACTCGAATTACCGGATTTTTTTATTAAGGGTCTCACCGGCTGGTCACGCCGGTGAGCCGAAACTAATAACGAGTGCAAGTAAAGAGAAATATATGTCAGAGCTCGATGTAACACCCCAGTTTTCAGACCTGGAGTTGCTGGAAGCTAGCGCCCGGCGGTAGAGATGCCGGTGGCGGTAGGTCGGTGAGATTGACATTGGATCTAGAGCGCACGATCACTGGATCTAGTGCGCACGACCACTGGTCGTGCGCCACTGATCGTGCGCACTATTCTCCAAATTTCCAAGTTCTGCCTGGGTAAACACACGACCATTGGACAGAGTGCGCACGACCACTGGTCGTGCGTCGTTGCTCGTGCGCGTTCATCCCTTTCTTTTTGGAGTTCTGCCAGAGGTAATCGCACGATCATAGGATCTATTGCGAACGACCACTGGTCGTGCGCCACTGATCGTGCGGACGGGTGCTGTTCCGTCAATTTTGTTTCGTGGTCGTCCGATACTTCCCCAAAATCAATCCAACGGCCCAGGATCTTCCGCCCAAAGTACTTATTTAGGGCTGAGAGGGTTTTCCCCTCATTTCTCATCATATGAGAGTGTGAGCTAGGGTTGGAGAGGAAGAGGAGGGAAGAGGAAGGAGAGAGCTTCTTCCGCCATTGACGGAGCTTTGGAGCTCCGATCGCCGTTCCGAGACCAGATCCGTGGAGAGGGCGTGGAGGCGCTCGGGTCAAGCCGTTCAAGGCAAGGTTTCCATGGCAAGGAAGAGGGGTTGTAAGGTAACGACACTTCTCCTCTTGGTTTTTAGGATGCACGCTTAGCATCTCTTCTTTTCAGTTTTTTGGGCTCCAGATCTCGTAAATGAGAGGGGTTTGGGTTGTCATGGTTCAAGAGAAACCTCCGGGTCGATTGTGTCCGTCCTCGGCATGATTTTGCATTAGAGATCCGCTCCGTTAATGGATTAGGCATTGTGGGTGAAGTCGTAGTCGCGACCGTTAGTCCGACTCGGTGATATTGCATAGCGAGCCTTGAGGATTCGGTAGAAATCCGTTGCGGCAAGATGCCGTTGTGATGTATGCGTTTTCCCCCTTTTCTTGTGTGAGTACTCGTAGCCGGAACCGGACAAGGTTAGCTCCGCGTTGGCGGTAGATGTTTTCCTTGGTGCGCGGGAACGTTACGGTACAAATGGTGGATAAGGATGGGAAAGATTATGGTTATGTTATGCTAAGGCGTGGCTATGTCTCCGTGGTCGGCTGGCTATCCTATGACGTGCAAGTCATGTCGGGAGAGTGTCCCGGCGAGACTAGTCCCCTTCTCCGAGACTGACGAGAACGCCAAACGTAGGGCAAGCCCGGGCATTGAAGTCATGAGCGGGTGGGGTCCAGCAAGGGTTCTTAGAATCGGTTTGTGTGTGAGACGGAATCCTGACGCGAGAAGTCAGAATTTGCAGGCAAGCCCGGGGTTTAAGACCCATGTGCGGGTGGGGCCTTGGCAAGATTTCCGTGTAGCGGCTTTTGGGCCGTTAGGGGCATTGTAGTCCCCTTTTGTTTGCGGTTTTATGCCAATGGGGAAATGGAAGTACCCAGTTGTGTTGATGATTTGCTAGTTGCATACGCGATAGGGTGTCATGGGCGAAGCCCGGATTTGCATACATGTTGCATAGTAGGCCCCTTTTTATTCTGTGATCAACATAGAAAACGTGATTGTTGTATGAGACATAAAAACCTGTTATAAAGTTTACATGTTTATGTATATGGTATACGAAGTGCTGACTTGCAGGTTGGAGGGGTATCCCGGGGTCCGTTAGGGGCGGCCGGGAGGAGATGTGTTGGTTACATAGTAGAAGTCAGTCTTTGCTGACCTACGTTACTTCAAATCTTTACAGGGCAAAGATTGCAAGCGGGAGCTAGTACGCCGGGCGAAAAGCCCTAAGCCTCATGAAGTGTTGTTGTATTTTGAGGTTGCTTCCTGTGATTATATGATCCATGTTTTAGACATTGTCCGGCTTGCACGCCGAGGTAGCTTAGGAGTGCTTTTGCACGTTGATGATTGACCTTGTGGTCTTTTTATGTTGGACTCTCTTTGTGTAAGGCCTTAAGGCCATTTGATACTCCTATTAGTGGTGGATAACTTTTAGTTGTTTTGGTTTGTTTCCGTTGTATTGTGTTCTAAGTTTTGAGATTGGGTAGCAAATATCATCTTTTAATGCTCAAGTTGTGGCGTTTGTATGTTGTGAGGCCCCGGCCGGACCCATATTATACGGTCATTACAGGGGAGGTGTTACATCGACCCCGGCGAGAACTCATAGAAATTGGTACTGTAGAGATCGTACATTGTGGCTGGTGCTAAATCAGGTGGAATGTCTGGGACCTCGACAGCCAGCTCGATGTGTCTCGGAATTTAGAATGGACCAATCCTCCTGTAATAAACAAAAACTCAATCTTCCTTTGAAAAGTACAACTCATGGCGATAAAGACCTACCGTGAGTTTGTAATGTTCAAAGGTTGTGAAAGTGAGATCTATCCTAGAGATTAGAGCAAACACACAGCAAGAATAATAAAGAAAAGAAACAAAGGCAAACCAGACAACACAAGAATTTTATAGTGGTTCCCCTAAACTTGGGTACATCCACTCTTCTACCACCCTAGGTAGGAAACCACTGCAGGATGAGTTGATAAGGTGTCCTGGACACCAATGAGCTTTTGATAAGGTGCTCAAAAATCAAAACTAGATTTTTTGATCAGGTGTTTTGCCACCACTGAGTTTTGATAAGATCTCAGAAACCAAGCAGAACTTTTGAAGAGAGTTCAAGAACCCTTTGTACAGGGGGGAAGGGAGAGTAGATGTTGTCTTCTCTGTTCAACAATCTAAGAGAAGCACAAGTGGATTTTGATGGTATTGTCAAAGCTCCCTCTGAGATTTGCAATTGTTCAGGAAGGAGAGCTTTGCATAGGGTGATAGGTCTTCAATGTATGACTGCTCCAGTAGATAATGATTTCAGCAAAGGCTGAAATGTGAGTTGTCTTGGAGTGTGAAAGATGAAGCCTTGATGATGTTAATCTTCCAGTAAGCCTTCAGACTGATGTACAGTAGTTGTCTCTTCAGGCTTCCTGGAACAGTAGATCTGAGAAGAGCACTGGCTATACAGGTGATGTTGAGTTCTTCCTGGAACTCTGATTCCTGTATCTCTTTCTCCTCTCCTCCTTGTTCTCATCATCTGTTGTTCCTCTTTATCTCTGTGTATATATTCTGATAGGAGGCCAATGGTCATTTGAATTCTTGCATTTATTACTGCTGCCTCTTAGTTATTCCAACGGCTATAATCTCCATAACTGCATTCTTGTAACTGTCCTGTAATAAAGATGTGTTGGAATATGAACAGCTTACTTTGATTGGACCAAGAATATCCTGAAAATCTGCCTGGGAACTTGTGTTCAGAGAGATGACAGAAATCGTCGATCTGAACAAGATGATCGTCGATCTGAGCTCGACTATCGTCGATCTGAGCTCAGAGATATTGAAGCTAGTCTGGAACAGAAAGCGTCGATCTGAGCTCGGAGATCGTCGAACGGAGTTCGACATCTCGTGGACCTGAGCTCAGAGATCGTCGATCTCAGCTCGACGCCTGAACTCATCTCGTCGATCTGAGCTCGACGCCAAGGTTGAATTCTGATTTCTTCTGCCTGATTTCTCTTGGCTGAATTCTTCAATCTCTGAGAGCCTCTGACTTAGCACATCCTATGACCATTAGCTATACATGGATGGGTCAATCCAATAGTCCTAAAGAAATAGTGATCCTGACCCAAATCCAAACTAGGGTGTTCCAACAATCTCCCCTTATTTGAGTTAGGATTACTATTTACATGAAAAAAATGAAGATATTACAATAAATATTACAAAGCAAAAGATATAAAAAGAAAAGCTTTGCAATGCTGTCTTCTGTTGCTGTTAAAACTGACTGTTGCTGGCTTTACAAAACTCCCTCTATGTTGATGCAGTAACTGTGATTGGAGGAGGCTGGGATGACTTTGAAAATTGGATTTTGATTGAGTCATCCAGCTAACTCTTATAGATGGTACCTGCAGAAGGCTATGATAGAGTTTTGCTCTCTCCTTGAAAAGGATATGTTAGCATAAACATGATATTTGTCCAGCAAATTTTATTATGATTCTGAATCTGAAAAACAAAGTCTGATATCTTCCTTCCTATAGAATTTCTTTTCATCATAAGAGATTCAAACTCAGTGTCATGATCACTGCTGACCAATGCAACTAGAGTAGAGGACTCAATCTAGATGAATTTAGAAAAAGATCTATAAGAAATATAAAGTTATCTGACAGAGAATTCTCATACAGAAATCCTAACATAATTTTTAACAAGATATCAAAAAGATAGAAGCAGGCTTAAGAAAAGATGTTTCCTAATAAATTTGTTCCAAATAGAAAAAGGATTTGAAAATATTTTAAATAGTTTATCCATATAATTATAAATCAAATTTATGAAAAAGCAGATTGAGTTCGACGATTTTATATAGGATCGTCGATCTGAGTTCGATGATTTTATATAGGATCGTCGATCTGAGTTCGACGATTTTATATAGGATCGTCGATCTGAGTTCGACGATTTGAACTCATTTCGTCGATTAAAATGTTTTTTCTTCCTTTGAATATATTCTGAAATCATTCCTCTGAGAAGTTTTGTTTCCTCCTCAGGTTTTATTGAATCTTGGCAGCAAAATTGAAGTTCTAAGTTAACTGAACTGAAAACAAAGTTAGATAATACATGATCCTCTTCAGGTTTTGATTTTCCTTCTGTTTGTTCAGACTTTAAACTGCTGCAGGAAGTATTGATGAGCATTAAGCAGAATTGTTTGGCCTTTGCTTCCTCCTCTTCATCTTCAAATGATGATTCATCATCTGATACATCCCAAATAACATCTAGGGATACTGATTCTCCTTCTTCAAATAAGATGTTGTGGCTTCTTTCTGTTGTTCCATTCACTGGTTCAGAAGCCATTTTATGATGAGAATCCCCTATCTCCTTAGCTGTTGAGCATTCAACAACTTCCTGGAACAAGTCATCAGATAATGACTGTGCTAGGATATTCATAGTTCTGGCATCAGCTAGCCTGACCCTTTTAGTTGTTGTTGTCTGAGGTTGGGAGACCTGTCATAATGGCATAAAATATTTCTTCATCAATATTGTCCATAAATGACTTAATTCTTGTCTTCCAAAGTGCAAATTTGTTTATGTTGCACTTAGGAGGTCTGGTGCTAGAATATTCCATATTCTTGCTATGTGAAAAACAAAATAATTAATCTAACTACGATGGATCAAAAGGGAGATCTTTTGGTTCAGGTGTTAGCCTATACAAACAACCAACCTAGTGATGGTTTAGTTGTTGTATAACCAACCTGCCTCTGATACCAATTGAAAGTGAGATCTATCCTAGAGATTAGAGCAAACACACAGCAAGAATAATAAAGAAAAGAAACAAAGGCAAACCAGACAACACAAGAATTTTATAGTGGTCCCCCTAAACTTGGGTACATCCACTCTTCTACCACCCTAGGTAGGAAACCACTGCAGGATGAGTTGATCAGGTGTCCTGGGCACCAATGAGCTTTTGATAAGGTGCTCAAAAACCAAAACTAGATTTTTTGATCAGGTGTCTTGTCACCATTGAGTTTTGATAAGGTCTCAGAAACCAAGCAGAACTTTTGAAGGGAGTTCAAGAACCCTTTATACAGGGGGGAAGGGAGAGTAGATGTTGTCTTCTCTGTTCAACAATCTAAGAGAAGCACAAGTGGATTTTGATGGTGTTGTCAAAGCTCCCTCTGAGATTTGCAATTGTTCAGGAAGGAGAGCTTTGCATAGGGTGATAGGTCTTCAATGTATGACTGCTCCAGCAGATGATAATTTCAGCAAAGGCTGAAATGTGAGTTGTCTTGGAGTGTGAAAGATGAAGCCTTGATGATGTTAATCTTCCAGTAAGCCTTCAGACTGATGTAAAGTAGTTGTCTCTTCAGGCTTCCTGGAACAGTAGATCTGAGAAGAGCACTGGCTATACAGGTGATGTTGAGTTCTTCCTGGAACTCTGATTCCTGTATCTCTTTCTCCTCTCCTCCTTGTTCTCATCATCTGTTGTTCCTCTTTATCTCTGTGTATATATTCTGATAAGAGGTCAATGGTCATTTGAATTCTTGCATTTATTACTGTTGCCTCTTAGTTACTCCAACGGCTATAATCTCCATAACGGCATTCTTATAACTGTCCTGTAATAAAGCTGTGTTGGAATATGAACAGCTTACTTTGATTGGACCAAGAATATACTGAAAATCTGCCTGGGAACTTGTGTTCAGAGAGATGGCAGAAATCGTCGATCTGAACAAGATGATCGTCGATCTGAGCTCGACTATCGTTGATCTGAGCTCAGAGATATTGAAGCTGGTCTGGAACAGAAAGCGTCGATCTGAGCTCGGAGATCGTCGAACGGAGTTCAACGTCTCGTGGACCTGAGCTCAGAGATCGTCGATCTCAGCTCGACTCATGAACTCATCTCGTCGATCTGAGCTCGACGCCAAGGTTGAATTCTGATTTCTTCTGACTGATTTCTCTTGGCTGAATTCTTCAATCTCTGAGAGCCTCTGACTTAGCACATCCTATGACCCTTAGCTATACATGGATGGGTCAATCTAATAGTCCTAAAAACATAGTGATCCTGACCCAAATCCAAACTAGGGTGTTCCAACTGGTTGCTTGCAAATTATCAGTAATAATTTTACGCAACTCTTTTAAATAATTAGCATGAGCTTGCACCTCGAATGAAATACATTCATGAAAATGGAGGGGGTGTCGGTCATGAAGATAGTGTAACAAAAGCAAACACAAAATCGCGAAAGGAGAATTATTATGGGAATAATTTTTAGAAGTATTATGTGAGTTGTGTTTGTGGATGTACAATATCTCATAGCTTTACATTCGCCCCAGTTAGACGTTTAAGAGGGACCCTCATACTCCCTTCAATGAATTTAGTCTGCTCATCAGTTAGAGTATGATAAGCGCTACTATCCTCGAGTTTGGTTCTCAGTCGATCACATAATATCTTCCATAAATATGATAGAAAATATTTAATATATTGATTTAACTCCTCAAATATGTGTATAACCATATGACAGTGAGGTGAAATAAAAGTGTATTCTCTAAATATGTAATCGATCGAGTGGCGTGTGCGGAGTGAGTGGTCTTCTGATACAGTATCAAGAAATTGGGAAATATCAAGTGCTACGACAAGAGTCGATAAATGTCGGGTGAGCGACACATCTGGGCTACAAACTAATTCTTTAGTTGGGGGTTCAGGCGGGAGTGAGGAAGCAGTAGTGTAGTGGCGGTAACGGCAAGTGAACTACAAGTCGTTTGCCCTTGGAATAGGTCAGTTCTTCTAGGGTAAAAGAACAATCTTGTGTCTGTGGTGCTCGAAGGAGTGAGAGTTCCTTGTGCTGTCGTGCATGACATGTCGGTCATATTGTCAAGCTCGCCCTAATAGGATGTGACATACATCCATAGCAGCAACATGACATATTACTCTATCCAAGTATGTGCTCCCGATAGAAAACTCTACTAGACAGTAATGTGTTACGGGCATAGTCAAATGACTATTGACTCCAGATAGGTGGTAGGGTTGTTCTAATGGATGTGTCACAAGCCCTAATATGTCGACCATACATTGAGATACAAAATTCTCCATACTACCCCTCTCGATGATAATAGAGCAAAATTGCCTCGGGATGCGTGCAGTAGTGCGAAAAATATCGTGTCTCCTTTGGTTATCCTCAGTAGACTCACTAGGGGTGATCAGACTATAACGTAAGACACAAACTAAATACTTAGCGTTCTCACCTTCCACTTCTACGACATCCTCTTCGTGCTCAGGCTCAGGCTCAAGGTGAGACTCATTATGGTAGACTGCATATTCAGGTCACGTCCATCAGTAGAATCGATAATGGTGATGAAGTTGCGTCGCGGGCACTCAGATGATTCGTGTCTCAGCTCCATACACTTGAAGCATCGGAATACTCCAGTGTTGGGCTTAGCCCCAATAATCTCCTTACTCATGGAGAGAGTGGCAGGTGGATTTGGAGTACTGACAGTGATTGGAGTACTGCTTTCTGAAGAACTGCTGCTTGAGCTCCCTACTGTAACTGATTCAGCTACCTTCTTCATTTTCTTTTCAGTCTGCTAAGGGTGATTGACCAGCACCCTATCCCACCTATCAAACATCTTGAAATTCATCCTCCTTGTATGATGGATCTTAACACCTAGCCTTATATTCAGAATGCCTGGTACAGTATTGAGGAGAAATAGGGACAGGATTCTTCCCATATTTGACATAGGAATGGACTCAATTATTTTGTCAAAGATCGTCTTGCCCCAATCAGTTTTCTTAGACAAAATGACTCTGGTCAATAGGTCAAACATCTTTCTATAAATCTTGTCATGTGATCCAGTTTTGCAGATAAACATTTTTCCAATTATGTCTGACAAGAACTTTCCCTTCAAGTTCATGTCCTTCCAGAGTACAGAACCATTGGTGTGTGTGGACAGACCACACCATTTAAAGGCAGATTTGATATCTTCTTGATATAGATCATCTTCTTCCTCACTAGGGTTGAGCTTGGGGATTTTCAGATCCTTGAAAATCTTCTTCAGTGATTTTTGCCTTTTCCCCATTAATGGTTGTCTTAACCTTTGTGGACGAAGATTTCACCTTGGCATTAGCATATTGTTCCAATACTTATCTTTTCCATATAACACATGGTTCTGACAACACAAACTCCAATTTTGCGATTGTTAGAAGATGAATAACTGAAAGAATTTCTTCTGGAGCATTGTCACGACCCGTCTCAACAAGATCAGAGTGCGCTTCGGGCGGATCGTGATGTCACGGGCATGCAGAGAATAACCATGTCTGCTAAGGCGGGACCAGAAATTCTACAACTAGTTTTTAAATCAGTTATTTTTTTGAAAGATTTTTAAAAGATTTTTATTTGGTGCGGAAGTCATACATAAATAGTTGAAAGGTTATTATGCATGCATTTCTTTTATAAAAAAACTATGTTACAAGCAGTACTGAAACCAAATGAATGCAACTAGTCACAAAGGTAGAAAATGCATAAGTGGAATGAACTAGTACAATGCTTCACCCTAAACAGTTGTCAACGGTACAAGAGAAAATGTCTGACGATAACTAATACATGAATAGAAAAGAGCAACAGTAACTGAAACAAAATACGTAGAACCTACTAATACATTAAACAAAATGAAACCTCCAAGCAAAGTTGTAGCTGGTAGAGGAGAACTCAGGGTCTGGGTGGCGCAGTCACGAAACCCAAGGCAAATCCAAATAGAAGGAAAATGCCTCAGAACATGAAAACACATAAAGTTTCTAGTTAATAATTTGCACAAAAATAAGCAGAGGAAACCAAAGCTCAGTGAACCAGTTTACATGTAGCAACCTACTACCAGACAAGTATCCATGTCAAATACGATGCTTTTAATTTAATGGTCTACTCCGGAGTTTAGCCTAGCTGCAATACCCTAAGCGGAAAAACATTGAAAGGGTGAAGGTGTTGTCATGTGGTGTACAGGATTCTAGTGTATGAATTGATGCAAGGCTTATCAACAACGGTGCTTGCAATGGTCGACCAATGGTTTCTATTATCATTTAGTCGGGAGCTCGGTTCGACGCATCACACGAAAACAACACTCTCCTCTCAATGTTTGCCTAAGGTATTCAACAATTTCAAGGATTCATAAATAATTAGACGATTCCAGTTTATAAGGGGCTATATCATAAAAAAAAAGTGAAATAAATTAGATCTCATGTTTGCAAGCGAGAGAGTGTCTCTACTTGCCTTAAGGTGACTTCGAAAATGCTAGTGAAAGCTAAGTGGCGCAAGCGAGATAAAAACTCGAGCTAAACCTGTTCAAGATCAAAATGCATTTTAAACAAGATTCCTACACTTGCACATGCGCTTGATATTCGTACCACACAACAGGAGAGGGGCTTAGGAATATACCTCCCTTGAGAGTGAGGGGAGAAGAGACTACCGCGAGGGATCAGGAGTTTTGGCGGAGTTTGGAAGCGAAAATCTCAAGCTTGGCGCGATTCCACCACCTAAGTCCGACGAGCGGCACCGGAAATGCAAACAGAACTGAAATTAGTTGACTTTACGATAAACCCAAGGTGGACTGACGAAATTATGCCAATCGGAGGGCGGAAATCCTCCCAAAAAAATTAGGGCAAACTGAAAATGAGGGATTGATGAAATTCCTTACCCAAGGAGACCCGATCTGGGCTCAGAAATCCATGAGGAGGGGTTTCGAGCGAAAACCCTAGGAGTTCCTCACGAAATCCACCGGCCGAAACGAGTAGGAGCTAGGGTTGCCAGAGAAGAAATGATGTACTGGTCGAAGAAGGAGAAGAGGAAGGGAGAAAGAAATTTCTGTCGGCCCCTCTTGGAAGCAATCGGCCAAGAGAGGGATTGTGCGGGAGTTGTCGACCAAGGGGAGCACCGGAGACGTCGGGGAAACAAGAGGATGAGGCGTCGGGCCTGGAGGAAGGTGTTGCCGGCAACTGGAGGCTGAGGAGTGGGCTGTCGAGTGCTTGGGAGGCGGAGACGGATTCGTCGGTGTCGAGAGAGGCGGGGATCGGGATTCCTACGGGACGCGGGATGCGGGATGCGGGATTGGACCGAGGGCTCGGTTCTTATTAAAGAAGGGGGGGTAGGTTTAGACCGGGGTTTAGTTTTAGGTCTTTGTTTATATATTTATTATTATTATTATTATTATTAACTAGGGGTTGTTACAAGCATCTCTAAAACCATTTCGAACAACTTCACAGCCTTCGAACAGGAAGTCTGCGGCCTTAGGAGTCATTAAATCCGAGAGATTGAGCGAGGAGGAGAAGACTGTGCGAGAAATCTAGGGCATGTGACATAGAAATTTCAAAAGGCAATAAAATGTTAGAGTTTATTCTAGCCTCGATTCCTATATATACCATATTCTATTCAAGAAAGTGGAGAGGCACCTTATCGTGATTGACAATTTAGACGGATGGATGTGATTTAACAGGAACCTCTTTTTTTAGGTCACCATTCAGGAAAGCTGACTTCACATCTATTTGGTAAAGCTTAAATCTTTTGTAAATAGCATAAGCAAGGAACAACCTTATGGCTTCAAGTCTAGCAACTGGTGCAAAGGATTGATCAAAGTCGATATCTTCATCTTGTTTGTACCCTTTAGCAATCAGTATGGTTTTATTCTTGATTATAACAACATTTTCATCTAACTTGTTTCTGTAGATCTATTTGCTTCCAATGATGTTATGTATTTAAGGTCTGAGAACCAACTTTCAGACATTACACCTCTTGAACTGGTTCAATTCTTCTTACATAGCCACTATCCAAAATGAGTATATGTTGGCTTCTTCAAACTTCTTGGGTTCTATCTGAGACAGAAAGCTGGAGTACATAGCAATGTTGCGATTTCTGCTCTTTGTGGTTACACTTTGGCTTGCATCCCCAATAATCAGATCTTTGGGATGGTCTCTAAAGTGTCTTACAGCTACTGGTAGCCTTTCTCCAGCACCTTGAATTTCAGCTTCAGTGGCCTGAGGTTTATCTTCTACCTGTATTCCAACTGGTTCTTCTGGAATGAGCACATCATCATTCTTTTCTTATACAACTGGAGGTGTGTCTTCAATACTCAATTTGTCAATCCTCAAACTTACACCAGCAGCACTAGGAGTGCTTGGCAGCTCATTTTGAATCATAGAAGTTTCATCAAATACTACATTTATAGACTTTTCTACAACTTGGTTTTTCAATTTGTAGATCTTGTAGGCTTGGTTGTGGCTGATATACCCAATAAAAATATCTTCATAAGATTTTTCAGCAAATTTTGTTAGGTAGGACTTCCCATTGTTCAGTACAAAGCACTTGCTTCCAAAAATTCTGAAATATGATAGATTTGGTTTTTTGTCCTTTATAGCTCATAGTGAGTCTTCTTGTGATACTTATTGATTGAGGCTCTATTTTGGACATGACATGATATGTTCACTGCCTTAGCCCAGAAAAATTCTGGGGGAGAAGTGTCACTCAGCATGATCCTTCCAGCCTCAATGAGAGTTCTGTTTTCCTCTCACTAATTCTATTTTGCTGGGGTATTCTTGGAGAGGAGAATTCTTGAAAGATACCTTGCTCTTTGCGGAAGTTTGTCATGCTCTCAGATTGAAATTTTGTGTCATGGTCACTTCTGATTTTGACCACAATACAGCATTTTTCATTCTGAATTTGCTTGACAAAAGTTACAAAACTATCCAAGGTACCAGACTTTCTCTTAAGAAAGAATACTAAAGAAAATCTGGAATAGTCATCAACTATCACAAAGGTATAGACTTTTCTACATAAACTATGAATTAGCATATGACCAAACAAGTTCATATGAATGAGGTAGAGACATCTCTCAGAATTTTTGGACCCAATGCTTTTGAAGGAAGTCTTTGTTTGTTTGCCCTTTTGACATGCAGAATAAATGTCCTCTTTGGTGCATTTCAAATTGGGTTCATTTTTGACAAACTATTCACTGAAGAGCTTGTTGATAAACTTGCAGTTCAAGTGAGCAAGCCTCTTGTGTCAGTGCACACAAAAAGTCTTTCTCATTTGCTACAAGGCAAACAGGAGAATTGGAGTTTATACATAGAAAATTAAGACAAATATTTCCACTCCTAGTGATAGTCAGAATGATCTCTTGGTCAGTTGATCTTTTCATTAAGCACTTATCCTCATGGAAAACAACGACATAGCCTAAATCACAGAGTTGGATTAATTTAATCATATTGTGTTGCAATCCTTCCACATAAACTACTTTTGTGATGGTGACTATGTCATTGATGATCATACCATAATCTTTAGACACTCCTCTGTCTGAACCACCAAATATGACTTTGGGTTTGTTCCTCACTAGAGTGAAGTCTTTTAGATGACTCCTTGTTCCAGTCATGTATCTGGAACATCCATTGTCCAAGTACTAGATAGGTATCTGATTGGTGCTTGCACCTACCTGCAAAACAGATTTAGTTTACCTTAGGCACCCAAAGAAATTTGGGTCATTGGTTCTCGTTAGTCTTTGATGCACTCAAACCAATAGAGATAGACTTTACTGGCTTAGATTTCACAGCATGTGGTGTTGTTGGATTAAACCATTAGTTTATGGCAAAATGCCCTACTTTGCCACAACACCAACATTCATGAATATTCTATTTTCTCTTCTGAACATTCCTAGAGGTGGATGGAGCATCATGATGCTTTTATTCAGCAGAGAAAACAGCAGCTTTCTTCATGTTTCTCTCAGCTAGAATCTGGCTGAATGTTAGCCTGCAAGCAAGTTCACTTGACAGATTCTGCTTGACAGCAACATATGTCTGCTTTGCAGCTGACATGGTGTTGATGGCATCATAAATGGACAAGTGAGAATTGATTGCAGTCATGTCTTTTGCTAGTTTCTTTGTTGGATGATTCTGGGAAGAGGCGACTGTCTTACTCTTGAGTGTAGGAGCTGTAACACCAAATACAAATGGTCAATGATGGGTCACTTGAATTTCTTCATGTGGGGCTTTCAAAGAACTCAACCTCATGCCCTTTCTCCTCTCATTATAGGGTGCACTGTTGCTCTTACATGATGAACTTTCATTCTTCCAGTGACCATAAATGTTGTTATGATCATACCTGTTAGAAGGGCAGACTGCCTTCTGAAAGGTGGTTTGAGGCACAAGTGGAGCCTTGTCTTTTCTTTTGGAATGAGCTGCTCCAGCATTCCACTTGATTCTCAACCCCTTTCTATTATTTTGTAAAGTGAAGGTATCAATGAGTGGCAACGCAGTCTTAGGCTTGGAGAAATTTCTCCACTAGCTTCCTCTCTTTCAGGAGCTTCTTTTCAAGATCCTTAATGATCTTGCTCGTTTATTTAATGGTGCTCACTTGGATAATGGTGATATTTTTCGGCTGAATAATCTCTTTGCTCATCTGAGCTAGCTAGGAAGCTGACTCAGATTGCATAGATGTTGTCTGATGTAGAGATGCAATCTCTTCAGATGCCTCTTGACAAGCTTTTTGCTATTCTTCAGAGCTTCTAGGAGAATATCATATTTGTCAATCAATTGATTGACATCCTCTTCAAGTTCTAATACATCCTCCTCATTGGATGAAGAAAGTGCCTCAGAATCTAGGTCAGTTTCATAATCAGATTCTGACGAAGACATGGTTCAAATGATTACCTCATCAGGATCAAATTTGTCCTGATTTTCTTCAGTCATGGCCATGAGGTTGTAGTCTTCTTCATCTTCATAGTCATTGTCAATAGAGGACAGTGGTGCCCTTATCCCCACCTTGGCAGCTGGGTGGACTATATCCTCTTCCATAGAGAATAAATCAATATAGGCATTTTCATCTTCAGATTCTGAATCTTCAGAATCATTGTCAGATAGGCAAGACTTCTTCTTAGTCAAGAAGCTCTTGTCAGCCTTCATGTCTTTATGATATTTCTTATCATCAGACCTTTTGTCTTCTTTCCTTTTAACAGGACAGTCAGCAATGACATGTCCTGATCTGTTGCAACAATAGTAAACAATATTAGTCTTAAATTATTTTTTCTGTTTAGATGCATACTTGTCCCCAGTGGGTTCCGTTCTGGATCTGTCATGGTTTGTCTGGGGCTTCCTTGAGCTGGAGCTAGTGGTAGCCTTGTTCATCTACTGTCTTCTTCTGCTCAGCATCTTTTTGAACTGCAGAACAAGGTTAATTGTCCATCAGACAGCGCAGCTTCTGATGAGCTGAGTGCAGAGCTTTCTGACTCTGCAACCCTTCTTGAGGGAGGAGTCTTGTCTCTGCTCCTTCTAAAGGTTTCAGCTTTGAAGGCCACAGACTTCTCTTTACTGAGTGACTTGGCAGATTCTTCTTCAGTATTTCTGGAGTTCAGCTGAAGTTCATATGACATCAACTTGCCAAATAGATTTTGTGGCAGCATGTTGGCTAAGTTCCCTACCTCCCTTATGGCACAAATATTGATGTCCCACTCTTTGTTGAGTGACCTCAAGAATTTGTCATTTAATTCATAGTTAGAGATCTGTCTGTCGTAAGTTTTCGGATCATTTATAATTCCAAGGAATTTCTCATAGCACACGGCTATGGAATCTTTCTTGTCTTATCTGAAAGTCTCATACTGCTGATTTAGCAAGAATTTTTTGTCATCCCTTGCTTCCTCAGTCACCTCCATGCAGACTATTAGAATCTCACATTTCCTTTGCAGTTGTGCTGTGAACAAGGTTCTAAAATGTTGAATCATTTATAGCACTAACAATAATGTTCTTTGCCCACTAGTCCATGGTAGCCAGAACCGCTTCATCCTTTGTCATCTTAGAGTATTTATTTGGGGTCTTGATGTTGGCATCTATAACTAAAACCTTCATGGGAATGAAGGGTCCCTCTTCCACTGTAATAAATATTCTAGGGTACGAGACTTTCATGAACAGTCTCACTATTTCCTTCCAAATCCCAAAGTTTTCCCTCCTACAGATAGAAAGTTTCATAGATCTCAGCTCCTTGTGGGTCTCACTAGAAGTCATGATGATAGACATTTACTATCCTTGGAGATCTTGTTCAGACTGTCAGGTCTTTATTGAACAACCTCCATCTGATACCACTTGAAAATCTTTTAAGGGTAGCTAAACACCTAGATGGTGGGTGAATAAATATCTTTTTAAGTTTCTTGCAACTTTTAAGATTATACTTGATGTGTTGTTAATAGGATGTTAGCTTTCAAGATTACACATAACACGCAGGCAATTTATAGTGCTTCCCTTATCTAGGGAACATCCACTTTCGCCCCTCACCTATCTAACAGTGTGCTCGATTTGACCAACTCCTCCAAAAACACAGATCAACTGATCTTACACCTCAAATCCTTCCCAGGATCCTACAGCTCAGAGTGTTTCCCTCTACTACAACTCAGACAGCTCACAGTCCTAGCTCAGAGACAATACCAAGTCTCCTACCTCAGGCTTACAAGCAAGTCATGCCTCAACCTTGATAATATAGGCCTACCTCAGATCCTCTACAGGGATTCTACCTCAAACTTTAGAAAAAATCAAGCACTCAGTCTTTATAAATCAGGCTTACACCCTGATCTCAGTGAGATCTTACAATAGAGATTAATGAGTTAAAATGACTCAGGAACAAAAGTTCATGAGTCTTTGTCTCTAGCTATTACAGCAAACAGCTTCTCTTCACCACAGCAACAGGAATGAATCTTCAGAATATAAGCAGGCTGTGATGTGTGAACACTTGCAGAGATTTTCTTCTTCCTCAAGCCTTTTTGAAATATTGTTCTGTAGATTGCAAAGCTTGAAGACAATGAGAATTCTATCTCCCTCTGTTGGTGGCGACTTTTTGTAACTTAGGGTTTTAAAATAGTTCTTCAATAAATCCTGCAAAAAAACTTGATGCCCCAAAAAAGTTTTTTAAAAAAGTCTTGCGCACTCGACTAAATTCTTGTTTAGGTAAGCGGCATGGTCGACTTTAATGGTTGAATCTTCCCAAGACAGCATGTCAAAGAATAACGGCAGTTTCCGTCTTTTGGTGCGTAATCTGCGTCAATTTGAATTTAGAATGACGTCAGCTAAATGGGCAATGCGTCATTTGACTTAGAAAATTTTATGATCTTTTGTACAGGCGTTGAGTGTTGGAAGCAACATGACTTAGTCAAATTCTTGATCTCTGATGAAGCGTTGAAAGACAGTATTTAACTCAACGCATTTAACTTAAGCATTGAGTGATTTGTTGTGTCTCAACAAATTTGTACTTGGTCAACTTTTCTCTTTCAGCTGGTGCGTTGAGTGAATGATTTTCACTCGATGCATTTCAACTTGGACTGAAATTCTGTCTCTTTCACTGAAGCGTTGAGCGAAAGGTCTTCACTCAACGCATTTGAACTTAATCAGAAATTCTGCTATTTTACTTAAGCGTTGAGTGAAAGGTTTTCACTCGATGCATTAGAACTTAGTCTGAAATTCTGCTCTTTTACTGAAGCGTTGAGAGTGTATCATCCAGCCAGCGCATATGAGTCTTGAGCATTGAGTGATGTGAGATGACTCGACGCATTTATACTTGGGCAGATTCTCTATTTCTCTTCTAAGGCGTTGAGTGACTAGCAATGACTCAACGCTTATAGACTTCGAGCGTCGAGGGAAACGGGATGACTCGACCCATTTGTACTTAGCAGATTTTTTTCACTTCTGAAATGTGCGGACTTATTCCCAAGTAGTTAGTCAAACAAATATTGATTTTTTGGACAAGATATCTTGGAGAAAATGTCAAATACATATTTGTGTATATTATTGACTTGTGGAGTTTCTTAAAATCTTGGACATTATGATCAATGTTCCCAAAACTCCTTAAGGACAAGGTCGTTGTGGAATCCCGGGGTGTTGTTACGAGTGCGGAAGACCCCATCCTTGGCAAGCACTATGCAAGTATTTACACGATGCGCGTACGGAGACTGGGCGTGGCTTGAGGATGCACCAGATTGGATCTGGGACTTTTATTTCCATTATTTTATATTTTCTTTTAATTATTATTACGTAATATGCCCTTCATTTATATATGGGTAAGGAGAACTATTGTAGTACGCTATTTTCTATCTTGAGAATCGAGTATTTGGAGGAGAGGTATGACCCAGCGTAGCCCTACCTTGTGCTATCTAACATTATTTTTCCTACTATGTATCAATTTTACTATTGTTGTTTAGTTTACACATATCACAAATGACGTTTTGGCTTTTTAATTATTATTAAACTAGGTAGAGGTATTACAGAGATCTTGCCAAGAAGTAAATGAAAGTTATACACTTAATGGAGATGCCTATTCACACAGCATGATACAACACATTTCAAAGATTGGACTTGAAGAATGCTTTTGACACTTAATCAATTATTTCTATGTACCACTTTCTTTTGTGTATATAAAGCTGATACTTATATGAATTAGGTTGGCACGCATAGACATTGCACAAAATGATGAATAATGCATAAATTTTGTGTAAACTGCAAGAAAAATATATCTATTTTTTTGTTCAATTTAATTATTACATATATATCAAGTAATAATTCATTCCTAAATATGAAAATTTGAATTTTGTTATAGACCCACATGACACGCTATCTAGTTTAAATTATTTATGTTCGCGTCGTTAAGTTTCTATTTATGTTCGTGTTTTTTAATTATCATGTGTGAATCAGTATGATATTAGTTTATATTATGTGTTTTAGTATTTTATGGTAAATTCAAATGTTCCGACTTATTATGCTAATATCATTATGTGATGTTCTACGTAGACCCCTTGGGTCATGAGTTGGAGATGAAATGAAATTATGAAAGTTCTCTTTCTCTCTCAAGTTCTATTCCACTCTCTTTCCATAGTTTCTTCCTCCTCATCCATATTCTAAGATTAGGGTTGAGCAAAGCTCTCCTTCCTCCTCGCATTCTCTGTAGGTTGAGCTCGGGTCCCTTATATCTCTGCCACCGCCACCCCTGAAGATGTTACAAGTTGACTATAACAGTTTTCAGGCCATCCAAGTGATTTCATGGCAAAACAAAGCAAGTTGTAGGTAAGAAAGAGCCATCATAGGTCATTGTTTGCAGCCAGCGACGACAATCTACCAGCACATCGACATCCAGCACATGAAGCACTGCCCTCACCAAAAAATAGAGTACGAGATTGTTGGAGATCTTATCTAACAAATCGGTCGACCCATTCATTAAATCAAGTAGTCTGTCTCTTCCGTTTGCTTGCTATGGTTGAAGTTCCATCCAATCGTTCATCTTCGTTACTCACTTGCATGCTTCTTACTGCGTCAGCTCTTCTCCTCGCATGTGATAAAATTTGGCAGGGTTTCACGCAGAGCTCCAGCTCTCCCCGAGTTGTCACCCACTGTCGAGCATCAACATTACCGAGCTAACGTAAGTTAATTCTCTTGAACAACGCATTTACCTACTTCATTTTTGAAACCCTCCATCGTCTCTCGTTCCCCTCCTAATAGTTCTCTCTTTTCTCGAGCCCAAGAACAGACAACAAAAGTCATAGGTCTCAACTTAATTGATTTATGCTTTGATCAATTAATTAAATTTCAAATAAAAGAAATAAATCATCAACAAATGACTTATGATCCCGGAGGAGCTAATTGTTCTCCATTCGATGTTCCAGAAGATATTAGAGAAATCAATATCGCAACAAGTCGCAATTTTGTAACTCAACGCCAGCATTGACAAACAAGCAGCGTCTGGACGCTTCAGGGGACCATCACCATTTGTTCACATGGGAGACACCATCACCATCAATCTTTGTCGACTCCATCCAGTACCCTCCACTCTAGCCACCCATTCCATTAGATCCTCTAGAACCAGCTGTGTCAATAACTTCCACCCAGCTGGCGTCGGCGCTTCCAATCGTCGTAGCTTCCATTCAACAAGGTCTTTATCGCCCTTGACCGCCCATCGGGCACACTTGCCCTGACCCCAGAAATTACCCCTGGCAGTCTCCCCTCAACAAGCACCGTAGCCAGACTTAACCCCTGCAGTCGTTTGTGACATTTGTGTGCACGATGACAGTTTGTCACTCGATGCATACTCTACCACAGCAATGCGTTACGTGGACTGTGTTGCCGGGAAATTAAGGAGTTGGATGATTAGACTGTCTAAACCCCGTTCGAGCTTGAAGGCAAGCTCAATTTGAAGGGTGGGTGGCATGTTATGGTACCACAAGACCACAATCCAATTTAAACAATTTATGTTCGCGTCTTTACTGTTTCAAATTATGTTTGCGTCTTTTAATTATCATGCGCGGGTCAGTATTATATTAATTTATATTAGGAATTTTTAATATTTTATAATAAGTCAACTGTTTAGACTTATTACGCTTATGTCGTTATGTAATTTAATGTTATTTGTAGACCGCCTTGGATCATAAGATGGAGATGAAATTAAAATATGAAAAGCTCTCTTCCTCTCTCTAGTTTCTTCCTCCTTGTCCTCATTCTAGGGTTAGCGTTGAACAAGGCTCCACTTCTTCCGCCTTTCGCATTATACGTAGGTTCAGCTCGGCTCTTGTGTATCTCCACCTCCACCACCACATTTGACGTCGTTACGGGTTGGCCCATAACAGATTCACAGTAATGAAGTAGAATGAATGTCAAGGATTCATAGGCCAAACTCGAAAAGTTGGTACAAGGCTAAAAATGATGATTTCTTATCTCATTAATCAATAAATCACTAGAAGCTTGAGATGATGATTACTATGTATTAACAAACCTCGAAAAGATTTCCTAAAATCTGCCTTCACAATATTTGGTGCAGAATGGTTGAGAAGACAGGTTGTCACCATGATGTAGAAATATACTTGTTGAAGGAATATGATACAAGCAAATAAAATGTGATATTTAATGGAAAAAATTAAGCAAAAATAAATAAAACAACCTTTTACATATTCATGCCCATAAATTGATGGACAAAAGGATTGCACTATTTGACGAAATGTATCTCGCCCATGATCCTCTGAGAATTTAACAATGAACTCCAAATCTCTTGGTAAAAACGCATGCATATCACATAGGATGATACTCTTAGCTTCAGAATCAGCTGGCTGATAATCATCAGAAACAGAAGGTGACCTCGAGTTTCTAACAGAAACCGCCTCCAAATACAGATAGTAAAGGCCCTGATTCTTGGTTTTTGACCTCCCTAAAAATTGTTCAAATGAGTTGTGAATTATTTCCATTATATCTTAAATATAGTAGTAAGTTACTTTTCAAAAATAGCATGCTAATTTCTATAAACAATATAGTAGATCAAGCATCATGAGAAGACTGGATCACACTAAGGATAAGAACATTGTATAGATAAAAAAGGATACCCAATGCAAGAAGCCACTGTCAATGCAGGACTAGGGAGGGGTTCATATTACACTTACCCAGCATTTGCAGAGAGGTTATTAACTTGAACCTAAAATCTCGAAATTACAATGGAAGCAACTTAATCACTGCTCCAAGCCCACTCTCTAGAATATTTCTTTAAGTGAACAACAACAATTAACTAGTTGGAGAAAAAAACAGTTATAAAAGTGAAAAACAACAACTGATTCATGAGAAGCAGGACCTTATAAAACTCAGTGCAGAATATCCCCATCATGTTCAATTACTCTAATTGAGTTGTACGATATGATCTAGAAAATAATTAAGAGATTGCCTCTTCAACAAAAAGTTTGTAAAAGCATGGTGATGTTATTACTGCCTGTGTCAAACATCTATCCTGACTACATCAATTGTAGAGTTCATTATTTCATGAAGTTAAAACATAGCTATTTTTAGAATAGAGATTTGTTGAGTGATATTCTCACCAAGGGAGTGAATATCATGACTCTTAAAGATGAAGAGTTTCAGTAATAAGGATCATGCCACACTTTGGACCCAAAGTGTGAAGGATCCATTTGAAGAGGTCGAAAATTTGAGTGAAAATTCTTTCTTTTCATCACCTGGGGCTGAAGTTGTAAATCTAGATGTCATGCCTAGAAATCTCCTTCCCCTCCTTGCCTTAGACCACCCACATCCATTCATTGCAAGCCTTTTGCCAGGAACTCATTTTAACTGCCTGAAATCCTCTGAGCAACCAGTTACCGTCCAGCAGCCAATTTCTCCTCCTCTGACCATTACTAACACCTCTAGGCTCCACCACCCCCGCTCCACCTCTGGCCACTCCCACCACCACCTATAAATTACCCAACTCCATCTTAATTAATATATTATCCCCACTAACTCGTCTTAATTAAACCATCCCAAATCCCCTCTTTACAAAAAACTTCCGACAACCTCTTCCGGTAACAGCCTCCCCTGCCCACATCCAACCCATCCCGGCCCAGTTTTCCCATCTCCCAGTCCAACGCCTCTGCCCCTACCACATCTACACCCACTTCCCCCATTTCATTCCCCAAATTGATACACCTTTGACCCTCTCATCCCCTATATTACAGGTTGCCAAACCCATCCAGGGTTCTGTTGAGGAATCTGTCCAGGAAATTGCAAAAAATAGCCCCAGGAATTTCATTCCAGGTGCTGGAAATCCTCTATTTCCCTCTCAAATCCTCCCCAACCCATCTAAGAGACACTGAACATCCTTCCCCATCCATCAACTAGCTTCCCTCACCCCAGCCACCATCATTCAGCCCCACTAAAATGGAATTCAACAATCATACAAACATTGTCCCGCCACCCCCACTACCCTCTAATGGTCCAGATTCAGCCTTTCATTGTCCTCCTGACCACCGGCACATCATCGAGCATCCTTCAAGCAATCGGATAAGATCACAGATAAATTTCAGGAGGAATCCGGCAAGGGGAAGGGCCGACGGTGGTGAGCGAGAAAGAAGGGGGAAGAAAAGAGACGAAATTAGGGAGCAACCCAACAATACCTTCATACATTCCACGATGATTTCACACATAAACCCCTCCCCCTTATATAGATGAGTGAGAGAAACTAAACAAGGAAATACAAAAGGCACTCAAACAAGAAAATACAAAAGGCAACCTAATAAGGAAATACAAATAATTAAGTTAATTGATTGCTATTAATTAGTATGAATTAATTAATTCATACAAATTAATTTTAAGAAGGTCGATCATGGCAGCTTCCATATGCGCGCTCCATAAATTATGATGAGGGGGTCCACTTGAGTGAATGCGCCCACGACGACTTTCATATACGCGCTCCATAAATTATGACGAAGGGGGTCCACTTGAGTGAATGTGTCCGCGACACGTGCACTCGTAACACTCCATCCGTCCTTCAAAACGAGAGTGCCCTCAAGCTCGTGTACCAAGCGGGTGGTCGGATCATCTGGTACCATGACCTCCCTCCAGAACAAGGCCAGGTAGCGTGTAGCAGCGGCGACGGTGTTGGCGAGTCACGTTGGCGCCATCGAAAGACGGGCAGCAGAAGTAATGGCTTCCGCAAGGTCGGTGGAGCGGTGGTGTACAGCAACCATAAGGATGTCGGAGACGCAACGACGGGCAGCAGGAACGGATCTGTCGGGGACAACAGGGCACGGGACAGCAGAAGAGCCGACGAGGTGGCCGGTGAAAGTGGCAAGGCAGGGGCCGGCGGAGCAAGAGCCAGGACAGGAGGCGGTGAGATGACCGAAGGAGACGGGCAAATGGGTGACCAGGGAGGTGACAGAAGCGGTGGAGGTACGACCACCGTGGAGAGATGTGGTATGTCAGCGGTCGGTTCGCTCTCGATGGGAGGATCGACTGCGGGGCGTACGGGCCGGTTGGTGTCGTAGAGGAATGTTGGGGGCTGCATGGCAGGATAACTCTCGCATGGTGCAGGAGGTAGTCGTTGTGGAGACAATTTAGGGCAGAGAACCTCGTGGGGGGTTGCAGAAGTCTGCCTGTGATACATGAGAAGACGATCGACTTTGGCGTGGAGGGAGGCGCATGTGGCCTGAATTTGTGCAGCTAGGGCAGAAAAATCTAGCCGAGGGTTGGTGGTTGACGACGGCAAGAACAGCGGCTCAGGCGCGGCCGATTGGGCGGCATCCATGTTGCCAAGGAGGTGGACTGGATGTGATGTCGACCGATTGATGTGTAAAAATGGCAGATCTGGCAGGGAGAGGTCGGTAGGGGGAGATTTGATGAAGACGGCGGCGGAAACTGGGCGGAATCCGGAGGAAAGGTGCAGGAACGGCGGAGAGCGCGGTTTTGGGTGGGAATGAGCGGAATATGGACGGAATCGAGCAGATCGGTGTGATAGCGGGCAGAGGCTGGCGGATCTGGGCGGAATCAAGCAATTCTGGGCGGAGGCCGACAGATCTGGGCATGAACACCAGCAGAACAGCGAAACCGGGGTTGCGGAGAGCAGGAGGACGCGGGAGTCGTGCAGAGGAAACCGACCTGAGGGCTTCTAGCTAGAGATCGGTGGTTTCGACCGTTTGTCGCACAGGGATGCGACGCGTCCTTTGCGGCGGGGGTTCGCAACACGCGAGGAAACGGCGGAGCAGCATGCAGGATGCAAAAAAGGCGGACGGCCTCCAGGAGGGAGCGGATCGAGCAAGCGGTTGGATGTTGATTCCCGATTCAGCGCGGCAGACGGAGTGAATCCGCGTCGACGCATAGTAGCAGCGCATTCCGAATGAATAAATAGGGTTTTCACACAATCTGGAGCACCGGCGGCGGGGTTGGCGGGCGGTGCAGCAAGTCGGGCCAATTTATACCATTTCGATTAATTCTCGGGAGAAATCTGGCAAGGGGGGTGGGGCGGAGGGGGTGAGCGAGAAGGAAGGAGGAAGAAAAGAGACAAAATTATGGAGCAACCCTAAAAAATGTCTTCATACATTCCAAGATGATTTCACACATAAACTCTTCCTCTTATATAGATGAGGGAGGGCAACTAAACAAGAAAATACAAAAGGTACCCA